>SRSE01000573.1:0-600000 GCA_005024645.1 Planiliza haematocheilus | reverse complement strand
CTGAAAAGGCTCCCATCAACAATATCATACAAAAATCCATCTTTATGGCAACTCTGTGGCGTGGTGCGGATCATATCAAAAAATCCTAGAATTTGACAACAGCTGTTCAAGACTCTTAACCAGGGATACATAGTAAAAACTTCTGTTTTTTATTCCAAGAACTCTTGATTGTCCTTTCTTAACTCGACAAACCCTCTGAGACATAACTACCTCCTCTGGTTTCACTGGGTTAAAAAGCCTCTGGATGGTGCTGTCTTGCATGTATGTGGTGGCCATCAAGGAGAAAGGATCTTGAAAATTGTCTAATGTAGCCAGTACTTCCTCTTGTAGCTGCTCCACACTATCTGAATGTCTTTCAAAGATCCTCTTCATTGTGTCCCTCAAGGTGCTCAGAACAGTAGTTTGATACTGCTGGACTTCAGAAACAATGCTGTTGACACTCCTCTGAAACACAGTCAAGAATGAAGTGTAAGATACATGATGTTTGTCCAATACAACTAGCATAACCACTCTTAAGACTCATTTGAAGATTTCATACCAAAATGGTCACTGTCCTTGAACCATGTGGATCATTCGCATATTCAAAATTACATAAACATGCCCCCCCTCCTTGTTGCTTGTAGTAACTGAAAGATGCTAACACTAATACAAATTGCATCCTAATAGCACCAGCATTACAACAATTAAAGCTAAACAGTGGGAATATGAAATTATCCAGATATAGAAATGTCAGGTTACACCCTCTCAGGGTTCTTACACTTTTTCCAGAGTCAAAGCACTGTTCAAACACTTTCAAGAATTGTTTCAAGAATTCATCTCCCAATAAGCAGTTTACTGACCAAACACTCTATAGTGAATAATTTAAGAATATAGTGCATTTTTAACACTTGCTTTATAAAATCAATTTTCCTACAGCACTTTTAATATCATTAAATATCGTTCAAGGATAAACATGTTACCATTATTATGATTTTACCATGGTAGAATCATAATAATGATGATAATATTAACACTGGGTTATGTGCAATACCTGAGACAGGTGACATCTCTCCCTCACATTTATGGCAAATGCAGCTGCACGTCTAATATTTGCACTTGATGCACCAGCTCCTTCCTGTAAATATGTTGTTAGTAATATACACTAGAAAATTCCCACGGAAATTTTTGAAGTGCTGAGTGGGCTGTTGCCATTAGCTGCCAATGTTAGCAATTAGCATGACGCGCTAGCCACTAATTTTAGCATTGGTTTAGTGTTAGCATGTCTTTTTAGACACTAAAAATTAAATACATGCTAATTGTTAGCATACTAATGCTAACATGCTAATTGCTAATATGCTATTCGCTAACATGCTAATGCTGCCACTAATGCTACCACCAATTTCTAGCTACTAAAAATTAGCATTAGCCGCTAATGTTAGCAATTAGCATGACGCGCTAGCCAATGACAGACAGACACCTGTCATTGTTCAACTTGGGTGCCAAAAGCCAAAATGGCCACCCCACAGACCAGTTACTTCAGTTAGAAGTTTCCCGAGTGGGCTGTTTCCATTAACATTGCCCCAAAATGGCCGCCCTACAGACCAGTTACTTATGTTTTCCCGCCTCTTTCTGTGGAGCCCCTGGTTGCCACGGTTACCAGTTTGAATATCAGTTAGAAAACGACTAGAGTGAGCGAAAATGCTGAAACCACGGCCTCGAACAGGAAGGCCTTGTGGCCAAACCGTGTCCAATCGTTGAACCGACTTCACTTTGGGCATTTTGAGGCTTTCCTGAACGTCTAGATATGCAGTTTGTGGGTAAAATGAAGAAATGTGAGCTATTTAAAGCGATTTAAAACAAAGGATTGCTTCTGCTTTCCTCCACAAATTTAACATTGCAGTCTATGGAGCGAGGAAGGGGTTTGCTGGCGCATTTTTGCGTCTCACGCCAAAAGTATAAGACTTACAGCTTTAGCAGACAAATTGTGAGCGAGAAGACAAATTTTCCTACATTTCTATGTATAAATTATGTCTGTGGTGTGAAAAACTCACCGATCGCTTATCCAAGTAATAGCATAGGATTCGGGATCAAAACACACGTTTCGATATATCATGTGTTGGGGTCCTCTCGCTGGTTCGGGCCACATTAATTGGCGAAAAAGGGCGGAAAATGAAAAATAAAACTGCAAAGAAACACGCAGAAGATCAAGAGTGGCCTCGTGTCATAGGCACGAGGCACTAATAATAAGTAAAACTAGACAATTCCCCTGCGGGAAATCGCGAGAGTGGGGCTGTGTCGGCAGCAGTTTGCGCTAAGATGACATGATACAATACTACGATGCTAACATGCTACAATTTTTCACCTAATCTTATCCTCGCAGTTGGACTGATTAAATAAATATCCAAATATATAAAAGCTCATGTAGGCTAAATCATGCCGGTGGAGATGTGGCTGTTTATGCTGAAATATCCCACACAGCAGGGGACTCCTAGGCGGATCCGTGTTCAAGTCGCCAAACCCGCGTGACTGTCACATTTGTTTTGGCTACGCCCAGAGGATCCGCTCCGCCTCCGGGCGGCGCGAAAATTCTACCGTATCGGATCCGCGGACGCGCCATTAACGTTACGTTTGAATTTAAACAGTACGCAACGCAACGCAAGAGACAGATCAGATTTTCTTTTCTGGACACGGTTGCTGCCTGCGCCCTCTTGAGTAAGTATATTGATTTATTGACCTTTTACATCCACATTGGCCTTTTTTTACCATTATGTATTAATAATTTGTTTATATGAATGAATGAGTGACTGTCATTTTGTGCAGCTATTAACGTTAGCTGAGATGTGATAATCATGTGAGTCTGTAGCCTATTTGATTTAAAATGGGATAGCAATTTCGGTAGAATATGTTATGGTAGTGTGATTAAAAAACACGTTGTTTGATCTGGGGCGACTGTGGCTCAGTAGGTAGAGCGGGTTGTCCACGAATCAGAGGGTTAGCGGTTCAATCCCCGGAATATGCCACATGTCGAAGTGTCCTTGAGCAAGACACTGAACCCCCAGTTGCTCCCAGTGCGTGGCACTGGTGTGTGAATGTGTGCGTGCTGGTGTGAGTGAATGGGTAGATGTGTCTCTGACTGTAAAAGCGCTTTGAGTACCAATAGGTAGAAAAGCGCTATATATTTACCATCTGGCCTGTTTTAATGTGTCGCTGATTTATGTAGCCTGCTAAAGGCGTAGCTGCTAACCTTAGCTAGCATGCTGCTAGGCGCATTTGCATCATTTTGCAAGTTGCTAATGCCTATATGAGTTCACGTTTGCGATGCAAACTATAGATCAAGCTGATAAATTGGCACTAGTATTTCAGCCAGTGAAGTGGGGTCAACATTACAGTCTTTATCTGCTGTGATAGCTAATGTTAGCAACTAGGTCCATTCACTCGGCACATCAACGGTTAACATAGCAGCTAGACCGATAATTATCGTCGTGAAAAACAAAATTCCACTGGAGCTTCAAGCGGTTTTGAGCACTCAGCTTCGAGTCACTATAACATTACAATGTCATATCTGTTTGTTTGATTACAGGTGCCCTGAGGAAAAACTCATTTACACGTTCAGCCACGGATGAGGAGGTCACAAAGCATGCCATCAAGTGGTTCAACCTGCGGCAGATCGGGTGACTAGGAGACGTCCCGCCTCCTTCCAAAAAAACGGAGTGGCCTAGGCTGAGAGGAATAATAATTAAAACATATTTTTTAATGAACTTCTTGTCGTTCACCAGTTATTCATTTTCTGATATTTTAGCTGTGTATAACGCAGCATTTCACTTAAGTTGTAGCCTAATAGATGGCATATTTTATGTCTGCACCGACCTGGCGCCTGTATAAAGCACTAAATTAGGTTTTGACCACATAATGAATGTAGTAACCTAACAAAAACATAGACTATAACCTATAACATTTCATAAATGTTAATGTCAATTTTATATTTCCATTGAGCTATCACTTTTGTACAGTAAATGCATGACTTGAACATTTTCTGTTGACAATATTGTTAGGTTAAAAATACAAGGCAATGCAGATTTAAGATTACACAATTGCTGTAGTAGCCAGGCTAAGCCCAGTGATAGCCTCGTTTTTTTGTCCTATAGTTTAGTTTATCCTACAACAAGAACAGAAGGGATTTTGAAAATGAGATAAACGGGTCCAAAACGGACCCGGGCCGGATGAGCCTTTATGAGTCGACACGCAGCGGATGTATGTATCAATTTGCGGGTCCCAAACGGACCCGCCGCGGAGGTGAGGCTTTAATCGCGGATGCGGAGCAGCGCGGAGCCACGGCGGAGTTCCGGAGTGCATCTGGACCCCGATACGGGTCCGTTTCGCGGGTCCGTTCCGGAAGCCGACATACATCCGCGGCAGGTCCGCTGCGCAGTCCTTTTGCTGTGTGGGATGATGCACGTTTATGCTTGTTGAACTAGTGGTACTTATTGCCTCTGCGAAGGAGGTTATGTTTGTTGACTTTCAACTTGTGAAGGTTTTATTTCACTTACACTGACACGTGTTGTCGCCCAGTCGACTTGTCTTCTCCACAGATCACTTAACTCCTCTTTGCTGCCGCTGCACACGCTGCGTCTCTCTCTCTCTCTCTCTCTCTCTCGCTGTGTGTGAAGAGCAGCCCCGCCCCTCAGTGATCAGAGCGACAGAGCGGAGGTTTTATTTTTATTTTATTTTTTTCAGAGAGAGACCGAGAGCAGTGCAGGGACTAGTGTTGTGTCGGTCGTGAACGAACGAATCAAAAGAACTAGTTCTTTTTGGTGAACGGAGTGAACTAGGTCACTTCCTCGAAAAGACCCGTTCGTATAATCGCGGCGTCCTCCTTGGCTGAACAGTCTGCACCGTTCCTATTTCCTCATTACGCGAGCTAGAAACCAGCAGCAGCTTTCCTGATTGGACCACACGCGTGAGGAGGGCGGGACTGTGTGTGTGTGTGTGTGTGTGTGTGTGTGTGTGTGGGGGGGGGGGGGGGGGGGGGGGGCAGCAGGGTCCTGTCAAAGACTGTGCCCCCCCTCATGCCCCCCCATCCACGATTTTAATTCCGCGCGTCGGAGATTTGGAATCCGCGATCGCACTGGCACTCGCACCCCCTTCGGTCTGACTAGTTCACTGAACGACTGGCTGTATTGTTCAGTGAACGAGTCGCCTGCAAAGTAGGTCCGCGTTCTGCATAGTCCTAGTTTTTATTTATATATTATTCTTATTTATTTTTCAATAAACAGCATATTTTGTTAATATTTAATTTAATACTTGTTTGCTTGTTTATTTTTGATTGTACATTTAATTGTTTCTATTTAGGTAGTTTTGTTTTTACTTTCACATTAATAATTTATATTTAATTAATATTTGTTTGCACTGGAGTCGGAGTTGCACATTCAATTTTATTTGCAATTATTTGAGTTTATTAGCAGTTAGTTATTTTAAATAAAATTATGTTGGGGATGTCTGACAGAAATCACTTTGTTGCATTTTATTGTTGAATAGGAATGTCGCACACAGACGAGCACACATACACACACGCTCTCCGCACACTCCGCGCAGCGCCCCCCCCCCCCCCCCCCCCCCCCCCCCCCTCTCTTCCCGTGCGCACGGGGATAGTGGAGAGCGCGCCGCGAAATGAACGAAATGAACGAAATGAACGGGTTTTTTTACTGAACGATCTGAACTGAACTAGTTCTTCAAAGTGAACGACAATTCCCATCACTAGCAGGGACATCTAATATGTTAGCATGTTGGCATATGTTAACATATGCTAACTAACATATGCTAACTTCCGTCGAAGTTAGCATATGTTAGCATATGCGCCACAAGCCTCGCTCCGTCCTTTTTTTTTTTTTTTTTTTCCCAAGCCTCGCTCCGTCTGTGTGTGTGCGTGTGTGTGACGTCAGTGAGACAGAGCGGGAAACAGCCCCTCCCCCTCCTTAACTGCTGCTGCGCAGGTGCTTTGATTAGCCGAAAACATAGCAAAGTCAGCACAGAACCACTCCCTCGAACCACTGCCATTTACTAAAAACGTAAACCAGTTACTCACAAACTTTTTTCACAGTGACTACCACAAGGCTTCCATGAACACAGACATGTATTTTTTATTCTTCCTAGTGTAAAAAAAGTGGACATTCTAGTGAGTTGAAAACTACCGTCCGTTAAATTTTTGTGACGAAAAACTTTGCTGAATTAACATTGGGTCCTATGGAGCAGTTAGGCTGTCCACTCCTCACTTCTAGGCTACTCATTCAAAAACTGTGAATCCTATCGGTTAGGTAGACACATTGTAGGCACCAGGACAAGTATGACTACTACTTTGGAGAAAATTTTGTGTGTAGAGTGAAATTTGTGGAAGCAATCACAGTTTTAAAAAAATATTTTGAACATTTTTTCAGAGCAGCCCGCACTGTAACTGATGGGCCTCTCACTCTAGCGTGAACATTCCGCGCAATACACAATTGCGCGAATAATTCCGACCTGGAGAAACTAAATAATAGCACACCCGCCCCGATCGAGCCGCACGTTTTGATGTATTATTCGTGTATGTGCGATGAACTGTGTGGGACTAGTTAGCGACCGAAAATCCGTGGGAATAATTCGCACAACCCTACTAAAAACTGCAAAGAAACACGCAGAAGATCAAGAGTGGCCTCGTGTCATAGGCACTCGGCACTAATAAATCAAACTTAATTATGTGTTCTGTGACTAGAGCTTTTAACATTCATTGCTGGGGGAAACATTTCCTGTTAATGTAATCTGTACAAGTAGTTAGTGCCGAGTGCCTATGTCAAGAGGCCCCTCCTCCCATAGGCACGAGGCAACTCTTGATCTTCTGCGTGTTTCTTTGCAGTTTTTTTTTTTACTTAATATTATTCATTTTCCGCCCTTTTTCGGCAATTAATGCGGCCCGAACCGGCCAGAGGACCCCAACACATGATATATCGAAACGTGTGTTTTGATCCCGAATCCTATGCTATTACTTGGATAAGCGATTGACGAGTTTTTCGCGAATTTATTCGCGAAAAAGCGCGAAAAATTTCCCATTCAAATGAATGGGAGACCCCGAAAAATCAACAGGCATTTTCAACGATCAACTGCTCTGGCATACTTTCACCCAGAGACTTCATTTAAACTTTAAAATGTAGGCACTCTTGTCTTCTCTTCAGAGACTCCCTCCACTTATCGACACCTTTTACTGTTTTTAAACTATGAAGCCTCAAAGCGGTGTAGGTTTTTACTCAAATTTCGGGGTTTATAATGGGTGTGTATTGCGCGGAATGTTCGCGCTAGAGGGACAGCTAGAGTGAGAAGAGAGAAGAAAATTAGGCAAAAAATAAAATAGAAACTGCTCCCATGGCCACAGATTTCACACCACAGACATAATTTATACATAGAAACGTAGGAAAATTTGTCTTCTCGCTCACAATTTGTCTGCTAAAGCTGTAAGTCTTATAGTTTTGGCGTGAGACGCAAAGCTGCGCCAGCAAACCCCTTCCTCGCTCCATAGACTGCAATGTTAAATTTGTGGAGGAAAGCAGAAGCAATCCTTTGTTTTAAATCGCTTTAAATAGCTCACATTTCTACATTTTACCCACAAACTGCATATCTAGACGTTCAGGAAAGCCTCAAGATGCCCAAAGTGAAGTCGGCTCAACGATTGGACACACGGTTTGGCCACAAGGCCTTCCTGTTCGAGGCCGTGGTTTCAGCATTTTCGCCCACTCTAGTCGTTTTTTTAACTGATATTCAAACTGGTAACCATGGCAACCAGGGGCTCCACAGAAAGAGGCGGGAAAACATAAGTAACTGGTCTGTAGGGCGGCCATTTTGGCTTTTGGCACCCAAGTTGAACAATGACAGGTGTCTGTCTGTCATTGGCTAGCGCGTCATGCTAATTGCTAACATTAGCGGCTAATGCTAATTTTTAGTGATGGATATTGGTGGTAGCATTAGTGGCAGCATTAGCATGTTAGCGAATAGCATATTAGCAATTAGCATGTTAGCATTAGCATGCTAACAATTAGCATGTATTTAATTTTTAGTGTCTAAAAAGATATGCTAACACTAAACCAATGCTAAAATTAGTGGCTAGCGCCTCATGCTAATTGCTAACATTAGCGGGTAATGCTAATTTTTAGTGGCTACGAATTGGTGGTTGCATTAGTGGCAGCATTAGCATGTTGGCGAATAGCATATTACCAATTAGCATGTTAGCATTAGCATGCTAACAATTAGAATGTATTTAATTTTTAGTGTCTAAAGAGACATGCTAACACTAAACTAATGCTAAAGTTAGTGGCTAGCGCATCACGCTAATTGCTAACATTAGCAGCTAATGGCAACAGCCCACTCGGCACTTTAAAAATTTCCGCGGGAATTTTCTAGTTCAAACTAATATCATTTATAGAATATGTAATGAAATCATATCTGACATATATTGTAAAGCTTCACTGTTAAACACTTCATTTATGTATATGAATTTCTTTGAATTTGTATTGAACTGCAATTCTGCTGGTGCCTTCACTTGGAATTGTAAACCACATAGGATCAAAAGGCAATCACTTGAAAGGCCTAAGAAGTTGGCTGGTCTGGCCTTGCCCAAATTTATCTATTATTATTGGGCCTGTTAACATTCAGAAGATGTTGTTTTGGATAGAGGAATATCATCCTGACAGGAGTGAAGCCTGGCTACATCTTGAATCTGCGGGCTGCCCTGTACAACTGGGTTCTGTCATTTCTGCTTCATCTCCTCCAGCTCCACTTAATCAATTCTTTTCAAACCCAGGTGTCCTCCATTCAGTTAAAATTTGGTCACAATTCAGAAAACATTTCAACCTAACAATGTCAATTTAATGTCAATAACCACCACTTTCCACCTTCCACTTTGGATTCCGCTTTTAAAATCTGGAGGGCAAAAGGCATATATGACATTTCCAAACTTTTTTTGCAAGGTAAATTTGGCTCATTCTCTCAAATTCCTAAATCTCATTTCTATATGTATCCCTAACTAAGACATTTTGTGCATAGCAATGTTGTTTCCTTCCCAAATCTTCCTCCAGATAATGTAATTGATAATCTTCTCTCCTTATCTCCACATAGAAGGGGCTTGATCTCTGTACTTTACCATTAGCAATATCTCTTCTCAGTTGCTGCAAGGAATCAGACAACTTTGGGAAGATGACCTTGGAGTGGTAATGAGAGAGGATCAGTGGGATGCTGCATTGAATTTAGTACATTCCTCCTGACCCTGTACATAGACTGATTCAGCTAAAAATTATTTTGAGAGTGCTCTGGACTAGGGCCAAGATAGCCAAAACTTTTTCTGATGTGGACCCCTCTTGTCCCTGGTGTAGAGGTCAACCTACTGATCATATCCACATGTTTTGGTCCTGCCCACACCTTAGAGCATCTTTCAGGGCTACTCAATAATATGTGGTGTGAAGATTTCTCCAAACCCAACATGTGCCATATTTGTTTTCAGTGATGAAACCCGTTCGCTTAAATTTGTGTTATTATAGCTTTTACTTCTCTTCTTGCTAGACGTCAGATACTGTTCTTATGGAAGGAACAACCCACAACACCACCACCCACATTCAGTAGATGGATCATAGACACCATGTCATTCCTAAAACTCGAGAAGATTAGATACACTTTGAAAGGTTCCATTCAGAGTTTTACGAGAGTCATTACTACAGACTAGTGAGTAGCCACACACTGACGTAAACTCTGCCAAGTTTTTCCTTATTTTATTCCATGTGATGTCATAACACAATATATTTCTGTAATATCACTGTATTACAGAACAGTATATGACTGTTCTGGTACTGTGTGTCTATCTCATTCTCTGTGCTGGTGTAAATGTGTTAACTACAGACTGAGAGTTGTAAATGTGTTTTTGTGTGCGCTGAAGCATAAGTGTGGGATGGGCTATGTGTATGTATTCATGCATGAATTAATTTTGTTCACACACACAAAGAATTTGTGTGTGTGCGCGTGTGCATTGAAGCATGCACTCTATTAATTGTAAGTGTGTGTGAATTCAAGTGGAGCCAATGTTCTCCAGACAGACTCAGACAAAAAGGAACAACTTGAACTTAAGTACTCATGCCTAGCTGAAAACTTGGACCAGTATTTACATTTAAATCAGGACTTACAAAGCAGTCATAAGACAAAACTATATAGAATGCATTAAGATATAAATGAAACATCAAGACAGATTTAAGACAAAGTAGGATGACAGAAATGGAATATAATTTTTTTAATTAAATAATAATAGAAACAGCAACAAACAGAAATCTTGTACATGCAATCATCCATGAAGGCTTTCGGTTTCCCAGCCATCTTCTTCGCTCTCACCTCATCCACCAAGTCCATTTCCATTCCCACCCAAGCACTGACCTTCCTACCAGTTTGTTAACAGAGCAAGCCCTGAAACCACCTCGCCATGCTGACTACTACAGACTAGTAGAATACCCATAGCAGACTAGTGAAAACTTTAAAGACATATTTCTGTGTAGTGTCGATCTCGTATGTCTAGCCCTGTCTGATGTCAAATAATTTGATAAATTCAGCACATCCCTAAGAGATGGTTGATGTCACCACAGAGTCATACAAGTAAATCAGAAGAAAGAGGGACTCGCTGGCCTTTCAGATGAGACATTCAGCTGAAGGCAGTTTCCTTGGTACCATTCTAAGTTCACTAACTCTGCTGTCTGACACAGTCCAGACTTTTACAGTTTTTCTCAGTCGCTTTATAAGTTCATTAAATGCACCTCCAAGTTTCAAATGCAAACATTTCCTTCTACTAAACCAGATGCAGTGTACAATGGCAGTTCTTAGTCCCGGATGTGAATAGTGAATGCGGTATGTGAAGTTATGTTCCTACCACACCATTGAGAAAAGGCATGAAGCATGGAGGCTTGAGGCCTGCTAATAGGTGGGGTGGGGTGGGTGAATGGGTAAATCCTCGAATCCTCTCAGAAGTTTTCCAGTTCTTTCAGAGGTAGCTCGCCATCAATCTTGAATGTCATTTTCAGTCATTTTCTAAACCCGTTTAGTCCTGTTAGGGGTCACGGGGGTCTGCTGGAGCCTATCCCAGCTGTCATAGGGCGAGAGGCAGGGGTACACCCTGGACAGGTCGCCAGTCCATCGCAGGGCCAACATTCACACTCACATGCACACCTACGGGCAATTTAGAATGACCAATTAACCTAATGAGCATGTCTTTGGATGGTGGGAGGAAGCCGGAGTACCCGGAGAGAACCCACGCAGACACAGGGAGAACATGCAAACTCCACGCAGAAAGGCCAGCCGGCCCATGGATTCGAACCGGTGACCTTCTCGCTGTGAGGCATCAGCGCTAACCACCTCGCCACAATGAAGTGGATGTCTTCATCCAAAAAAAGCCTAACCTGTTTTGCAAACAGGCATCATTAGAATCATTATCATCTTCATCATCATAAGTTTTTTTTTCCATATTAATGTATGCACTTTTCCTCAGTCTCACCAGTGTTCAGTCAAATGTCATTATCCTGGCAGCAGCAGAAATGGTTCGGTGATGGAATGGTAGAGGCCTGTTAGCATTAGCAACTGTCAGCTCTGATACTGAACAATGTCCAACTTTTTCCAGTTGAAATGTGACTCACCAATCCAAGGAGAAGTCCTGGATCCAAATTCCTGCTGGTTTTTGATACAGATTCTGATGTTGAATGATGTGCTGTGATTGAGTAGCTGGCGTGTGTCTGAATGAAGTGGAGTTCACTTCAAACAAAGGAGGGGGGGAATGCCAGGTGGAAAAGACAGCAGGTGATTGGCAAGAGTGCAGGTGACTGGCTCAGATGACAGTGAGGAAGTCAAATGCTTTGATCGTGTCTGACTGGCTGTTTCCTGTTGTGCTGCAGGTGGTGACTTGTGTTGGCCAACAATAAACTATGGCAGAGTACTTACAGTTTTTCCCGATTGTTAACACACAAAAACAGGTACTAGAGACACAATGACCACAACATGTAACTCATGCACCAACCCCCTGAACCAATACTGCTAAACTACAAGCACAATTCCTGCTTTACACTCAAATTGCAATTCTAAAACACACTTTTTACACAACACTACACTCCCTCCATATTCCCCATTCCTAAATCCTATTGAGGATTTTTTTTTTCTGCCAGGAGATGGAAAGTGTATGACCGAAATCCACAAACGCGTATACCCCTTCTCCAAGCTATGGAAGACGCATGTAGAGATATAGCAGTTGATGCTTTTCATGGCTGGATTCGCCATGCTAGGTGATATTTCCCCCGCTGCTTGGCCAGGGAAAACATTGCTTGTGATGTGGATGAGGTGCTGTTGCCAGACCAAAACAGAAGACAGGACGCAACATAGTTTTTTTTTCTTTTTCTTTTTTTTACAGTAACTGTATACAGTAAATTCTACAGTATGTGGAACTTTGTGTTGGTTGGGATGTACACTGTGTACATTCTTTTTGTGGGAAAAATAAAATATATTTATAACCATATATTTTAATGGTAAATGGCCTTGCTTTTATATAGCACTTTTCTATCTATTGGTACTCAAAGTGCTTTTACAGTCAGAGACACATCTACCCATTCACTCACACAAGCACACACACACATTCACACACCAGTGCCATGCACTGGGAGCATCTGGGGGTTCAGTGTCTTGCTCAAGGACACTTCGACATGTGGCACATTCTGGGGATTACAGTTTTTCTCAGTTGCTAAAACACAAAAATCCATTGGCTGAAGAAAGTTCTCAATTGCTTGAACTCATTAAGCTAACTGTTCAGTCTGTTGTCAATACCTTAAACCATTTCACATGGTTTAGCAAAACTCTAAACACATTCTCATTCTTAAAACACATTCTGCACTCTAATGCACATGTCATCCATACTGGTAAACACAAGTGGCAACAATTACATATAAAGAGAGCAGAAATGTCATTGATTAAACACAGTCAGTCAAAATAGATTTCACTTGTTTCAAATGATGTGACAACCAATATAAGCCAGTTCAGAGAGCAAACAGGTTGTTGAAGGTGGGAATGAGAAAGTGTGAGAATGGATAGAAGAATTTATGTGAGAGGACGAGGACGAGTGCATATGCGAGGTGGGGGACGAGGAGAAAGAGGAAGAGGAAGAGGAAGACAAAGACTGGAAATATCTGATGAAATTCGAGCAACAATCATAGACCATGTTGTTGTCCATGGACTGACAATGAGGGAAGCAGGACTTTCTGTGTGATTTTCTGTGTCCACCATAGTAAGGACATTCAAAGAGAACAGGTACAGTATGCTACTGTATTTTTGTAATTATAAATTTACTATACTACAGTATATGCAGCTGTTCCAATAGACAAAATGCATCACTGTATTGCGCTGCATGATTTTTTTTTGTAACTGCCTATCTACTTTTTATAGAATTGCAAGGCTGCCACGTGCAGGTGGAAGGACAGCTATATTCACTCAGGAGCAAGAGACCATTATAGTGGACATGGTCCTTCAAAATAACACAATACGACTCAGAGAAATCCAGGAACGAGTGATACAAGACAACACACACTTCCAGGGAATCGACAGTGTGAGCATTTCTACAATTGACCGTTGAAATAAGGGTACAAAAAGGAGGAAGAAAAAAATAAATAAAAAATGCAAAGAGCAAAACAGTAATTTCTGATCAATTTTGGGCTTTTTATATAATGACAAAAACATTTGTTTTGAAATTAAAAATGTACGTCTCCCTGAGAACTATGTGTTTTGAACAATGTGTTTTCTATTTTTTGGTATATTGTTTACTGACTGCTTGATAGTGTATTTCATTTTGAGCAATTTGTTTATTATTTGAGAGCAGTGTTTGATTTTGAGCACAGGTAACACTGTTTTGAGGCCAAAGTGGGCATAGTTAAAACTGTGTTGAGGTGAAAGTTTGATTTTGCAAGAGGAGTCAGAGGTTTTGTAAATCGTGCTTGAAGCTGAGGTTTTGTGTTTAACGTTTTGAGAAAATGGAGCAAGGTTTCAGAAATTGTGTTTTAGCAATTGAGAAAAACTGTAAACCGCTAACCCTCTGGTTCGTGGACAACCCGCTCTACCTACTGAGCCACAGTCACCCCCAATTGTGTGTTCCGAGTATAAAAACAATATTCTTAAATATTTTACATTACAACACACTTATGTATATACTGTCTGTAGTAAGTGTAACACTGAACAAAAAAGGCCTAAGTCATTACGATGAATGGAGAAGTGTGTTTTACATTGAGCACGTCAGTGTTCAACTGGTTCTTATGTCTATTGATATGATGGTTTGTGTGTGTCATTTGAAAAAAAAAAATACCATTTTGAGAAGAAATAACATTGTTTTGAATGTGAAGTTTAATTTTGCAGGAGAATTGAGAGTTTTTGCCCATTGTGTGTGTGTTTTTGGATTTGTGTGTAGAGTTCTGAGAATATGAGGCATGCTTTCAGAAAATGTGTGTAAACAATCGAGATAAACTGTAACAATCTTGTGGCTTCTACCTTGTGGCACCGCCTTGCTGTTTTAGAACCTCCAGCGAGTTTGTTACAGTTTTTCTCAATTGCTAAGACACATTTCTTAAAAGCAGCTCTCCTTTTCTCTAAACTGTGAACACAAAACACAATTTTCAAGCTACTTTCACAAAACCTCAGACTCTTCTTGCAAAACCAAACTTTCACCTCAAAACAGTTGAATCTGTGCTCAAAAATGAACTGTGTTGTCAAATCGTGCCCCGAGTCAATCTAAATTAAAAACACTACTGAGCAGTCACTAAACACTACATAGAAAAATAGAAAACACAATGCTCAGGACATGAAGCTGTAGAAATAAATTTTTATTGTGCACTGTAGGCTAAATGCATGTTGCAAAACAGAAAACCTGTGCATTAGCACTTGTACGGTACAAAAACAAACAGAAATCTTGTCATTTAGCACTTTTATACAGTAAGCCTACATAAAAACATACGTGGAATACAAGGCCTACAAACAGTTAGACTAGGGCTTCATTACAATACTACAGTACATCAGCACATTGATGTACTGAAACATTTATTTACAGTATACTGTGGTACAGTATATAGTATAGTCATACAGTGGTATGAAAAAGTTTGGGCACCCCTTAGGAAAATCATTGCATCAGTTTGTCACTTGCTGAGCTTTTGAAGCAGCAACTTTATTTTACAGTTTTTCTCAGTTGCTAAAACACAAAAATCCATTGGCTGAAGAAAGTTCTCAGTTGCTTGAACTCATTAAGCTAACTGTTCAGTCTGTTGTCAATACCTTAAACCATTTCACATGGTTTAGCAAAACTCTAAACACATTCTCATTCTTAAAACACATTCTGCACTCTAATGCACATGTCATCCATACTGGTAAACACAAGTGGCAACAATTACATATAAAGAGAGCAGAAATGTGATTGATTACAGTTTTTCTCAATTGCTAAAACACAATTTCTGAAACCTTGCTCCATTTTCTCAAAACGTTAAACACAAAACCTCAGCTTCAAGCACGATTTACAAGCCTCTGACTCCTCTTGCAAAATCAAACTTTCACCTCAACACAGTTTTAACTATGCCCACTTTGGCTCAAAACAGTTTTACCTGTGCTCAAAATCAAACACTGCTCTCAAATAATAAACAAATTGCTCAAAATGACATACACTATCAAGCAGTCAGTAAACAATACACCAAAAAATAGAAAACACATTGTTCAAAACACAGTTCTCAGGGAGAAGTACATTTTTAATTTCAAAACAAATGTTTTTGTCATTATATAAAAAGCCCAAAATTGATCAGAAATTACTGTTTTGCTCTTTGCATTTTTTTTTTTTTTTGTTCTTCCTCCTTTTTGTACCCTTATTTCAACGGTCAATTGTAGAAATGCTCACACTGTCGATTCCCTGGAAGTGTGTGTTGTCTTGTATCACTTGTTCCTGGATTTCTCTGAGTCGTATTGTGTTATTTTGAAGGACCATGTCCACTATAATGGTCTCTTGCTCCTGAGTGAATATAGCTGTCCTTCCACCTGCACGTGGCAGCCTTGCAATTCTATAAAAAGTAGATAGACAGTTACAAAAAAAAAAATCATGCAGTGCAATACAGTGATGCATTTTTTCTATTGGAACAGCTGCATATACTGAAGTATAATAAATTTATAATTACAAAAATACAGTAGCATACTGTACCTGTTCTCTTCTCTGAATGTCCTTACTATGGTGGACACAGAAAATCACACAGAAAGTCCTGCTTCCCTCATTGTCAGTCCATGGACAACAACATGGTCTATGATTGTTGCTCGAATTTCATCAGATATTTCCAGTCTTTGTCTTCCTCTTCCTCTTTCTCCTCGTCCCCCACCTCGCATACGCACTCGTCCTCTCACATAAATTCTTCTATCCATTCTCACACTTTCTCATTCCCACCTTCAACAACCTGTTTGCTCTCTGAACTGGCTTATATTGGTTGTCACATCATTTGAAACAAGTGAAATCTATTTTGACTGACTGTGTTTAATCAATGACATTTCTGCTCTCTTTATATGTAATTGTTGCCACTTGTGTTTACCAGTATGGATGACATGTGCATTAGAGTGCAGAATGTGTTTTAAGAATGAGAATGTGTTTAGAGTTTTGCTAAACCATGTGAAATGGTTTAAGGTATTGACAACAGACTGAACAGTTAGCTTAATGAGTTCAAGCAACTGAGAACTTTCTTCAGCCAATGGATTTTTGTGTTTTAGCAACTGAGAAAAACTGTAATTATGAGTGTTCGCCAGGACATTCTGGGTAAAAGCCAATGCCAGTACTTTACCCTTCCCTGCATTTTTTTTCCACCACTCCCTCCCAATTTTTAATCTTTTCTGCTTCCTCACCAAGATGAACACCCAAATACTTGATACCATTCCTCACCCATTTAATTCCACTGGGTAACCTGTGCTCATTTCCTTGCCATTCCCAACTAACAAAGCTGCGTTTATCCCAATTTACTTCGAAGCAGATTTTTTTTACACTTTCAATGTCAGAGTAAAGAGTCTTAACCATGGTGACAAACCCTGGGGAGAAACCAAAAGCCTCAAAAGGTAGACCATAGATATTTGTGCTCCACCCGCTCAAACGCCTTTTCTTGGTCAAGAGAAATCAGACCAAACTTTGAGTCCAATGAACTAGAGATTTCCAAATATCAAATTAGGGAAATATTATCCCGAATTGATCTGCCAGAGATGACCGCAATATGACTGGTCAACCTCTATAATATGCCCCACCACATTTCTTAAACGGTTTGCCAACACCTTTGAAAAGATTTTATAATCAGCACACAACAGACTCACTGGCCTCCAGTTTTTCATCTTGCACAAGTCACCTTTTTGAGGTAAGAAAGTGAGGACACTCTCTGACAGCTAAGAGGTAACTTTCCTGCAGACAAGCTGACATTAATAACAGCTCCTCACCTAATGTGGACCAAAATGTTCACCGGAAGGCCATCCATCCCTGGAGCTTTCCCATTCTGCATGCACATTAGCGCCTCCTGCAGTTCTTGCAGTGTCAGAGGGCACTCAAGGTGTGTATTGTCCTGTGCTGATAGCTGTGACAAATGATTGAAAAACTGTTCCGACAACAGCGGGCCGCACAGTGGCGAGGTGGTTAGCACTGATGCCACAGCAAGAAGGTAGTGTTGTAGTTCTCGAATTTTCAAGGTCTGGGTCTTGTCTCGGAATTGACTGCATTTTCACTCGGTCTCATCTCGGTCTCCTTCGAGCTGGACTCGGGATTTTTTGTCAAGACCAGTTGAGAAAGACCAAGCGATTTCTGTAATGACGCAAAGAAGTTACGGGTTTACTATATCACCTGAAATCCAAGCACCCAGTTCGCTATGCTGAATATGAGGGATGCGCAAGCGGCACAGAAAAGGAAATCCCTCCGAGCACGCCCGCTGCGCAATTAGAACGGCAGTTATTTGATTGAAATTGCATTAAATTTACACACGACCCACATAAATAACAAAGAGTATAAGCTCGGAAACCGATAACTTTCAACTTGGCTGAGCCATCTGAACTGCTCTTGAGCCATCTGAACTGCTCTTGTCATCTGAGCCATCTGAATTGGTCTGTTATCGTCTCGTCTTCTTCCGCTTATCCGGGTCCTGGTCGCGGGCAGCAGCTTCAGCAGGGAAGCCCAAACAGCCCTTTCCCCAGCCACTACGATTGGTCCCTCAATTAAGCACAGAGGGCGGGACCCACCAGGTGTTGTGCTAAAAAGGTGTGTGCAGGAAGTGAAATAAAAACACGCGCATGCATAAAAACAAAACATTAAACACAACACACGCATGCAATTAAAAATATAAAAGCAAAAACACAACGCATCTAAAAGCCAATTTCCTGCCCCGTGACAATATGACATTAAGGTTTTTAATATTCTGTCCATATGAATAGGAGAGGTACCGCCTCTCACCTGTCCTTTAGTTCCTGGGATCCTATTGATGCTCTCTCAATTCAAGAATAATTGGAAGAAAGTGTGAAATTCCACAGAATTGTGAATGTGTCTTTTGACTCATTTGAGGTCCTCAGTTCCCCAGTTGAGGTCTGTTTTGAGGTCCTGAGTTCAGAGAGGCCCCTTAGCATGGGTCTGTACAGCATCAGAGACTGGCACCTTAACTGCTAAGGTGTAAATATTCAGCAGTTATTCTTCTGCAGCAATATTCTTCAGCAGGGCAACCTCTTAAATTTAAAGGGGGGAAGGATTTGTATGACAACAGAGTCCCCTACAACATTTAACAGTTGTTTTGGAAGGATGTTTTATATTACACTAGAAACCAAATTTCTTTAAAATAAAAAATAAAAATCTGTCACTGTGCTACATTTATCACACTGCACGTGTTGTGTTTTAAAGTTCTAGACTAAGTGTTACGGGTTTCAATGTGGAACTGGAGTAACAAATGATTTTTTTCTTTTCCTTCTGGTTGCTGGGATCCACCACTCTCAACTCCCCTGGAAAACCGAACCAATGTAGTTAGTGCTTGAAAGAACGAGCCGCCATCTTGTGCTCCGAAACTCTGTCTCTTTATTTCAAAATTTCAAAATCATGGCATACAAATAATAAACCTTCCCTAGTGTAACCTTGTTTCAGTGTGTAAAGTCCATTTGTTAGCTTAAGTTTGAATACATCAATATAGCTGCCTTCTGTTTCTGTTTTACACGTCTGTAGGCAACATCTTCCTCTCACACATTCACAGGAACAACCATGTCTTTAATAAAAATAAACATCACTTTTTCTTTCAAGTGCAATAATATCCAAAGACTAGATCCTGTATTTTCCACTTATATTGGTATTTTTGTTCTTTAACTCAAGAAATCCACTGTCATACTAATGTAATCATGTAGATCATAAACCCTTTTTGGTTTTAGATGAATATTTAAATGACTTAAATCAAAATCATGAAACATCATACACCTAGGGACAACTGCTTAAATTGTAATGCATTGTTGAACACGGACCAGACTTTTAATTATCCCTCTGTAACTTCAGGAATAACTCTTTTCTTTGAACACTAATATTTCCTTCATAACATCATTCATATCAGGATACCTCAAAAACTGAAATTTAAACATGCCAGGGAGTGAGGACACTAACACACAGAAATGCACGTACAGAGTTGCAGTATACAGATGCTAACTAGCCGCTAGCGCCATTGTTTTGACGAATCTGCACCTGACCCTTATAAACGTAGCTCTTCAACTCAGTTACACACATCATAAATTCAAAAAGCTTATCACAGCTACAATATGCCACTACCCACTTCAGGAGGAAATAGCCTCTATAAGTTTTACCGGGGACTGACCTGGAAAACCGAACCAATGTAGTTAGTGCGTGAAAGAACGAGCCGCCATCTTTTGCTCCGAAACTTGTCTGGAGGGAGAGGGAGGAGTCTCTCACCTTAGGTACCGCGGTGCAACGATACCCACACTTTGGTTCCACCTGTTCATATCCTTCCTACACTAATACTGATCTTCCCAATAAAACATTTATTATTTTGTTAAACACTGAACTGGTTAATACCGGCAGTAAAAAAAAAAACAGTAGCCTATGTAGAAAAATATTCTGTAAATAACGAATTTTCTTATGCGCTTACATAAGTGTATCACATAAGCAGCGTTTTTCATAATGGCCAGCTGCAGTTAGCCTACCTGGCATGACTTCAATCACCCTTTGGATTTAAATAAACCATGAACAAGACATATTGCCTCGTAAATTTAGAATGTACAAAAACTTTGTGATATTAATTTTAATGTAAATCTGGCTCATGTTCCTAATGGAACCTGTGTTTTTCACAATATAAAAATGCTTCTCTTTCGTTTTTCTCTTTAATAATACAAGTTTTCAAGGTGCGCCTGGTTGATTCACAGTATTATAATATAGTGTATTAGACAGATAGACAGACAGACGGACCGATCGAAGGATCGATCGATCTTCTCTGGCTACTGATGGTCGTGTGCGGAGGGTGGCTGGCATTGTCCAGGATACCCGTTTTTTAAGCGTCCTACACTCTGCTACAGTAGCGAGAGGGTCCAGCCTCGTGCCAACCACCGAGTCAGCCTGCCTGACCAACTTCTCCAACCTGGAGATGCCTTTGAGGTGCTCCCACCCCAGCACACCACAGCATAGGTCCGGACACTGGCGACCACAGACTGGCAGAAGACCGCCAGGAGCTTCTTGCAGATGTTGAAAGATCTTGATGTTGAAGGCTCTGGGCCTTCTTGTACAGCTGCCCCGTGTTGCTTGTCCAGTCCAGCTTGTTGTCCAGCCACAGCCCAAGATATTTATAGGTCTGGACGACCTCCACCTCCTCCGCTCCTATCAGAACTGGTCTGGGGTTGGGTCTGTCCATCCCAAAGTCAATTACCAGCTGTCCAGCTCCCGTTGAAGAGAAGGGGAGGTTTGGGGGTTGCTGTACGAGAGAGGTGAGAGTGGGAGGATGGGGTGGGGGGAATTGCTGCGGCAACTGGGGGAGGGGGGGTTGCTGGTGTATGTGGGTGAAGATGCCTTGGGGGGAGGGCAGACTACAGTGACAGTGGGGAGTGGAGTGATTTCACTGAACCTATTGAAAAAGATGTTCAGGTCATTGGCTCTCTCTACAGTTCCCCCCTCTGTGCTGGTCCTTGCTTTGTGTCCTGTGATTGTTGTAACACCCTCCCAGACGTCCCTCATGTTGTTCTCCCTCAGCCTCTGCTCCACCTTCTTCATGTATTATTAGTTTCAAGGTTATTAATTAGTAGTAAATTCAATAGCTTCTTCACATAGAAACAGATATGAAAGATAAGATCATCCACATTTCTTCTCCTGAACTGTTCACACCTGGTAAAGAAGGCTCAACAAAGGCTCTTCTTTCTCGGGAAGTTGAAGCAGAGTGGACTCTCATCACAGCTGCTTAAAAACTTTTCCAGAGCCACCATAGAAAATATCCTGTGTCTGAGTGTGACAGTGGTACGGCAGCTGCACAGCACAGAACAGCAAGGACTTAGCCCAGGTAGTGAAGACAGCGCAGGGAATTGTGGAAGAGGGCAAAATCGCATTGCAAAAGACCCCACTCACGCGGGCCATGACCTCTTCCTTGAAGGAAAGGTACTAAATCCTGCCTGTGTGATTTATGCAGTGTCTGTTGCCTTCTGTTGCTGCTGTTTGCTGCTCTGTTGTATTCAGGGTTTGACTATGCAGAATTGTGTGAAATATTATTTTCCAAGATTTACATTGGCAGGCTTATGTATGTTGTATCTATAGCCCTGTGTTCAGGGTTGCCAACTGTCCCTTGAAAACGCAATCATCCTGTGTTTAGAAACAAAAGTACGTGTACCGTATTGAGCTAATTACCACGTAAATAGTGTGTAAATGATAATGGAATGAATGCATAACAGGGCGTTTTATATGAACATTTACGGTGAACTTATTCCCAGGCCATCTCCTGCTCTGTGACCAGTGAACAGCAGGAATCTCATCTCATTGGTCGAGGTACTGTTGCTTGAGAAGAAGATACCGGAAGACAATAAAGCAACAGCTTTTCCTCACACTTTCTTTGCAGATTTCTTATTGCACTATTACAAGAGGAATGTTCTGCTTTTTATTGTTTTATATTAATTAATGCTGTTTAAAGTTACGCAGGACAGGTTTCTGTCTAAGAAAGACATCCTCCAGATGTAGGAAAGGGCCAGCTGCATGTGGAAAGACCCCACCCACCGCACACAAGCACTGTTCGTCCCTCTCCCCAGGCAGGAGGCTGCGGAGCATTAAGAGCAGAACCACCAGTAACAGCTTCTTCCCAGAGGTTGAGACTGTTCAACGCTGGAGGACCATGTACAGGGCTGGATATTACTGTGTCATTCATTGCAGTTAATCTCTAGTAATACAGTTGACACTTTTTATACTGCGATATTTATACACTTTTTGTACTATATTTAGTGTCACGGTCGGTCCGGGGTGAGGTGGGGAGAGGACCCAAGTGCAGGACTTGAGGAGGCAGGTGGCAAGGAACATTTATATTTTAATAAAGAAAAGAAACAAACTTACAAAAACCAAGATCACTGCTGACCAAGCAGGAAATCCAAAAAGGCAAAATCTCATAACACGATCAAACCTGAACTTGAAACATGAAACACGAAACATGAAACACGAAACAAGAAACACGAAACAAGAAACAGAACGAGTAACGAGTAACGAGTAACGAGTAACGAGTAACAAGTGACAATCAACGAGTATGACGCGACAAGGAACAAAGGGAGGGCAGGGCTATATATACACACACGAGGAACAGAGGGATGACGAGACACAGGTGAAGCAAATCAACAGACAAGACCAGGTGAAACCAATGAACTAATCAAAAGGAACACGAAACAAGGAGACACACAGGAAATCGAAAACTTAACAAAGTAAAACAGGAAACAGGGAGACAAGAAACAAAACTCAAAACATGAACACAGGAGACACATCACATTTAGTTAGTTAATTTTATTCTATATTTATACTTTTTACTTATGGCTTGAAACGGGACCAGAGAAACAAATTTCGTTCCATCCCATGTACCAACATGTCTTGAAATGACTGAAAAGAATCCTTGAATCCTTGAAAATATCATTTTATTTTAAAAACAAATTGTTGAATAGTAATTTGTTTTCCATGTATTCATGTCACTCAAAATATGAATCGAATTCCATTCAGGTTCGAGTCAAATAGTTAAAATATAATTTTTACGCACACAAATAAGGGCTAAAATTTTCACCACGCCAGTATGGGTGAAGGCAACTGGGTCGGCCAGCCTTGACAATGAGGTGTCCTTTATTTATTTTTCAGGGAGTTGGCAACGCTACATGTATTGAATAATTTTACATATACAGTGACAGGCAGTTACTACTAGCTTAACTACTTTTGTCAGTAGCTTGGCAGTAACGTCGCTATTTGCAAAACCAAGTAACTTTTCAGTAGCTAAACTCTTTTATTGATCAAGTAGCGTGGTAGCGTGCTCGAAAACTAATTTCTCCTGGACATTTCTGACATTTTTACATATATTCATTTCATTATGGAGGTCGCATCTGACCACTGTTATATACACACACACGTACACACCTGCATTAACTAAGAGTATAGTTAATGCAGGTGTGTACGTGTGTAACTAAGAGTATAGTTAATGCAGGTGTGTACGTGTGTAACTAAGAGTATAGTTAATGCAGGTGTGTACGTGTGTAACTAAGAGTATAGTTAATGCAGGTGTGTACGTGTGTGTGTATATAACAGTGGTCAGATGCGACCTCCATGATGAAATGTTCAAAAGTCAAAGCACCTTCTTTTAAGTGTTGAGCATCCCCATACCACCTGCAACAGAAAATCTCTGGAGCCGCCACTGCTGGACCGTCTGACTTTTTCTGACTTCAATGTCCCACTTTACCTCCATGTCGTTTTCTTCTTTCCTTACTGAGAAAATGGCCGTTGGTTTTTCTTTGGAGAACAAGATGGTTAACTGCAGCGGTGGACACCAATTTAAAATTAGGTTCCCATTAGCAGCCGGGTAGGGAGGCGGGAACATGGACCGGAAGTTCAATGTTTATGTGCAGTTTATGTGCGTGACACTGTGACAGCAGAGTTGGAGAAGCCTTCTGAATAAGCTCATTAGAGCAACATCGCAAAACATCGTAGACATTGTAAAAGATATTTGGAGGATTACACAGCAGTGATTTTAAGGACTACCAAGTACAGATGGAAAGTAAAACAGATAATGAATTAAGACTGTTATGACACAGTTGGCAGAATATTCCATTCCATTATTTTCCACAGACTGCTGGTGATGTGAGGTTAGCGTGTCAAGATTTTCACACGTCTAGCTTTATATTAAATGGTCTTTTCCAGTTGCATATTTATGTTGTGAGCTGGTTTGATATGTATGAAAAATCATCATCTGTTGAAAATGTTAAGACTAAAATGCAATGTTTTATTTTTAGTTTATGTGAGAACTATATAAATTATTAGTTGCATGGATTTATAATGCATTTAGCTGAGTAACTTTTCAATTTGTAGCCTAGTTTTGAAACGCGTTGTGGGTCCCACAAGGCATGGTGAGGAGGTGGACTGCAGAGAGTGAGGCAGCTCTCAGGGGCTGCTTCAACACCACTGTGTGGACAGAACTCTGATCCACATGGGGAGGCCATCAGTGCCATGACAGACTACATTACAGGCTACATAAACTTCTGCTTTGAGAACACCATTCCCTCCAGTGTGGTACGGTGCTTCTCAAATAACAAGCTGTGGATTAATCCTGATATTAAAGCTCTGCTGAACGAGAAGAAGACAGCCTTCACATCAGGGAATAAGGAGGAGCTGAGGACTGTGTAGAAGGTGCTGAGAAACAAGATCAGAGAGGAAAAGGCCACCTACAGGAGGAAGATGGAGGAGCAGCTGCAGTGGGTCCACGATCTAAGGCTTTTCTTCTCCCCTTCCGTTTTCCGTGGCATCATTACAAGAATATTTGCGTACACAGTGCGTGAACGCACTCCTCCCCCCATGCAGCTGGTCCCTCACTTGCTGTCACCTGGCTTATGCCCTCCTCACTTAGTCTCTCACATCGTTGGCTCACCAGACCATGTACTGATATCTTCTCACCAAGATGGAGCCACTCATCACCCACCCCTGTCCTTCACAGTAGACCAGGTGAGAAAAGAGCTCAGGAAGATAAAAGGGAGGAAAGCAGCTGGACCGGCTGGTATCAGCTCCAGGCTCCTTAAGTCCTATGCAGATGAACTTTGTGGAGTTATGGAGCATTTCTTCAACCTGAGCCTTGAGCTGAGAGTGGTACCACAGATTTGGAAGACCTTGTGCATGGTACTGGTGCCCAAAGCTTCAGACCGGTGGCTATAACATCCTACCTGATGAAGACACTGGACAGACTGATACTAGGACATCTCTAAGGTGGGCCCTTCCATGGACCCACTACAGTGTGCCTAGCGTCCTAATGTTGGAGTGGAGGACGCCGTTATCTTCCTGCTACAACACAGGTGTCAAACTGATCTGTGAAATGGCTGCTGTGGCTGCAGGTTTTCATTCCAACCATGCAGCAGCACACCTGACTTGGCTCAATCAATCAACTGAATTGCTTTCACGCAGTCATTTCAGGTGTCCTCTTGCTTGATTGGACCAAAAACTTTCCAGCCACACCCACTGCATGGGTGCTGCATGGTTGGAATGAAAATCTGCATCCACAGTCGCCCTTTCACGGATTAGTTTGACACCCCTGTGCTACACTGAACTCTCTCTCAACTGGAAGAGCCCGGCATCCAGCCAGTAATTCTGAGGGACAAACTGGAGAGGATGGGTGTGGACCACCAGCTCTTGGACTACCTCACAGGCCGATCACAGTCTTTCTTTTTACCCTCAACACTAGCGGTGGAAAAAAGATTCGGGATCCGGCTCATTGAACCGGCCACCAAAAAAGACTCAAGAATCACAGATCGAGACGTCTATTGAACCGGCTCAGTTGAGTCCTACCAGATTTGATTGATATATAATCAATAAACGGCACCATTCAAACATCTTACGTCTCACTCGGCAGAGAAACAAAATGTAATACCCGACTTGGCCACTATAGCAAACTACGGCACTCAGCCACTGGAGTGGAGTGGCGCTACTGAGTCCCTTCCTCACTCATGAATCACTGCAGATCCGTCACTCACGAATCCCTGCGATCCGTCACTCATGAATTACTGCGATCCGTCACTCATGAATCACTGAGGATCCGTCACTCACGAATCACCGCGATCCGTCACTCACGAATCACCGCGATCCGTCACTCATGAATCCCGGAAAATCCGCTACTCATGAGTCCCTGCTGATCCGTCACTCATGAATCCCGGCAGATTCGCTACTCACGAGTCCCTGTTGATCCGTCACTTACGAATCCCGGAAGATCCGCTACTCATGAGTCCCTGCTGATCCGTCACTCATGAATCCGGCCAGATTCGCTACTCACTCGACAGAGAAACGAAACTTACCCGACTCATGGATCCACATACATTTTAGACCATAAGAAAATAAAATATTCTTTTGTAATGGTGACCCTGTACTCATTCATTTTATTTTTTTACCTTTTATTTATTATTTATTTATTATTTATTTATTTATTAATTTTTTGCACAGCGTAATTTTAAGCTTTAGGCTTATGTAAGCTACTTGATATGCATTAGTTAAGATGTTGTATAGTGTATTGTAGTGTATTCATAGTTAAACATTTTAAGCTAATGCAAGTTTGTATTTTTTTTTTGTATTTCATATGCCTTGTTTGCAGTGTCACTTTAAAGCAGTTTGCACTTTTTCAGATTACTCTGCAGTTTGTTGTGTGTGCCTTTAATATATAAGGAAACCTTTCCTTATTTGCACAAATTTGTTGGATGTTTATGCCATGTGCAATTTTTTATTTATCATGTTCAATAAAAACTCAGTAACGGTTTAACTATTGGTAGGCTACTTTTAATACCTGGTGGTTATTAACATTCTGCTGAATGGACCTACTTGCTGCCACATGAAATATAACTAAAGATTAATTTAAGGAGAAAATAGTAATCCAAAAAGGCAAGTGTATATGCTTTATTAAATCGCGAGGAAATATATGTACTGGAAACACTTTCTTTCGGGCCATTTTAGGTCAAGTGACTCAAGTGACTCAAGTGATTCGCAAAACCCGGATCAGTCCTTTAAATGTCACATTAAGCAAGTAACCAGGACTGCCTTCTTTCATCTACGTAATATCATCAAAATTAGGAACATCAGAATGACGCTGAGAAACTAGTTCATGCATTTGTGTCTTCCAGACTGGATTATTGTAATTCATTACTGTCTGGCTTCCCAAACAACTCTTTTAAAAGCCTCCAACTGATTCAAAATGCTGCAAGAGCATTGACAGGAATTAGTGTCACAGGATGCAAAACATGGTTGTAGTTTATTATGATCGGGTATCTTGCATATTTTTGTTTGGATTGTTTTTGGTGGGATGGACAATATGGTTGATCTGTTGCTGTGCGCCACAAAGGCGATTGTTTTGTGTTTTGGTTTGCTGTGTTTTTGTGTGACAGACTTTCTACCCGCCCAAATGTAAACTGACACTTGTTGCTGCAGATGGGCACACCTGAACCTCATTACAGCCGTGATTACAATCACCGGTTGCTCCTCCCAGGCTTGTCAAAGAAACCACCATATACCCGCGGGACGGCGGCACGGGTTGCGGTCGCCTTCTCCTCTCTTACTCTCCGGTTGCTGGATCGGACCGGACCCATCGTCACCCCCACGGAGCTGTCTCCCTGGCTTGGTGAACGAGTTTCGGATTATTGATTAATCCTCACATTCCTCTACGAAAAGGGCATCGGACCTAGAAGGCAGAGGGCGGCGTGGTTAACTGATGGGCATTCACACAACGTATTAAAGGGAAGTGTATAAATTAACGGCCAGATCGGCCGCTTGAATTTGCCGGCAGCGAGTCAGGCTGGGCGCTGATTTCCACTTTCTCTTTGGCAGCGGCAGACGGCGGCGGCGCGGGAATCCTGGCACCGGATTTGCGGAACGGACTGAAGAGTAGAGAGCCTGCTGGAGCGGCTCTCTCTCCCGGCTGGTAACCAGGGCCATCGAGGAAAACGCGGGGCGGCACGACAACACTCGCTGGAACGGACTCCCTGGGCGATCGAGGAAACCGCGGGGCGGCACGACAACACTCGCTGGAACGGACTCCCTGGTATCTCGCCGCAGATGTCAGTAACTGCTTGACACCGGACAGCATTTTCTTGCCTTCATTGTTTTATCCTTTTTATAAAAAAGAGCAATTGCATTTTAACTTGATTATTTAAATAAAAGTATATATTTTAACTCTTCCGTTCTCATTGTGTTGGTGTGGCCCGGGAATCCGAACTTAAATTAAGGAGGAACATCTTTTTAATCCGTTACATTAGCAAGAGAGATCATATTACTCCAGTTTTAGCTTCTCTTCACTGGCTCCCCTTAAAGTCTAGAATAGAATTTAAAATCCTCCTCCTTACATACAAGGCCCTCAAAGGCCTAGCTCCATCATATCTTAAAGACCTCATTGTACCATATCATCCCAACAGATCACTTCAGTCTGAAAGTGCAGGCCTACTTGTGGTTCCTAGAATTTCAAAGAGTAGAATGGGAGGTAGAGCTTTCAGCTATCAGGCTCCTCTCCTGTGGAACCAGCTCCCAGTTTGGGTTCGTGAAGCAGACACTCTCTCTATTTTTAAGGTCAGGCTTAAGACTTTCCTTTTTGATCAAGCTTATAGTTAGGGCTGGACTAAACCATCCCTTAGTTATGCTGCTATAGGCCTAGGCTGCTGGGGGACAATGCACCAAACACATGTTCTCCTTCTTTCTTCTCTCTCCTCTCTTGTGTCCTACACTTTCTTTTTCTCTGGCACAGAGCTCCTGCCCTCTAAATTCCTATCTGCTACTAGTCATGCAATTCTGTGCTATTACTATGTAGAATGTTTACTGCTGCTCTCCCTTCTTCCGAGTATCTCTGGCCTGGAGTTGAGTGTTTCCTGTGTAGCGCCATACTACATATGTTGTCGTGGTCTCATCAGCCTGCCCAGTCTCCATGGAATCCTGCTGTTATCCACTCCTACCTGAATGAACAATTCTCCAACCTGCCTATGATTCCTCTTACATTTTCAAACTGTCATGTAACATCATTAGTTTGAATCATAGCATCCAACTTGTATGCTTTAGTCAGATATGTGTATTTATGACAGATGTATGTTTATCTTGCTGTTCTCTTTCTCTGTCTGTATCCGGCTGGCCTTAGGCAGATGGGTCCCTCCATATGAGCTGGGTTCTGCTCAAGGTTTCTTCCTGTTAAAAGGGAGTTTTTCCTTGCCACCGTCGCCTTCAGGCTTGCTCTGGGGGTTTCAGGCCGGGTCTTGTAAAGCGTCTTGAGACGATTTGTATTGTTATTGACGCTATATAAATAAAATTGAATTGAATTGAATTGAATAAAGATAAACAAGTGAGCACACATACCATTTACTGTAAACTTTTAAAGTCCAGCACTATATAATCTTGAACATGTAAATTTCTAAAAGGGATAATGCATCAAAGCAAATTGTGTAGTGAAAAACATTTTATTCTGCCAAATTAAATGTACTAAGTCTTAGACTTTTCTTTATACTTTTCAGTATAAGCCAAGTGTAGCGACTAGTATCCAAAAACAAAATAGTCGCTGAGAGGCTAAGGTATGGGTGTGTGTATGGCTGATTGTATGACGCGCTGTACAAACAAAGTATCCGCTGAGATCCAAGTGCATTTGACAGGTTTATTGAAGAAGGTAGGCTTATACAACTTAATCATAACGTGCTCAAAGTTAAAAAACAAAGGATGCAGAGCACTCAAAGTAAACCCAGCAAAAAACTTAAACAGCGGTCAACAAGAAATACGACCTCCCTGTAACTCACCCCCTCTCTCACTCACTCTCTCTCTAGCCACTTCTGCCCGTACACCTGTCGTTAAATTAACTAAATGTTACCGCCCCCAATTACTGGGATGTGAAAACAAGCAAAAAAGTAACAAAATATAAACCCAAGTAATCCCAAACATTAAATCATATTACTTAACATCTCATAATAATCAGTGATACAAAGAATAATAAACACCTCCATGGCTCCTACACCAAGTATTCTTCACTATACTATTCTTAAGTAAATGAAATATATATAAAAAGTAAACTTATAGTATACTACCTCCATTTTAGTACAAAATAAGTATACTTGTAGTACACTTGAATAAAGTACTATTTGATTGTGATTTGACACAAATCAAAGACAAGGAGGAAAACAATCATCATCACAGGAGCCTGCGAATGATGTCTCCCAAAGGAAGACTTGGTGAGCTGCTCACCTATTAACAGTTTGGGCTCATGAGTGTTTCTGATGAAAACTTGAAGCAGTAAGGGTGAACTGACATTTTCTTTCAGCTACTGTTTTCTGCTGTTTGTTATTAGACAGGTTTATTAAATGTCCTTTTGTGGCTTTTGTTTGGACTTAGGGTTCAGTTAGTGGTTTGGGGAATAAAATGTCTGAGTTTAGTTTGTTGTTTTGGCCCAAGTTCACCCTGAAGCAGAGCTTCACCTTGTGTGTAGACTTGTATATAACTCGCTGTTCACTAGTTGTGTGTCAGGGTGTAAAGAAAAGGTACACTTTGTTCACACATATTGCGTTCCTCACATTTTTTTTTTCTTTTTTAATGTAATGTCTTTTAACCCTTTGACCAGGGCGTAAAACAGATGTATAATGAAAATAAAATTGGTCCTAAAATCAACCCCTGAGGAACACTATATAACATTTCATATTATACACAGAAGATTTAAAATCATTTACAATAACATAAAACCTTCAGTCTAATAAATATGAGGAGAACCAGTCAAGTGTTGTCCCTGATATTCCTGTCCAGTACCTCAGCCTGATTAAAAGAATGTCATGATCAAAGGCTGCGGTGTGGGTAGAAACTCTGATGCGTCTGAGACGGCAGAGACACTGTCTGGCCTTATTCGGGATGGTGTTCAGGTGATGAGTCCATGACAGGTCCTGTGAGATGGTCACTCCCAGGCATCTGAAGGTGTCCACTCTTTCCACCTCAGAGCCACAGATAATAAGTGGATGGAAGTCCCTCTGCTGTTTCCTGTCCACAATCAGTTCCTTTGTTTAAAAGGTCATATGTGACTTTAATTGTTTAATTGTTTAATTTCAGTTTAATTGACCAGACTGAAAACTTTCAGATATTTTATTGGATTCAAGCACAGAGAGAAGTTGCTTGGACGCAATTCTTTCAAAAAAATTTGAGATAAAAGTCAGCTTGGAAATGGGTCTGTAGATTTGAGGTTGTGAGGGATCCAGTCCTGTATTTTTAGCAATGGGTTCACACATGCAGTTTTAAAATAAACAGGAACACAGCCAGTGGATAGAGAACAGCTAAAAATTGACACCATGGAGGGTCCAACAGAATTCATGACCTTATATAAAAACGTTATAGTAACAGTATTACATCTAGAGGATTGGTCGCACTCTCACATGTGATACTGCACTGTAAAACCCGATAAGTTAATTCAACTCAATTTTTTTTAAACTGATTACATCGAAAATATTGAGTGAAAGTAACTACATTTTATAAGTATAAGAAAAGGTATTGATTAAGTAGCTTATACTAGTAATTAGAAGTAAGACTAACTTAATTTTGTGAGTTAGCAAAGCTTAATTACACTGTACTAGGTATTTTGTTTCCACTACAAATAAAAACTAGAAAATTCCTGCGGAAATTTTGAAGTGCCGAGTGGGCTGTTGCCATTTGCTGCTAATGTTAGCAATTAGCATGATGCCCTAGCAATTATTTTAACATTGGTTTAGTGTTAGCATGACTTTTAAGCCACTAAAAATTAAATAGATGCTAATTGCTAACATGCTAATGCTAACATGCTAATGCTAACATGCTAATTGCTAATATGCTATTCGCTAACATGCTAATGCTGCCACTAATGCTACCACCAATTTCTAGCTACTAAAAATTAGCATTAGCCGCTAATGTTAGCAATTAGCATGACGCGCTAGCCAATGACAGACAGACACCTGTCATTGCTCAACTTGGGTGCCAAAAGCTAAAATGGCCGCCCCACAGACCAGTTACTTCAGTTAGAAGTTTCCCGAGTGGGCTGTTTCCATTAACATTGCCCCAAAATGGCCGCCCTACAGACCAGTTACTTATGTTTTCCCGCCTCTTTCTGTGGAGCCCCTGGTTGTCACGGTTACCAGTTTGAATTTCAGTTAGAAAACGGCAAGAGGGAGCGAAAATGCTGAAACCACGGCCTCGAACAGGAAGGCCTTGTGGCCAAACCGTGTGTCCAATCGTTGAACCGACTTCACTTTGGGCATCTTGAGGCTTTCCTGAACGTCTAGATATGCAGTTTGTGGGTAAAATTAAGAAATGTGAGCTATTTAAAGCGATTTAAAACAAAGGATTGCTTCTGCTTTGCTCCACAAATTTAACATGGCATCTTTGCGTCTCACGCCAAAACTATAAGACTTACAGCTTTAGCAGACGAAATTTGAGCGAGAAGACAAATTTTCCGACGTTTCTATGAATAAATTATGTCTGTGGTGTGAAATCTGTGGCCACCGGAGCAGTTTCTGTTTTATTTTTTGCCTAATTTTCATCTCTCCTCTTCACTCTGGCTGATGATGTCATCCACTCTTGCGCGAACATTCCGCGCAATACACACCCATTATAAACCCCAAAATTTCAGTAAAAACCTTCACAACTTTGAGGCTTAATGGTTTAAAAACGGTAAAAGGTGTCGATAAGTGAAGGGAATCTCTGAAGAGAAGACAAGAGTGTCTACGTTTTAAAGTTTAAATGAAGTGTCTGGGTGAAAGTATGCCAGAGCAATTGATTGTAGAAAATGCCTGTTTATTTTTCGGGGTCTCCCATTCATTTCAATGGGAAATTTTTCGCCTTTTTTCGCGAATAAATTTGCGAAAAACTCACCGATCGCTTATCCAAGTAATAGCATAGGATTCGGGATCAAAACACATGTTTCGATATATCATGTGTTGGGGTCCTCTCGCCGGTTCGGGCCACATTAATCGGCGAAAAAGGGCGGAAAATGAATAACTAGAAAATTCCCGCGGAAATTTTTGAAGTGCCGAGTGGGCTGTTGCCATTAGCTGCTAATGTTGGCAATTAGCATGACACACTAGCCACTAACTTTAGCATTAGTTTAGTGTTAGCATTTCTCTTTAGACACTAAAAATTAAATACATGCTAATTGTTAGCATGCTAATGCTAACATGTTAATTGCTAATATGCTATTCGCCAACATGCTAATGCTGCCACTAATGCAACCACCAATTTCTAGCCACTAAAAATTAGCATTAGCCGCTAATGTTAGCAATTAGCATGACGCGCTAGCCACTAATTTTAGCATTGGTTTAGTGTTAGCATGTCTTTTTAGACACTAAATAGTAAATACATGCTAATTGATAGCATGCTAATTGCTAATGCTAATTGCTAATATGCTATTCGCCAACATGCTAATGCTGCCACTAATGCAACCACCAATTTCTAGCTACTAAAAATTAGCATTAGCCGCTAATGTTAGCAATTAGCATGACGCGCTAGCCAATTATTTTAACATTGGTTTAGTGTTAGCATGACTTTTAAGCCACTAAAAATTAAGTAGATGCTAATTGCTAACATGCTAATGCTAACATGCTAATTGCTAATATGCTATTCGCTAACATGCTAATGCTGCCACTAATGCTACCACCAATTTCTACCCACTAAAAATTAGCATTAGCCGCTAATGTTAGCAATTAGCATGACGCGCTAGCCAATGACAGACAGACACCTGTCATTGTTCAACTTGGGTGCCAAAAGCCAAAATGGCCGCCCCACAGACCAGTTACTTCAGTTAGAAGTTTCCCGAGTGGGCTGTTTCCATTAACATTGCCCCAAAATGGCCGCCCTACAGACCAGTTACTTATGTTTTCCCGCCTCTTTCTGTGGAGCCCCTGGTTGCCACGGTTACCAGTTTGAATTTCAGTTACGAAGACAGGGAGAGAGAGAAAAAATGCTGAAACTACGGCCTCAAACAGGAAGGCCTTGTGGCCAAACCGTGTGTCCAATCGTTGAACCGACTTCACTTTGGGCATCTTGAGGCTTTCCTGAACGTCTAGATATGCAGTTTGTGGGTAAAATTAAGAAATGTGAGCTATTTAAAGCGATTTAAAACAAAGGATTGCTTCTGCTTTCCTCCACAAATTTAACATTACAGTCTATGGAGCGAGGAAGGGGTTTGCTGGCGCAGCTTTGCGTCTCACGCCAAAACTATAAGACTTACAGCTTTAGCAGACGAATTTGAGCGAGAAGGTGTCGATAAGTGAAGGGAATCTTTGAAGAGAAGACACGAGTGCCTACGTTTAAAATTTTAAATGAAGTCTCTGGGTGAAAGAGCAGTTCATTCTTGAAAATGTCTGTCGAAAAATTCGATCGCTTATAAAAGTACCGCATAATCCTAACTAATGGCATTTACATACGCATATGTGCACTTGTGTGAGTGTTGTGTGTTTAGCTGACAAAAAATAATCAAACTGGTTGAGCACTATGTACTTTAATTCAAAAATCCGTTATAATAACTTATAACATTTGTGGTAAAGTAACTTTTTTTTAAATTCGAGTTAATACAACCTGTTTTCTTTAACACACTTGTACTGTTCGGGTTTACAGTGTGTTTCTAAAAGTTCAGTAATATTAACAGTGTGAGGCTGAGGATGTGTGAACTCTGGGTATATGGGTTTGAAATGATAGAACTTCAAATGGCATTAAGTTTATCAGTAAAATAAGATTAAAAACATTGCACAGTCTGTCTCACTTTGGGCTAGGGCACATGGAGGGGTAGGATTTAGTTAGCAGATCAGCTGTTTTGAATAAAACCTGAGGGTTGTGATATAGACCCGCAATAAGTTGGAGAAGTAAGCTGATCTCACTTCCTTAACCAATTTAGAGTAGACAGACAGACAGAGCTGAACTGAGGACTAAGGTAAAGTTTGTCAAAGAGAGTGCTGAACTGAGGAATGCTATACATCTGTGGTCAGATATAATTAATTCAGTCAGGTCTGTGATAGTTGTTTTTACAACCAGAGAAAACACTAGGTCTGTGCTGATAGTAATGTGTCTGACCACGCACATGCTCTCTTAGACACATCTCCTGGATGCACTGGGACGCATCGTCAGTGTTGTTTCCTGGGGTCAACAGGTGTTTCCAGTCTTGCAACAGGCACCCTCTCACACGTGGCCCAGCCGGGGCTAATCAGACCCCAACTTGGATGGATGGCCCTCTTCTTGGTTGCCCCTGTAATGCTTTACCCCCGAGTGCTTTACATAGGGAGTGTCCTGCAAAGCCCCTAATGCCAACTTCTATGGGCTCATAAAATGTTCTCCAGCCCCTGCCCCTGAACTCCTCCACCAGCTCCTAGTTCTTGGTGCATTTCCTTTTGTTGGCTTCCTGCTCTTCCCAAGGCACTGTCAGTTCCAGCATGATCAGGTGTTTTGTGACCAAAAGCAACATAAATAAATAAATAAGACTACAGTTTCCAAATGCACACAGGCACAAAGAATAGTTATAAAGTGGCTTACGGACAACAAAATCAATGTGTTGGAGTGGCTATCACAAAACACAGATCTCAGAAGTCCTGTCAGGAGGAAGGGACCAGAATTACAGCAGACTATTGAGCTTGTGGAAGGACTTTGCTTGACAGTGTCGTCATAAGAGTGACATGACCCTGTCATAAAGTGTCATAAACTTTATAAACATGTCATAAACTTTTATGACCTCTGTCATTAAGTGTCATTCGGTTTTTGTTATGACAACTTGACATTGCTTGGGCTGTCTCGATTATGACAATTTGACATTAATCAAAGTGACATTACCAGAAGTTGTCTTGGTCATGACAAGTTGACATTAAATTTGTTTGGAGTGTCCTTTCTAGCACTTGGTCAGATAGATGTGTGTGTGTGACATGACAGGATATTTCACAAAACTGACTGTCATGACACCATTATGACAGTGTAATGAATATATTCTTTGACCTAAAGTAAAGTGGTACCATTTTGATTTGTCATTAATATATCATGAAGGATAATGGCTGTCATGACACCATTATGACAGTGTAACGAATACATTCTTTGACCTAAAGTAAAGTGGTACCATTTTGATTTGTCATTAATATATCAGGAAGGATAATGGCTGACATGACACCATTATGACAGTGTAACGAATACATTCTTTGACCAACTCAATTTTTATATCAAAGTACCTCAAATTTGAGTATAAGTAACTTATTTCATTTAAGTCAGAATAAATTAGACATGGCAATCCCAGTTTTACTGTCAAAATGTATTTATTGTTACCAACATAAATATCAATAACAATTTTTATCAATGCAATATCAGGTGAAGGATGCGATAAACACTAAAGCCCTGCCAAATATACACTTGAACAACAGAAACCATCTGATCAAGTTCACCTTGTGAAAAATACCCGAGATTGTGAGTAGATCAGCCCCATTGGCAAGGCACAGGCTCTGGGTACGTCTACGTCTTCCAGGACTTCTGTTCCCTCAACCACACTCCGTGCGCTGGCTGGATCTGACCGATGTGGCACCTCTGGTTACAATGATCTTCAACACTTCAGTGGTGAGATCTCCATCAACCTAGCATAAATAGGCCATAATCAATGTCAGAATTAAACACGTAACAATTAAAAACAAGACTAACACAAAGTATAGTTTTTCTGTGTTGGAATTGCCTACCAAATGCTCCAGAGATTATACTCCCTTTCTCCGGGGTACACCACCAATCCACAGATCGCAGCCTCTGCTCATTTCCACAGCATCATCCTGTGAATGAGACGACAAAAATGTTAAACTACTCCTCCCCAAAATGTAATTAATACCACACATAGCAATACAAAACTACTTTGCTCATGCACACACAGAAATAGTAATATTTCTTCAATCATTTCGATTAAGGCGCTATGGCCCGTTAACGCTTCCTCCCATAGCAAGCTATGGGAGGAGGCACGAAGCCACTCTTGATCTTCTGCGTGTTTCACAAGGCCACTCTTGATCTTCTGCGTGTTTCTTCGCAGTTTTATTCATTTTTTTTAACTTATTATTCATTTTCCGCCCTTTTTCGCCGATTAATGCGGCCCGAACCGGCGAGAGGACCCCAACACATGATATATCGAAACGTGTGTTTTGATCCCGAATCCCGTGCTATTACTTGTATAAGCGATCGGTGAGGTTTACCGCGAAAAATTTCCCATTCAAATGAATGGGAGACCCCGAAAAATAAACAGGCATTTTCTACAATCAACTGCTCTGGCATACTTTCACCCAGAGACTTCATTTAAACTTTAAAACGTAGGCACTCTTGTCTTCTCTTCAGAGATTCCCTTCACTTATCGACACCATTTACCGTTTTTAAACCATGAAGCCTCAAAGCGGTGTAGGTTTTTACTCAAATTTCGGGGGTTTATAATGGGTGTGTATTGCACGGAATGTTCGCGCTAGAGGGGGTGACACCAACAGCTAGAGTGGAGAGGAGAGAAGAACATTAGGCAAAAAATAAAATAGACATAATTTATACATAGAAACGTAGGAAAATTTGTCTTCTCCTCTTATAGTTTTGGCGTGAGACGCAAAGATGCGCCAGCAAACCCCTTCCTCGCTCCATAGACTGCAATGTTAAATTTCTGGAGCAAAGCAGAAGCAATCCTTTCTTTTAAATTGCTTTAAATAGCTCACATTTCTTCATTTTACCCACAAACTTAGCATATCTAGATGTTCAGGAAAGCCTCAAGATGCCCAAAGTGAAGTCGGTTCAACGATTGGACACACGGTTTGGCCACACGGCCTTCCTGTTCGAGGCGGTGGTTTCAGCATTTTTTCTCTCTCTCCCTGTCTTCGTAACTGAAATTCAAACTGGTAACCGTGACAACGGGCTCACACGCAGCAGAAAAGGAGGGGCTTTACAGAAAGAGGCGGGAAATTTCCAACTGACATAAGTAACTGGTCTGTGAGGCGGCCATTTTGGCTTTTGGCACCCAAGTTGAACAATGACAGGTGTCTGTATGTCATTGGCTAGCGCGTCATGCTAATTGCTAACATTAGCAGCTAATGCTAATTTTTAGTGGGCAGAAATTGGTGGTAGCATTAGTGGCAGCATTAGCATGTTAGCGAATAGCATATTAGCAATTAGCATGTTAGCATTAGCATGTTAGCAATTAGCATCTACTTAATTTTTAGTGTCTAAAGAGACATGCTAACACTAAACCAATGCTAAAATTAGTGGCTAGCGCGTCATGCTAATTGCTAACATTAGCCGCTAATGCTAATTTTTAGTGGTAGAAATTGGTGGTAGCATTAGTGACAGCATTAGCATGTTAGCGTATAGCATATTAGCAATTAGCATGTTAGCAATTAGCATCTACTTAATTTTTAATGGCTTAAAAGACATGCTAACACTAAACCAATGTTGGCTAGCGCATCACGCTAATTGCTAACATTAGCAGCTTCAAAAATTTCCACGGGAATTTTCTAGTTAAAAGTTAAGTTACTTTGAAGCTTTTAGCTATGTACTTGAAACACTTTCTTTCGGGCCATTTTAGGTCAATTCAAGTGACTCAAGTGATTCGCAAAACCCGGATCATATCAGTGAGTGATTCAGACTTCTTCTTCGGGGTTTTACGGCAGCCGGCATCCAAAAAGTTGCATTGCTGCCATCTACGGGACTAGCACCTTAGTGCACTATATTTGGCTATATAATCCAGTATCTATTAAAAATGTGAAAAAAACACCCTCCCGCTTGACCCTACTTCTAATATATTTTTCAAAGTTACTTCTTTTAAACCAACTTCACGCAATTCTCTGATAAGATCTTGTCTTTGGAGGACATCATTTCTACAATAAGTCAGAACATGTTGTACCGTCTCAGGTTCCTGAACACAAACCATTCTGATGTTTTCCTAAAATAAATAAAGTGCTGTTCAGAAATGTGTTCAGAAATTTTAAAAATAAAAATAAATAAATTAAAATAAGTTATCAACTAAAAAAACAATGGACATGTAACAAATTGTGTATTTTTATGCTGAAAAAGCTCATGTTTTTAAGTAATTCTAACTAACCTCCTGAATTATTTTTTTAGAATAATCATTATGTCAAAATGTCATGAATACAAAAAGAGGTGGGTTTTCTGTTTATGTCAAGCTGTCATGACAAAGACATCCCCTGGTAATGTTATCCTGTTTAATGCCAAATTATCTTAATAAGGACACTCCTTACTAATTTAATGTCAGGTTTTCATGACCAAGACAACTTCTGGTAATGTCACTTTGATTAATGTCAAATTGTCATAATCGAGACAGCCCAAGCAATGTCAACTTGTCATAACAAAAACCGAATGACACTTAATGACAGAGGTCATAAAAGTTTATGACATGTTTATAAGGTTTATGACACTTTTATGACAGTGTCATGTCATAGTTATGACAGTATCATGTCACTCATGTAGACACTGTCAAGTAAAGTGTTACCAAATTGGGTAATCTTAACTGACCTAGAACAGTAGTGGTTTAGTCTGATTTAACTTCAGACAATGAGGAAAAAAAAGTTTGTGTCTTTAAACACAGTGTATGTAAACATCTGGTTTCGACTGTACATACAAGGAGTGAGACTTTAACGTGTTAATTATGATTAATTACTTACAAAAAAATTAATTAAAAAGTTTAAAAAAATGCATTAAAAAAAAACTACCTGATGGAAACCTCGATAAAAGCAGGATGTTGTGCAATTTGTACATCAAAAAGAAAAATAAAGTTTGCATACCACCGAAGTGCTTTGGTGGAAGTACGTTGCAGTAGCACAGCGTTGTATGGGAAAGGCATACTGGAGCTTCCAGTTACCTGCCTAACAGAGGAGTTTAAGTCCACTAAAGTTAGACTGGAAATGACTCTAACTCAGTCAAAGGATCCAGTGGTTAGGAGTGTAGCGCTTACTATTAAGACAGGGAGGAAGTGGAAGGCAAAAGAGGCAGTGCAGCAAGCACAGGCAGCTCTTAAGCAAAGAGATATCATAGGCCATGTACAGCAACGGCGTGGAGGCCTAGGACTGTGTGAGGGGAAACCTCTCTGGAGCAAGGCATCAGCAGTAGAAAGGAGAAAGATGATAGTGGAAGATGTACAGAGGCAAGAGGAAACGGTTAGATGCTCGAAGGCAGTGTCGCAGGCTAAGCAGGGTCAATGGGTGAACTGGGAGAGTGTGGAGAAAAGGAAGGTTAAGTGGAGAGAGCTTTGGAGTATGGAAGCTAGCAGGATCAGATTTATGTTAGGGGCTACTTATGATGTGCTGCCAACTTCCCAGAACCTGAACCAGTGGGTAGGTGAGGATGCTGTCCACTGTGCACTTGTGTCTGCACGCTTAGTCATATTCTGACAGGTTGTAAGGTTAGTCTCTCCCAAGGACGTTATACCTGGCGTCACAATCAGGTATTGAAATGTTTAGCAGCTGCAATAGTGGAAAAATGGGTGAATGTAAATTCCGTGGCCGTTAACAGAGAGAATAGATGTATTAAGTTTGTACCGGAGGGAGAAAAGGCTAGAGGAGCAGGCTTCAGGCATAACATGGGACAGCTAAGGGTAGGAGGAGCCTGGGAGATGAGGGCGGACTTAAATAGCCAACTGGTTGTCCCAGGTGAGATAGCTAGCACTCGACTACGGCCAGATCTGCTGTTGTGGTCTGAGCCAGAGAAAGTAGTCTATTTCATAGAGCTGACTGTCCCGTGGGAGGATAGAGTTGAGGAGGCTAACGAGAGAAAAAGAGCTAAGTATGCAGAGTTAGCAGCAGATGCAGAGCAAAATGGATGGAAGGCTTATGTCCGCCCGGTAGAAGTGGGCTGCCGTGGATTTGTGGCAAAGTCGGTCATTGCTCTGCTGAGTGAGCTGGGCATACGAGGAAGAAGCCAGAGGACTGCAGTTAGCAATATGTCCCGGGCAGCAGAAAGAGCCAGTGACTGATTATGGGTGCGCAGGAAGCATGCTAGCTGGGGAGCTAACTAAGGTAAGGATGTAGGCCGCATGTAGGCCGCATGTAGGCCCTAGTTGATTTGTTTGTTGCTTCAGCTTGCATCAACGGAGCGAAGCATAGTAGATTTGTTTGTTTGTTATGGAATTGTTTGTTTGTTACGTGCTTCAGCTTGCATCAACGGAGCGGAGCATAGTAGATTTGTTTGTTTGTTATGGAATTGTTTGTTTGTTACGTGCTTCAGCTCGCATCAGCGGAGCATGGTAGATTTGTTTGTTTGGCTCGTGGTTATTAGTTTCCATACTAGTTGTTGATAGACATCGAGTGGTGAGGAAGAAAGGGTTGTGTAGTGGTGGTGTGGAGGGTGATTCCAGGACGCTGGAAATCACTGTTAAGCCTTCTTGAGGTGTCGTGGGCCTAACTTAACGAAACATCGATGAAGAGAGGTGCCCACTTGAAAACCCCAATGATATGCGGCATACTGCTGTTGTTCAGATCATGTTCTCATGGAATTTGGTAGCCATGGTTTGCTGCTCAACGGGCTTACAAGCCAGCAGCCTCTAGTTAGCCTATGTAGAATATAGGTTATTGGTCATATTATATGACTGTAGGCTTGGTAGGGCCTCTTAGTCGAACAGGGCCTCTAAACGTGTTTTGCCTGGGATTTTAGCACAAGGGATTGTAACATTTTGTTAATTGTAAACATACTGTACATACAAACATAGATGCATACAGATATGTACAGTAGAAAAACATTTTTTTTGTCATTGAAAAATCACTTAATTTTATCTTATTAGAGCAGTTCCAATTTAAATAAATTGATGTGAGGTCTGCTGTGGTAAAGAATAAATAAAACAATATTTTTTTTCTCATGTAACTCGTACATGTAACTTAGAAATCTCAGTTCATTTACCGTTGAACATGTTAACTGAGTTTGTGCTTCTTGGATTAGCACAAGTTGAAATTCATTACAAATCATCTAATGAAGCATGAAGCATTGTATCATGCACCTGCAACTCACACTTTTCTGCTTGGATGTTTCATCTCTGTGCTCACTGAGGTGGCTTAAAAGGCATCACTCTAATCATTAATCTGTCTCTGATAGGAGCTGCAGTAAATACAACTAGAAGATGTGCCTTCACATCACAATTACACAGAGAACAGTGCTATAAAAAATGTTAATATGTGATGTATCACCTGGTGTGCTGTGAAATGGTTCAAAAATAATTTTGTGACTAGTACTTTTAATGCTAAGTTCCCTTAACATTTAAAAAAAAATAATGAACTTATCATTGCTTACATTAAAGTTCAGTACAGAGATAGATTCTGGCGAGAAACACAGATGCATTCAGTATCTTTCATGGTTTTATTGTTGGAAGAGAGAAAGTGAGAGAAAGTGAGCGACTCAGAGCCTGTTGCATCTCTGGGCTTTTACAGAGAATTAGCAATACTCAGTGGTGGGCCATGTATTTTCCAACTAGGCCTTATATGCCCTCCAACCTCATTTAAAACATCTCTCAATACTATCGTTATGATGCCACTGTTATAGAAATCATCAGCATCATATGGACACACAATAAAACAGGAGATTGCATTGTAGACGGATATCTTATATAATGAGATAGATTTTCTCTCACTCACTGCAGCCACAGCTGTGCTGCAGCTGCACACCAGCAAATCCAGCATAAGCATCAGTGTTTATCTCAAGAATTGAATCCATTTTGGGATAAGGCTGTAACAGCAATTTTTCCCAGGTAAGCGATGTTCACACACCTGGCCATCCACATGATGTGAAAAATAAATAACAAAATCCACAAGCAAAAGACCAAGCTATCTTCTTCCATTGCTGATGCTCACAGCCCATTTTAGCCCCCTTTTTCAGAAGTTTAAACTACAATAGCATGTCTGTGGCCACACAGCCTTTTCATTGCTTGATCAATTTTGATAGATACAGTTCACTGCCGACAATGAGCTCTGTAAGTTAAAATTTGACAAAGTCACTCAAATCCTCCCTACACAGACGTGCCTAATAATCAATGATAATAATAATTGATAAAAATCAATGTTGACTGTGCCATCTCTGTGCTACACGTAGCATAACATAACATTTTCTTTTTACAATATTTATTGTCAAATTGGTATAACAGTGTTTTCAAATTTCAATCACACACAAACTTTCTGGCAGTTCCAGCTGCTCTAATACACAAACTGAAATTTATAGACACATTCTGTCTTTATTTTTCATTCTCCTCACGTACTCTCCCACACACACACACACACACACACACATACACACACACACATACAGAGCTAATGAAGTGTGAACGATATTCTCTCCAGACCATTGCTACATAAATGGAATTTGCACTTATGTGGCACACACATCTCACAGCTCTGAAAGGTGCCATTTGTCCGCCTCAGTAACCAAGGTGAATATGCACAATGACAGCTCCCAGAAAGAGGCAGAGTAGATAAGAAGAAACAATTGTCTAGAAAGAAAGAAAAAAAGGATGGAAGAAAGAAAATTCATTTTAACATATTTAATACAAGGTAACAACTTTATGGTTAAAGATTCAATTGGGCTGATGTCTGGACTACAGCAATCACCTCCTGGTCACTAAATTCCTGGATTCCAGCAAACACCCCCTAGTAGCAGCAGGGATAGAGAGAGAGAGAGAGCACATGTGCACACACTATCCTATACAGAAATACAGTGCATAGCTACACAAACAACACACTTAGAAAGAGAGTGAGAGGCACAGAGGAATATATATATATTCCTCTATTCCTCTCTATTCGTAAATTCCTGACGCCCAAGACCTTAAGCAGCTCACTTATCAGGTCACTCTCAAAGTTATCACCCTGGTAACTATAGATCCTTTCTGGGAATGAAAGACTGTGTCGGTGACTCGTGACACTCATTTAGCTGTCTGGTCCTTATACAGAAAGGTTTGGCATTCTTGCTGACTACACATTACTAACAATGTATCATCACCTGAACTATGGACCACACCCTTTAACTCACCCATACTTTGATATCAGATATGCTGCAGGTCAGCAGAGCATCGACTTCAAGATTCCACACCTTCAAGGCCATCCATAACCTCGCCCCCCCCCCCCCCCTTACCTCTCGGATCTCCTCTACATTGTCACCCCCTCCCGCTCTCTCAGATCCTCCGCCTCTATCCACCTCTCTGTGCCCTCAGCCCCCCTCAGTACCATGGGAGCAGAGCCTTCAGATGCTCTGCTCCCCAACTCGGGAACTCACTCCCACCGGACATCCGTAACATTCAATTCAATTCAATTCAATTCAATTCAGTTTTATTTATATAGCGTCAATAACAATACAAATCGTCTCAAGACGCTTTACAAGACCCGGCCTGAAACTCCCAGAGCAAGCCTGAAGGTGACGGTGGCAAGGAAAAACTCCCTTTTAACAGGAAGAAACCTTGAGCAGAACCCAGCTCATATGGAGGGACCCATCTGCCTAAGGCCAGCCGGGTACAGACAGAAAAAGAGAACAGTAAGATAAACATACATCTGTCATAAATACACATATCTGACTAAAGCATACAAGTTGGATGCTATGATTCAAACTAACGATGTTACATGACAGTTTGAAAATGTAAGAGGAATCATAGGCAGGTTGGAGAATTGTTCATTCAGGTACGAGTGGATAACAGCAGGATTCCATGGAGACTGGGCAGGCTGATGAGACCACGACAACAGATGTAGTATGGCGCTCCACAGGAAACACTCAACTCCAGGCCAGAGATACTCGGAAGAAGGGAGAGCAGCAGTAAACATTCTACATAGTAATAGCACAGAATTGCATGACTAGTAGCAGATAGGAATTTAGAGGGCAGGAGCTCTGTGCCAGAGAAAAAGAAAGTGTAGGACACGAGAGTGGAGAGAGAAGAACGAAGGAGAACATGTGTTTGGTGCGTTGTCCCCCAGCAGCCTAGGCCTATAGCAGCATAACTAAGGGATGGTTTAGTCCAGCCCTAACTATAGGCTTCATCAAAAAGGAAAGTCTTAAGCCTGACCTTAAAAATAGAGAGTGTTTCTGCTTCACGAACCCAAACTGGGAGCTGGTTCCACAGGAGAGGAGCCTGATAGCTGAAAGCTCTACCTCCCATTCAACCTGGTCTGATAGTAACCACCTTATTCTTAATACGGCTAAAACAAAAGAAATAATTTTTGACCCAAGAGAGGTGCGAGCCCACGACCCCGTTATCATTGGAGACTGCGAAATAGAACAGGTGGATTCATACAGATACCTAGGTGTCATGATAGACAGCAAACTAAGATGGAATGATCATGTTGAAACCTTATGTTCCAAGCTGGCACAAAGATTACATTTCCTCCGTAAACTTAGGCTTTATGGAGTACACCCTAATACTATGCTTATATTTTACAACGCAGTGCTTGACAGTATCATTCGTTATGGGTTGACTGCTTGGTATGGCACTGCCACTGTCCAGCTGAGAGCCAAGGTTACAACAATGATTAAAACAGCCATGAAGGTGATTGGAATAACAGACTATGCACCCCTTCAGACTACATATGAAACAACAGTGATTAGACAGGCACATAGGATCCTTAATGATCCAACAAACATCCTCCTGTCAGAATATCAACTCCTTCCTTCGGGAAGACGTTTCAGGGCCAGTAAATACAAAAGTAATAGATACAGATTTTCGTTCATTCCCACCTCCATAGTACTTCTTAACAAAAAAACGGCCCTGCCTCCTCCATAGTAGAGTAGAAGCAGGTGTTACGGACGTTTGAGTCTTATTTTCATTCTTTATCTTATTTTCTTTGCTCCATGCGTACCATACTTTCTGCGGCTCCCTGGTTGTTGCATAGTTGTATGTGTACACCATGTGTAATATATTTTGTTGTATTATGCTCTGTGTATATGATCATATATGTGTACACCATGTGTAATTATGGTTTCTGTGTGTATGTGGATCTGTGCGTACACTATGTGGAGATGTGTGCGTACACTATGTGTACATGTGAATGTGCAGATGTATGAGTACTATGTGCCTGCTATGTGTGGTTTTAGATGCAGCTGTGTCAGCACTTGTGCCCAAGACAAGTTTCCTGTCAAGGACTAATAAAGTATATCTTATCTTATCTTATCTTAACTCTTTGAAATTCTAGGAACCACAAGTAGGCCTGCACTTTCAGACCGAAGTGATCTGTTGGGATGATATGGTACAATGAGGTCTTTAAGATATGATGGAGCTAGGCCTTTGAGGGCCTTGTATGTAAGGAGGAGGATTTTAAATTCTATTCTAGACTTTAAGGGGAGCCAGTGAAGAGAAGCTAAAACTGGAGTAATATGATCTCTTTTGCTAATTCCTGTCAGTGCTCTTGTTGCACGCATTTTGAATCAGTTGAGGCTTTTTTAAAGAGTTATTGGGAAGCCAGACAGTATGAATACATAATCCAGTCTGGGAAGGACCACAAAATGCATGACATGTTTCTCAGGTTCATTTCTGAGACAGGATGTTCCTAATTTGATGATATGCCGTAGATGAAAGAAGGCAGGTCTGGTTACTTGCTAATGTGCCATTTACGGACATATCCTATCAATATAACACCAAGGTTTTTTCCCAGTAGTACTGGAGGCCAAATGGTAATGCATCCAAAAAGAAACCACGTGATTAGGATAATGAGTCTCTGGAGATGGCTTAGGAACCACAATTACAATAAACTTCTGTTTTGTCTGCGTTCAAGACTAAGACATTTACCGGGTCTCCACGCCTTAATGTCTTTAAGGCCTGCTTGGAGTTTAACCAGCTGATTCCGTTTTCATCTGGTTTCATAGATAAATATAGCTGGGTGTCATCTGCGTAACAATGGAAGTTTATGCCATGTTTTCTAATAATCTTCCCTAATGGCAACATGTATAAAGTGAAGAGTATTGGTCCTAGCACAGAACCCTGAGGAACGCCATAACTTACTTTTGGATAAGTAGAGGAATCATGGTTGATATGAACAAACTGGAATCTGTCAGACAGATAGGATTCAAACCAATCTAATGCAGTTCCTTTAATCTGGATCTCACTTTCAAGTCTCTGTATTAAAATATTATGATCAATAGTGTCAAATGCAGCACTAAGATCTAGCAGAACCAGTATAGAGACAAGTCCACTATCTGAAGCCATGAGGAGATCATTGGTAACTTTAACCAGAGCTGTTTCTGTACTATGATGAACTCTAAAACCTGACTGAAACTCTTCAAACAGACCATTCCTGTTTAAGTGGTCACACAACTGATTAGCAACAACTTTTTTCTAGAATTTTGGTAATAAAAGGAAGGTTGGAGATTGGTCTATAGTTGGCTAAAACATTTGGATCTAGAGTGGCTTTCTTAAGTAGGGGCTTAATTATAGCAATCTTAAAAGACTGAGGCACATATCCTGTTAATAAAGATAAATTTATCTGGTTCAATATGGAGGTGTTAATTAATGGAAGAACATCTTTGAGCAATTTAATTGGGATTGGATCTAGAAGACAGGTTGATAGTTTAGATGTTTTAATTATTGAAGATAGCTCGAGAAGATCTACTGGGGAGAAGGATTCCAGATGTTGATAAGGTCTAACAGAAATTTCTAAAGTCACTGTACTTCCATCTTTGACAGTCGTCGGAAGGATGCCTTGAATGTTTTCTCTAATGCCAACAATTTTATTGGTAAAGAAGCTGATGAAGTCATTACTACTGAGGGCCGAAGGAATAGATGGATTAACAGAGCTGTGGCTCTTTGTCAGCCTGGCTACAGTGCTGAAAAGAAATCTGGGGTTGTTCTTGTTTTCTTCTATTAATGATGAATAGTATGCTGTTCTAATACTACAGAGCTTTTTTATAAGTCGTTAAACTGTCTTTCCAGGCTTTGTGAGCTTCTTCAGAATTAGTGGAATGCCAAATTCTTTCTAGCTTTCGGGCTGCCTGTTTTAAACAGCGCAACTGTGAATTATACCAGGGAGCTAGCCTCCTCCGATTCATGACCTTCTTTTTCAGAGGAGCAACTAAGTTTAGAGCTGAACTAAGCGATGCTGCAGTGCCATCAACAAAATCATCTAATAGTGCAGGAGTTAAATTGTGGTTGCTGTCGTCCACATTATTGACACATGGCACTGGGATATATAAAGAAGGAATTAATTCTTTATATCTAGTTACAGCATCATCAGATAGACATCTGCTGTAATGATATGTCTTTTCAGTTCTTGCGTAATCCATTATAATAAATTCAAAGGTAATGAGAAAATGGTCAGACAAAAGAGGGTTATGGCTAAATATTGTTAAGCCTTCAGTTTCTATGCCGTATGTTAGGACCAGATCTAAGGTGTGATTAAAACTGTGAGTTGATCCATTTATATTCTGAGAAAAGCCAATTGAATCTAATAATGATGTAAATGAGGAGCTAAGGCTGTCACTGACAACATCAACATGGATGTTAAAGTCACCTACTATAATGACTTTATCTGTTCTAAGAACTAAATCACATAGAAACTCAGAGAATTCAGCTAAAAACTCAGAATAAGGAGCAGGTGGGCGATATACCACAACAAAAAAAATTGGTTTTTGTGTCTTCCGGTCTGGATGAGCAAGACTAAGGGTAAGACTTTCAAATGAATTAAAGCTCTCCTTAGGTATAGGATTAATAGATAAATCAGAGTGGAAGATTGCTGCCACTCCTCCTCCTCTACCTGTGTTTCTAGGAATGTGATAATTACTATGACTGGGTGGCGTAGACTCATTTAAACCAACATATTCATCATCCTGCAGCCACGTTTCAGTCAAACTAAATAGATCAAACTGATGATCAGTTATCAGATCATTCACTAAAAGAGATTTGGATGAGAGAGATCTGATGTTTAAAAGACCACATTTAATTTTCCTATTCTTCTGTTCTGCCAATGAAGTTGTTCTGATTTGTATCAGGTTCAAATGAGTGACTCCTCTGTTGTTATTTTTTGGTTTAAATAATCTGGGAGCAGACAGAACATCTATAGAGTTTATAGAATTGTGGTTGTGAGACAGTGCTAGAGAAGCTGCAGAGAAGTGTGTAAGACTACAACTCTGCCTCCTGGTCTGAACTCTGGATTGTCATGGTTTCGGGGAGTTAATAAAATTAGCCATATTCCTAGAGATGAGTGCAGCACCCGCTAAAGTGGGGTGGATGCCATCTCGCCTAATCAGACCAGGTTTTCCCCAGAAAGTGTGCCAATTATCTATGAAGGCCACGTTGTTTTCATTTGTTTATTTGTGACGGGACTTTGCATATTAATGAACATTTATAAAAAATGTAAATACACCAGATTTAGCTCGGGCTAATTTCCATCCGTAGTCCCGCGGCACACATAACGACAATTGTACAGAACATTAATAACAACAACAAGAAAAGAAGTATATATATATATTAAAAAACAGAGGAAACAAATACACAAGACACACACGCACGCACGCACACACGCCCACATATACACACACAAAAAAGAGCATGCCCTTAATGTTGGCAGGCTTGGTTGTTGGTAAGCCATGTTTTCAGTTGTTTTTTGAATGTTACATATGTTGATATTTCCCTTATGGCCAGAGGTAGCGTATTCCACATTGAGCAACCATGGACTGATAAAACCTTCTGTGCAAATGCCGTTTTCCTAAACTGAACCTCACTTTCACCTCTGGTGGTAGCTCTCGTTGTTGTCGTGCTATTTTTCTTTTTAATAAAATCACCTAGTGGCGGAGGTGCCAGCCCATTTAATGACCTGTAAATTAGACAGGAACTTTTGAGTAGTTGGAAGTTCTCGAATGTCAAGAGCTGATATTTTTTTAGAATTGGGCAGAGATGGAAAGACTGGGGCTTTTGATCAAAGACCTTAATTGCTTTTTTATATAGCTGTTTAATAGGTTTGAGAGTGGTGACTCCAGCAAACATCCAGGTTGTGAAGCAATATTCAATATGTGACAGGATCAAGCAGTGTAGGTAGGCTTTTGCCGCCTCCGTTGTAATAAAAGGTCTGATTTGTTTAAAATTTTGTATATTAAATTTTAAGGTGTTGGTTATTTTTTTGGAGTGTTTCTTAAAGGTGAAGTTGGAGTCCAGTAACACCCCGAGGTACTTAAAATGGGTTACTGTCTCCAATTTTACTCCATTCAAGGCAACCCCTTTTTCAGACATTGGTGGCTCAGTGTGTTTTGTACCATTTTTGGTGAACAGCATGTGCACAGTTTTTTTTGTATTTAACATTAAACATGAATTACATAACCAGTCTTGGACCCTAGTTAAAACATTAGTTAAGTTTTTTGCTGTTGTCATTGCATCCTTTCCATGAGTATAGATCACAGTGTCGTCAGCATACATCAAGACTCTAACATCTGGACAAATATCAGGAAGATCATTGATGTACATGGAGAATAGCAAAGGTCCCAAGATTGATCCTTGTGGGACTCCAACATGACAAGCTTGGTGGTGAGACATAACATTGTCAATCTTGACTTGCTGTGATCTATCTGACAGATAGGATTTAAACCATGAGATAGCATCGTCAGAAAGATTAAAGTGAGTGAGCTTGTTTAAAAGGACTTGATGGTTGACAGTGTCAAATGCCTTCTTGAGATCTAGAAACACTGCTCCTACACAGGGGTTCTTATCCAGTAACCCTTTAACATTCTCAATAAAAAAACAGTTAGCCGTCTCTGTGGAGTGATTGGCCCGGAACCCAAATTGCATGCTATGAAGGGGGGGAAATCCTTTATCTAGGTGTTTAATGAGTTGGGCTGCTACCCATTTCTCGGCAACTTTTGAGACGATAGGCAGGATGCTAATGGGCCGATAGTTGGCTACCTGTGTTTTTGATCCAGATTTAAAAACAGGTATCACCAATGCCTTCTTCCAAGAGGACGGAACTGCTTTCTGATTGAGTGACTGGTTAACCATGAGAGAGATGGGCCTAGCTAGGACATCTATATGAGTCTTAATGAAATTAGTGTCGATGCCATGAATATCCTTAGCTTTAGAGTTTTTAAGAGCTGCAATAATCTTTTTTACCTCCATCTCAGTTACATTTTCAAGATGGAAAATAGGGTGGTTTTCATTAATCTGGCGGGGTTTAATTGTGGACGGGGTAAAAAGCCTTGTGATCTCAGTTACACTATCTATAAAATAGTTATTAAAAATATTAGCTACCATACTAGAATCCTTTACCAAGCCATTATTCACTTCTAGTTCAAGTGCTTTAGTCTCTTGTTTATTCTTGCCTAGTAATTTGTTCAATATTTGCCATGTTTTCTTCCCATTGCCTTTAGCACTGTCTATGATGGAGACAAAGAAATTTGCTTTGGCTTTCCTCATCCTTTGCACAGCTTTGTTGCGAGCATGGGTGAATTTCAATCTGTCTGTGGTCAGACCAGTTTTCAGATACTGCTTAAGTAGCACATCTCTATTTTTAAGTAGATTTCTACAGTTCTGATCCAGCCATGGTAGATTTTTCCCTTTCTTTGCTCTATGGCCACCTTTGCAGGCAAAGGATGACATTACCTCTTTTAGTTTGTTAATAAAGGAATTACTATTTGTGTCTATGTTTATTGAAGATAGTGTTTCCTCCCAGTCTATCCTGGTCAGAGCTTCCTTGAGGTAAGGTGCCTGACTCCTCGGTACAACATTTGTAATGGATGAGGTAGGTGCCCTGTGCATCTTAAGCCTCTGCTTCGTGAGCTTTCTAGAAAAAAGGATTATATTATGGTCTGATATACCGTTCAAAAAATTATATGTCTTGGCTATCCTCTCAGGCTTATTAGTAAACAGGAGATCTATCCTCGTTTGGGAGCTTTTCGTTATTCTCGTCGGCTGCTCAATTTGTTGTTCTAGATTGTGTTTATCCATTATAACCTTGAGGTTTTTTCTTCCTTTTTTATCATCCCAGTTTATATTAAAATCACCTATGAGAATAATCTCTTTATTTTTATCACAGTGATTCAGCATGCGTTTAAACTGAGTGAGGAAATCAGCGTTAGCGGACGGTGGTCGGTAAAGGCAGACAAGAGTGAATGACATTTCATTTGACAGCGTGATTTCCACACCAACACAATCAAACTTAATATCGTTAGTCCATTCTAGCTGTTTACAGGTCAGGTTGTCTCTGACATAGAGCAAGACGCCCTCCTTTACCTTTTTCTCTGTCCTTTCTATACACATGATATCCTGGCATAGATATCAGAGCTTCTGCTGATGTTGGTTTTAGCCAGGTTTCAGATATACCAAGGCAGTCCAGATTCGAGTCGCATAGGAGATGTTCCATTTGTTCCCGCTTATTACCAATACTTCTTGCGTTTATGTGACCACATAGCAAACCCCTTGGTTTACAGCGAGGGTCCCAGGTTAATCTGGATTGGTTCAGAGTTTTAAATAGCTTGGTTCTACGATGCTTTTTAAGAACAGGGTTTCTGAGTTTTACCTTTGGATGCTTGCTTATGCTCGGGGCAAGAGTAGGGGAACTGATGTGAGTTGGTATAGCAGACTCCGATGGTGCTGCAGGGCCGTTGGTGCTAGTGGCCTTGGCCTCCAGCTGCTGGGTTGTCAGCCCTGGGCGCGGCCCCGCTGGAATAGCCGCTGCTGCTCCATCGGTATTCGGTTGCAGCTCACGAGCTGCCGCCGGGGTGCCGGTGAAGAGATGGAGGATGTCGCTACTTGCCGCCAGCTGCTGGGTTGTCAGCCCTGGGCGCGGCCCCGCTGGATGAGCCGCTGCTGTTCCATCGGTGCTCGGTTGCAGCTCACGAGCTACCGCCGGGGAGCCGGTGGAGGGGTGGAAGATGTCGCTGCTAGCCTCCAACTCCGGTGGAGGCAGGTGAAGTAAGTCCACCAGGGCTTTGGCATATGGTTGCTTTTGCTGCGTTAACGCACTAAGCCCTGTATGCGCTAGGTGGAAGGCTAGGATCGCTAGCACGCTACAAGCCTTACTGATATGAGGAGCTAGCTGTAGTTGTGTAGACGTTGTTGTTAGGCTAGTCTTGCTAGCGTTGTCGGCCAACGACCAGGGATGTGGACCTGGGTTCAGTTCAATGTCCCCGGCCAACAGCAGCATCACGGCTAGTTGTACAAGTCCCTGGTTAGTTGAGTGACTCTTGCCTTTATCAGACGAGGACGAGGTGCTGGCATAGCCATTTGTCAGCAGTTTCGAGTAGAGCAGGTGTTGGCTTCTTGCTGCAGGACTGTATACACAGTCTCCTGCCCCCGCTGATAGTGCTGCATGCCGTATTTGCAGAAACACCAACGTTGCAATTATTGCTGCAATCACCAACTTCCCAATCAACTGTATTGTGGAGGTGGCCCCTGTAGACTTCTTTTTTATCGGTTTAAGCAACAAACACTCGGTGTGCTGTGCCAGCCGTCGCAACCGTGGTAGCTTCGTGGCGGCCATATTTTAGAACGTCAAGTCGCACAAGTCGCTGCAACCTGCTGAACCACGGTGTGAAAACACCACCTAGATAACCAGCGATGGAATGATGACGTGCGACTAAACATGTCATCATTGGTCAGATTGGGCAGGGGACCAGAGAAAACTACGGAGTCCGACATGGTTTTAGCAAACTTACACACCGATTCAACATTTAGTTTTGTGACCTCCGATTGGCGTAACCGGGTGTCGTTACTGCCGACGTGAATGCATTTAACTATGGTCGCTGGATTCTCTATCTTCACGTTCCGCAAAATAGAGTCGCCAATCACCAGAGTTGGTTTCTCAGCGGGTGTGTGGGGAAAATCAGTTGGAGACGCGAAGGGTTTGGTGGTGATCCACGGGCCGAGTAGGACTGTGCTTCCTTCGTACCGTCACCCAGCCGCCCTGGTTTCCCGGCTGCTCGGGAGCTGTCGGGGGACAGCTAACTGGAGCTACGCTAACAGGAGCTACTCTTGGTCGGTCCGCACCGGCTACAGGGCCCTGGCTAGCTGCTGGTTTGTTTTCAACTGTGCGGAGCCGTGCTTCCAATTCAGAAAGCCTCGCCTCCAATGCTACGAATAAACTACATTTATTACACATACCATTACCACTAAAGGAGGCAGAGGAGTAACTAAACATGTGGCATGAGACACAGGACAGAGAAGGGGAAGCAGAGGGAGAGGCCATGGTCAAGTCGCTAAATTTAGCAGATAAAGTTTGGAAAGAAGAGGGATGATGTGTGGTTCAAAAAATAGCAGTGGTGGTTGAAGATACCCAAAAAGTTCTCACTATAAACCGAACGTTTTTTTTTTAAATTAAAGCGACGCTAACATTGACACTCTCTCTCTCTTTAAATCCAGACTCAAAACCCACCTCTTCCAGAAAGCCTATCCACCGTGACTGCAATGCTACATTTGTTTCTTCTGTCTTGTTTTGTGTCTGTATGTTTTGTAAAGTGTCCTTGGGAGTCCTGAAAGGCGCTTATAAATAAAATGTAATATTATTATTATTATTGTAGTCCAGGTACTAAATAGCACGCCCACACTGTTTTCAGTGTGGGTAGTGAGCTGCTGACATCAACTGGAGATATTGTCCAGCGGTGGAAGGAATACTTTGAGGAGCTCCTCAATCCCACCAACACGTATTCCATGGAGGAAACAGAGCCGGAGGGCCTGGGGCTGGGTCGTCCAATCTCTGGGGCAGAAGTCGCCGAGGCAGTGAAACAACTCCGCGGCGGTGGAGCTCCGGGAGAGAATGAGATCTGCCCCGGGTATCTCAAGGCTCTGGATGTTGTAGGGCTGTCCTGGCTGACACGTCTCTGCAACATTGCGTGGCCATCGGGGGCAGTACCCCTGGAGTGGCAGGCCGGGGTGGTGGTTCCCATTTTTAAAAAGGGGGACCAGAGGATGTGTTCCAACTATAGGGGGATCACACTCCTCAGCCTCCCCAGCAAAGTCTATGCCAGGGTGCTGGAAAAGAGGGTCCGGTCGATTGTTGAACCTCAGATCAAGGAGGAACAATGCGGTTTTCGTCCTGGACGTGGAACCATGGACCAGCTCTTTACCCTCACTAGGGTGCTGGAGGGGAGATGGGAGTTTGCCCAACCAGTCCACATGTGTTTTGTGGATCTGGAGAAGGCTTACGACCGTGTCCCCAGGAGCATCCTGTGGGGGGTGCTCCGGGCCATTCAGTCCCTGTACCAAAGGAGTGCGAGTTTGGTCCATGTAGCCGGTAGTAAGTCGGACTTGTTCCCAGTGAGGGTTGGACTCCGCCAGGGCTTCCCTTTGTCACCTGTTCTGTTCATAGTTTTTATGGACAGAATTTCTAGGCGCAGCTGGGTGGGGGAGGGTATCGAGTTTGGTGGGCGGAGGGTCTCGTCTCTGCTGTTTGCGGATGACGTGGTCCTTTTAGCTTCATCGAACAGCGACCTTCAGCTCTTGCTGGGGCAGTTCGCAGCCGAGTGTGAAGCGGCTGGGATGAGGATCAGCACCTCCAAGTCTGAGGCCATGGTCCTCAGTCCTCAAGGGTGGACTGCCCACTCCGGGTCGGGGAGGAGATCCTGCCTCAAGTAGAGGAGCTCAAGTATCTCGGGGTCTTGTTCACGAGTGAGGGTAGGAGGGAGCGGGAGATCGACAGGCGGGAGATCGACAGGCTTAGAGATAAGGAGCTCGGACATACGGGAGGAGCTCAGAGTAGATACTCTCTCCTTCATGTCGAGAGGAGCCAATTGAGGTGGCTAGGGCATCTGGTAAGGATGCCCCCCGGACGCCTCCCTGGGGAGGTGTTTCGGGCATGTCCCACCGGAAGGAGACCTTGGGGACGACCTAGAACATGATGGAGGGATTATATCTCTCGTCTGGCCTGGGAACGCCTGGGGGTTCCTCAGGAGGCGCTGGCTGAAGTGGCTGGGGAGAGGGCTGTCTGGGCTTCCCTTTTGAAGCTGCTGCCCCCACGACCCTGACCCGGATAAGCGGGAGAAGACGAGACGAGACGAAAATGCTGGCCTTCCAAAGGAAAGAGGATGGATGAACAAGCCAAAAACACAATGCAAACAGTTTAGTAGTGATGTTACGAGACGTGCCAAGGCTTCGAAGCGTGTGTCGAGTAATGAGGCGGGGTTTCCACTAAGCGTGTATCGAAGCTTGCTTCATTTAGGGGAGGAGACAAAAATAATGACGTCCGAAGCCTCGCTGGCCACATGACTGGTTCGAGAAGTGGTCCAGATTTTCCCGCGAGGTTTGAAAGCAATATAAACCCCTCTGGTTCCATTCAAAATGTGGTAAGCTAGATAACAGGATGGAGCCAGCCATGAGGAGGATGATTTCCCCTGTGTAGGAACATTTTGATTTGATAACTCCTACTAAAGTAAGCTTAAAAGTAAGTCATTACAATATTACAAATGCACAATGTTGTTTTATGTTTATTGTGCAAATAAAGACAGGTAACACACACTATATTTATTCTCTTTTAACCAGCTACCAGAAAACAAGAGCTGGATGAGGCCCTCGTCTCCATGATAGTGAAGGATACACAGCCCTTCAATATTGTGGAAGATTTTGGATTCTGGACATTTGTGTCCAAACCAGATCCCAATTATGTTCTCCCTACAAGGCAGGTATGTATGGGTGCATGCATGTAAATGAATGAGTTCTTTATTGTTCACCACGATTCAACACTACAATGTTTTTCCCTTTAGGCTCTGAAGTCCATGGTGGAGGCTAGGTTTGAGTCAGCTAAGGAGAAGGCTATGGCTAAAGTGGCAAAGGTGGCTGCTGTTGGCCTTACTTCATCCATCAACATGATTGCCTACTTGGCTGTAACATGCCATTTTGTGGATGGGGAAACCAGGCTCAGTGCTGCTGGGAGTGCAGCCATTCCCCCAATCACACAGTGCTGATAATATAACGGGTTTGACAGCCTCCTTGATGGAGAAATGGGGAATCGCTAACAAGGTCACGTGTATTGATCATCGTTTTGATTCAAGAGACTCTGTATCCTTGTTTAATAAAGTCATTTATTTTTTGGAACCTCTGCATCTGAGTCCAGCCCTTTATGTACCGGCTTGTCAGTACACACTGGCCATGGATCGCAGAACAGCGCATGTCAGCGGTTCCCAAGCAAGACCGTATTCACGCCAGAGGATTTCGACCCATGTTCACGCTACACACCAGATCCGGCGTAGCTACTCTTCCCTGACAATGCTTGTGCGAGGAATACGACTAGCTCCACGAACGTTTTCAGGGAGTAGAAGTGCAAGCTTTTTTGATTGACGTTCCATTCTTTGAAATTCCCTCATGCCTTTTCACCGTTTAAAATGCATTTCACCACATCTTCCGACGAGCTCTACATGTGCAGAATCACGCACTCTTGCAACGTTACAGTTTTTCTACCCTGCCAGATTTTGCCAATAGTCAGAAAAGGCTAGAGTGAATGTTAAAAAGGCAGGTCATATTGATTATGCCATTCGCTTCCGCAGTTGGCCGCGGAAAGGGGTGGAACCACCTCTTGTATATTTTTTCCAGGGCTCACGCCCTTCAAGGCATTACTCTTGGTACCCACCTTTTTCACTACAATGAACCCAAGTTTCATCCCTACCTTCGCCTTGATCCCCGCTGCCGTGCAAGCAGACAGTCTCATCGTCAAGGGGACGTTAAGAGGCCGCAGCGCGGGTACACTGCACCCCTTACCACGGACAGAGGTATGGTTGTCGCTAAGATTACCCTCAAGGTTCCGAGAAAGTGGCACCGTGCTTTGGGCACCCATCGCAATATCGGTCCTCTGCGTTGCCTTCGTGCCCCATCCCTTCGGGTCCATCCGACGTTTCATTGAGCAGTAATAAGTAGATCCTTGGTTCTGCGTCGACCCACCGCGCTATGGTGACGGGTGTCTGGTAAAACAGTTGTGGCATCGCAACCGGGCAGGGGACAATATCGTGGACTGGAGGGTTAGGTCCAGAGGAGACATGGTACTTCTATTTATTTGCCCCGCTTATAAAGGACTTTCATAGATCATCTCTGCCTGGGCCGTCAGTGCCGCCCTGAGGGGGGTTCTGGTGTTTTGGTTTGGTATTGTCTCGTCATTTCCGGTTTTATTTTGAAATTCTAACTCTCCTCTCGTTTCAGGTCACTTGCCCTTCCTCTTGTGTCACCGGTCTGATTGTCTTCCTGATCCCTGATTGTTTCCACCTGTTCCCCATTACCCTCGTGTATATATATAGTCTGCGTTTTCCCTTGTCCTGTGCCAGTGTGTCATGTTCGTCACCAAGAGTGTTCGTGTTTCCTGCTCAAGTAATCCATGCTATTGATAAGTATTGCTGTTTTGGAGAATTTGTTTTTGCCTCGTTTTTTCCCTCTGCGGAGTGGTTTTTTGTTTGATCATCGTTTTGATTCAAGAGACTCTGTATCCTTGTTTAATAAAGTCATTTATTTTTTGGAACCTCTGCATCTGAGTCCAGCCCTTTATGTACCGGCTTGTCACTCTCCTCTTCACGCTAGCTGATGATGTCATTCACTCTAGCACGAACATTCCGCGCAATACGCACCCATTATAAACCCCGAAATTTGAGTAAAAACCTTCACAACTTTGAGGCTTCATGGTTTAAAAACGGTAAAAGGTGAAGGGAATCTCTGAAGAGAAGACAAGAGTGTCTACGTTTTAAACTTTAAATGAAGTCTCTGCGTGAAAGTATGCCAGAGCAGTTTGTTTAAAATGCCTGTTGATTTTTCGGGGTCTCCCATTCATTTTAATGGGAAATTTTTCGCTTATAAAAGCAATAGCACGGGATTCGGGATCAAAACACACGTTTCGATATATCATGTGTTGGAGTCCTCTCGCCGGTTCGGGCCGCATTAATCGGCGAAAAAGGCCGGAAAATGAATAATTAAGAAAAATAAAACTGCAAAGAAACACGCAGAAGATCAATAGTGGGCTCGTGTCATAGGCACTCGGCACTAATTAGTGGCAGTCCATAGAGTGTAGTAGTGACGTAATCAAAATGGTCCAACGTGGATGGAGTAGCACTACTGTGATTAGTGGCACACCGAAGAATCACCGGTTTTTCATTAGTGATGTATGGGTTCCATTCCCCTTGGACCTTATATTATTGTTATATGTATATAATTTTCTTAGGAATGTGGATGGCAAATCAAGTCCCATACAAGCATGAAACAGTAAGACACGTCTCCATTGCACTACATTTTATTGTCCACTAGATGCAAAAAATAGAGCACTGTGTCACTGAACCTTCGAGTAATTAACCTTTTTTGAATCACGTGTCGAGGCTTCAACCAAGCTTCGATTGCCCATCACTTATTACCAGAGGTGGACAGAGTACACACCTTCACTAGCCTACTTGAGTAAAAGTACAGATACTCTTTGTCAAATATTACTCCGATACAAGTAAAAGTAGCTTAGTCAAAATATTACTTAAAGTACTAAAGTATTTGCTTTAAAAAATACTTAAGTAAAAGTATTTAAAAAGTGTCTCTGGAAATACAGGAAAGGACTTTGTTATCATTATACAATACAATCCACAGCCTCACTCTTTCTCTTGCAGACAGCCTCTCTCTCTCTGAGCGGAAGGAGTGAGGTCGTTGAGCGGAGAGCACGTTGTGCGAATATCTAAAAATTTCAGGTTATTGTTGTGAATAGTGCTTTTTTCTGTGTCATATAGGGTTTCAGGGGTTTGTGTGTGTTGTTGGTGGCTGGCCAGCATGGATCTAGGCTACCTGACAAGGAAGCACGGCATCAAGGTAGCGTCATTCCTTTGTTCGGTGGAGGAGTAAATGGTAAATGGTAAATGGCTTTTATATAGCGCTTTTTTTTTTACCTATTGGTACTCAAAGCGCTTTTACAGTCAGAGACCATTCACTCACACAAGCACGCACACATTCACACACCAGTGCCACGCACTGGGAGCAACTGTGCTCAAGGACACTTCGACATGTGGCACATTCCGGGGATCGAACCGCCAACCCTCTGGTTCACGGACAACCCGCTCTACCTACTGAGCCACAGTCACCCCTAGTGCAGGAGTGCAGCCTGGCAGTGGGGAAGTTGGTCGGATATGACAGCGTGAAGTCCGCTGCTAGGATGATGATTTTTGTAGACACCGTGAATAAAGCCAACATGGTGGTGGAGAACGGGATCATCGTTTAGGATACGTTCCTTCCTGTCTCACCTCTGGCATCACCAGCGAGAAAAGTTACTTTGTCAAATGTCCCCCCATTCATTAGTGACGAGACACTAATCAGAGAACTTTCACGTCACGGAAAAATAGCATCTAAAATGAAAAAGGTTCACTCTGGCTGTAAATCTCCTTTATTGAAACACGTGGTGTCTCACAGGAGACAGATCTCTGATCCTCAATAAGAAGGAAGATTTAAATGTAGCCTTCAGATTGAGAGTGGATGACTTTGATTATGTTGTTTTTGTGTCATCGGATAACATGAAGTGTTTTAACTGTGGCAAAGAGGGACACTTGATTAGAGCTTGCCCAGGAGAAGCTTCCACACAGGGACAAAATGGAGACACAGAGACAACAGATAAGGATACTGGGAAACTAACAAATGTTAGTGTCCGGGCTGCCTTAAAATTTTAAGTTAGCTGAACTTGAGAAGATTAGTTGAGACAATTTTGTAATGACTCAAAACAAATAAACGTTTCTAGTTAAATTAACTTAACCTTTAGTTTACACAACTTGATCAAAATTCAGTTCCTATAGAATTCTTTAGTTGAGTGAACACAATCTTAAATTCTTCCAACTGGAATTCCAAAGCTGAAAATAATTGATCTACAGTTCAGTCTACCTACAATATCTAGTTTACCTAACTTATGTTATGTCAACTTCATTACACATTTATATTCGAGTCAACTTTCATAATTTGTTTGTTTTAGATTATGCTTAAAGATCTTATCTCTATAGGTTATTGGTTGTTCCAAAGAAACCAAATCAATTCCACTTCTTCAAAGCTTTATTAAGTCAGATGGGCAAGCACATCAGCACATCAGTACCAGTACAAAAAATGTTGTTCCCCAAAACAGCACAAGCTTAAGATAAAAGATAAAACATCTCTTTAGAACAAATGAGTACCCTCTACTCATTACTTCTGTCGCTGTCTTTCATAACATGAACAAAAAAATAATAATAATTATGCACACCCACACAGGTCAAAAAGACTTTCCAGGAAAGACCTCAATAGTCAGCTGTGACTAATGTCAATGTGGCGACACACGTTCGAGTGGGAGAGGTACTATGGGTAGATGTAATCATGTAACAAGCCAGACAACGCCACCTTGGGAATTTCGCCCAAGGTTTATACCAATCAAAAGGTAAAGCATTCAGGTTCGTTCCCTTAAGGAGCAGGAGACGTGGTTCCAGTTAAAATACACTTTATTACAAACTTTGCTAAAACAATATAAGACATAAGACATAAGAAACCTTTATTAGTCCCGCAAAGGGGAAATTGCATTGGTCCTACAGAAAAGACCATGGCCGCCGATGGGTATCCGCGCCAATTTTGGGAAATTGGGGTCTAGAAAGGGGGAAGGAACAAGAGGAGAGAGGAGGAGAAAAAACAGCTCCCAGACTTCACTCCTCTGGAGGAGTACAGTGTGGGACCAGTAAAAAACCTCAGCAACATAAGCACATATGAACACACTTTACAACACAATAAGACAAAAACAACTTGCACCGGGGAGGGGGAAAAGGGAGGTGAAGGTATTCCAGCTCAGACAGGCAGCTATCCGTGTCATCGGACCCCGCCTGTTGGACTGGGTTGGTAAAAGCTACGAAGGTGTGGGATTGGGGGTAGGGAGGTGTAGGTGTATGTGCATGTGAGTGAGTGTCCTTGTGGTGTGTGTACATAAGCCTGGAGAGTTGCTTTGTCTAGCCTCCCAGTCAGAGCCTCAGTTCGCAGGATGTCATCGCGATAACACAGCAGGTTGCCATGGAGACGTCCCTGATTGGGTCCCAGACGAAGTCAACCATCACAGGTGTCCGTGAAGGAAGGGGGCAGGGATGGGACAGAGCGTCTCACAGCAGCGATCTCATGGGGTGTTTGTTCCAGCAGCGGCCTTGGCCAAGGCCCGCTGGCTCCGGGGTCCAGATTAGAATATGATTGTTTGGGTTAGGGCAAGTAGTCGCATTTCAATAGACACGGCTTACTCTGTTTGTCCATACTGGTCTCCAGGTCAGTCCATTCGCCTTTGCAAAGCCGAAAGCTTCTCCATGATGTTTTCCATGTTGCGGCTACTGACCGCATTCAGAGCACGAACAGCCCTGTCCGAGGTGGTATCCATGTTGCGGTTAACAATCACAGTCAATCTCTCCGAGGTGGTATCCATGTTGCGATTTATAGCCACAGTCATTGCGCTCATAGCTCTCTCCATGGAGATCTCCATGGTGCGGTTGCCGGCCACAGTCTGAGCGCTAACAGCTCTGCACACTTCATCAATTAATTCGGGCAGCTTCAAGGGGCTTTGGACTGCTGACACCGACCGAATTTTCTGATACACCAGGGCAGTGCCTAATCCAATCAGCAGAAAGCCTGTTATCATGGTTCCAAATATGTAAAGATCCTCTATGTCCTCAACGGAAAGAGGTGCCAGGCACGCGACCCTCTCCCAGGAGTCCATCGTGTATCCAGCAGCAAACGTTCCGTCAGGGCAGGTACGTTCCCCCGAACCTAAGCTTCTCGTCGAGAAGATTCTGTCAATTGCGTCGAGAGACCAGTTCACTAATTCCATGATTTAGGATTTAGAGAGCAGTGCAGAAAGAGGCTCTTCAAGTTTGAGACAAGACAGGACGAGACGTAAAAAGCAAAGCAGGAAAGATAAGGGAGAGGAGAGAGGGAGAGATGCGACCGCCTCCGTTGAGAGCTAGAGACAAAACAATATCTATTCTAAAACAGATTTAAAAGAAGGGTGTGCAACAGCAGGGCTGGAGTTTACCAGTGGGGAGGCTGAGGGAACAAGGGGTGAAGAATCCCAGGGAAAAGGAAAAAAATGAAAACTCAAGGATCACACAGCACACAGTAAGGGGACACCACCACCAGGACACCGGGTAACCTCGGTGTAAACTACCAGCACCTGCAAGGGAAAGGGGAAATGTTACAAAGATAAACTCAAATTAACCAAAAATCCCAATACACCAATAAACAAAATAACTGAAGGGTGGCAGCAACCAAATTCACAAACTCAAACGTAGCTGCCAATAATGAACAAAAAGAAAATATCTATATAATTCAAAAAAAACAAATACACATAACCGATAGGAATGATTGAAACCAGCTGCAATAAATTAACCTGCCCGCATGCGTAACAAAACTATTTCCAACTAAAGAAAATAAACAAAACTGAAACAATATCAAATCAAACTAGAAAATTCCCGCGGAAATTTTTGAAGTGCCGAGTGGGCTGTTGCCATTAGCTGCTAATGTTAGCAATTAGCATGACGCGCTAGCCACTAATTTTAGCATTGGTTTAGTGTTAGCATGTCTCTTTAGACACTAAAAATTAAATACATGCTAATTGTTAGCATGCTAATTGTTAGCATGCTAATGCTAACATGCTAATTGCTAATATGCTATTCGCTAACATGCTAATGCTGCCACTAATGCAACCACCAATTTCTAGCCACTAAAAATTAACATTAGCCGCTAATGTTAGCAATTAGCATGACGCGCTAGCCACTTATTTTAACATTGGTTTAGTGTTAGCATGTCTTTTAAGCCACTAAAAATTAAGTAGATGCTAATTGCTAATATGCTATTCGCTTACATGCTAATGCTGCCACTAATGCTACCACCAATTTCTAGCTACTAAAAATTAGCATTAGCCGCTAATGTTAGCAATTAGCATGACGCGCTAGCCAATGACAGACAGACACCTGTCATTATTCAACTTGGGTGCCAAAAGCCAAAATGGCTGCCCCACAGACCAGTTACTTCAGTTAGAAGTTTCCTGAGTGGGCTGTTTCCATTAACATTGCCCCAAAATTGCCGCCCTACAGACCAGTTACTTAAGTTTTCCCGCCTCTTTCTGTGGAGCCCCTGGTTGCCACGGTTACCAGTTTGAATATCAGTTAGAAAACGACTAGAGTGGGCGAAAATGCTGAAACCACGGCCTCGAACAGGAAGGCCTTGTGGCCAAACCGTGTGTCCAATCGTTGAACCGACTTCACTTCACATCTTGAGGCTTTCCTGAACGTCTAGATATGCAGTTTGTGGGTAAAATGAAGAAATGTGAGCTATTTAAAGCGATTTAAAACAAAGGGTTGCTTCTGCTTTCCTCCACAAATTTAACATTGCAGTCTATGGAGCGAGGAAGGGGTTTGCTGGCGCAGCTTTGCGTCTCACGCCAAAACTATAAGACTTACAGCTTTAGCAGACGAATTGTGAGCGAGAAGACAAATTTTCCTACATTTCTATGTATAAATTATGTCTGTGGTGTGAAATTTGTGGCCACGGGAGCAGTTTCTGTTTTATTTTTTGCCTAATTTTCGTCTCTACTCTACACTCTAGCTGATGATGTCATCCACTCTGGCGCGAACATTCCGCGCAATACACACCCATTATAAACCCCGAAATTTGAGTAAAACCGCTTTACACCACTTTGAGGCTTCATAGTTTAAAAACGGTAAAAGGTGTCGATAAGTGAAGGGAATCTCTGAAGAGAAGACAAGAGTGTCTACGTTTTAAAGTTTAAATGAAGTGTCTGGGTGAAAGTATGCCAGAGCAGTTGATTGTAGAAAATGCCTGTTGATTTTTCGGGGTCTCCCATTCATTTCAATGGGAAATTTTTCGCGAATAAATTCCCGAAAAACTCACCGATCGCTTATCCAAGTAATAGCATAGGATTCGGGATCAAAACACACGTTTCGATACATCATGTGTTGGGGTCCTCTGGCTGGTTCAGGCCGCATTAATCGGCGAAAAAGGGCGGAAAATGAAAAATAAAACTGCAAAGAAACACGCAGAAGATCAAGAGTTGCCTCGTGCCTATGGCAGGCACTCGGCACTAATTAAAGCTGCAAGCAGCATTGGCGGGGCCAAGCAGACAGTTCGGCAGTCCGGATTTGCCGCGAAACTTGACGCGGTCGCGTCAGACGCGCAGCACTGAGCGGTCACAGCAGGTTTCAAGCCAAACGACCCAGGATCGGTCGAGATACGAGGTCACCTCCCGTTTGGCGGCTTCGCCGCCGATTTTGACAAGCTGCCCCGGGCGAATGCTTTTGCCAGTTGCTCCAGGAAGCAAGGCATTGATGAGGCGTGGTCCGAAGGTGGCCTGTGCCAAATTTGGTGAAGATCAGATGAAATTTGTGACCCGTGAAAACTTTTTGATGTTTTTGATTAAATCCAATATGGCGGCCGAATCAATTACGATGACGTCACAAGTCGGCCTGCACTATCACCAGACACCATTAGTACATTTTAATTCCAAACACATCGAGAGCTACAGGCCAAAATGCATGTTTGGTGATGGCGCTAATTGCAGCGCCACCTAGAGGTCAAAGGTCACCAATTTCTTTGAGCGTCTTCCGGATGCGTTCCTGAGTAGCTGTAGCAAGTTTGGCTTTGATACCTGCAAGGGTTGCTGAGATACGAGCTTGAAACCCCTTTGCCGCCTTCACCGCCGGTTTCGATTGGCTGTAGCGGCCAAACGGTGTGGAACCCGAAGACGGCTGATAGTATCGTTTGTGCGCATTGGTCAGAAGACGGCCTGTGCCGATTTTGGTGAGAATCAGACAAAATTTGTGACCTGTGAAACCTTGGAAGTGTTTTTGATAAAATCCAAAATGGCGGAATATCCAACGGGGCAAAATGAACATCGTAGGTATCGTTGATCTCGGCACAATCCAAGGAGTCCAACAGTACCAGGGTTTTGAATATCAGGCCAACGTGTCAAACGTTATCAGCAAAAACGCAATTTTGCTAATTACATCGTGCCCTAGCGGCCGAATGATAGCAAATTTTTATTGCGCACTCCTAGGCGAGGGTCGAAGCACGTGACCGAGTTTGGTCTTCGGAAGTCGAAGCGTCTCCGAGATATGAGAAAACTTCCTGTTTTGCGGCGTTGCCGCCGACTGCGATTGGCTAACGCAAAAAGTTGCCATCAACTGTCACCAGGGCAACCCGTGGTATGTGCAGATGTCACAATTTCATTTCAAACAAAAACGCATCAAGAGATATGAGCAAAAACAATGTTTTCCCAATTATGGCGCCCCCTAGAGGCCACGAGACACCAGATTTTGTTCGTGCACTTGGGACCGAGTCTGGAAGCGTGCTACAAAATTTTGTTTCATTGCACCGAAGCGTTGGCGAGATATGAGCTCAAACAGAAAACGGCGCCGTCACCGCCGATTTCGATTGGCTGTTACGGGCGAACGGTTCAGAAGCCGAAGACGGCTGATAGTATCGTTTGTGCGCATTGGTCAGAAGACGGTCTGTGTTAATTTTCGTGAGAATCGTACAAAATTTACGAGCCGTGAAACTTTTTTCGTGTTTTTGATATAATCCAAAATGGCGGAAAATCCATCATGGCGGAAATTGACGCCATAGGGTGCGTTGAACTCGGCTTGGTCCAAGGATTCCAGCGATACCTTGTTTTCAATTATCGGACACGCGGTTCAAAAGTTACATGCGCAAATGTACTTCAAACTTTGACCCGTTGGTGGCGCTAGACCGTGCTTGGTGCTTACATAAAACTCAGTCAAAGTAATATGGAGACTGTCTTTAAGCTGTGTGCAAAATTTCAAAACTTTTTACCATACGGTTCTAGGGGCTGCCATAGACGGAATCATAATAATTAAAGCTGCAAGCAGCATTGGCGGGGCCAAGCGGGCAGTTCGGCAGTCCGGATTCGCCGCGAAACCCGACGTGGTCGCGTCAGGCACGCAGCATTGAGCGGTCACAGCAGGTTTCGAGCCAAACGACCGGGGATCGGTCGAGATACGAGGTCGCTTCCCGTTTGGCGGCTTTGCCGCCGATTTCAAAGGCCTGTCGCGGGCGAGAGCTCTTGCCGGTTGCTCCAGAAAGCAAGGCATTGATGAGGCGTGGTCCGAAGGTGGCCTGTGCCACATTTGGTGAAGATCAGATGAAATTTGTGACCTGTGAAAACTTTTTGATGTTTTTGATGAAATCCAATATGGCGGCCGAATCAATGACGATGACGTCACAAGTTGGCCTGCACAATCCGTGTATCATTCGTTCATTCGATTTTCAAAATAAAACCGAAATTTAAAAAATCGTTCCGAAAACTGAAAGGAAAAAACGGATAACGAGTGTTTTTTCCGATTTCCTATTCTGTGCACAAATGGAAAATTGAAAAATCGGATAAGGGGCAATTTTGGGCGTTTCATCCCATTTGGATATTTACATTTGCCGCAAGTTGCGTGAACCGGAAGAGAATATTAAACATGTTTACAGCCTGGTACAAAAAATGGTTTTAGTCTCAATGCATTATTTTACTATTCATGACAACTGTACGGGGGGTGAATTTTTTTCTAACGCGTTCGTTTATTTTTTATTAAGGTTTAAAATTCTGCATAATTAAGGGCGTTCCCGCCTTGAGTGACAGGTGACGTATGGGCCGGTCCCTTGGCGGTAGCTGCTAGCTTTGGTCTCTCCGCTCGTCCCCACTACTTTAGCTAATTAGTGTCATGACTATGGAAAATTGTACGTAGATACCACTGAATGGTTTGTTGTTCGGTCAATTGTTCTAGCAGACCTTCAAAGAAATATGCTCTCCATCTTTTTCGGTGAGTGAAACACTTGTTTTATTCTAAATATGTCCGTACTAATTAGCAAGGGTTTGTGTTTGCGCTTAACAAAACAGTTGTGTTAGCTCAGCTTGTTAGCTTGCTACTTAGCCAGCTAATGAATTAGCCTTCGGGTAATTCATTAGCTTCAATGTTAATGGGAGCACATTGTTGGTTCTCAGTTATTAAACCGATTGTATCAAAATCAATATATAATATAGAAGTAATATAGACTTTACAATGATAATACATTTAAATCTACTGTATCTGCATGAGGGTGGGAAAAATAGTTCACCTCATAAATTAGCTAACATGCATGTAGTGTTAATCTGGAACTTGCTTTTGGCAATATAACGTTAACAGGTAAGGGACGTTAACAGGTAAGGGACGTTAATGTCAGAATAGTTTAAAATCATTAAAAAGTGGCGACCTATGCGCAATTACAATATGAAGTGTAGCTTAAAATGATTAATGACAAACCTTATCTGGCCTATGTTGCTACAGATGCCATACACAGGTTCTCCAGTGTTGGTTCTGTCACATTTTTATTTATTTATTTATTTTTATCCTTAAGACCTCGTACTTTTTAGTTTCTTATAATATGTTTATCCAGTGTTCCTGGCCTGCACTAGACATACCATAGTATTTCTTTCTGCCACTGCTATTAACCAGTTCCTTTTTTCTTCTGTAGGACACTTTGGGAGAGACAAATCTGGGCAACAATCAACACTAATAACAACAATAAAGAGGTTGAAAACGTTACTTATTTCAAAAAACAGAAGTATTTGTAATTACTGCTACATCTGTTAACTCATTAAAGCATACTAAACAACTTGGAAATGTGTTGTTTATAATGTTGATGTTTCCCTGAGTGCATGGCTTGATCATAACTTGTTAAACCACAGTAATATTGTATTATTAATATCGAAAAGACTAAATATAATTTAAATTAACAGCAAATGTTGGACTTCATGACATTCAGCAGTTTTCAGTGTTAAATTGTGGTCATTTGACAATTGTGAAAGATCTACAGTAAGCACTAAAGACAAAGGGAGTGCAAATACAAACAGGATTTTAATGTAATATTTAAAAATATTTGTTATAGAATAAAAGAGAAAGGGATGAAGGCCTTTCCACTGCAGTCCACCCAGCCAAACCAACAGATGAGGACATCCAGCAGACTGAGGTAGCTTCTGGTCACAGCTCTCTAAGCCCCACCTGTCACCAATTATCCACACTGTATCTGTGTAAGGGGGAAAAGTATACGTTAACTAAACTATTATGTCACATTTGAAGGGTTAAAAAATAAAACCAGTAGATAGTTACTGAAAGAGAATCATCTTGTTATAAATATAAATGTACATGTCTTTTTCAGGAAATGAAGAACTAGCTAAGAACTTAAAACAGCAACCAGCACACGTAGCGTTATTAATGAGTAAACATTTTCAAGGAACATAATCCATTTAAATTGTGTAAATAAAATTGTGAATTAAATAAAAATACAACATAAAAGTTCAAATGTGTCATTCGATTCCAGATCGTTGGTGTTTTAAGTAAATGTTTTAACTTGACAAAGTTCTGCAACACTCGTCAAAATCTACAGCTGTAATTTTACCTTTATTTATTTTGTTGTGTATAATTCAAATTAAGACATAGCTGATTATTTCGAGTGTTGTATATCTTCTGGTGAACTTACCTCGAACAAGGTGAGCTGGGGTGCTGGGAAGACGGGTGAGGAAAAAGTGGGAGTTGGCCGCTTTGCCGTGTTAGCCGGCTGCTAGCACTGCGGATAGCGATTAGCCTAGCTCGGTAGCTAACACGGTAGCGGAGAGTTCAGTGGGCGGGTTTCAGTGTCCAGACTGCGTTAGGTCCGCCTCAACACGACGCCCATGTCCATATTTAGAATATCCGAGTGTGGGCGGAGTAAAGCAAATCCAACATGGCGACTGAAGTCTCCGCCCACTAGAGGCTTCATTTTTGAATTCAGAAACCAATGGGTGACGTCACGAAGGGTTTGTCCATAGTTTATACAGTCAATGGGATGGACGTACACTTTCTCCATCCAACACATGTCTTTTTCGCCGGAGTCCATGCCGATGGCAGAACCTTCTGACTGACATTGTGGAGCAATTTGGGACACCTAATTGCTGAAGGACGCTGGCTATCTCGTCATGCGTTTTTCCATCATCAAAAAGCTTTGTTATTATGTCTACACTGTCCTCCAATCCGGCCATATCTCCTTTATCACGCCGTCTCCCTGCTCTGGCGCGAGTCCGGTGATACTTCACTTCCGGTTCACGCAACTTGCGGCAAATGTAAATATCCGAATGGGATGAAACGCCCAAAATGTTTTGCTAATTGCAGCGCCACCTAGAGGTCAACGGTCACCAATTTCTTTGAGCGTCGTCCCGATGCGGTCCTGAGTAGCTGTAGCAAGTTTGGCTTTGATACATGCAAGGGTTGCTGAGATATGAGCTTGAAACCCCTTTGCCGCCTTCGCCGCCGATTTTGATTGGCTGTAGCGGCCAAACGGTTTGGAACCCGAAGACGGCTGATAGTATCGTTTGTGCGCGTTGGGCAGAAGACAGCCTGTGTCGATTTTGGTGAGAATCAGACAAAATTTGTGACCTGTGAAACCTTGGAAGTGTTTTTGATAAAAGCCAAAATGGCGGAATATCCAACGGGGCGACATGAACATCGTAGGTATCGTTGATCTCGGCATTATCCATGGAGTCCAACGGTACCAGAATATCAGGCCTACGGGTCAAAAGTTATAAGCAAAAACGCAATTTTGCTTATTACGTCGCCCCCTAGCGGCCGAATGACGCCAAATTTTTATTGCGCACTCCTAGGCGAGGGTCGAAGCGGGTGACCGAGTTTGGTCTTCGGAAGTCGAAGCGTCTATATAAGAAAACTTCCTGTTTTGCAGCGTTGCCGCCGACTGCGATTGGCTAGCACGAAAAGTTGGCATCAACTGTCACCAGGGCAACCCGCGGTATGTGCGGATATCACAATTTCATTTCAAACTAGAAAATTCCCGTGGAAATTTTTGAAGTGCCGAGTGGGCTGTTGCCATTAGCTGCTAATGTTAGCAATTAGCATGACGCGCTAGCCACTAATTTTAGCATTGGTTTAGTGTTAGCATGTCTCTTTAGACACTAAAAATTAAGTACATGCTAATTGTTAGCATGCTAATGCTAACATGCTAATTGCTAATATGCTATTCGCTAACATGCTAATGCTGCCACTAATGCAACCACCAATTTCTAGCCACTAAAAATTAGCATTAGCCACTAATTTTAGCATTGGTTTAGTGTTTGCATGTATTTTTTAGACACTAAAATTTAAATACATGCTAATTATTAGCATGCTAATGCTAACATGCTAATTGCTAATATGCTATTCGCTAACACGCTAATGCTGCCACTAATGCTACCCACTAAAAATTAGCATTAGCCGCTAATGTTAGCAATTAACATGAAGCGCTAGCCAATGACAGACAGACACCTGTCATTGTTCAACTTAGGTGCCAAAAGCCAAAATGGCCGCCCTACAGACCAGTTAGATATAGATAAAGATAGATCTTTATTGTCATTGTAACATGTACAACGAAATTTAAAAGTGCCAACCAAAACAATGCAACAATCATAAAGACTAAAAAATGCTAAAAGAACTAAAAACATAAGAACATAAAACATAAAAGCTAAAGGAGCTAAAAGGACTAGTATTGCACAGGACCCATATTGCACTTACATAGCAGCATTTAGAGCGACTACCGCAGTAGGATAGAAGCTATTCCTGAGTCTGCTTGTCCTTGTCCTGATAGATCTGTACCGTCTACCCGACAGTAACAGATCAAACAGGAAGTGACCGGGGTGGGAAATGTCCTTAATAATGTTCTGTGTTTTTTTGGATGAGCGGGATCTGTGCAGCTCATCCAGGGAAGGAAGGGGCAGCCAACAATCTTCTGTGCCGTGTTAATGACCCTCTGGAGCTTTTTCCTCTGTTCTGCTGTGCAACTTGAGTACCACACACATATGCAGTACGTCAGTATGCTCTCAATGGAGCACCGATAGAAGGACACCAGCAGTCTCTGAGTGATGTTGTTCCCCCTGAGCACCCTCAGGAAGTACAATCTCTATTGGGCCTTCTTAAGCAGCTCAGAGGTGTTCATGCCCCAAGTCAAGCCCTTCTCGAAGTGAACTCCCAGGAAACGGAAAGAGGCCACTCTCTCCACACAGTCCCCATTTATGATCAGAGGTGCGATGTCTGACCTGTTCCTCCTGAAGTCTATTACCAGTTCCTGGGTCTTTGATGTGTTCAGAAGCAGGTTGTTTTCTCTGCACCACTCTGACAGCTGCACCACCTCGTCCCTGTAGGCAGACTCATTCCCCTTGGAGATGAGCCCTACTATTGTGGTGTCGTCCGCAAACTTGACCATGGTGTTACTGTGGTGGACGGGGGTGCAGTTGTGTGTGTAGAGGGTGTAAAGCAGCGGGCTCAGCACACAGCCCTGTGGGGAGCCGATACTGAGGCTGAGGGAGGTGGATGTATGACGACCTACCCTCACTCTCTGGCTGCGTCCGGACAGGAAGCTCTTGATCCACATGCAGGTGTTATGTGGGAATCCCAGATCCCCCAGTACGTCCACCAGTCTGTGGTGGTGGGAAGGATGGTATTAAAAGCAGAGCTAAAATCCACAAAGAGCATCCTCACATAGCTCTCCGGCTGCTCGAGGTGGGAAAGTGCAGCGTGGAGGGCTGTGACAATGGCGTCGGTAGTCATTAAGACTGGTGATGTGGCGTTTTTTGGGCAGGGGGACTATAGTGGAGGATTTGAGACAGAGTGGGACAGTAGACTGGGCAAGGGACTGGTTGAAGATCCTGGTGAGGACCCCCGCCAGCTGGTCTGCGCAGGCCTTCAGAACACGCACTGTGACGTCGTCGGGACCCGCTGCCTTCCTTGCATTTATGGCCAGCAGCGTGCGCCTCACCTCATGCTCCTCGACTGTGAAGGTGAAGCTGCTGTGGACCGAGGGGTGTGACGTGGCTGCCTCAGGTGGCTCTGCCTCGAAGCGGGCAAAGAAGTTGTTTAACTCCTCTGCTAACGAGGCGTCACCTTCGACAGCTCCCATGGTTGTCCTGAAGTTGGTGAGATGTTGGACTCCCTGCCACACCTGCCTGCTGTTATTACTGTCCAGCTGGTCCTCTAACTTCCTCCTGTAGTCGGACTTCACCTCTCTGATGCCTCTTGTCAGGTTCGTCCGGGCTATGTTGTACTGAGCCCTGTCACCGGACCTGAAAGCAGAGTTCCTCTCTCTCAGCAGCCGCTGGACCTCCCGAGTCATCCAGGGCTTCTGGTTGGGGAAGACCCGAATGCGTTTGTCCACTGTGACATTGTCCGTGCAGTTCTTGATATAACACAAAACACTGTCAGTGAACACATCCACGTCGTGATGTTCGAAAACATCCCAGTTAGTCCTATTAAAGCAGTCCTGCAGCTGCAGTGAGGCATCATCAGGCCAGGTTTTTACAGTTTTTATGATGGTGGGAGCGGTTTTCCTGAGGGCGACATATGCAGGAATTAAGAGCAGGGACATATGGTCAGACTTGCCCAGGTGCGGTTGTTGTATTGCCCTGTAGCCAAGCTTGATGTTGGTGTAGACCTTGTCCAGTGTGTTATCTCCCCTAGTAGCACATTTCACATGCTGATGGAATTTGGGGAGTACTGCTTTTAAGTCTGCATGGTTGAAGTCCCCTGCTACAATAAACACCGCGTCGGGATATTTGCTCATTTGGCTGCTAATGCTGCCATGCAACTGTCCAATAGCCACCTTAGCATTGGCTTCCGGTGGGATGTAAACAACAGTCGTCATGACAACAGTAAACTCTCTGGGGAGGTAGAACGGCCTGCATTTAACCGTCATAAACTCCAGATTAGGGCAGCAATGAGTTTCGACAGTCCCTGTATTGGTACACCAGTTGTTATTGACGTACATACAGAGTCCTCCTCCTGTTTTCTTACCGGAGTTCTCTGTTCTGTCGTGACGCTGTGCTATGTAGCCTGGTAGCTCGACCGCAGAGTCCGGTATGAGTGGATGAAGCCAAGTTTCAGTGAGCAGCAACATGCAGCAGACCTTCATGGTCCTGTCTGCTGAAGTCCGAAGCTTCAATAGATCCATCTTGTAAGCGAGGGATCTGACGTTAGAGAGATACAAGCTGGAGAGCGGTGGTTTCAGCGGCTGCCTCCTTAGCCTGACTAGCACGCCGGCTCTGGAGCCCCGCTTCTGCTTCCTCTCTCTGCGCCGCCTTCGCCTCCTCCCAGTGGGGATAGTAAACCAAGGGGAGCCGGGGCTCCTCGCTATCTCCGCTGGTATGTTGTGTTCGCGGTGAAACTCGGCCGTCACACTCCGATTGTCGTAAGCTCCTATCCTGAGGAGATCCTGCCGGCTATAGGTGTCAGCTCGACAAAAAATACTACACAACAAACTCACAAAAAGCCATCCAAAACACCGATCACTCCAGCACTTAGCCGCTGCAACTGCGTGCGCCGCCATCACCACTCAACTGTAGAGCAGTTACTTATGTCAGTTTGAAGTTTCCCGCCTCTTTCTGTGAAGCCCCTCCTCCTCTGCTGTGTGTGAGAGTATGTAGGCCCTGGGGCCTGGTTGTCACGGTTACCAGTTTGAATTACAGTTAGAAGACAGAGAAAATGCTGAAACGAACCTCCTCGAACAGGAAGGCCTTGTGGCCAAACCGTGTTTCCAATCATTGAACCAACTTCACTTTGGGCATCTCGAGGCTTTCCTGAACATCTAGATGTGCAGTTTGTGGGTAAAATGAAGAAATGTGAGCTATTTAAAGCGATTCAAAGAAAGGATTGCTTCTGCTTTGCTCCAGAAATTTAACATGGCAGTCTATGGAGCTGTGGATGGGTGCTGCTGGCGCATCTGTGCGTCTCACGCCAAAACTATAAGACCTACAGCTTTAGCAGACAAAATCTGAGCGAGAAGACAAATTTTCCTACGTTTCTATGTATAAATTATGTCTGTGGTGTGAAATTTGTGGCCACCGGAGCAGTTTCTGTTTTATTTTTTGCCTAATTTCCTTCTCTCCTCTTCACTCTAGCTGATGATGTCATCCACTCTAGCGCGAACATTCTGCGCAATACACACCTATTATAAACCCCGAAATTTGAGTAAAAACCTTCACAACTTTGAGGCTTAATGGTTTAAAAACGGTAATAGGTGTCGATAAGTGAAGGGAATCTCTGAAGAGAAGACAAGAGTGTCTACGTTTTAAAGTTTAAATGAAGTCTCTGGGTGAAAGTATGCCAGAGCAGTTGATTGTATAAAATGCCTGTTGATTTTTCAAGGTCTCCCATTAATTTCAATGGGAAATGTTTCGCGTTTTTTTGCGAATAAATTTGCGAAAAACTCACTGATCGCTTATAAAAGTAATAGCACGGGATTCGGGATCAAAACACACGTTTCGATATATTATATGTTGGTGTCCTCTCGCCGGTTCGGGCCGCATTAATCGGCGAAAAAGGGCGGAAAATGAATAATAAGTAATAAAACTGCAAAGAAACACGCAGAAGATCAAGAGTGGCCTCGTGTCATAGGCACTTGGCACTAACTATACAATTCCCCTGCGGGAAATCGCGAGAGTGGTGCTGTGTCGGCAGCAGTTTGCGCTAAGATGATATGATACAATACTATGATGCTACGATGCTAACATGCTACAATTTTTCACCCAATCTTATCCTCGCAGTTGGACTGATTAAATAAATATCCAAATATATAAAAGCTCATGTAGGCTAAATCATGCCGGTGGAGCTGTGGCTGTTTATGCTGAAATATCCCACACAGCAGGGGACTCCTAGGCGGATCCGCGTTCAAGTCGCCAAACCCGCGTGACTGTCACATTCGTTTTGGCTACGGCCAGAGGATCTGCTCCGCCTCCAGGCGGCGCGCAAAATTCTACTGTCGTACCGCAATTCCTGAGCGGACCCGTATCGGATCCGGGTACGCACCATTAACGTAACGTTTAAATCTAAACAGTACGCAACGCAACGCAAGAGACAGATCAGATTTTCTTTTCTGGACACGGTTGCTGCCTGCGCCCTCTTGAGTAAGTACATTGATTTATTGACCTTTTACATTCACAGTAAACATTGGCCTTTGTTTTTTTACCATTATGTATTAATAATTTGTTTAAAAGAATGAATGAATGAGTGACTGTCATTTTGTGCAGCTATTAACGTTAGCTGAGATGTGATAATCATGTGAGTCTGTAGCCTATTTGATTTAAAATGGGATAGCAATTTCTGTAGAATATGTTAAGGTAGTGTGATTAAAAAACACATTGTTTGATCTGGCCTGTTTTAATGTGTCGCTGATTTATGTAGCCTGCTAAAGGCGTAGCTGCTAACCTTAGCTAGCATGCTGCTAAGCGCATTTGCATCATTTTGCAAGTTGCTAATGCCTATATGAGTTCACGTTTGCGATGCAAACGATAGATCAAGCTGATAAATTGGCACTAGTATTTCAGCCAGTGAAGTGCGGTCAACATTACAGTCTTTACCTGCTGTGATAGCTAATGTTAGCAACTAGGTCCATTCACTCGGCACATCAACGGTTAGCATAGCAGCTAGACCGATAATTATCGTTGTGAAAATCAAAATTCCACTGGAGCTTCAAGCGGTTTTGAGCACTCAGCTTCGAGTCACTATAACATTACAATGTCATTTTCAGCACATAGCTAATTTAGATACACTTAAATTTGATTTTGGTCGCTTCTTCTTCTTCTGATTCTTGGCAGATGACTATTTTGTAGTAGCCTATACCTCCACATCATAGGAGTATGTAATACCGTGAACTTCATGGAGTCTAGGCTTATATTAAATCACAATAAATAATATATATATATATATATATATATATATAAATCTTTTAATTAAACCAGGATTATGAAGGTAAATAAATAAAGCTTTCAGTCTCTCACATGCCCTTTTCTTCCAGAATTTCTTCATTCCCTGCCCTGTTTATAACGTAAGTCACTTTTCTTTTTTAATTGAATGTCTTACCTATATCATAATGATTACAATATCATATTGTATTATATAAGCATTAGGCTTTGGATGCTACATGCCACAGGCTAAACATCCCACACAGCAAAAGGACTGCGCGGCGGATCTGTCGGCGGCTTCCGGAACGGACCCGCGAAACGGACCCGTATCGGGGTCCAGATGCACTCAGGAACGGATCCGCTACGAAGGCGAATCGCGGATCCGCCGTGGATCCGCGCTGCATCCGCTCCGCATCCGTGAGTGGATGCAGCGCGGCGGGTCCGTTTGGGACCCGCAAATTGATACAGGCTTAGCCTGGCTACTACAGCAATAGGTGTAAACTTAAATCTGCATTGCCTTGTATTTTTAACCTAATATTGTCAACAGAAAATATTATATAAGCCATTGGCTTTAGATGCTACATGCCACAGGCTAAACATACATATCTGTTTGTTTGATTACAGGTGCCCTGAGGCAGGGGCGGACTGGGGGGAAAAAGTGGCCCGGGAGTCATTGACAGACTGGCCCATTTCATGTGTGGCGTGGGGAGCCAGCCAGCCGGCAACACAAGTTTCATATATACCTTGATGAAAAAAACTGCATTTTATGTTGTTTTGGACTATAATCATATAGTAATCATTAGCCTGAACTCTTAAGTAGCCTACAGTAAAATAATTATGACAGTATAGTGATTTTACAAAGCATGTAGTGATTTTAATGGGAACAGGTCATACAATCAAATTTGGCCAACCAATTTGCCAGGCTGTTAGAACTGATTGACACTGACTGCATATACGATCAAGAAAGCAATTAGTCATACTTAAAGCTTGAAATGCTTTATTAACAATGAACACATTCTCTTATAAAGTTGAGTTAATTAAATCTTAAATCAAATCTGTACCAATGGACTTTTAAAATATGAACAAAAGGTATTTATTAACTGTTAATCTTTTATGACCATATATATTTATGTTGGCTAATACTACTGTATATTAAATAAATAATCATCCACAACCACACATGTCAAACTCAAGGCCCTTAACTGTATCAGGTAAGATTATATTTCCTATCTATCAGAACTGACCCGCAGGTGTTTTACGTGCGTCAGTCAGGTACGTCAATTAGCTCCTCCTCCCAACTTTATTGACAAATTTGTCAGAGTCTCATTGATGTACAGCAGCGCGACGCTCTGAAGTTCATACGGGATAAAAGCTCAAGACACAAGTTTGAGAGCAGCACCAAATACTAAAATATGTTAACGGAGATTCTGACACAAAAACGCAGTAGCTCTGTACCAGTTAGCAGTGTTACTACGTCTTTATAAAAAGTTAGCAGACCAGTTAGCAGACAACGGGCTAAATCTGTCAGCCTACTGTTCCACGGTAGCACACACGGCTAACAAAAAACTTATAAATGACAGCACTGCAGATAAACACCAGTCTGTTTATGCTAACATACACACACACTGAAAGTGACCGTTTGCCAAATAATATAGCAGCATGTTTAACACGGCATTAGCATTAGCATGTAACTTAGGACCCCACGCTAAAAAAGTTCTGTCCGGATGATCTGTGGAGAACAAATGACAAGCTTTACATGGGCCGGTCAGAGTCAGTCCAAGGGCCGTATACGGCACCACAATTACAACAATAAGCCCATTTCAATGAAGATGTCTTTTAAAAATGGACAGCACTGGCTCTCAATCCACCAAAGCTATCTTGCATCATTAGCGCAGTGTGATTGACTGACTGACAGATGCTGCAGCATCCTGAGGAAATGGGTGGGACTGACCCACATGGACGAAATGTAGTTGGCTAGCAGCATAGGCAATGATACGTGAACGCAGGTATAGCCTATCACAACAATAGCCATCCGACCCAGCCCCCAAAGCGTACTACAACGCGATAAACTCTTCCCCCCTTTAGTTTTCTTTTTCTCATGACCCGACCCACCGGCCCACAAGGCCACCGGCCCACCGGGGAAATCCCCGGTGTCCCCGTACGTCAGTCCGCCCCTGCCCTGAGGAAAAACTCATTTACACGTTCAGCCACGGCTGAGGAGGTCACAAAGCATGCCATCAGGTGGTTCAACCTGCGGCAGATCGGGCGACTAGGAGACGTCCCACCTCCTTCCAAAAAAACGGAGTGGCCTAGGCTAAGAGGAATAATAATTTAAACATATTTTTATTGAACTTCTTGTCGTTCACCAGTTATTCATTTTCTGATATTTTAGCTGTGTATAACGCAGCATTTCACTGAAGTTGTAGCCTAATAGATGGCATATTTTATGTCTGCACCGACCTGGCGCCTGTATAAAGCACTAAATTAGGTTTTGACCACATAATGAATGTAGTAACCTAACAAAAACATAGACTATAACCTATAACTTTCCATAAATGTTAATGTCAATTTTATATTTCCATTGAGCTATCACTTTTGTACAGTAAATGCATGACTTGAACATTTTCTGTTGACAATATTGTTAGGTTAAAAATACAAGGCAATGCAGATTTAAGTTTACACAATTGCTGTAGTAGCCAGGCTAAGTCTAGTGATAGCCTCGTTTTTTTATCCTATAGTTTAGTTTATCCTACATGAACAGAAGGGATTTTAAAAATGAGATAAACTGGTCCAAAACGGACCTGGGCCGGATGAGACCCGCATCGGATGTATGTATCAATTTGCGGGTCCCAAACAGACCCGCTGCGGAGGTGAGGCTTTAATCGCGGATGCTTGGTAAACTGCTGCTAGTTTGTTGAAATGACAGACTGGGCTCCTCACTGGCCTTCTCCGGGGTGCTTGCATTGTTATTGTCATGTGATCATCATGGCATAGCAGTAAAGTTCACTAGTTGGTACAACAAGACAAAAATTTAAGGACAAGTTATGTGATATAAAATGAGGGGAAATAGTGTAGGAAAATTAGGAAACAAGACAGGACATAGTGCTAGATAGACTGATGAAGGAGGAGGGGGAGTTGATAATTGTGTTTCTGAAAGAGGGAGCGAGAGAGAAAGATTTGCTAATATGTGTGTGGTGTTGGTATTGATCAGTCACACAGAGAGAGAGGTGAGACGTGACACCATGACCTGACACTGTGGCTAATCGAAAACTAATTCCATTTCTCCATCATGATTACTGGTGACGACAGTGCACAAGTTTACAGTTTTGATCATCCATGGTCCTGTAGTTATCATCTTTGCTTGGATTTAATCTTCAGAAATTTTTAATTCATTAAATTTGTTTATATAAATTATTTACTATTGTTGTTGTTTAATTTCCTAGTTTACCTAGTGAATGAGAATAACACAACCTTGCAAGCATGAAGCAGTAAAAACTTCAAATCCTTTAAAAGGTTACATCCAAATACAGGAATAACAAATAACAGTATGTACAATGTACACCATTCTAGTAACGATGGTGATTTTTTTCTCCCTATATATGACCAACTTTACCACTACAACAAGACATCCTTCTAACAAAAAGCCCCAACTCTCCACACTGTGGAGAAAATACACCAAACTACTGATTATGGTAATTTACCATATGTCCCCAGAGTCCACTATCATTCTTAAGCCTTGTGTTGCAATATTACTGAACGTCTTACTTATCAATTCAATTCAATTCAGTTTTATTTATATAGCGTCAATAACAATACAAATCGTCTCAAGACGCTTTACAAGACCCGGCCTGAAACCCCCAGAGCAAGCCTGAAGGCGACGGTGGCAAGGAAAAACTCCCTTTTAACAGGAAGAAACCTTGAGCAGAACCCAGCTCATGGAAACCATGTGACCATGTAGCATTATTTCCTTGCACAGATGAAGTTGGAATATTATTCTTCTACAAACAGCTCCTGTTCCTTCCATCAGGACTTTTTTCAGGCCCCAACTCCAATTGGGATAAGCCAGGAAAATTACATTGTATTTTGTATTGCAATTTGGTAACCGCTGACATTTCCGTAAAAGTTTGAATTATAGCTGGCATTTGCAGTTATACCAGGGATGGGCAACTGGCGCCCTGGGAACGCACACGTCCAGGTCTTCTCCACCACTGAAGAAGAGACGTTGCGCCATGGCTAAGAGCGGAGGAAAGGGAAAACTTGATCGAGAAAATCATGTGTGTATGTTTCAGGTGAAATGGGTTATCTGTTTAAAAGCAAACCTTTGTGCTTAGTCTGCTTAGAGACGTTATCTGCCATGAAAGATTTCAATTTAAGTTGCCGCTACAACATGTTGCACAAAGCTAAATACAAGGAGTATACTGTAGCTTCAAGGGCTGCTATCGTAGCAGACCTTAAATCAAAAGTACGCAAACAACAGCGACAGCTTTTTATCAGTGCCCACTGCTGGTAGTGGTGAGGTAGGAAAATCTTGGACTCTTTCTTAGTGTAAAAATTGACAAATTAGTTCATGCAATTAATGTCTGTCTGCTGTTCTGCAGCTTTCTGCCATCCTTGAGATGAATGGTGACTTGTATGTTTTATTTTCATGAATCCTTTGCGCTGAAAAAAAAAATATAATAAATTACAGTAAGTGGTTATTTTTTGTTTGCAATAGAAATAATCAAGTTCAGTACAGTACAAAAATCTGTGTATGTGTGTGTATATATATACACACACATACACACACACACAGACACACACACACACACACACATACACATTTAAAATGGCAGTTTTATCATATATGGTTAAATGTGTGGTCCTATGACCCTCTGCAGCTTTTTGTCAGCTGTGCAGCCAGCGCACCACATGGTGATGGAGCATACCAGCAAAATGCCTGGAAACTCTTGATGGTGGATACAGGATACAGGTCACCTGCGGATTCTCTTCCAGTTTGTTCCCTCTGACTGCTGTGCATACCTCATTGCTGCTTAGTGTTGACTGCCAAGTTTTTTTGTTGTTGCTGGGGTTGTTCTTATTAAACTCTATGTGTGCACATCATCCCTATAAGCAAGTGTCACTCTTAAATTTTATTATTCCATTGGTGGGGTGGGTGGTAGTACATTCATGGATGCAGCATAAAGGGAAGTTTTAAATGGGTAGGAGGGGGAAAATCCAGGTCAGCTAAATAGCTGAATAGGGAATAGAGATCTGAACTGTAGTTTGCAAAGTGCACACTTCCCCATGCCCCTGGACATTCCACGTTGGAGCATTGTGGAGATGGCATCATCAGTTGACCACTTTCCTCTGCGATGCTGTATGTATTTTGGGAGGACTGATGGTTGTTGCTGGAAGGTGTCTTGTAGGAAAGAGATGTTACATTTTAGCTTCAGTAACACTCACAGCAGGGGTTCAAATCCATGGGGCGACTGGGGCTTTTCTGTGTAGCGTTTGCATGTTCTCCTTGTGTCTGCGTGGGTTCTCTCCGGGTACTCTGGCTTCCTTCTTCACTGTCCAAAGACATGCTCATTATTGTTGATTCTAAATTGTCTGTAGGTGTGCATGTCAGTGTAGTTGTCTGTCTCTCTGTTAGCCCTGTAATAGACTAATGACCTGTCCAGGGTGTATCCCACCTCTCACCCGATGACAGCTGGGATAGGCTTCACATGACAAGCAGTTACAGAAGATGAATGAATGACTGACTGGACCCAAAGGAAAAACATTTTTCAGTATGAGCAGAAAACAAACAAACATAATTATTGGTAAAGGAACACAAAAGCAAACAGCCATTTTTGTATTTTGTAGATGTGTTTGTGTGTGTGGGTGTGTGTATGTGTGTGTGTATACAGATTTGTTAGGTATCTGAACTTGAAAAATCTTTTTACTTTTACTTCCTATATTTGTACGTGTACGTGTGTGTGTTTACTGAAGCAAACAAAATAACCATTTTTTATTTTTTTTATTTTTCAGCACAAAGGGCTCATGAAAATAAAACATACACGTCACCATCCATCTCAAGGACGGCAGAAAGCTGCAGGCTGCAGAACAGCGGACAAACATTAACTGCATGAACTAATTTGTCCATTTGTACACTAAGAAAGAATAATAATAATAATAATACATTTTATTTATAGGTGCCTTTCAAAACACCCAAGGTCACCTTAGAGGTAAAACAGGGTTTAAAATACATATTAGACATCAAAAGCAAACAAAAACAAACTATAAGACACTAAAAGATATGATAAAAAGATAAAAAGATTAGGTTTAAAAATAAATGAATAAATAAAAATCTTGAGATTGTGATGGTCAGGGAGGGGAAGATTGCAGAAAAAGGTGGGTTTTGAGATGGGATTTGAAAATTGTCAAAGTATCAATGTTTCAGATGTTGGGTGGAAGGGAATTCCAGAGGCGGGGGGCGGAACGACTGAAGGCTCTGGACCCCATGGTGGTCATGCGGGTAGGGGGGATGGTGAGGCTGATGGATGAAGATGATCTAAGAGTCCGGCTGGGTGTGTTGACGTGGAGAAGTTCAGTTATATAAGGAGGGGCGAGGTTGTGAAGGGCTTTGAATGTTAATAGAAGGATTTTATAGGTGATGCGGTGGGTGATGGGAAGCCAGTGAAGCTGCTGGAGAACAGGGGTGATGTTATGAGAAGACGGGGTCCTGGTGATAAACCGGGCAGCAGCATTTTGAACAAGCTGTAGTTTGCGGCGGGACTTGAGGGGGAGACCAGTGAGAAGTGAGTTGCAGTAATCCAGGCGGGAGGTGACGAGGGAATGGACCAGAATGGCGGTGTTGTCGGCAGTGAGGGACGGGTGGAGACGGTTGATATTGCGGAGATGTAAATATGCAGAACGGGTAATGTTATTAATGTGAGAATGGAAAGACAGAGTGCCGTCCAGGATGACACCCAAACTCTTGACTTGAGGGGAGGGGGAGACAGAGGAGTTGTCAATGGTGATGGTGAAACTTTTAGCTTTGGAGAGGGTGGATTTAGAACCGATGAGAAGAACCTCAGTTTTGTCACTGTTCAGTTTGAGGAAGTTGGAGGAGAACCAAGTTTTGTTTTCTTGGAGGCAGTCACAGAGGGAGGTGGGAGGGTGGATGGAGTTGGGGTTAGAGGAAAGGTAGAGCTGGGTGTCGTCTGCATAGCAGTGAAAGTGAATATTGTATTTATGGAATATGTGTCCAAGGGGGAGGAGGTAAATGATGAAGAGGACTGAGGACCGAGGACAGAACCTTGTGGTACACTAGAGGAGATGGGAGGTGGCTGGGATGCAAAAGTTTTTAGTTGAATGAATTCGGCCAGTGAGATAAGAGTGAAACCAGTCCAGAGGTGTGCCAGATAGTCCAATGGATGCCAGTCTATGGAGAAGGATGGAGTGGGAGATAGTGTCAAAAGCTGCGGCAAGGTCAAGGAGGATGAGAATGGATAGGAGTCCAGAGTCTGCTGCCAGTAGGAGGTCGTTGGTTATTTTCAGTAGAGCTGTTTCAGTGCTGTGATGGGAACGAAAACCAGACTGGAGCTGTTCATAAAGGTTATTGTCGGAGAGATGAGTTAGGAGTTAGGATGCAACTGTTTTTTCCAGGATTTTAGAAAGGAATGGCAGATCGGAAATAGGCCAGAGGTTATTGAAATTGCTGATTCTCAACAACCAGGTTTGAGAGATGGTGGGACAGAACCAGAGGTGAGGAAAGAGTGGATGATGTTGGTGATCAGAGAAGACAGGTGGGGGAGACAGGCTTTGACCAGGGGTGTTGGAAGGGGGTCGAGTTGACAGGTGGATGGTTTTGAATTTCTGATAAGTTCCGATACATTGGCAACAGAGGGAAGGTGGAAATTAGAGAATGGTTGAAAGGAAGGGGGTCGGAGGGGAACAGGAGGGGATGCATTGTAGGAAATGTGAGAGTCCAGTTGCTGATGAATAGTTTCAATTTTACTATTGAAAAAGTTCATGAGTGAATTACATTGCTCAGCAGAGTAGAAGCGTTGGGGGAAGTTGTCCGGAGGGTGTAGGGAGTTGTTAAATACAGAAAACAAAGTCCGAGTGTTCCCATCACCAGCATTGATGAGACCTGCATGGTGTTGTGATTTGGCTGTGTTGATTGAGTCCTTATAATGGAGGATGTTGAGGTGTTCAACATTTTCCCCGTATACCCACTCTACCTCACCACTACCAGCAGTGGGCACTGATAAAAAGCTGTGTACTTTTAATTTAAGGTCCGCTATCGTATAAGCAGCCCTTGCAGCTTCAATTGCAAGGGCTAAACTTAAATTGAAAGCTTTCATGGCAGATAACATCTCTAAGCAGACTAAGCACAAAGGTTTGCTTTTAAATTCTGTGAACAGATAATCTTCTTCCCATTTCATCTGAAAAACACACACGATTTTCTTGATCAAGTTTTCTCTTTCTTTCGCTCGTAGCCATGGCCACTTCGAGTGAGGGTGAGTGTGGGGCCCAGTTGCACGATAATGTATACACTGAACATACTGCCTAGGGTTGGGTATCGAGAATCGAGAATCGATTGGAACCGGGACTAGCTTTGCGATTTTCCCGTAATCGTTTAAAAGTTTAATTTTCGATTCCTAGTTTCGATTCCCAGTCCGCCGACCGGAAGAAGAAACCGCTGAACACCAACGAAGAAACGTCCACCGGAAGTGTTGGCTTAACCGAACGTCTATTTGAACATGGATAACGTGCGTCTGAGGTCCAAAGTGTGGCTTCACTTTTCTAAACAAAATGTCTCGGCAAAATGCAACATCTGCAATAAAATAGTTTCGTGCATAGGAGGGTGCACGGAGTTCATGGAGTACAAATAAATGTGTGCCCCGTCTTTGGTGCGCTGCACCGGCCGTCCTCCGCTGCCTCTTCCTCCGGCTCTAGCTACACTGCAGTCAGAAACAATACATATACATTAAATAATATGTCTTGCGCCAACATTAACATCATCAGCTAACAAATTAGCCCACATATTTTTTTTCATAGACAATTTATGACCTGAGATTGTGAACGTTAGCCAGGCTGATGACTCCACGACTCCGCGATGTGCTGCGTCTACTCCGTTCACCATAGCGGCAAGAAGATGCAGTACAGGAGCACAGTAACATGTTTAAGTACCTGCAGCATCATACACTCATGTGCAAATGTGTTTTCATGACATTTTCAAAAATAAAGCTTGCAAGGGAAGTGTACCCCTGTGAAAATATTTTCATAAATTATAATATTTCAGTTCATAGATTTGATATTTATATTGTAGTTGAAAACAGCCCTGTGAGAAATTCATAGTAGGCTCATAAAAAGGAAAAAGTTAATCGAATAAAAATTGATGGAGAAGGTCAGACTATTTCCTTCAGAAAGACCGCTGGCTAGCTATCTCATTTAAAATATCCTAAACTTTTTTTGACCCTGCCTCTTAAAAGAATCGGAATCGAGAATTGTTAGGAATCGGAATCGAAACAAGGAATCGGAATCGGAATTGTTCAAATTCAAACGATACCCAACCCTAATACTGCCCAACACTATTCTTTACCATAAGTATGCAGAACTGGCTCAAATACAACAACAGATGTGAAGCAATACATGGATTCAAGGATTCTTTATTGTCATTACAACACATGTTGGTACATGGGAAGGAACGAAATTGGTTTCTCTGGTTCAAGCCATAAGTAAAAAAAAAAAAAGTATAAAAATAGAAAAGTATAAATATAGAGAATAAAATTAGCTATCTATTGTACAGTGTATAAATATAGAGTATGAACACTAAAAGTTAACTGTAATGGTCCTGTACCATTGAGGTAGTGTGCGAATGGAGTTAAAGTGACAGTAAGTATAAACTATTTGTGAACCATTACATAAATACATACATGACATCATACTGTGTATGAACTCATTCTCTTTGCTGTCTCTGTTGTCTGTCCACATTTCTTTGCTGTCTGTTGGATGGTCTCCAATTTTCCATTGTCCATTAGAGAAGGTGTCTTCCTGGGTCGATATTTAGCGGTGTGACAAATGGTGACGCCCACAACTCTGTAAACATCCAATCATAGACCTTATGACACTCAACTGACCTATGACCGTTTTGTGTGTGTGTGTGTGTCTTTGTGCACATGGCAGACTGTGAGCACTGGGCGATTACACTGTCAATAAATGTGTTTATTTGCCAGGGAATGGAGCCTTCCATGGAGTTGAAATGATGTTTTGAAGCACTTTGTTGTGAGGTGGAGCACAGACAAACGGTGTAATCAGATTGCTGTCTAGAGAACAATGCATGGTCAAAATAATGAACAGAAATCATAGGGTAAAACCCCTCCACCACAATCAATGTGACTGAGGGCTGATAAATTACAGAAACAGAGTTGGTCTGAGATAGTGTGGAAAATGAGACGGGAGATATTTTTCGGCCTCTACAACAACTGTGTCAAAAATACGAGTGAGCGAGTGAGTTAGTGGGTGAGTGAATATGTTCAGAGATGTGGAAAGTCGATACTGTTTGATTAACTACTCTGCTTACATATTATACAAGGAAATGTTAAAGAAGGCAAATGTTCAATTATTCATTTATTTACGTAAGCTGAACCTCCCAAAAAATCTCCTCCACTTATCCTTTTTAGGTAATTATTTTTTCTTCATGCTGGTGACTACATTATTTACACTTTTTAAACACATCATACCATTTCTGGCCTTTGTGAAGCTAATGTTTCCTCACACAGCTTCACTATTATCACATCAAAAGAGGACCCAGGACCTTCTCTCAAGGCCAACTGGGCCTTTCTGTGTTTGCACGTTCTCCTTGTGTCTGCCCGGGCTCTCTCCAGGTACCCCAGCTTTCTCCAAAGACATGCTTTTTAAGTTAATTGGTGATTAGAAATTGGACATAGGTGTGAGTGTGAATGGTTGTCTGTCTTCCTGTGTTAGCCCTGCGATAGACTGGCGACCTTTAACGAGGTGACCTGGTTGCCTCGTTAAAGGTCTAAATGCTGCTGCTGTCACAGAGCTCCTTTGCGTTTCTTGTACCCACGGACGTAACCCCATGGGGAGGCGGGGCATGTCCCCTGCACTTTTACAAAAGTCCGTTTTGGTGATGTGTTTCAAATAGTTAAAAATATTTTTATTACAATTACCCAAACGGGACCGATCAGTGCTGTGGCTTACCAGTGGGGTTCAAGGTACGGAGAGTGAAGGAATCTAATATCAAAATATAGCAATAGTACTTTGTCAAGAGGAAGGCTGTGAACACCGACAAAAGGTTTGGCGTGAATTTTTGAAAGATTGATGAAAATACGAGGTGACTTCTTGTTTCACCACTTTTCCATCGAATCTCCTGGGCTGACAAGAACAAATGGCGATTTCTGTCAATAAGACAACCCACAGTATCTGCTGACATCAGAGGTCAGGTTTAAAAGTCAAACACATCAGGTGATATAAGCCAAAAAGAAACTTTCGCTAATTGCAGCGCCCCCTAGTGGCCGAATGTCACCAATTTTGTCATGTCCCCTCAGGACGGGGTCTCTAAACAGACTTCCAAATTTAGTTGTGATCACACCATTCCCGAGATATGAGCTTGTATCCCGTTTGCAGCCTTTCGTTGCCAATTTTGATTGGCTGTAGTGGATTTGAAGCTGAAGACGCCTGATAGTAACTTTTGTGCGCATTGGTCAGAAGATGGTGCCAATTTTTACGAGAATAGGACAAAATCTGCGACTACTGAAAATTTTGTTTCGCTTTCACCTAAATCCAATATGGCGGAAATTAATAGAGAACTAGAAAATTCCCGCGGAAAGTGCCGAGTGGGCTGTTGCCATTAGCTGCTAATGTGCTATTCGCCAACATGCTAATGCTGCCACTAATGCAACCACCAATTTCTAGCCACTAAAAATTAGCATTAGCCGCTAATGTTAGCAATTAGCATGACGTGCTAACCACTAATTTTAGCATTGGTTTAGTGTTAGCATGTCTTTTTAGACTCTAAAAATTAAATACATGCTAATTGTTAGCATGCTAATGCTAACATGCTAATTGCTAATATGGTATTCGCTAACATGCCAATACTGCCACTAATGCAACCACCAATTTCTACCACTAAAAATTAGCATTAGCCGCTAATGTTAGCAATTAACATGACGCGCTAGCCAATGACAAAATGGCCGCCCTACAGGCCAGTTGCTTATGTCAGTTGGATATTTCCCGCCTCTTTCTGTGGAGCCCCTCCTCTTCTGCTGCGTGTGTGAGCTGTGTATGCCAGTTGGGGCCTGGTTGTCACGGTAACCAGTTTGAATGTCAGTTGAAAGATTGTGAGAAAATGCTGAAACCACGGCCTCGAACAGGAAGGCCTTGTGGCCAAACCGTGTGTCCAATCGTTGAACCGACTTCACTTTGGGCATCTTGAGGCTTTCCTGAACGTCTAGATGTGCAGTTTGTGGGTAAAATGAAGAAATGTGAGCTATTTAAAGCGATTTAAAACAAAGGATTGTTTCTGCTTTCCTCCAAAAATTTAACATTGCAGTCTATGGAGCGAGGAAAGGGTTTGCTGGCGCATCTTTGCGTCTCACGCCAAAACTATAAGACTTACAGCTTTAGCAGACGAATTGTGAGCGAGAAGACAAATTTTCCTACGTTTCTATGTATAAATTATGTCTGTGGTGTGAAATTTGTGGCCACCGGAGCAGTTTCTGTTTTATTTTTTGCCTAATTTATTCTCTCCTCTCCACTCTAGCTGATGATGTCATCCACTCTAGCGCGAACATTCCGCACAATACACACCCATTATAAACCCCGAAATTTGAGTAAAACCCTACACCACTTTGAGGCTTCATAGTTTAAAAACGGTAAAAGGTGTCGATAAGTGAAGGGAATCTCTGAAGAGAAGACAAGAGTGTCTACGTTTTAAAGTTTAAATGAAATGTGTGGGTGAAAGTATGCCAGAGCAGTTGATTGTAGAAAATGCCTGTTGATTTTTTTTTTTTGGGGGGGGGGGGTCTCCCATTCATTTCAATGGGAAATGTTTCGCGGTATTTCGCGAATAAATTCGCGAAAAACTCACCGATCGCTTATCCAAGTAATAGGCACTCGGCACTAATAAGTAAAAAAACTGCAAAGAAACACGCAGAAGATCAAGAGTGGCCTCGTGCTAGCGTGACGTCACAAATCGCTCGGAGTTACTTCCGTGTCCATTCATTTTTAGGTAACGTATGGCTTGAGCCACTACAGCACAGGAACCGGTCACCTTTTATACAGTGACAGCCTACTTTACTGACTTCCCAAAGTCTGTTCAGAAGGGTATTAACTCCTAATTCTAGCATTAGCCATATCATAATAACTGATCATTCAACATAATCACTTTAATAATAAAAGTCATTGCTGCCTTCTTAGTCCAGCTCTTCCGTCAAATAATGTTATGTAATATCCATAATATAACTCTTATGAGTGTTCAACAGCTCATTATTTATTTAATTGAAAACATATTATATTAAATTACTCCGGTTATACATATATACTGTCATTAATGTTGTTACAAGCCATAAAAGTTTCCTAATTTATCTGGTGGAATACAATTTTTCAGTTTGACACAGATTCGCTTTATTTAAAAATATCTTCCCGTTAAATTGTAAAACTTCAACATTATGTTTTAACTTCAGTGCCGGTTTGATGACTGTGATCAGCTCCCGCTACGTCTGGTGGGGATGTGGTCGGGGAAAGTCTTTCTGTCATTCCATGCGAAACGTGTTGGCCCAGCTGCTTTGCCGTCAGGAAAATGCCAGACCCTTGAATTGTAGTTCGGGGTGAACTTGTTACGCCTGCAAAACGAAAAAATAAAATAAAATAACTTAAGTGGCAATTGACATCTTACATCTCAGGCTAGCGGTAACTAGTACCTAGCTTGTAACGTTAGCTCGCTAGTAATCGCTAGACGGTTATTATTATTATTTTGTTATTAATGTTCATCATTTGAGATCCAACTTACCGTGACAACTTCAGCCATCTCTTCTTCTCTTTTTCGTCGAGGGGAAATAAGAGATCGTTTTGTCCACGTCGTTTTTAATAACGTTGTAGTCCAGTTTGACAGAGCACCGTTACCATTAGAATATTAGCGAATGGACACGGAAGTGGCTTTTTTGGACATGATGACGTAGGGCCATGGGAGGAGGGGCCTCGTGTCATAGGCACTCGGCACTAATTAAATGTTTTGTACAGCTATATACAGGGCCGGTTTTTGCTATGGGCAATGTGGGCGACCGCCCAGGGCGCAATCCATGTGAAGGCGCACGAGCGCCCAAAAAAAAAAAAAAAAAAATAGTAAAACTAAATCGCCAGTTTTCTAGACTACCACTCATTTTCACGTCACGTTAGTGGACTGGGCGCTGGTGCGCCCTCATTGTCACATCAACTTGCTGCTGCTCAGAGTCATACGGGAGAGGGGGACGGGGGGAGGTTGGCAAAGAGGAGGGGGGCGAGGGATAGACTTTTCCCAGGCCACACAACACAAACTTACGACGGAGTATTAGGGCCACACATGAAGAAAAAAAATATTTTTACCATGACGAGATTAAAGTCGACATGTCGACTTTAAAGTCGACACGTCAAGTTTAAAGTCGACATGTCGACATTAAACTTGACATTTCGAGAATAAAGTTGAAATACTTGACATGTCGAGTTTAATGTCGACATGTCGACTTTAAACTCGACATGTCGACTTTAAAGTCAACACGTCGAGATTAAAGTCGACATGATATTTCAACTTTATTCTCGAAATGTCGAATTTAATGTCGACATGTCGACTTTAAAGTCGACATGGCAAAAATATTTTTTTTTCTTCATGTGTGGCCCTAATACTCCGTCGTACAAACTGCTTCCAAATAAATTGTATTTCATTCCTAAAATTAACTGTAATTAATTGGGTTATGTGAAAAATGACCAAAAAAATAAAATAATGTGGTGAGACTTGGTGGGAGGCGGAGCAAGGGCTCCTTAATTACTGATCTCATGCAGGTGTGGGAGAGGGGGGACAGAGAGGAGCAGTGAAGAGACTCACAGAGGCAGAGGTGAGGTGTGGAGCAACAGTCACGGCAGCATGCACTCTGTCAGGAGGGTCTGGGGGAGGGTGTCGTTCGCAGTGATTTAGAGCTGCCGGCGATGAAGACAGGTAGTCAGGGGAGTTAGCCCCATAGACTAGGAGGGGAGGCTGAGTGCCTCCTGTAGCCAGACTTAGGGTTCACCTTAGAGAGTGCTGGGCTGCCACAGCTCCCTGTGTAACACTGACTCTGCTGCTTGCTGCTCCTGCTGCAGCACTGACTCTGCTGCTTGCTGCTCCTGCTGCAGCACTGACTCTGCTGCCCGCTGTGCTTGCTGCAACGCTGAATCCAGTCCTGTCTTCGCCGTCCAGCGAAGCCGTTGCCCCGGGGAGTTGGACGGCGACACAAACGCAGACCCCGGGGGAGGGTCTCGCCTGGAGGGCGAGTTAAGTAGCATTACACTTTACACCACACATGTCCATTTTATATTGTGTATGATTATTATTGTATGATTTTAATAGAGTGTGGGGGAAGTAGTGCTTGGGGGGGAGCGGCAAGCCGTGGGTGGGACATGTATGGTTTTCTTTGGTGTGTGTTATTGCAGTGCCTTAAGAGGGTGTAGCATGCCTTGTGCCTTATGCTAAAAGTTTAGCCTTGTGTAGTGATTCTTCAACTTAGCGTGCCGTGTTCCCAGGTGTGCCTTAAAGCAGACTAGTTCTGTGTGTAGTGGGTTTTCAATTTGTGTGCGGCGATTCAACTTAAAGGGAGCCTATGTGTTGCCCCCCGACTGTCATCCTTACCTTGCCGTGACTCCACTCCTTTTTATGAATTGCTGTTAATAAAGATTGTCTTTTTGTACGCCACTCTCTCCACCGTCTGTTTGTTCGAGGGTTCTGACATTCCTGGCATTTGTTGCCAAAGGTAAAACCCACTTATATTACACTGGTGGCAGCGGTGGGATCGTAAAAATGTCAGAACCTGAGAACGACGCAGCCCACCCTGAACTAGTCAGGAATCAAAATGCCCCCATACCATCAACTACTAATAGGGCAATGTCTCGCCCAATCTTTATGCCTGAGACGTTTACTGGCACTGGGCGGGATTGGGAAGATTGGGCTGAGCAATTTGAAATGGCTGCTGATGTAAATAACTGGGATGAACCATTGAGACTAAAATTCATGGGTCTTTTGCTATCAGGTCGAGCCCGTGAGGTTTACAGTGGGCTATCAGCAGCAGATAAAACTAATTACACTTCACTGAAAAATGCTATGGGGAGGTGTCTGGACCCCAGTGATAGTGATGATTGGAACCGGGTTAACTTTTCCTCACGAAAGAGGCTCCACAATGAAAGTATCCGTGATTTTGGTATTGCCCTGCGCCGATTGGTTGCTAGGGCTTACCCATCTGCAGACCCTAACACACAGGATTTACTGGCAAAAGACCATTTTATCAGTCATGTGGGCAGTGGCGATCTGCGCATTGGCCTTCGCAGTGCTAAACCTGCAACCTTAGAGGCTGCAATTAATTTGGCTTCAGAACTTGAGCTCATTAGGGGACTGGAAAATAGCCATTTAGCCCAAGATGCTAAAGTCCGGGGGGTCTCAGAACAGAAAACTAAAGACAATGAACAGGTAGAAACTTTGCTTGGGGTGGTGGAAGGGTTGAGACAGGAGGTTAAATCCCTGCAGGCTGCTGTACAGGTGCTCAAAATAAACCCAACACACCCTGCTTCTACCCCGCTGGCGTCTTTCCCCCAACCAACTAATGCACACAGCAGTACAGTAGTTAAACAGGAGGTTATGCAGCGGGGGGGAGGATGTTGGGAGTGTGGCTGTAACCGGCACATACGACGCAACTGCCCATATCTACAGGGAAACTAGAGGGGGCGTGCACAGAGGGCCCAATGCCCGCCCCCCTTTCGTCAATGTCCACCTGGGCCCCCGAGAAGGCTAAGACCGGCTCTGGCTACCTTGCAGCCAAGATAGGTGGGTCAAGTTGCCATGTGTTGGTTGACACTGGAGCCACACGCTCTATTATACCTAAACAAACATGGCTGTCTTTCACAAAGGGAGGGTCTGATTTACAGGAGTATGCTGGGGATGCAAGAGCAGCAAATGGGGGGGCAATGCAGATCCTTGGGAGTTGGCAGGCAGTGTGTCAATTCGAGTCTTTGGCCTTGGTTGCTGAATTTTTGGTGTCAGACATACCATCAGAAGAAATTCTGCTAGGTTTTGATTTCTTGTCCAGGTATGGTGCGGTGGTTGATCTTGGTAATAAGACTTGCCGGATAATGGGAAAAACATTTTCCCTTGTAGATCCCAATCCAACATCAGAACCTCAGACTGTTGTTGTCCATTCAGATACAGTTGTACCACCACGCAGTGAAGTTATAATTTCAGGTATGGTTCGAAGTGCTTGGGGGGACTACGCAGAGGGGATGTTGGAGCCCTCTTCAGCTCTGTCGAAACACTGTGATTTACTTGTAGCCCGGGTGGTCTGTAAGATAGAGAAGGGGACATTACCGATCCGGGTCATTAATGTGACTAATGACGCTTTGACATTAAAAAAGGGCATGAAAGTGGGTACGCTTTTCACTGACATAGAAGTAGATGGTGTGGGAGAGTGTATGGGGGAGGGGGAAGACATTGTGCAGCCATGGACAGTGGATAGTCTCATGAGTCAGTTTGGGGTGGAAAGTAAGGGTCTCTCACCTGAACAAATCCAGGCAGCAAAACAGTTGTTGCACAGACATCTTCCTGTTTTTAGCCAGGGTGAGACTGACCTGGGCAGGACTCATTTGACCATGCATGAAATTGACACAGGTGATGCTAGGCCCCTTAAATTACCCCCACGAAGAGTCCCTCTCCATTTGCAACAGGAGGTAGCTGATAACCTGAAACAAATGCTTGACAGTGGCATCATTAGACCTTCATGCAGCCCTTGGGCAGCACCTGTAGTCCTGGTGCGGAAGAAGGGGGGTGGGCTCCGATTTTGTGTCGACTATAGGAAGCTTAATGATGTCACTTGTAAGGATGCATATCCCCTCCCAAGAATAGATGATGCCCTGGACAGTTTAAGCCATGCCTGCTGGTTTTCCACCCTCGATTTAGCTAGTGGGTACTGGCAGGTAGAGGTTGACCCCAAGGATCGTCACAAAACCGCCTTCATAACACGGCAGGGGTTGTTTGAGTTTAATGTTTTGAGTTTCGGCCTCTGTAATGCACCCAGCACATTTCAAAGGCTTATGGATTTAATCCTAGCAGACCTACAGTGGACAACGTGTTTGGTGTATTTGGACGACATTATTGTGTTTGGGCGCACATTTCAGGAACATCTAGCTCGTTTGGATGAGGTGCTGGTGAAACTTAAGCAGGCTAATCTAAAAATTAAACCGTCTAAATGCAATCTGTTCTCCACTCAGGTTCACTACTTGGGACACGTCATTTCTGCTGAGGGGGTGATGGCAGATCCTGCCAAGGTTGCTGCAGTAAGGGAGTGGCCTGTCCCAAGGAACCAAACTGAAGTTCAGAGTTTTGTAGGGTTGGCCTCCTATTACAGGCGTTTTGTGAAGGGTTTTGCAGATATTGCCCGGCCTTTGCACCAGCTCGGGGAAAAGGGGAAGCGTTTTCAGTGGACTGAAGATTGTCAGCGGGCATTTGAACAGCTTAAAGCCAGTCTTATTACTGCCCCTGTGTTGTCATATCCAGACCCCAGCAAAGCATTCATTTTAGATACTGACGCCAGTGATGTGGGGATTGGGGCGGTCCTGTCGCAGGAAGATGGGGGTTATGAACGAGTGGTTGCATATGCCAGCAGGGCACTTACCAAACAGGAGCGTAAATATGCTACCACAAAGAAGGAACTTTTGAGCATGGTCGCATTTACTAAACATTTCAAACATTATCTGCTAGGTAAGGAATTTGTTCTGCGCACCGACCACAACTCCTTACGGTGGCTCCATAATTTTCAGGGGCTCGAAGGGCAGTTGGCTCGCTGGGTTGAACAGCTCGCTAATTTTCAATACAAAATTGTGCATCGGCCAGGAAAGCTTCATAAAAATGCTGATGCTCTTTCGAGGTTGCCAGCCTTAAGTAATGGGGAGGGGCTGGGCCCCGAGACCCTAGATAACACAGTGTTAAAGGGTATTTCAAGAGTGTGTGCTGTGCAGGAAATCCCCCATGTTCCCCCTGGTGAAAGCATCGAAATAGATGAGCTAGCCCAAGCACAAATGGATGATAGTGATTTGCGACAAATAATTGACTGTAAAAAACAGGGAGGGCACCGTCATGTACCAGATGACCCCAACTTACAGAAGTACGCCCCTGTTTGGGATCAGTTGCATGTGAGGGGCTCTAGGTTAGTGAGGGTTCCCCCAGCACATTCTGACGCTGCGTCTCAGGTACAGGTAGTTCTCCCTTACTCCCTTGTATCAAAGGTTTTGACACAGCTACATGGTGACACTACAGGAGGTCATTTAGGGGTGCAGAAGTTACAGGGGAAAGTTAAAGACCGTTTTTACTGGCCAGGGTGGTTTGGAGATGTAAAGCAGTGGGTGAAAGACTGTGTCGATTGCTCCTCCCGTAAGACCCACGGTAAACCCCCCTGTGCCCCTTTGCAACCTTCTGTTACATCCAGACCCTTTGAACGGGTGGCATTGGATATATTGGGCCCCCTCCCAGAAACCCCCGGTAAGAATAAGTATATCCTGGTGGTAGGAGACTATTTCTCAAAATGGACTGAAGCCTTTCCCCTCCCTAACCAGGCAGCTAGCAGCATTGCTAAAGTGCTAACAGAGGAGTGGGTGTGCCGTTTTGGAGTTCCCCGCAGCATTCATTCAGATCAAGGTCGTAATTTTGAATCCACCTTATTTAGGGAGTTGTGTAGGCTTTTGAAAATTCACAAGACGCGTACATCCCCTTACCATGCTCAGTCTGATGGTCTCATAGAGCGCTTTAACCGCACGCTGTTGTCCATGCTTTCATTATTTGTAGAGGATAATCAGTTAAACTGGGACACTTTGCTGCCTTATGTGATGCTGGCATACCGGAGTAGTGTTCATGCTAGCACTGAGTTTACCCCTTACAAAGTTTTGTTTGGGCGGGAGATTGTGCTTCCTATTGACGTCATGCTGAACCTGGAGTCTGAGGAACCATTTTCTTCTGTTCATGATTATGTTACCAGGCTCAGTGAGACATTGTCTACGGTTGTAGCTGCAGTTAAAAGACATCAGGCCAGGGCCTCAGAGAGACAGAAAAAGTCTTATGACTTCAGGGTCAGTTTTCAGTACTACTCTGAGGGAGAGTTAGTCTGGGTACAGAACAAGGCTAGAAAGCGAGGACTTTGCCCCAAATTACAGAGGAGGTATAAAGGCCCTTTTAGGGTGATAGAGAGAGTGACAGATGTGCTCTATAGGCTAATGCTGGTGGAGGGAGGCCCAGAGTGTGTGGTGCATTTCAACAGACTTAAGCCCTATACTTCTCCTTTAGTAACAGGTGATCCAGTGTCCCAGAGGGCTGACCGATCCATCCCCCAGCCAGCCAGACCCCAGAGGCAACGGCGCCCAGAGGTGCAGCTTGGTGCCAGTTGGGTCCACCATCGCCATCCAAGCCAGGACGGCCGGACGGCAGTGGCACCATCAGGAGGACTGGCGGATGGGAGCCATGCTTCGAGGGGTGCTGGAGGCACACCGGAGGGGCCATCAGGGGGCTCATCGGCCTCTGGACCAGCTCCATCCTCCAGCGTGACTGCATCCTGTCTGGGGCAACAGGAGCAACGACCTCCGGGAGGCTCATCATCGGTTGAGGAGGGACGTCCAGCACGCCAGCGGAGACCACCAGTTTGGTCTCGAGATTATCGGATGTCATCATAGGGACTCGAGGACGAGTCTTTTTCATCAGGTGGGGGGGAAGTGTGGTGAGACTTGGTGGGAGGCGGAGCAAGGGCTCCTTAATTACTGATCTCATGCAGGTGTGGGAGAGGGGGGACAGAGAGGAGCAGTGAAGAGACTCACAGAGGCAGAGGTGAGGGGTGGAGCAACAGTCACGGCAGCATGCACTCTGTCAGGAGGGTCTGGGGGAGGGTGTCGTTCGCAGTGATTTAGAGCTGCCGGCGATGAAGACAGGTAGTCAGGGGAGTTAGCCCCATAGACTAGGAGGGGAGGCTGAGTGCCTCCTGTAGCCAGACTTAGGGTTCACCTTAGAGAGTGCTGGGCTGCCACAGCTCCCTGTGTAACACTGACTCTGCTGCTTGCTGCTCCTGCTGCAGCACTGACTCTGCTGCTTGCTGCTCCTGCTGCAGCACTGACTCTGCTGCCCGCTGTGCTTGCTGCAACGCTGAATCCAGTCCTGTCTTCGCCGTCCAGCGAAGCCGTTGCCCCGGGGAGTTGGACGGCGACACAAACGCAGACCCCGGGGGAGGGTCTCGCCTGGAGGGCGAGTTAAGTAGCATTACACTTTACACCACACATGTCCATTTTATATTGTGTATGATTATTATTGTATGATTTTAATAGAGTGTGGGGGAAGTAGTGCTTGGGGGGGAGCGGCAAGCCGTGGGTGGGACATGTATGGTTTTCTTTGGTGTGTGTTATTGCAGTGCCTTAAGAGGGTGTAGCATGCCTTGTGCCTTATGCTAAAAGTTTAGCCTTGTGTAGTGATTCTTCAACTTAGCGTGCCGTGTTCCCAGGTGTGCCTTAAAGCAGACTAGTTCTGTGTGTAGTGGGTTTTCAATTTGTGTGCGGCGATTCAACTTAAAGGGAGCCTATGTGTTGCCCCCCGACTGTCATCCTTACCTTGCCGTGACTCCACTCCTTTTTATGAATTGCTGTTAATAAAGATTGTCTTTTTGTACGCCACTCTCTCCACCGTCTGTTTGTTCGAGGGTTCTGACATTCCTGGCATTTGTTGCCAAAGGTAAAACCCACTTATATTACAATAAAATAAAACAAAACATCTGTGCAGTCGTCTACGTCACTCACGTAACTCCGGTTGATTGACAGGCGAACGGACCGTGTCGGCAAAAAGTAATGCAAAAGTTAATGATGTCGAGTCTTCATCTTCATCATGGATGAAAGTAAAAGACCAAAGAAGCATCAGGTGATCAGTTCATTAAAAAGAATTAGAGGAGAAGAGGAGAAACGGGCAAAAGATAAAGGTATGGAGATTTCAATGAGTGACGTGTGACAGTAGGCTACAGGCTTAACCTCTTGCTAATATGTAGCCATTAGCCACAGAATACGACTGTAGGCTATTTGTTTTTTAGTTTTGTTTAACTAGCAACTATTAGAATTCAGGCAATTGCACTTCATACTTGTTGTTAATGATAATGGCAGTTGTAAACAGGGTGAAAACCCCAGGTTGAAAAATCTTTTACAGTCCGAGCACTGAATTTAGATATGTTAATTATCTGCTCTTTCTCTACGTACAAAACTAGTGTTATAACTGGAACTGTTCAGGGTGATGCAAATCAAAACTCGTATGTAAAATACTAAATAGTTTTTTTTTTTTTTTTTTTTTTTAGCTTTCTTCAGGGATTTGTCAAGCATGTTTGTTTTTGGGGGGCGCCAAGGGGTGGTTATAGCCTCTGGCTATATAAAATGTTTTGTACAGGTATAATAAAATGTTTTGTACAGCTATAATAATAAAATGTTCTGTACAGCTATAATAGAATGTTTTGTACAGGTATAAACTATGTTAAAAATTATGTTAAAAATATAAAATGACCCGTTAAAGAAATATAAAGTGACCAGTAGAAGTTATATAAATATGAAAGCTAAAATGAATGAAATCAGATGATATGTCCATTGTCTATTGTGCCTCCTGCCATCACTGAGAGCTGTTGTACAGTCCGATGGCCAGGGGGACGAAAGAGTTCTTCAGTCTGTTGGTGGAGCAGGACTGAGACAGCAGCCTGCCACTGAACACACTCCTCTGCCTGATGAAGGTGTTGTGCAGAGGGTGGTGGGTGTTGTCCAGTATGGACAGCAGTTTGTCCAAGGTCCTTCTCTCTGCCACTGACACCAGAGAGTCCCAGCTCTGTGCCCACCACTGAGCCAGCCCTCCTCACCAGTCTGTCCAGTCGAGCGATGTCCCTCTTCTTGCTGCTTCCTCCCCAGCAAGCCACAGCATAGAAAAGGACGCTGGCCACCACAGACTGGTAAAACATCTGCAGCAGTTACTGCAGATGGTTGTACCTGCACCACCTCATGAAGTCCACGACCAGGCTCCTGTACTCCTCCTCCCGTCCATCCTTGATACAGCCAACTATCACAGTGTCATCTGAGTATTTCTGCATGTGGCAGAGCTCCAAGTTGTACTGGAAGTCAGATGTGTACAAGGTGAAGAGGATGGGAGAGAGCACGGTCGCCTGTGGTGCTCCGGTGCTGTCCGACCTGCTGTCCTTCAGTCTGACGTACTGTGGTCTCTCTGTGAGGTAGTCTGTAATCCATCTCACCAGGTGTGAGTCCACCCTCATCTCTGTCAGCTTGTCTCTCAGCAGGAGGGGCTGGATGGTGTTGAAGGCGCTGGAGAAATCAAAAAACATTATTCTCACAGCACCACTCTCCTTGTCCAGATGAGAATAAGCCCTGTGTAACAGATAGAGGATGGCATCCTCCACGCCCACCTTCTCCTGGTATCCAAACTGCAGTGGATCCTGTGCGTGGTGGACCTGGGGTCTGAGGAGGTGGAGCAGTAGCCGTTCAAAAGTCTTCATGATTTGGGACGTTGAAGTCACCCGGCTCCCTGGGGTGTTTTGTTTTGGGAACCGGGATGAGACATGAAGTCTTCCAGAGCACGGGGACCCTCCCCAGCTGCAGGCTCAGGTTGAAGACATGCTGAAGCGGCTCCCCCAATTCAGCAGAGCAAGCCTTGAGCATCCTTGGACACACTTTGTCCGGGCCTGCTGCTTTCCTTGGGCGCAGCCTCCTAAGCTCTCTGCTTACCTGATCCTTGGTGATGGTGAAGGGGAGGGGGGTTGAACTGTCCGTGTTAGTGGTAGTAGTGGTGGGGAGGGGGAGGTGGGTTGGACTGTCTGTGGTGGTGAGGAGGGGGAGGTGCATTGCACTGTCCATGGGTGTGGTGGGTGGGGGAGCTCTGCAGTCTGAGTTGTTGTCTGTAGGAGCTGCAGTATCAAACCTGTTGAAAAACAGGTTCAGCTGGTTTGCTCTCTCAGCATCCCCCTCTTCTGTGCTGCCGCCCTTCTTCTTGCAGCCTGTGATGGTTTTCATGCCATCCCAGACCTCCCTCATGTTGTTTTGCTGCAGCTTCTGTTCCACCTTCCTTCTGTACTCCTCCTTAGCCTCTCTCAGCTGGACCTTGAGTTCCCCCTGTACGCGCTTCAGCTCGTACAGCACCATCCTTGAATGCCCTCTTCTTCCTGTTAAGGATGTCCTTGACGTCGCTGGTGATCCAGGGCTTGTTGTTCGGGAAGCAGCGTACAGTCCTAATGGGGACCACAACATCCATACAGAAGTTCAGGTAGTCAGTAGTGCAGTGGGTGACCCCCTCGATGTCCTCACCATGTATGTCCTGCAGGACATTCCAGTAAGTAGATTCAAAGCAGTCCCTCAGAGCCTCCACTGCCTCAGGAGACCACTTCCTGAAGGAGCGTGTGGTTGTAGACTGTCTCTGGATCTTTGGTTTGTAGTGTGGTGTGAGCAGGACCAGGTTATGGCCAGACTTTCCCAGTGGGGGCAGAGGACTGGCAGTGTATGCTTCCTTCACGTTGGCATACAGGAGGTCTAACGTCCTGTTCTTCCTGGTGGGGCAGCTTACAAACTGGTAAAAGTCTGGTAGCGTGGAGTCCAGTGTGACATGATTAAAATCCCCAGAGATGGCGATGAAGGCGTCTGGGTGTTGTGTTTGTAGTCCTGCTACGGTGGAGTGGATGACGTCACACTGGGATCCTGGGATTCAGTACTCTGTCCATCTCTGGTCACACGTAAAAGTCACCGGTTCTCAGAGTAGCGAAGCTAATGGCTAACAGCTAACAGCTACTTGGAGCTCAGGTTTAATATTGTTAAAACACACCGACAATCATCAGTTACATTCATTTTTCCGAAAATCATGAGAAATTATCATCATGACAGAGATAGTAACGTCTAGCTTCAATAAAATCCACTTTTATTAAAAAATTTCAGTATGCTAATGTGAGACGTGACAGGTACTTACCGATGACGAGATTAAAGGGTGGAGTCCACAACGGGAACAGCGGTATTATATCTTTATATCAAGTCCAAGTTTAAATAAAATGCAGAGGCAGGGGTCCAATCAGAGTCCTCTCTCGGGGGTGAGTTGTCCAATCAGATGGCTGATATCCGAGCACTTGACACAGACAGATATGCTCCGTTCGCATGTTCAACTCCGGATGAATTACTGATTTCCATTATTTATATAAAATGTTAAATGTAATACTTTATAAGACTTTTAATACACTCTCAAAAAAAATGAAGACCAAATCTAAAGATTTGAGCCTAATTACATCAATTTAGTTAATAATATATATTTTTTAATATTTTTAAAAAAAGATAATTATATTAAAAATATTATCATGTCCATCTAGTCGCAATCATTTCATTATTATAATTACAGTTTTTTTTTTGTTGTTATTGTTATTTCTTTCCTCCTTTCAGAGACTTTCCTCCCATCCGTCTCTCAGTGTGTGTGTGTGCGTGTTCCTGTCTGCGTGTAGTCGAAGTTACTGTCGATGACAACAATGGCGGCAGTGTGTGTGCGTGTCTAATGCTAACCGGAGCAAAATGATTAGCAAAATTTTGCTAACATATGCTAACATATGCTAAAATGCTAACATAGCATATATACTAATCCTAACATATGCTAACATAGGTTAGCATATGCGCCACAAGCCTCGCTCTGTCTGTGTGTCTGTGTGTGTGTGTGTGTGTGACGTCAGTGAGACAGAGCGGGGAAACAGCCCCTCCCCCTCCTTAACTGCTGCTGCGCAGGTGCTTTGATTAGCCCTGTCAGCACAGAACCACTCCCTCGAACCACTGCCATTTACTAAAAAAGTAAACCAGTTACTCACAAACTTTTTTCACAGTGACCACCACAAGGCTTCCATGAACACAGACATGTATTTTTTATTCTTCCTAGTGTAAAAAAATGTGGACATTCTAGCGAGTTGAAAACTACCGTCCGTTAAATTTTTGTGACAAAAAACTTTGCTGAATTAACATTGGGTCCTATGGAGCAGTTAGGCTGTCCACTCTTCACTTCTAGGCTTCTCATTCAAAAACTGTGAATCCTATTGGTTAGGTAGACATATTGTAGGCATCAGGACAAGTATGACTACTACTTTGGAGAAAATTATGTGTGTAGAGTGAAATTTGTGGAAGCAATCAGTTTTAAAAAAAATATTTTGAGCATTTTTTCAGAGCAGCCCGCACTCTAACTGACAGGCCTCTCACTCTAGCGCGAACATTCCGACTACACACACAATCATTGAGAAGGCAAATTTTTACCAGGATTGATCATGGTTATTGATCTGTGATTGATCGAAAAGTATATAACCTAGTGAAATGGCTGAATGCTCCATCAAGGCAGGAGAATTTTGTCTCCGTTTTAAAGTTTGAGTGGTGTCTCTAGGTGCAAGTATGCCAGAGCAGTGGTGTTGGAAAAGGTGTTGAAAAAGTGCGATGTTTGCAACTTTTCCCATTCATTCTCTATGGGAAAATTTCTGCGAATTAATTCCTACTTGTTGGGACGAAGTAATAGCACACCCGCTCCGATCAAGCCGCACGTTTTGATGTATTATTCGTGTATGTGCGATGAACTGGCCCTATAGCTTTGCTATATGGGTCAGTAGTGGGCTCTGACGCGAGCAATAACAATAGCCCTATAGCTTTGCTATATGGGTCAGTAGTGGGCTCTGCGATGCACAGCACCACTAATAATACATTTTATTTATAGGCGCCTTTCATGACACTCAAGGTCACCGTACAAAATTGTTCAAATAAACACAGTTCAAATACACAAATAACACAATGAAAGTACACACAAGCAAAAATGGAACATATAGTTACATACGAATAAATTACAGACAGCATGGGAGATAGAAGTGAGACTATGGAATGGAGTAGGCCTGTCTGAATAAATAAGTTTTGAGCTGAGATTTGAAGCTGGTGACTGAGTCTGAATTTTTTAAGTGTTCAGGGAGGGTGTTCCAGAGGCAGGGGGCTGAGTGGGAGAACGCTCTGAACCCCATGGTGGTCATGCGAGCAGGTGGGATGGTGAGTTGTTGTGGTGAAGATGACCTAAGAGTGCGGGCAGGAATGTTTATGTGGAGCAGGTTAGTGAGGTACTGAGGGGCGAGGTTGTTTAATGCCTTGAAGGTGACAAGTAGGATTTTGTAGATGATACGGAATTTGACAGGAAGCCAGTGGAGTTGCTGCAGAACCGGTGTTATGTGACTAATGGAGGGGGTTCTAGTGATGATGCTTGCGGCGTAGTTTTGAACCAGTTGTAGCTTACGAATGGATTTGTCAGGTAAACCAAATAAGAGGGAGTTGCAATAGTCTAGACGGGATGTGACCAGGCTATGGACAAGGGTGGCAGTATTTTCAGGAGAGAGGGATGGACGGAGACGGGAGATGTTGCGTAGGTGAAAATAGGCTGAACGGGTGATGTTGTTAATATGGGAATGGAAAGAAAGTGTGGTGTCAAGGATGACACCCAGACTCTTGACCTGGGGAGAGGGGAAGACTGGGGAATTGTCAATTTGAATAGAGAAGTTATTTATATTGGATAGAGTGGTTTTGGTGCCTATGGGAAGGATTTCAGTTTTACTACTGTTGAGTTTGAGGAAGTTGTTAGAGAACCAGGTTCTGATTTCCTGAATACAGTCAGAAAGGTAAGTGGGTGTAAAGGTGCAGCTGGGTTTGGTGGACAAGTAGAGTTGGGTGTCATCTGTGTAACAGTGAAAATTAATATTATACCTATGAAATATCTGGCCAAGGGGGATGAGGTAGATGATGAATAGAAGAGGACCAAGAACAGAGCCTTGGGGAACACCAGAGGAGAGGGGGGATGGGTGGGATGTAAATGTTTTCAATTAAATGAATTGAGTGTGGCCAGAGAGATACGAGATGAACCAACTGAGAGGTGTGTCAGAGATACCAATGGAGGCTAGCCTATGGATGAGAATGGAGTGGGAAATAGTGTCAAATGCTGCAGTTAGATCCAGAAGAATGAGGATTGAAAGGAGTCCTGAATCAGCAGCCATAAGGAGGTCATTGGTGCTTTTTAACAGGGCTGTTTCTGTGCTGTGTAGAGGGCGAAAACCAGATTGGAATTGCTCATATAGGTTATTGTTGGTGTAGGATAACATACACTTTTAAATTGTCTCGTTAGGGCACCACCTCCTGTTATCGTAGGAAGAACACGGTTTAAATCAGTTTATCAGTCTCGGTTAAATAATTTGCATATCTGAAGGATGAATCCTTTACTACAAATTTTACCAGTCATTCTCTGCCGTAAACAACACCACAAACAACTTCTTAAGTGTGAATGAATATTTATTTAATTAAAGTGAAAACTATGAATAAATGAGGGAGTAATAGAATATGCATGGATAATCAAATAAACGAATATGATAAGGTATGGAATTATTAATTTCTGGAGCGATGGTGAGAGATGGAGATGTTTTAAGATTTAATCTAAAAGGGAATGGATTTGATAGCCTACCTAATCTAATCAATCTTCTCTAAAAGATGTTAGTAGGGAGTTTCAAAGTAGTGGCACCAACGCTGTCTTAAGCGGTAGGAACGATTCAGCCTACTTTTCCGTAGAGTCTTCTCGGCGTCGGTGATGGCGGAGCGTCGGTGTGACGAGTTGGTGACGATAACGGCACAGCTGATGCGGGCCTCTCTTGGACCGGTGGATAGGACTCGATGCTTGGTCTGGTCTCCAACACCCAGCTTCGCTTGAGAGCGTTGTAGGTGTTCAGTCAAAGGCAGCAGACACTTGGCAATGTCTTTGTGTTTAAAGAAAGAATCTGGATCGTCATGTCTTCTTGATGTCGTTGCTATGGCAACAGCTTCTTGGCTTCTTGGTCCGTCGAAGAAATTGGGTCTTTCTCTGATATCCCAGCTGTCTATGCTGGCTAATTTATAACGATGTGGATTAGTACTTCGGTTCTTAGCAGAGGCGGTCCTGGCTAGATTTACCCTGGGCGAACCACCCCTTGGCGCGGCGTGGCGAAAGATTTTTCAACCTGGGGTTTTCACCCTGTTTACAACTGCCATTATCATTAACAACAAGTATGAAGTGCAATTGCCTGAATTCTAATAGTTGCTAGTTAAACAAAACTAAAAAACAAATAGCCTACAGTCGTATTCTGTGGCTAATGGCTACATATTAGCAAGAGGTTAAGCCTGTAGCCTACTGTCACACGTCACTCATTGAAATCTCCATACCTTTATCTTTTGCCCGTTTCTCCTCTTCTCCTCTAATTCTTTTTAATGAACTGATCACCTGATGCTTCTTTGGTCTTTTACTTTCATCCATGATGAAGATGAAGACTCGACATCATTAACTTTTGCATTACTTTTTGCCGACACGGTCCGTTCGCCTGTCAATCAACCGGAGTTACGTGAGTGACGTAGACGACTGCACAGATTTTTTATTTTATTTTATTTTTTTGGTCATTTTTCACATAACCCAATTAATTACATGTGGGTATAGGTCTATGTTAATTTTAGGAATGAAATACAATTTATTTGGAAGCAGTTTGTGTTGTGTGGTCTGGGAAAAGTCTATCCCTCGCCCCCCTCCTCTTTGCCAACCTCTGCAGTCGCAACAGGATCCCCCGTCCCCCTCTCCCGTATGACTCTGAGCAGCAGCAAGTTGACGTGACAATGAGGGCGCCCCAGCGCCCAGTCCACTAACGTGACGTGGAAATGAGTGGTAGTCTAGAAAACTGGCGATTTTTTTTTTTTTTTAGGGCGCTCGCGCGCCCTCACATGGATTGCGCCCTGGGCGGTCGCCCACATTGCCCATAGCAAAAACCGGCCCTGGTTCTTAGAGTATAAAAATGAATAAAGCTAGAAAAATATTTAAGTCACTATAAAAATTGTACATCCGACGAGAAACAAACAGAGCTTGAAATATTCAAGTCGTTCTTGAAACAAAGTTACTAAGTTTAAACGTGACTAAGTACATAAACGGAAAATGGAAATTAAAACTAGAATGTACTAGAAAGTTAAAGTACAAAAGAAAGCTTATAGTTAGGGCTGGACTAAACCATCCCTTAGTTATGCTGCTATAGGCCAAGGCTGCTGGGGGACAATGCAACAAACACATGTTCTCCTTTCTTCTCTCTCCTCTCTCGTGTCCTACACTTTCTTTTTCTCTGGCACAGAGCTCCTGCCCTCTAAATTCCTATCTGCTACTAGTCATGCAATTCTGTGCTATTACTATGTAGAATGTTTACTGCTGCTCTCCCTTCTTCCGAGTATCTCTGGCCTGGAGTTGAGTGTTTCCTGTGGAGCTCCATACTACATCTGCTGTTGTGGTCTCATCAGCCTGCCCAGTCTCCATGGAATCCTGCTGTTATCCACTCCTACCTGAATGAACAATTCTCCAACCTGCCAATGATTCCCCTTATATATTATATATTATATTATAACTGTCATGTAACATCATTAGTTTGAATCATAGCATCCAACTTGTATGCTTTAGTCAGATATGTGTATTTATGACAAATGTATGTTTATCTTGCTGTTCTCTTTCTCTGTCTGTACCCAGCTGGCCTTAGGCAGATGGGTCCCTCCATATGAGCTGGGTTCTGCTCAAGGTTTCTTCCTGTTAAAAGGGAGTTTTTCCTTGCCACCGTCGCCTTCAGGCTTGCTCTGGGGGTTTCAGGCCGGGTCTTGTAAAGCGTCTTGAGACAATTTGTATTGTTATTGATATAAATAAAATTGAATTAAATTGAATTGAAAGATAGTGTAAAAGGGAGTACAAAAGTAAAGTGTCCAAGAAAAAGTAAAGTGCGGAGAAAAGGGAGCGTCTCTCTGGTTTTATGAGTTAATTATTCCGGGCGTGTTTGGGTCGGGTTTCCAAATTCTTTGTGCGGAAAGTGAAGGGAACGCCTACTCCTTTGTCTTGAGACGTCTTATTGCCTGATCTTCTTAACCTATTTAATATTACTAAATGTAACCATTCCATCACTCATCATAACTCGTTAGCAATGTTCTCGTATGCGACAACACTCAACATTACAACACGACAAGATGACGTATCTGAATGGCGAAATCAAAATAATTCAAAAGCATCAATTAATTAATAGACTCAAATTCTCTCTACAGTGACATTTTGCTAATAATAAAAAGTTGTGGTTTCTAAAACAACAATTCCAATAGTTATGGTTTCATGTAAAAGCTACTTTTAGTATAAGAACATATCTAAAGTTCTACATTCTTTAACTTCAATGATGATTGCAAGAGAGGGAAAATACTTTTAAAGACTTGATGGCAATGTTGATACTTCTTTTCTGTGACCAATTATATGAATTTGGGCTAACTTTATCGTACAAGGATCAAAATAGTCTCATTGTGATTGTTAGCACTTCCTGAACAACAATATATAACTTACCAGGTTATTGCAATTTCGATAGTCATATTATCAAACATAGGCTCTTTTTAGAGGAGAGAAATACAGATTCAGAGTCTGGTTCTGGGAGGAAGTTATTTACGACCCCTTATCTGTTTCACTTCCTTGGGCAGTCTTGGAGAGGGGAGCAAGGAAGTGTTTGGTATATTTGCATGCGTGTCTCTGAAAAGGAAGAATTAGAGTTTCTATCCGCATGCCATCCGCCTGCTCAACTCTGAGCCTTAACTGGACTTAAACATCATGCACTTTACTCATGCAGCTGCTAAATACTGTCAATTGATGTACATATTCAACTACACCCCCTCTGTTTATCAGTCTGTATTTTTTTATTCAGCCTATAATTTTTTTTTACTCTATATTTTATATTTTTATCTCTTTCTCTATCGGTGTATATTACACTTATACAGTTTACCTACTACTGTTTACTGTAGTACCGCAGGAATTTTCTAGTTGACATTGTTGGGGTCTTCACCAGGTTTCTTAAGTATAGGGGTGACTGAGGCTGATTTGAGAGATGAAGGAACAAGACCAGAGGTGAGAGAGGAATGAACAAAGGCAGTTATAAGAGGGGTGAGAGAGTTGATGGAGGCTTTAACAAGACGAGTTGGCAGGGGGTCGGGCTGGCTGGTGGATGGCTTAGCTTTCCTGATGAGGTCAGATATGTCGGAAAACGAGGGTAATTTGAAGTCCGAAAATGTAGAGATAGAAGTTTGGGCAGGTGGGAGGGGTGAGATGGGTGTGCTGTGAGTTAGCTGTTGGTGAATAGTGTCAATATTTGTATTAAATAATTCCATAATGGCATTGCAGTAGTAGTCAGTTGAGTAGAAGTGAGGAGGAAGAGAATCTGGGGGTTGTAGAGTTTTGTTAACCAGAGAAAAGAGAGCCTTTGTGTTTCCATCACTTGAATTGATTTGATTTGCAAAATAAAGTGATTTGGCAGTAGAGATCATGGCCTTGTAGTGGAGAATGTGGTTATGGAACATGTCCTGATGTATGGTGAGGCCAGATTTCCTGTAGAGGCGTTCCAGTTGATGTCCTTTAGTCTTAAGCTGTGGGAGTTCGGGTGTTAACCAGGGTGCAGAGTGGGTGAAGGTGACAGTCCGTGTTTTCAGTGGAGCCAGGGAGTTGAGGAGATTATGAAGTCCAGTGTTATAATGGAAAAGCAGTTCAGCGGGAGTGGATAAGTGGTTGAAGGGGGGGAGGGCAGTGATGCCAGTATTCAGAGCAGTTAGGTCGATGTCCTTAATATTATGGAATGATATGGTGCGAGGTAGTTTAGATTTAAATAGTGCAAGGTTAACATTAAATGATATAAGCTTATGGTCAGAGATGGGGAGATCAATTGCAGAACAGTTAAAAGGAGCAGAACCAGAACAGCAGATCAGGTCCAGAATGTGTCCTTTTGAGTGGGTAGGAAAGTCAATAAACTGCCGTAATCCAAAACTGTCCAGGCAGGATGTGAATGTTTTTGTGAGAGAGTTATTCACATTGTCGAGATGTATATTGAAATCACCAAGTAGAATTATGTTAGGGCTAAGTTGTGAGAGAGGAAGGTAGAGAATTCACTGATGAAATCAGTGTTGGGCTTAGGCGGATGGTAAACAGTGACTATTATAGTAGGGGATGGTCCATTCAGTTTTATGACTAGAGATTCAAATGACTGGTGGGCTGGGATAGAGACAGATGATACTTTCCATTTCTTGCGGTGAATCACTGCGATGAATCACTGCGATCCCAATGGCACGGGGTTGACTAGTATAAACATACCCAGGAGGAGATGCTTCATTTAGCTGAGAAAAGTCATTTGGTTCTTGCCATGTCTCTGTTAGGCATAAGACATCAAACCTGTGGTCACTGATGAAATCCTGTAAAAGTCATCCTTTATTGGAGAGAGAGCGGATATTAAAAATTATAATATGTAACTAACGATTATCCTAAAAATAATTCATAATATTGTAATATCCTACAAGTGAAAGGTGATCCCTCGGGTTCTCGAGTCGTTTCGAGACAATGGCGGCACAAAAGTCTGGCATCTTGTCAGCAATTTCCTTAGAAATCATAATGTAAGATGTTTCAACAAACCGACCACACAGGAAATCATGTATAAGATCAGTTAAATCATGTGTATCATGCGTGTATTATATTAAAAAGAAAGCATAGTTCTGCCTCGCACCAAATTACTGGGTAGCTAGTAGCCTAGCTAGACGTGATACACAACTAAACTGCACGATTAAATCTGGGTTTTTTTCCGAGGAGATAAGCTGCGATTTCAACATATTCAAGCATCCAGAATTATAACCACGTTAATGAAGTTTGTAAGAAAGCAAACAGTTTGTAAATCCATCAAGATTTCAGTGAGATAAGAGTATTAATGTTTGTGCAGGTCACTTACCTTACCTCAGGTTACCTCCGTTTATCTAAGGTTCGCCTGATCCCGCGAGAAAGCCAGCTTGTGGTAAGATGACCGAGCTGTGCGGACGCGGTGGACTCCGGCGTAACACATCTAGTCATTCTATATACGTATATATCTATGCTCTGCAAAGGTCTAAAATATCTCTCAGCAGCTCACTAGAAAGTTCATGGGGATCCTCCATCAACGTAGCCGCAATGTTTTGAAAGACTTCTTTTTCGGTTTCAAGACTTCAGACCAAAACAATGGATTAGACTAGATTCGCATTAGACCCGCCCACTGACTTTGATGGGCGAGTTTGACAGATAAAATAAATTCATGAAGCACTGCAACACAAGACCATGAAATATTTAATTAAATAGTAAATAATTATATGTTTTTTTTTTATATGAAATGAACTGGTAATTTAATGAATTAATGACACATTTAATTCCAATTTTAATTAATTAATGACACATTGAATTAATCAATGACACATTTAATTAATTATTTAGTGGTGTATTTAATCATTTAATTATGGCACTTTTAGTCCTCCATACAACACTGGGTATTAGGTCTAAGCAAATATCAAGGAACTAAATGGAACAAGAAGTTCACTTAAATAGGAGGGAGAGTGAATGCACTTGAAGATGAACAAAACCCAGTGAAATTGTCTTCTGTTATTAAGATGCAGCCAGTTAAGTGATTCATACATGAAACAGTGATGAGTTTTAAATGAACACCTCAAAATAAATCTGCATAGGGAATTGTAAACAATATTGAGAGGTTTAAGATAACTGTCAAATGTGTTCTGGTAGACAATATCAGCATAGTCGATAATAGGAAGAATAAGTTGGGTGATTAATTTCTTCCTAACATCAAAAGTAAAACACTAAATAGAGCAATACAGTTGACTGAGACATCCAAAAATGCTCCTGACAACAGAGTCAATATGATGTTTGAATGAAAGTTCAGGGTCAAGCCAAAGTCCACGATATCTGAAGGAGCTGACAGTCTCAAGAAGGGAACCATCATCAAAATTGATTTGCAAATTGTGGGGATATAAGTGATTATAATGAGTATGAACAACCCAAGAACCCTGGGACTCCTGCTTTCTGGGAGTTTGTGTTGGTGTAGTTGTCTTGTAGCAAAAACTTTGTCATCCTCTTGGCAATGACTGAGAAGAAACCTACATTTAGCAGAACAATGCTTCAAAACTGTCGGATGGTAGATAATTCCTGTTCTTTTGGGTTCAGGATAGCCACAGCTCTATGGTATTCAATGGGGACACTCTGTGTCTTTCAGGACTTATTATATTGATTTATTTATTCATGCTAAGTTGCAAGGAAACGCAAGAGCAACACAATACAGTCATTCAACATGCAATGACAACACTACAATATTAGCATGAAAATGTATTACACCAGATGATATTACAATAAGTGATGTGTGGTTCAAATAAAGATTTATAAAGTGTAAGGAGCGCTGAAAGTGGAAAAAAATGTCTTAATTTGAAAAATAGTCCAACATATTTGGAGAGTTTATTTACTAATTGATCAATATGTCTTTTGAAATTCAGAAATTCATCAATTTCTACACCCAAAAATGTTGTTGATTTTACTCTTTCAATGTCTTGGCCATTGATAGAGAGACAGATATTTGCCTTATTATTTGTATTTTTTGTGGACCGAAATATAATATAGTTTGTTTTATTAATATTTAGTGATAATTTATTGCACTTAAACCACGTATCCACTTTCAACAACTCCTTGTTTGCTAATTCCTGCAAAACAAAAGGGTTTTTGTGAGACAGGATCAGGTTAGTGTCATCTGCAAATAACACTTTATGAAAGGCATTAGAGACATAGACTATGTCATTGATATAAAGGGTGAACAGAAGAGGCCCGAGAATGGATCCCTGGGGGACACCGAATGTGACAGTTTTCTGTACTGATTTTTGATCATTTATAAGTACAAACTGCTCTCTATTCTGAAGGTAACTTTTGAACCATCTCCATGCTGTGCCTCTGATCCCATAATACTGAAGTTTACAAAGTAAGATATTGATATCAATGGTATCAAATGCTTTTGATAGATCCAAAAATATGCCAATGGCCTGTTTGTTGTTGTCTATGGCATGTCTGATGTTTTCCAGAAGGTCAAGGATAGCCATGCAGGTAGTGCTTTGTTTCTTAAAGCCATACTGAGAAGAAGCTAGTATATTATATTTATCTAAATTAGGCCCCGATCCGATCACGTGACTCGGAAATCGGGGCCGATCACGCAACTGAAGACTCGATCGGGACTCGGACGTTACGACCCGATCAGAGATCGGTTTTATATACATTTATTTAGTCATTATTTGTATTAGATTGTTGATATATGGGCTATTGGTGATTCTAAAAAATAAAATGAGTATTTACTACCACCGTTTACGGCATGCGCATGTGCAGAAGACCAGCATGCTAGTTTGTTTTGAAGCGGAGTGGCGAGTTGTGGCGCACCATGTCTGCTGTGTGGAAGTATTTTAAAGTATGTGAGGAGAACGATGCAGTCGCAAACTGTCAAATTTGCAAAGTTGGAATATCGAGGGGTGGTAAGGACAAAGCGTCGTTTAATACCACAAACTTAATTCGGCACTTAAAAAACAAACACAGAGTATCGGATCGGGACTCGGTATCGGCAGATACTCAAAAGTCAAAGGACTCGGAATCGGATCGGGGGCAAAAAACCCTGATCGGAGCATCCCTAATCTAAATAGCCACTCAGCCTCTTGTGCACTATCTTCTCATATACCTTAGAGAGTGTAGCCAGGATTGATATGGGTCTATAGTTGTTTATATCATTTTTATCTCCTGATTTATAGATTGGAATGATTCTTGCTGTTTTTGCAAGTTTTGGTACAGTCCCATAGAACAGAGAGAGGTTTACACAGTAAGCAAGTGGCTCTACAATGAAATTCCTAATAGCCTTAAGGATAATACTACTAATTTCATCAGCTCCTGATGTTCTTGAGCTTTTCATGTTCCCAATGATCGATCGAATTTCATTATGGTCTGTTGGGCGCATAAAAAATGAGTTGGAGTACTCTCCATGTAGATAATGTGTAAAGGATTCTCCCCGGGGTGGATTAACTTTGCAAGCTAGATTCTCTCCAATGGAGACAAAATAGTTAATAAAGTGGTTTGCAAGGTCATTTGCATCTTTACCAGAAGAGCTACCAGTATCAGGGAGAACGGAATCTTTCCTGTCCCTACCGAGGGCTCTATTAAGAATCTGCCACAGTTTCTTAGAATCACCCAGAGATCGTTTGAGGTAGTCAGTGTAATGATCTCTTTTACTTTTCCGGATAATATGTGTAAGTTTGTTCCTAAATTTGGTGTAATTTTCTTTATTTGTATCATTAGGGTTTTTTATAAAGCATTTATAAAGTTTATTTTTGTGTTTGATAGATTTTAAGATACCCTGAGTCATCCATGGCTTATAAGCTTTAGTACTACTTATAACTCTTTTTTCAGGGATGGTACAATGAATAGAATCAGTTATAATATCAATTAGGGAATTGTATTTATCATTGCAATGATAAATAGTGTCCCAATTTTTGTTTTGTAGGTTTTGACACAATTTGTTTAATGTTCTTTCATTTATTATTTTAACTTTTGTTTTCTGGTTTGGAATTAAACGTTTAGTCACTAAGTCAATAGATAACAGTACCGGAAAATGGTCAGCAATATCAGAGATGATTACACCAGAAGTTAAACTCATATTAGATATGTTGGTGATGATGTTATCGATGATGGTCTTAGTATATTGGGTGACTCTAGTAAAAATATTGATGGTAGGATAGAAGGAATGTGCGTATAGGGTATTAATAAAGTCATTTTTTACTTTGTCATTTTTTGCTATGTCTATATTATAATCTCCAAGTATGATACATTCCTTTTTGTTACTATTTAAATTAAACAGGAGTTCCTCTAATTTTAGCCTAAACGAGTTAAAATCTGAATCCGGGGGACGGTAGACCACTCCAATTATATATTTTTTGGTACTGCTGATTTTGATCTCAGTGAATAGAGAGTCCGAGAGACCGTCATCAATAATCAAATCCTCACACACCCTAGCGTTGATCTTGGACCTCACATATAAGCAAACCCCACCTCCAAGTTTACTTGATCTATTTTTATGGATGAGTCTGTATCCCTCAATGTTTAGAGAATCTACTGTATGTGTGATCTCTTATTCAGCCAGGTCTCACTACAGGCCACCACGTCAAATCCATAGTTGGTAACAGTCAGAAGCGAGACTAAATCGTCATGGTGTTTTTGCAGACTTCTAGTGTTTACATGGATAAGAGAGAAATTATTATTGTTAAAAATGCCTTTCACCTGATCAGGAGAGTAACTTCAGCAGTTTAATCTCTCCATATAGTCAGCACAAGACTTGGGGGCATCTTTTATAGATCTTGTGCAGAATTCAGAGCTCGACCTTGCTCCCTGGACTACTTTGTTCACATTGCACAGCTTGGATGGTGAATGTTCGAACTCTGTGGTTGGAGCAGTTGGTTGGGAAACATGGTCGAGGGACCCCCAAGGGGGCGGTGTCTTCTGGTGTCTTCTATCTGCCTTCTTAGGTGCACCTCGAGGTCCTTCCCTTGTCATGACAAAAGTGCCACTCTTTATCTCCTTCAGCAGGCTTCTGGGCACTTTGAAAGGGTCCCTTGGGAATTTTGAATTTTGCCGCTCACTTTCTCTCCTCTTCCTAATGCGTTCAACCTTCCTGAGTGATATTAGGCAGCTCTTCACTTCACTCCATAAGTCTGTCAGCACCTCTTTCTCATGGGCCTCCACCTTTTTCCAAGCCTTGCAAAGTGCTCTCTGTTCTTTAATAAGCTTAAGGATTTCTTTTTCTCTCCAATTCTTGCCTTTAGGCGTGTATTCTGTCTTCCTTTTGGTCGAAACTGTCAAGGCATTCAATGGAGATGAACTTGCTCAACATGTTCACTTTGATCTCCACTTTGAGAGAATTCTTAAGAATGAGTGCAAGGTTGTTATCCAACTCCAACTCAGGAATGAAGGACATAACGGGCTGTGGGGGGAGAAGCAGGCTGTCCGAAGGCGACTTGGAGCATGCGAACAAGCTTAACACCTTCTTTAAAAGGTTTAGCTCCAAGACTCCTTTCTCCTCTTCGCCAGCCAGATGTCTGTTGTTCTCCAACGGCTCTTCAACCTGAGCCTCAGCCTGGAGAGGGTGCCGCTTCTCTGGAAGACCTCCTGCCTGGTTCCTGTGCCTAAAGCTTGGTTTATAGTCGTCCGCATGCGTCGAAACGCAATGACGCAGAGCCCGCTGCGTCCTTGCGTTGTGCTTGCGGCGTGCTTGCGTGCACCTCCCCAATTTTTTAACTATCCGTCGTTTCGACGGAGTGCCGACGGAGACCGCATCACTCTGATTGGTCCGCCGGAATTTTACCTCATTTCCGGAATTTCATGTTGCCGGTAGTATTCCCTCAACACAACAACAACACCGGCATTTTCATTGAAGAATAAACGACGAAATGGAAAACATTGAGGAACATGTTGCAGAGGAAGTGAGGAAGTACGAACACTTGTACAACTCTACTTTAAAAAATTACAAAGATGGCCAAATGGCACGCAATTCGTGGAGGGAGATTTCCCTTAATGTGGGGCTGTCTGTGGAAGACGCCCCCTATTGTTCTGCCGATGAATTGCTTTGCAACGTTCCCCAGCCGACGGAGAACTTCGAAAGGATTCGCCTCTGCGTCAATCCGTTTGTGTCATCACGCCGTACACCGTCGGAGAAGCGTAATTTGCCCTTAAGAAGTCATCTCCATCTGGCCTCAGTGATTACCGTCCTGCCCTTACATCCTATGTGATGAAGGTGCTGGAGAGGTTGGTGATGGCTCACCTAAAGCCACAGGTGAGATCGTTTTTAGACCCCCTACAGTTTGCCTACCAGCCGTGTCTGGGGGTGGATGACGCTGTCATTTATCTTCTGCAGGGAGCTCACTCACACCTGGATGGTGGTGAAGGCTCAGTGAGAATCACATTCTTGATTTCTCCAGTGCCTTCAACACTATCCAGCCTTTGTTGCTGGGTGATAAGCTGCAGTCGATGGGTGTTGGTGCATCCACTGTCTCCTGGATCACTGACTACCTGACAGACAGTTCGTGCGTCTGGGTCATGTCCTGTCTGATGTGGTGGTGAGTGGTGTGGGAGCCCCACAGGGCACTGTGCTTTCTCCATTCCTGTTCATCTTATACACCACTGACTTCCAGCACAACTTAGTCATGTCACATACAGAAACTTTCTGATGACTCTGCAGTTGTAGGGTATATAATTGGTGAACGGGATGAGGAGGAGTATAGAAGGCAGATTTGTGGGGTGGGCTAGGCGGAATCACCTGCTGCTTAATGTGGAAAAGACCAAAGAGATGATGATTAACTTCAAGAGGAAGGGAATAGCTCCTCTGCCCCTCAGCATCCCAGCATCCACCATGTGGAGATGGTGGAGGATTACAAATACCTGGGAGTGACCATGGATAACACAATCAGATAACAATCAGATAGAATACGGCCAGCCGTCGTCGAAGTGGAGGCGCGATTTTTTTTCTCTCATCTCGTTGACTCTTTGGTTGAGCTGGTTGAGATCTATGGTTGAGACACATTGTGTTTTTAGTCCCTTATCAGGTAAGCCAAACTTTATTTAACCATATTGGAATTATTATTATATTTGTTTGCTTTTGTTGGCCCGTTACTCATAATGTTAGTACCTACTTCAACGCTAAACACTTGATTTGAATTGTTAACGTTACTTTCTAGCTAAGCTATGGTAATGAAGTACGTGTTTATCCATGTACAAATTTGTTTAGCAAACGCTTTTATCCATTTCATGAATTTACCAATTCCTTAATATAGGATAAGAAGTACTTTATTCATGTCGTAGGAAATGTAACGTTAGGGCTAGTAGCAGCTGCTAACATTAACGTTACCTAATGTTAGTCCCGAACTTGCCTTGCTCAGGAACCCCTGATTTCTTAGTAGTTAGTGATATTAAGAAGAAGTAGGGGTGAACTGCCATTTATTTTTAATGTCTTTTTGTTCGTTTTTATTTGCATTTAGGTTTTAGTTAGAACCAGGTAGCTGTTTTTTTGTTTGTTGTTTTGGCCTTAGTTCACCCTGAAGGCAAGCTTCTTTTTGTACATGAACTGTGAAACTTGTCACTTGTGTGTGTGATGGGAATAAAAAGGTCACTTTTGTTACAATCGTTCCACGTTCATTTGTGTTTATGTTGCTTCCTCAAACCCCTAGACCAGGACGTAATAGAGGGTGTAGCTGGCACCACTTGCTGTCTTACATTAAAAAAAAAAAAAAAAAATGTATTGCACAAAACTTGGTGGGCTTGTAAGGAGTCATCCACAGTTTATTATTGTCAAATTTCGAGCGGGTGACTGGTGGTTTGTGAGATATAAACATGTAGTCATTATAGCGCCATAAGGATTGGGTGAATACTTCAAGGCCTTAACCCTCATTCTACTCTCTTGCATGCTCTCTGTCTGGCTGTCCATTCACTTGGAGCCCCAGAGACCCCAAAGATAGCACAAGGGTTAAAGGTAATGTTACCGGCCTCAAGCCTAGGGGTACTTGGACCGGTAGCTATTTTGCTACACAGTTATGATGGCTGTGAACAGCAAGAACAACACTTTACAGCGGTGTGCGGCTATATCAAGCGCCATTTATTTCTTCTTCTATCAAAGTATTAGGCGACATCACAGTTCACATTCAACTTATCAAGCTAATGCACTGAGCATCACTACAACAGCATGTACATAATAACGCAATACAAAGCGTACTGTGGCTGCATTAACAAATATGTCGAAACTCATTGACATAATCAACAAAACGCCACGAAACAATAGAATAGACTACACATATTTAATTTATCTAGCCTACTACAATGCCACAAATCCACAAAAATCTTCTTCAAGTTCAGGGCATCAAAACAATGACATGCACCGTTGGCATGGAAAACAATCGCCTAAACGCTAACTTACTACACAAACACAACGCACATATGAACCACGTTCAAACCCGGTGTCCGAGCACCTCCTTGTCCCATGAGTGCAACCGAATGTTCTTCCATGTGTAGGCAATACACTAAGGAATTTTATTATGGGCTCGATTTAGCGTTTTTTCACTGCACTTGGTATGACAGTGCCCCCTATGGACACAAAATGGAACAACAACAACATGACAAGGACGGGAGTATAACCTAGGAAGTAACTCTTTATTTATGTGCTTTGTTGAAAAAAATAAAATAAATAAAAATAAGGGGTGTGTATATTAGATGCTTCCAATGAGAGACTCTTTTTCCAGCCTCTACACTCTCCCCTACTTTTTAAAGATGTCTCCTGACATTGAGAGCTACAATAATAAGTCAACTCGAAATCACAAATTTAATTCAGGAGAAATCATTACTGCCTACTCTGGTAAGTAAGTATCTGAGTTAATAATACATCAAGGTGCAGTCTTGTCAGTTCAGTCTTAAGTCTAGTAAGTCCAGACTACTGGTCTTGGCCCATAGTTGATGTCTGGGAAGACGAAACTTGGCATCCCAGTGCTTGACATAAGATAAGGTACACACTGAAACACAGAGTTGGCTACATGGGTCAGTGGCTGATATGAGGGTTGACCTAGACTGTTATAAGTGAACATTCCCCTGGGTCGTGGCACACGTGAAGATCTCCTCACCATTTGTTCAACCTGTGGCTCCAGATCAGGCTCTTCCTCTGCTCCCCCTGGTTCATTTGGAGCATCATCATTAACTTCCTGTTAATGGGTGGGTCTGTCTCCCTCACACTGCGTATATCTGGTGGCATTTGTGACTGTTCTGGCATGCATGTTTCTTTTTGCTCTGTAACCAAGTCTTGGCCAGTTGCTATATTTCTCACTGGTTGAAACTCATGAGCAGAGGGATTAAGCTGAACCTGTGGCTTTGAGTGAGTGACGTGAGGTCTGATAGGAGTCATTTTATACACTGGTACAGGCCACGGGCTGCATGAATCCTCTTCCTCACTCGACTCAGAGTTCTGTTCTGACATCCCATTGTTATTAGTTCTCGGTTTTGTTTGTTCCTTCCTTTTAGATATTATTCCAGTCTCTTCTAGCGGCAAAGCAGTCACTGGCAGCAAAAGATTTCAGTGAAGTACACGGATGGTTTTGTGTCCAACTTCTACTTGCACTTTGTACACAGGCCCTTCACCAACTCTCTCAATAACATGGTGGACTTTCTCCTCCCAGTAGGCACGGAGTTTGCCGCGGCCACCTCTTTCAGAAAGGTTCCTCACCAGCACCCTGTCACCTGGTTGTAGCGCCTTTTACGTTTTTGTCATACTGCCTCTTTCCCTTTGCAGATGATTTTTTACTATTTTCTGAGGCTATTTTATATGCCTCCCGCATCCTACTTGCCCATTTTTGTACAAGCATTTGTCTGTCTGGTGTTTCTTGTTCTGGTTTGAGGTCAAAGAGTAAGTCGATCGGCAACCGTGGGGCTCTTCCATATAAAAGAAAAAATGGTGAGTATCCCGTAGCATCATGTGTGGTGCAGTTATATGCATGCACAATATGAGGTAGATGGTCTTTCCAATCTGACTTTTTTTCTTCCTGTAGTGTCCGAAGCATCTGGAGCAGTGTTCTGTTCAGTCTCTCAACAGGGTTTCCCTGTGGATGGTATGGCGTAGTTCATGAATGAGATATACCTGCCAACTGCTGAAGTCTTTGAAACAGGGAATTCTCAAGTTCCCGCCCCTGATCATGGTGCAATTTTTCAGGGTAACCAAATCTGGGGATGAAATCCTGGAAGATTGTCTCTGCTGCTGTCTTCCCAGACTTGTTCTTGGTGGGGTACGCTTGAGCAAAGCGGGTAAAGTGGTCCACCAGGACATGTATATATTCATAGCCTTCTTTCAAGGTGGAGGTAATCAACAGAAACAAACTCAAACGGGGCACTGGAGGTTATGGAGACCATGGGTGCTTTGTTCGGGACACAAGGCCACTTCTGTTTAATACAAGCGCACCTTCGGATCACATAATCTTCTATTTCCTTCTGCATAAAAGGCCAAAAGAACCTCTCCCTTGCAAGTCGAATTACTTTGTCTGCACCTACAGTATATGCCCCATGTTGTCATGCAAGTTCTCCATCACCATTTGTTTCAGTTCAGTGGGTAGAACCAGCTGTTTTCTCTGACTCACACATCTGTACAGAATTCCCTTGTCTAATTTCAGTTTGTTCCACTCATGTACTAGTCTCCTTGTTCCAGGTGCCATTTGTCTTTTGTCATTATCATTTGGGATCCATCCTCTCATTTTCAGTGTTATTACCTCACTAATTGGAGGATAATTTTTTTGTGCTGTTTGGATGTCCTCTGGGGTGAAAACAGGTGTAATGTCAGGTAGATTCATCAGGTGATGTGTTGAGGACCAGTGCAGCAGCCCAAGGTACCTCCTGCTTTTGCTTCACTTTTCCTCCTTGCCAGATAGCTGCCACTACTTCTGTGGGCACTGATTCTGTGTATTCACCTAAGCGTTCCTGGGGATTGATTGGATAACGCGACAGTGTGTCAGCATCAGAATTCATCTTCCCTGGCCTATACTTGAGGTCAAAATGAAAGTCTGCCAGCTCGCCAACCCAGCGGTGACCTACTGCATTGAGCTTTGCTGTGGTGAGTATATACGTCTGTGGGTTGTTATCGGTATACACTGTGAAAGTAGAAAAGTAGAAGCATGGTACAAATAGTTTTTTGCAAACCGCCCATTTCAGAGCAAGAAACTCCAACTTTCCAGAGTGCACATGGTAGTTTTTTTTCTGCTGGAGTGAGTGCCCTGGAGCCATATCCTATGACACGTAGTTTGCCTCCCTGCTGTTGGTAAAGGACCACCCCTAAACCTTCATTTGAGGTATCGGTGTGGAGGATAAATGGCAAATCATAGTCAGGATAGCCTAATATGGGAGAACTGGCTAACATGTCCATAAACCTGGAGACAATGGTACTGTGCTCAGAAGTCCATTGCACAGGTGTCTTTGATGACAGCTGACCACTGCTTAGACTTTGGGCTCTTCTCTTAGGAGGTTTGGACAGAACTGTTCGGTTAGATTCCTTCTGACCCTGTACAAGCTCAAAAAGGGGCCTGGCAAGTCTGGCAAAGTCCTGAATATAAGAGCGATAGTAGTTTAAGAAACCTAATAAAGCTCTAACTTCGCCCACTGTTTTGGGCTCTCTCTCTCTTTCAATTTTGCAACAGCCTCCAAGTCCGTGGGGTCTATTTGGACTCCTTCACTTCACTCCTTCAAAGAAAAAAAAAAAAAAAGAAAAAAAAAAAAACTTCACCTGGCCTAGGTACTTCACCTGCTGTTGAAACAGTTCACATTTCTTTTGCCGCAGCTTGATGCCATGCTCTCTCATTCGACCAAACACCTGACGTAGTGCTTGTATGTGACCATCAAAAGTTGTTGAATAACACAACACATTATCTAAATATGGGGAACAACACTCGTCTCTCAGACCCTCTAAAACTCCCTCCATGCGTCTTTGAAATGCTGCTGGAGCATTGGTGAGGCCGAATGGGAGTCGCACCCACTCATATAACCCCCATGGAGTAATGAATGCTGTGACATGTTGAGAACTTTCATCCACAAAGCCCTGATGATAAGCACTCCCTTGGTCAAGTATTGAAAACCAGGTGTAGCCTACGAGATTATCCAGCAGGTGTTGGATATGTGGCAAGGGGTGACGGTCAGGTATGGTTTTCCGGTTGAGTTTTCTGAAGTCGACACACAACCGCAAGCAGCTATCTTTTTTTTCGCACACAAACCACAGGCAACGGATATGATGACGTGGACTTCCTTATCCATCCTTGACGAAGCAGATTCTGTACATACTCTTTGACTTCTCTGTATAAGGGTTTTGGGATGGCATTGTAACATTTCTGTACGGGTACTTCATCCTTGAGGCTGATTTTTAGTTTGAGGTTTTGGATGCAGCCAATATCATCATCTTCTTTAGCAAAAATGTCTGATTCTTCATAGAGCATATTTCTTACAGTCTCCTGCTCCTTTTCCTCTAAATGTGACAAGTCAACAGGTGGGTGCCATTTGCTGTGTGCTGGGTGATGTTGTTTGTCATTTACCTGTTGACTTTGGGGTTCAGAGCTTAGCTGAGCAGAGCAGGTTTCAGCTTCCATGGACTGGTTGACTGGTACATCGTTTTGCAGAGGGCAACTGACAGGTCTCACCTCAGCCACTTCCTCCAGGGTGCCCAGTATTGTTCTCCCTGAGAGGAAAATATCATGTTTGGTCACATTCTGGACGGGGATCTTAACAACTTTGGATGAACCTTTGGGGACGTTCACAAGAGCAGGGAACAGTTCTAACCCATTTGGATAGTTATGGTCTACTGCTGGCTCATACAATCTTGTCCCCCCATCTGGCCAGGGCCTAACTCTGCACCGAACCTCACCTAATTGGCCTACAGGTATGGTAAGTCCTTTCTTCCCTACCCTGACATCAAACTGTGTAGCCGTTTCTTTTTCATCAGAGACTGTTGCGCTGAGAATAGACACTATAGCTTTGGCTGTATTTTCACTAACATTTAAAGCTTCCTTTAGCAGTATGCTGATATCCAGTCCATCTGTGTGCTCATTCCCCTTAATTATCTCTGTGATGACATTTGACCCCAACAAAGGGAACCTGATACAACTTTGGCCTACTAACATGGGCACCTGCACTGCTACTTCAGTCACTGGCTGCCCCTCTCCAGCGACTGCACTCCATTTCCCGACCACTGTCTCTTTAGACAGCCAATGGCTCGATGTCCAGCCTGGCCACAACGGAAGCAGTGAGAGCATGTCATGTTTTCCTGTTGCACACATTGAGAACAACGGCCTTTTGTGCCGGACCTGCCAGTCTGGGTATTTATCTGGGGCTGTCTAAATTCTTGGGAAGCCTCGCTCTCTGTTTTTGTAGCAAGTTTGCTCAAGTGTTTTGTTAATGTGGACACCTGGGCAGTCAATTCCATGATAGCAGTCTGATTAGCCTGTATGTCACGGCTAACTTCAGTCAGTTTTGCTTTGTCAACTGGTTGGTCGTCACGTGGTTGAACTGAGCTAACAGTCGCTGATTTCGATTTAGTCACAGCACCAAGGCGTTTTAGTCTGTCAGCTTCCTCACTAGCTGAATTCAGTATCACTCTGTTGTGAGGCTGATAGAACACACTGTTTGAGACCCATGAGCCTATACATGAACTGCTGTGGAGTCTCTTTATCCTGCTGCCTAGCATTGCTCAACTCATGAAAGAGTTCTGTGCCACTTTTCTCTCTGATATGAGACCTGAGAAACCGCTTTAACTCGTCTACCTTGAGGTCATCTTTGTCGGTTAGCATTTCTCTGAAGTTACCCGGTTTAGTAACCTTTATCACTGTTCTGATAACCTCAGACTCACTGAAACCTTCCTTAAGACCCTCATTTATTTGTTTGCAGAGACTGTGAGATTTCAGACCCAGAATCAGATAGTTGACCACCATGAATCGCACTCCGCTCCCGGGCATTTTCCTTTCTAATGTGCGCTCACTGGGCAACAAAATAGAAGAACTCCAGCTACGGATGGGGAAAAACAGACCTATCTTCATCTTCAGTCCTTTGCTTCACCGAGACCTGGCTGAGTGGATTAATACCGGACTCCGCGCTGCAGCTGGAAGGTTTCCAACTCTTCAGAGCGGATCGCCACACAGAGCTCTCCGGCAAGATGAAAGGTGGAGGTCTGTGTTTTTACATCAACTGTAGCTGGTGTACCGACGTGACAGTGATCCAGCAGTACTGTTCCCGGACTTGGAATCACTTTTCATAAACTGCAAACCCTTTTACTCCCCCCGCGAGTTTTGATTCTGGTCGGTGTTTACATCCCGCCGGCAGCCAACGTCCATGACGCACAGCGCGCGCTGGCCGACCAGATTCTACACGTGGAGAAAACTAACCCGGACTCCTTAGTTATTGTCCTCGGTGACTTTAACAAGGGAAATCTCTCCCACGATCTCCCTAAATATAAACAGTTTATCAGCTGTCCCACCAGAGAAGACAGAACTTTGGACCACTGCTACACCACGGTCAAAGATGCCTTTCACGCTGTCCCCCGTGCACCACTGGGAGAATCGGACCACGTCATGATCCACCTGATTCCAGCATATAGACAGAAACTCAAACTCTGTAAACCTGCTGTGAGGACGTCAAAGATGTGGACCAGTGAAGCTGTGGACCGCTTAAGGGCATGTTTGGACTGTACTGACTGGGACACTTTCAAGGCGGCATCAAACAGTTTGGATGAGTACACAGAAGCAGTGACGTCATACATCAGCTTCTGTGAGGACTGTTGTATTCCAACACGCACCAGGGTGAGTTATAACAATGACAAACCCTGGTTCACAGCCAAACTCAGGCACCTTAGGTTGGAGAAGGAGAAGGCATTCAGGAGTGGAGACAGAGAAAAATTCAAAGAGTCAAAGTACATGTTTAGCAAAGCGGTGAGGGAAGCTAAACGACAGTACTCAGAAAAGCTGCAGAGCCAGTTTGCAGCCAACGACTCGAGCTCTGTCTGGAGGGGCTTCAAGAACATCACCAACTACAAGCCCAAACCCCCCCACTCTGTGAATGACTCACGCCTGGCCAACAACCTGAATGAATACTTCTGCCGCTTTGAAAGACAATGGGACAGTACCACGACCACCCCCCCCCCACGGTGACACCTCTCCCACCAGCAGTGGTGTCTGTGAAACCTCACAGGCCCCCACACCAGTGCCCCCCTCCTCCCCGGCAACAACAACGACCAAGGCTCCTTCACAGCCGGTGGTCTCAGAGCCTCCCTCCTCCATCTCACCTCTCATCATCCTGGAGAAGGACGTGAAGAGGCTGTTTATGAGGCAGAACCCCCGCAAGGCTGCTGGACCAGACGCTGTGTCTCCATCCACCTTGAAGCACTGCGCTGATCAACTGTCTTCAGTGTTCACGGATATATTCAACATCTCACTGAAGTCATGTCACGTGCCAGCTTGCTTCAAGGCCTCCACCATCATCCCAGTCCCCAAAAAGCCAAGGAATACCGGACTGCATGACTACCGCCCTGTTGCCCTGACATCGGTTGTGATGAAGTCTTTTGAGCGCCTTGTGCTTTCTCACCTCAAGGACTTAACAGACCCATTCCTGGACCCCCTGCAGTTCGCCTACAGATCAAACAGATCTGTGGATGACGCTGTCAACCTGTCACTCCACCTCATCCTCCAGCACCTGGACTCCCCCAGATCATATGCCAGGGTCCTGTTTGTGGATTTCAGCTCGGCCTTCAACACGGTCGTTCCGTCTCTACTACAGGACAAACTCTCCCAGCTGACCGTGCCTGACTCCATCTGCAGTTGGATCACAGACTTCCTGTCTGACAGGAGGCAGCATGTGAGGCTGGGAAAACACATCTCAGACTCCCGTACCATCAGCACGGGTTCCCCTCAAGGCTGTGTCCTTTCTCCTCTGCTCTTCTCCCTGTACACTAACAGCTGCACCTCCAGTCACGAGTCTGTCAATCTCCTGAAGTTTGCGGATGACACCACCCTCATCGGGCTCATCTCAGGTGGAGATGAGAGCGCCTACAGACTGGAGATTGACCGCTTGGTGACTTGGTGTAGCTGCCACAATATGGAGCTGAATGCCTCCAAAACAGTGGAGATGATTGTGGATTACAGGAAGAACACAGCTCCACGCCTCCCCATCATCCTGCGTGACTCTACAGTCAACACTGTGGAGTCCCTCCGTTTCCTGGGCACCGTCATCTCCCAGGACCTCAAATGGGAGCTGAACATCAGCGCCCTGATCAAAAAAGCACAGCAGAGGATGTACTTCCTGCGGCAACTGAAGAAATTCAACCTGCCAAAGTCAATGATGGTTCACTTCTACACTGCCATCATTGAGTCCATCCTCACCAGCTCCATCACCACCTGGTATGCTGCAGCCTCTGCTAAGGACAAGAGCAGACTGCAGCGTATCATTTGCTGTGCAGAGAAGTTGACTGGCGGCAGTCTGAAGTCTCTCGACGAGCTGTACGCTTCCAGGACTCTGAAGCGTGCAGCTAAGATTGTGGCTGATCCCTCTCACCCTGGACACGGACTATTAAACAGATGGCTGCGATCCATCGAGTGTAGTGAACAGTTTTTTCCCATCCGCAGTCCTTCTGCTGAACAATACTAAGCCCCCCCCCGAACACATCAATCTCACCATCACCCCACAGTTCTGGTGGAATATATATATATATATATACACTGTGTATATATTTTGTAGTTTTTGTATTTTTGTATTTTAAATATAGTTTCTATATTTATTTTATTTTATTCTATTTTATTTTGTTTTATGCGTACCAACACCAAGGCAAATTCCTTGTATGCACAAACATGCTTGGCAATAAAGTCCTTTCTGATTCTGATTCTGAAATTCTCTAGAGAAAGCTCTCACGCTGCTCCTAGACCTAAGGAGAGCTTTAAGTCATTTGAAAGTTTTACTCTTAGTCTTGCTCATCCAAACCAGAAAACATAATAAACAATTCTTTTTGTTGTGGCGTATCGCCCACCTGCTCCTTATTCTGAGTTTTTAGCTGAATTCTCTGAGTTATGTCAAAGTCAAAAAGTCAAAGTCAGCTTTATTGTCAATTTCTTCGCATATACTTGACATACAAAGGAATCGAAATTACGTTTCACCCCATCCCATGCGTATACATGAACCACGAACAACATGTGATTATGTGATTTAGAACTAAGAACAGATAAAGTCATTATAGTAGGTGACCATAACATCCATGTTGGTGTTGTCAGTGACAGCCTTAGCTCCTTGTTTACATGACTATTAGATTCAATTGGCTTTTCTCAGAATGTAAATGGGTGAACTCACAGTTTTAATCACACCTTAGATCTTGGCCTAACATATGGCATAGATACTGAAGGTCTAACCCTCTTTTGTCTAATCATTTCCTCATAACTTCTGAATTTACGATAATAAATTACACAGGAACTGAAAAGACCTGTCATCCCAGTGGATGTTTATCTAATGATGCTGTAACTAGATATAAAGAATTAATTCCTTCTTTATTCACCCCAGTGCCACGTGCCAATGTTGTGGACGACAGCAACCACAATTTAACTCCTGCACTAATAGATTATTGTGTAGATGGCACTGCAGCATCGCTTAGCTCAACTCTAAACTTAAAAAGAAGGTCATGAATGGGAGGAGGATAGCTCCCTGGTATAATTCACAGTTGCGCTGTTTAAAACAGGCAGCCCGAAAGCCAGAAAAAATTGCCTGGAAAGATAGTTTAACAACTCATAAAAAATATCTCAGTAGTATTAGAACAGCACATTATTCATCATTAATAGCAGAAAACAAGAACAAGCCCAGATTTTTTTTTTTTCAGCACTGAGAGCCAGGCTGACAAAGAGACACAGCTCTGTTGAGCCATCTATTCCTTTATCCCTCAGTAGTAATGACTTCATCTAAGCTGCTTTACTAATAAAATTGTTGGCATTAGAGAAAACATTCAAGGCATCCTTCCAACAGCTGTCAAAGCTGTAAGTACAGTGACATTAGAAATTTCTGTTAGACCTTATTAACATCTGGAATCCTTCTCTTTGAGCTCTCTTCAGCAATTACAATATCTAAACCTGTCTTCTAGATTGAATCCCAAGTAAATTGCTCAAAGAAGTCTTTCCATTAATTAACACCTCCAATATATTACTACAGAGACCTGAAAGTGAAATCAAGATTAAAGGAACTGCATTAGACTGGTTTGAATCCTATCTGTTTGACAGATTCCAGTTTGTTCATGTCAACATTTCTCTAGTTATACAATCGTAAGTTACGGAGTTCGCCAGGGTTCTGTGCTAGGACCAATACTCTTCACATTATACATGTTGCCATTAAGCAAGATTATTAGAAAACATGACTTAAACTTCCATTGCTATGCAGACGACACCCAGCTATATTTCTCCATGAAACCAGATGAAATTAATCAGCTGGTTAAACTCTAAGCATGCCTTAAAGACATAAAGGCTTGGATGACCTGTAATTTCCTACTCTTAAACTCAGACAAAACAGAAGTTATTGTATTTGGTCCCCCCAAATACAATTTGGTTCCCCCGACCACAATGTTGTGGTTGTTGCATTCCACACATGGCACTGGGGTGAATAAAAGAAGGAAGGAATTAATTCTTTATATGTAGTTACAGCATCATCACATAAACATCTACTGTAATGAAATGTCTTTTCAGTTCCTGTGTAATCCATTATTGTAAATTCAAGTTATGAGGAAATGATCAAACAAAAGAGGTTATGAGTAAATACTGTTAAACCTTCAGTTTCTATACCGTGTGTTAGGACAAGATCTAAGCTGTGATTAAAACTGTGAGTTGATCCATTTACATTCTGAGAAAAGCCAGTTGAATCTAATAATGATGTAAATGAGGAGCTAAGGCTGTCACTGACAACATCAACAGTAAAGTCACCTACTATAATGACTTTATCTGTTCTAAAAACTAAATCACATAACAACTCAGAGAATTCAGCTAAAAACTCAGAATAAGGAGCAGGTAGGCGATACACCACAACAAAAATAATAATTTTTTTGTGTTTTCCGGTTTGGATGAGCAAGACTAAGGGTAAGACTTTCAAATGAATTAAAGCTCTCCTTAGGTCTAGGATTAATAGATAAATCAGAGTGGAAGATTGCTGCGACTCCTCCTTCTCCTCTACCTGTGCTTCTAGGAATGTGATAATTACTATGACTGGGTGCTGTACACTCATTTAAACTAACATATTCATCATCCTGTAGCCATGTTTCAGTCAAACTAAGTAGATCAATCTGATGATCAGTTATCAGATCATTCACTAAAAGAGATTTGGAAGAGAGATCTGACATTTAAAAGACCACATTTAATTTTCCTATTCTTCTGTTCTGCCAATGAAATTGTACACAAACATATTACCAGGATTTCAGAACATTTAACTGTAATATTTCACCATAAATCACTGTCTTTTCACATTACAAGATACTGTAATATAATACTGTCGTTTTGTAGTACTGTGAAATTGATGCTTGCAAAGTAAATTACTATGAACATGTTTTACACGAATTTCACACTGTTTTTGCACGGTAAAATGCCGTATTCAAACTATCCTTTGTGATAACAACAAATTACTGTAAAATTAGAATTCGCGCCTGAATTGTGGGGCCAAGGCAAAGCAGCAGTGAACCACATGCATTCAGCCATAGACATATGCATTCACTTGCACACCCACAGGAAGAGGACAGCAAAAAGGTATGGTGAACATCATTTAAAATATTAGACCACTTGTTATGACGTGCTGTCATCTCGATGGGAGGGATAGTTAGAGTTATTCGGCCGAGAAATGAGAAAATGCGGTGAATTAGTCGCAAATAATCCGCAAATTAGTGTAAATGACGTAGTAGGCACCATGGTGCACCCACAAGTGAGCGTGTGAAAACTTATTGACTTTGAGTGGATGGCAATGTGATCATACATGATCATACGTCATGTTCATTTACAGTCTCAGTCCAGGAAAAAGCACATCAGCCCACATGTGAGCACACTGGTGCAAAGACATGTTGTGAGAAAGTGCCAACCGTTTACTGTTTCTTATTTTACTTATTTAACGGCCCTCTTAGTTAAATGTATTAATTGTCACCTGTTCCCGTCCTTTGTTCTCCTGGGCATGGGCATAAAGAGGAAGCGCGCCTCTTTAGCTACCCTTTTATGGAGAGGAAAGGAGGCGGGTATTGTTCTGATTGGAGGGTGAAATGGGTGGATATATTTCTGTTAATTAAGTTAAATTGTTCACATTGTACATTTTGTTGATTACTTCTGAATGTACTGTATTTTTGTTTATGTTTTTTTAAGTTTAATATGTATTGGTTGGGACGAGCAAATCAAGGAAGTTATTGTTTTATTGTTAAACATGTCTGTCCTCCCTTCAGCAGATCTACTCTGATAGGTTGATTTGAACTGAAGAGAAGACCTATCAGAGTATATAGGCTGAGAATGGTTTTAGGGGGTTAGTGTTTTTGTATGCTATGGGAAGAGCAGCACCCTTTTTTTGTCTTGGTTACAAGACTATTTTTGTTTGAACCTTTTAGAATAAAAGTCATCCTGTTTTCTGCACACCTCCTGGCCAGTGTGATGTGTTTGTGGTCCTGCACCTCTCTTTACAACACATGTCAAGTTTGATTGGATGGCAACGCAGACATGTTTAATGTTGATCATACATCATAATCATTTCCAGACAGAGTGTGAGCTGTATTGTTGCAAATTTCTACTTCTACTTCTTGTTTAAATAAAAGATACAATGAGTATGGTCTCTGTTTTCTTTGTTTATTATGGAGCAAATTCAAAGCATGCTTGTGTAGTTGTGTTAAAATCAATGAACAAGTCAAATGTACAATGTTTTGCTGTATTATTTAAATTGTAAATTTACAGAATTGCTGGCTAACAAGTTGCATTACTTTTACAGTAATAATATAACAATACTGTAATTCCACAGCTACATACAGTTATATTACAGTAATTCCATAGGTACTGTAGCTGTGAATAGCTATAATTTAAATTACTGTGAAATATTGACAGTAATTTACTGTGAAATATTTACAGTAAAATATTGTGATACATTTCCTGTAAATTACAGTGAAATTACTGTGAAAGTAATGCAATTATTAGCAAGTAATTTAGTAAATTTACAATGACATTTTTAACTGTGTACTGATTTGTATCAGGTTCAAATGAGTAACTCCTCTTTTGTTGTTTTTTGGTTTAAATAATCTGATTTATTATTATAGCTCCACCTTCTGGTTGATGTGTTTTAATATTTTCATTTCAACCATTAATTAAGGATAATCTATTATATCTATTATAATCTAAAATCTGAGCGGCACAATGGTGTGGTGGTTAGTGCTGATGCCTCACAGCTATACGGTTTGGGTTCGAATCAGCCAATTGCGGCCTTACTCTGTGAAGTTTGCATATTCTCCCTGTGTCTGTGTGTGTTCTGGGTAATCTGGCTTCCTCCTACTGTCTAAAGACATGCTTGTTAGGTTAACTGGCGATTTTAAGTGTGAATAGTTGTCTGCCTGTTGTGTAGCTGAGAGAATGAATGAATAATCTAAAATCTGAGTTTTGTACCATCTTCAACTCCCAAGTCCTACTTTTATAAATATAAGAAGACCCCTATTTACTTTCTGTTAAACCACTGGCCAAGCCTTCTCGGGTACTTTGCTTTGTTGTAACATAAAAAAGAGAGAAATGTTATCTGATTAAGATCTAATGTTCACATTTATTTCCTTCTTCTTTTCCAGATTTATTTTCTTTTCGTGGCCCACCTGAGAAACCATATAATGTACAACACAAAATGATTAAATCATACTATAAACTGCAGACTGCAAAAAGAAAACACTGTGAAAGTAATACAATTATTAGCCAGAAATTTAGTAAATTTACAATGAAAATTTTAAGTGTCCTGATTTGTATCAGGTTCAAATGAGTAACTCCACATAAACAGCTCTATTAATTTAATCAAATGCTTAATACTGTACTATTCATGAAGCTAAGACTTAAAGCATGACTATTAGAATGCATTTGTTTTCAGTAGTGTGCCTTATGACCTGGAAAGTTAATGTACTGTATATTAGTTTACAATGATTACATTTGCCTATATCTGAACAATAATTACAGAGGGTGAGGGTGCTTTGTATCCTCCTGTCATCTTGTTCCTGTTCTCCTTTCAACTGTCCCCTTTTGTCTTTACCTTGTTTTGTCTCACTTCTTGTCCCTCTTCATCTACACTCTTCTTTCATTCCACCACCCACCTCCACTCCTGTTCTCTCTTCTTTTCTTTCTGGCCTTTTCCTGCTTTTCTATTTTTCAGTATGTTTACATGCTCTCTAATGCTCAATTACAGTTCACAATATGACAATATTCCAGATTTGATATGACTTATAAATATGGCATTTTCAGTTTAGCCGTTTCAAATAAGACTTTGAATAAATATAGTGTATGGGATATATATTAGTCTGGTTTTAGTTGCATTCTTGGACATGCATACAGCTCATTCTGAATATGCAGGGTTTCAACCGTTCTACACACTGCCTCTTGCAACACCAATCATCATTAGTGCAACATCTTTATGACATTGTCTGATAAATACAAGACAGAATAAACCTCTCATTGCTCACATGTACACTTGATATACAGCATATCTAGTAATTATAGGGAGACGGAGAATTCTATCTCAACCAGAGCATTAATTACATACTGAATGGGAGTCCACTCACACACTGATAACTATGTAGCACATTAATTGTACTCAGTTAATGGAGAAGTGAGACAAGGTGACATTATAACACACCTTTCATGGCATCATCTGAAAATGTCTGTCTGTGTGTATTTATGTGTCCCTGAATAGTCAGAGGTGGAGTCATTAGCCATCATTAACATTTTCCATTCAAGAGATTCTGAACTCAGTTCCTTTTGGCTTTCTTGAAACATGTTGTTTTAAAATGGAACACTGTAGCATACACTATCATGTAAGATGTAACATCATCAGCTATATCTTGTATCATGATTAGATTCTACATGTACACCTTAGTCAGATGTATTTATCATTTACAGCTGTATGCTTATCTCCTTCGTCCTGTTGTTTTTTTCTGCCTCTAACTGGCTGGCCTCAGGCAAATGGGTCCTTCCATATGAGCTGGGTTTTGCTCAAGGTTTCTTCCTGTTAAAGGGATTTTTTCCTTGACAACATTGCCTCAGTGCCTGAGGGTTTCAGACAGGGTTCTGTAAACTGTCTTGAGACAACTTGTATTATTATTGATGCTGTATAAATCTGAATTGACTGAATCAAAGTACAAGTTGGTAATTTCCAACATTATGCAATTGAGATTATGTGATATAGCTACATTTATATGACATTCTTTGGTGCCATTTTTATACTGTCTTTGCTCAAGTAAATAAATGTTTTTATCCTTGTATGACTAAACGTAGCATCCAGACTTCAGCTATATGTGTTTTAGGACTGACGCTGAAACATGCATATGTTTTGGGCTAAAACAGTAGTTGAAGTTGGTCAAACTTGAAAATATAAATTATTGACATTTAAGGCAATAATGTTAGTTAGCAAAACAAAGCAAGCCAGTTGTTTTCTCCCAAAAAATTGGTTACTTGTTAATTCTTGTATCTTCAAGTTGGAGTTCAATACAAGCCACAACAATTCTGCTAACTCTTATTTCTTTGTTGAGAAATGCAGGAATGTCAACTTTCCGTGTTGGCACTTTTCACTTGAAGTCTCATTATGGATGTGCTGCCTCGAACTGTAGTCCACACGGGTACGTTTTCACCAACCTTTAATTAAATTAGAGAAAGAGAGAGAGAGAGACAGAGAGAGAGAAGAGCGGAGCCGGCCACAGGCAATGACTCGGTCTGCTGTGCCGTTTGCTGTCTGCCTCTCTACTCAGTTCTCTGCCATCTGCTGGTCTCAGTAAATGACTGTATGTTGAGACAGTGGTGATTTAATAAGTTAACGTTAAACTATAACATGATTATTTGCGCGGTGTTTGAAAAGGTTTAAATGCATTTAATTGGCTGTTCTGTTTTATGCTGACTGCTGATTTTCTTAACCTAGGCTTGTTGAGTAGATTCCCTTAATTAATATGTATAGTAATTAGTGCCGAGTGTCTATGACACGAGCCCACTATTGATCTTCTGCGTGTTTCTTTGCAGTTTTATTATTCATTTTCCGCCCTTTTTCGCCGATTAATGCGGCCCGAACCGGCAAGAGGACCCCAACACATGTTATATCGAAACGTATGTTTTGATCCCGAATCCCGTGCTATTACTTTTATAAGCGATCGGTGAGTTTTTCGCGAATTAATTTCGCATTGAAATGAATGGGAGACCCCGAAAAATCAACAGGCATTTTCTACAATCAACTGCTCTGGCATACTTTCACCCAGACACTTCATTTAAACTTTAAAACGTAGACACTCTTGTCTTCTGTTCAGAGATTCCCTTCACTTATCGACACCTTTTACCGTTTTTAAACCATGAAGCCTCAAAGCGGTGTAGGTTTTTACTCAGATTTCGGGGGTTTATAATGGGTGTGTATTGCGCGGAATGTTCGCGCTAGAGTGGATGACATCATCAGCTAGAGTGAAGAGGAGAGAAGAACATTAGGCAAAAAATAAAATAGAAACTGCTCCGGTGGCCACAAATTTCACACCACAGACATAATTTACACATAGAAACGTAGGAAAATTTGTCTTCTCGCTCACAATTCGTCTGCTAAAGCTGTAAGTCTTATAGTTTTGGCGTGAGACGCAAAGCTGCGCCAGCAAACCCCTTCCTCGCTCCATAGACTGCAATGTTAAATTTGTGGAGGAAAGCAGAAGCAATCCTTTGTTTTAAATCGCTTTAAATAGCTCACATTTCTTCATTTTACCCACAAACTGCATATCTAGACGTTCAGGAAAGCCTCAAGATGCCCAAAGTGAAGTCGGTTCAACGATTGGACACACGGTTTGGCCACAAGGCCTTCCTGTTCGTGGCCGTGGTTTCAGCATTTTCGCCCACTCTAGTCGTTTTTTTAACTGATATTCAAACTGGTAACCGTGGCAACCAGGGGCTCCACAGAAAGAGGCGGGAAAACATAAGTAACTGGTCTGTAGGGCGGCCATTTTGGGGCAATGTTAATGGAAAACAGCCCACTCGGGAAACTTCTAACTGAAGTAACTGGTCTGTGGGGCGGCCATTTTGGCTTTTGGCACCCAAGTTGAACAATGACAGGTGTCTGTCTGTCATTGGCTAGCGCGTCATGCTAATTGCTAACATTAGCGGCTAATGCTAATTTTTAGTAGCTAGAAATTGGTGGTAGCATTAGTGGCAGCATTAGCATGTTAGCGAATAGCATATTAGCAATTAGCATGTTAGCATTAGCATGTTAGCAATTAGCATCTACTTAATTTTTAGTGGCTTAAAAGTCATGCTAACACTAAACCAATGTTAAAATAATTGGCTAGCGCATCATGCTAATTGCTAACATTAGCGGCTAATGCTAATTTTTAGTGGTAGAAATTGGTGGTAGCATTAGTGGCAGCATTAGCATGTTAGCGAATAGCATATTAGCAATTAGCATGTTAGCATTAGCATGTATTTAATTTTTAGTGTCTAAAAAGACATGCTAACACTAAACCAATGCTAAAATTAGTGGCTAGCGCGTCATGCTAATTGCTAACATTAGCGGCTAATGCAAATTTTTAGTGGCTAGAAATTGGTGGTTGCATTAGTGGCAGCATTAGCATGTTGGCGAATAGCATATTAGCAATTAGCATGTTAGCATTAGCATGCTAACAATTAGCATGTATTTAATGTTTAGTGTCTAAAGAGACATGCTAACACTAAACTAATGCTAAAGTTAGTGGCTAGCGCGTCATGCTAATTGCTAACATTAGCAGCTAATGGCAACAGCCCACTCGGCACTTCAAAAATTTTCGCGGGAATTTTCTAGTTGTAATTCATCTTCATTGCTGCTGTGTAATTGTTATTACACTGTTGCAACACTAGGTGAGACTACAGAAAATTATTTTAATTATTTTAGGTGTTGGAATTGAAAAAGGAGGTAAAAAGAAAAAAGATTATACCATAATACGAGTATAAGCCTGTCTCTCTTACGCTACGTTAGTTATATTAAATAAGTTAAGCAGTCTTCAGTAAAGTGTTGGTTGCTACTACTCCATGACTCATTTTTTTTCATTACCAGTTTACATTACAACTGCAGCAAAATGTATTAAAAATGGGACAGAATATTTACGTTTGATTAGTTCATTGGAGTCACCTTGTTTTGTCACCTGATTTGTTTCACCTGTGTCTCGTCATCCCTCTGTTCCTCGTGTGTATATAGCCCTGCCTTCCCCTTTGTTCCTTGTTGCGTCATACTCCATGTAGACCGTGTTACGCATTACCGTTTGCCATGTGTTTCTTGTTAAGCGTTTCATGCCAAGTTCAGGTCATAGAGTTAATGCCAAGTCATAGTTTTCTTTTTCGCTCGCTTTTTGGATTTCCTGCCATGTCTGCAGCGCTTTAGTTTTTTTTTTGTAAGGTTGTTTCTTTTCTTAATTAAATATATCTTGCCAAATCCTGCCTCTGCCTCTCAAGTCCTGCATCTGGGCCCGAAATCCCATTCCCCGCTACCCCCGTTGTGACATATATTATGTTTTCATGATTTAGTCTTATTCGGAACAGTTATGTGTGTAATTGCAATGCCCATTTTAATATGACGGTGTTAACTGTAATTATTTAAATTTCCTGGCTACTTTTTTTCAACAGGTTAGCGAGGAGTTTTATCGCATCACAAACAAGAACCTAATGGACAACTTCAGAGCAGCCCTTCATCAGCACATCTGCAGGCTCCTGAGACTCTATCGAGTGAGAAGCACAGCTTTTTCATCTGAGATGGATCAGCCCTCGACGGCCTGGATCAAGAGGTGACTTCTACAAGTACTAATTTAATAACTGAACATAATGGATACATAAAGGAATTTTTCCTTTTTTGTGAAGTTGAAGTCATTTTGGTAGCAATTGTCACAATGTTAAGTTATCTTTGTAGTGACAAACCCTCAAAATAATGCATGGGTATCTAAGGGACTGACACGATGGCACAAACAAGCAAACCAATTCAACTAGTAGTTGATCAAAGACATAGAATTACTGAAATACAGTGGCCTTTTCCTTAAACAAAGGGTATCTTAATCTTTAAAAAAAAAAAAAAAATCTTGCTCTGTAGGGATACTTTTCATAATGTTGTCAGACACTGATAATGATCTTGGCCTGTATGCAAATGACACCGACAAGCACTTTCAGTGGACATACCTTGACAGTGAGCGATCATAGGGCCCAAGTTGAAAAATTCCAAATTACCCTTTAAAATTAGTAAACCTTTGATGTGCAATCAACAGGAATTTTCTGAATATGGAAGAGGACAGCTACCTGCATGTTTACTCAACTTCTTGTATATCTATATCTTGTAATGTTTCATGCAACTTTTTGTTTCAGACATCTGCCATGACTACACATTAACAAACTGCAGCAATAAAGGGTCTGCCCTTGTATCTCTGTGACATTCAGGAGAAGCTCTTCAGGACCTGTCTTGTGAGTAGATATAAATAGAAATTGTAAGTGTTATTTATAGTGCAGTATTTTAACATTGACTCCAACCATTCCCTCTGTCTTCCTTGATCGCTTTATCTTTCCTGATGTCCGGAGTGCCTTCAATAGTTATGCTGTCCTGGCTATGACTTGATGTAGCCTAATTGATGTCAGTTGATGTGTGTATGGGGGTTCAGTTTCTGGTTGTGGGATATGGGATGGAAATGGTTAATATGTCAGACTCGTAGTTCTATTTGCAGAAAAAGATTGTATCCAATAATTTGGAATTCATTTAGGAATAGCTTATTCTGATTCACAATATTTGGATATGTTGATTATCCCGGCTTAATTTAGCCTCAAGTCGGTTGCATGAAAGTAGCTCAAACTTAACCCGGCTAAATTACTATGGTGATTTATTCTCTGCAGCTAGCCTGCTCCAGACCAGGCTAACAGCCAGGCTAAGATTAATCCTGGTGATTCACCTGTATTTCCACCGTCAATCCTGTGAGGATTTAATGTGTTTTACAGCATGACCATGGTCTTTCTAAGTATGTTGCATCATTTTAATTATTCTATATTAAAATATTACATATTTATAGTAATTTATCATTTCATTTAAATGTGTTGGCTGTTTGTAATTCCAATAGTCTTTTTATATTGATTTAAGTGGTAGTATTACTCAGGCCAAGTGTTATATTGCTGATGAAGCCTGCTTGTCAAACTGCCATCAGAGGTTTCATAAATATGTGATTTATTGCAGTAACTGAGATTACAAAACACAAGTTGCAAAGGTGTTTTCAATGAAATCTGTGACAAGGGCAATATAGTGTATGTGTGAGGGAATTTTTTCACTTCATTTTTGGATTTAGCCTCCCTTTAGTTAAAAGATCTTAAATGTCACTTTTTGGTGTGTGCGTTTTGTTTAGCATTGGTGGTTCTCTTTTAAATTCTACTTGACATTCATGAAAGAGGGAGAACATCACAATGTTTTATTTTATTTTTTATTTATCAGGCAGTCCTCCTTTGTCTTGCTTGCTTGGATCCTGGAATAGAGAGAGCAAAAGCAACAAAGATTAAAACACTGTATTGCAGTTATGGTTACTGTGTACACTGAAATACTCCTCTTTCTAGTTTCTGGATTTCCAGGTCCAGCTTCCTGGGTGTCTGGCGTTTAATCTCAAGATCCAGCTCCATTTCTTGGAGCTCTCTGTTCTCGAGTCTAATTTTAATGTCTGCCAGCTCTATCGATCTGTCTCTCTAAGTGCTTGCTGTACAGAGTTCTGACAGTTTGTGACGTCTGTAAAAGAAATGTCAATTAGCATAGCAGGATTTGTGCATAATGTAGATTTACTTTGGACAATACTCACAATGTTACCAGGCTGTTTAGGAGACTGTGCAGCATCTGGGTCCTGTTACACATATTTTCTATTAGCACCACATCACTGACTTTATCACATAACCTTTATGGACTAAATAAACAGGATATTTCTATAAACTTGACATACCTCAAGCCTTCTGGAGTCCAGTGACACAGTCTCCTCATCTGCTGAAGTACAATAAATGGAGTGCCAGCTCCTCTGCTGGGGTCATATGCTGGCTGGGTGGGCCGCCCCCTGTGCCAGTTCCATGGGCTTTTTTTTTTTTTCAGACAATCAACATGTCAGCAGACTAATCTATTCACTTCATTTGTTCAGCGTTATCTACTTTAAAGTCACTTACCAGCCTGCAAAATGTTCTTCCATTTCATTTTAATTTGCTGCCAGGTCATTTTATGTCAAGACAAGTTTGTTCTTTATAAAGGATAGAAGGATAAAATGGATAAAAACGTAACATGAAAAAAAAAATAGATTAAACACACACATAGTGGATAATTGTTTGCACGTAATCATACTCTACATTTCCCGAGTAACTTGAAAAGTAACTCCTTTAGTCCTTTTTAATTGTAGCTTAGTTATGACAGTTCCAATGGAGCAATTCAATTCAATTCAATTCAGCTTTATTTATATAGCGTCAAAAACAATGCAAATCGTCTCAAGACGCTTTACAAGACCCGGCCTGAAACCCCCAGAGCAAGCCCGCAGGCGACGGTGGCAAGGAAAAACTCCCTTTAAACAGGAAGAAACCTTGAGCAGAACCCAGCTCATATGGAGGGACCCATCTGCCTAAGGCCAGCCAGGTACAGACAGAGAAAGAGAACAGCAAGATAAACATACATCTGTCATAGATACACACATCTGACTAAAGCATACAGGTGGGATGCTATGGTACAAACTAATGATGTTAATGACGGTTAGAAAATGTAAGGGGAATCATCAGCAGGTTGGAGAATCGTTCATTCTGGTAGGAGTGGATAACAGCAGGATTCATGGAGACTGGGCAGAATGATGAGACCACGACAACAGATGTAGTATGGAGCTCCACAGGAAACACTCAACTCCAGGCCAGAGATACTCGGAAGAAGGGAGAGCAGCAGTAAACATTCTACATAGTAATAGCACAGAATTGCATGACTAGTAGCAGATAGGAATTTAGAGGGAGGAGCTCTGTGCCAGAGAAAAGAAAGTGGAGGACACGAGAGAGGAGAGAGAAGAAAGAAGGAGAACATGTGTTTGGTGCATTGTCCCCCAGCAGCCTAGGCCTATAGCAGCATAACTAAGGGATGGTTTAGTCCAGCCCTAACTATAAGCTTGATCAAAAGGGAAAGTCTTAAGCCTGACCTTAAAAGTAGAGAGAGTGTCTGCTTCCCGAACCCAAACTGGGAGCTGGTTCCACAGGAGAGGAGCCTGATAGCTGAAAGCTCTACCTCCCATTCTACTTTTTAAAATTCTAGGAACCACAAGTAGGCCTGCACTTTCAGACCGAAGTGATCTGTTGGGATAATATGGTACAATGAGGTCTTTAAGATATGATGGAGCTAGGCCTTTAAGGGCCTTGTATGTAAGGAGGAGGATTTTAAATTCTATTCTAGACTTTAAGGGGAGCCAGTGAAGAGAAGCTAAAACTGGAGTAATATGATCTCTCTTGCTAATTCCTGTCAATGCTCTTGCTGCAGCATTTTGAATCAGTTGGAGGCTTTTTAAAGAGTTATTTGGACAGCCAGACAGTAATGAATTACAATAATCCAGTCTGGAAGACACAAATGCATGAACTAGTTTCTCAGCATCACTCTGAGACAGGATGTTCCTAATTTTGATGATATTACGTAGATGAAAGAAGGCAGTCCTGGTTACTTGCTTAATGTGACATTTAAAGGACATGTCCTCGTCAAATATAACACCAAGGTTTTTCACAGTAGTACTGGAGGCCAAGGTAATGCCATCCAAAGAAACCATGTGATTAGATAATGAATCTCTGAGATGCTTAGGACCAAATACAATAACTTCTGTTTTGTCTGAGTTCAAGAGTAAGAAATTACAGGTCATCCAAGCCTTTATGTCTTTAAGGCACGTTTGGAGTTTAACCAGCTGATAAGTTTCATCTGGTTTCATAGATAAATATAGCTGGGTGTCATCTGCGTAACAATGGAAGTTTATGCCATGTTTTCTAATAATCTTCCCTAATGGCAACATGTATAATGTGAAGAGTATTGGTCCCAGCACAGAACCCTGAGGAACTCCATATCTTACTTTAGTATAAGTAGAGGAATCATGGTTGATATGAACAAACTGGAATCTGTCAGACAGATAGGATTCAAACCAATCTAATGCAGTTCCTTTAATCTGGATCTCACTTTCAAGTCGCTGTAGTAAAATATTATGATCAATAGTGTCAAATGCAGCACTGAGATCTAGCAGAACCAGTATAGAGACAAGTCCACTATCTGAAGCCATGAGGAGATCATTGGTAACTTTAACCAGAGCTGTTTCTGTACTATGATGAACTCTAAAACCTGACTGAAACTCTTCAAACAGACCATTCCTGTTTAAGTGGTCACACAACTGATAAGCAACAACTTTTTCTAGAATTTTGGAAATAAAAGGAAGGTTGGAGATTGGTCTATAGTTGGCTAAAACATTTGGATCTAGAGTGGCTTTCTTAAGTAGGGGCTTAATTACAGCAATCTTAAAAGACTGAGGCACATATCCTGTTAATAAAGATAAATTTATCTGGTTCAATATGGAGGTGTTAATTAACGGAAGAACTTCTTTGAGCAGTTTAATTGGGATTGGATCTAGAAGACAGGTTGATGGTTTAGATGCTTTAATTGTTGAAGATAGCTCGAGAAGATCTACTGGGGAGAAGGATTCCAGATGTTGATAAGGTCTAACAGTAATTTCTAAAGTCACTGTACTTACATCTTTGACAGTCGTCGGAACGATGCCTTGAATGTTTTCCCTGATATCAACAATTTTATTGGTAAAGAAGCTGATGAAGTCATTACTGCTGAGGGCTGAAGGAATAGATGGCTCAACAGAGCTGTGGCTCTTTGTCAGCCTGGCTACAGTGCTGAAAAGAAATCTGGGGTTGTTCTTGTTTTCTTCTATTAATGATGAATAGTATGCTGTTCTAATACTACGGAGAGCTTTTTTATAAGTCGTTAAACTATCTTTCCAGGCTATGTGAGCTTCTTCAGAATTAGTGGAGTGCCAAATTCTTTCTAGCTTTCGGGCTGCCTGTTTTAAACAGCGTAACTGCGAATTATACCAGGGAGCTAGCCTCCTCCGATTTTTTACCTTCTTTTTCAGAGGAGCAACTACGTTTAGAGCTGAACTAAGCGATGCTGCAGTGCCGTCGACAAAATCATCTAATAGTGCAGGAGTTAAATTGTGGTTGCTGTCGTCCACATCATTGACACATGGCACTGGGATGAATAAAGAAGGAATTAATTCTTTATATCTAGTTACAGCATCATCAGATAGACATCTACTGTAATGATATGTCTTTTCAGGTCCTGTGTTCTGCTCTCACTGTTCCGCCTGAACACAGCTAAGCAGACAGATAAACTCGTGGACAGATGACAGGTGTATTGTCTTCTTTATTTAGACGTTTACCCTCAAAAACCACAGAGTGAAACTGCAAGAAAAATAATAAAATACAGTTTTTAGGTAATTTACCCCTTTAAAGTATCAGATAAATTCACAAACAAAGTTTACTTGCTTATTAATTGCATAAGGTTAAATAAAAATGCAAGCAATAAATCACACGCTACTTTTTACGTAGCTAATTACGTCCGTAATGTAAACTCAATCAACTGTATTAAATTCAAACATCTTCAAACTGCAAACAGCAACAATATTGCTCAAGTATATGTCAGACACTGTAAATACTCACAGACAATGCCTTCTAAAAACAACAAAGATGGAAGGACGCAGACACAGGAACACCTCAGTCACCTCTCTCTTTCTCACGTTCCCCCGTTAGCTGTTGCCACACATCCAAAATGAACACACATATGAACAACATAGAACAGTGCCTCCTGCTGGCGGGAGGCAGAACACTCCCCACCTGACATCAAGATGTCACAATCACATTTTCTTTTCACAGTCTTTGTCCTTAGTGTCCGGTAGGAGAAGCACAATGTCCGTTATTGGTCTTAAGAAGGTTTTGCACGCTCCTCCGGGAGCGATCTTGACTTCGACTTTTCTCACCTTCCCATCAGGACTGGGAAATGTTTTAACCACTACACCCATAGGCCAGTTGTTTCGCTTGACCTGACTGTCCTTAAGCAACACAAGATCTCCTTCTTCAAGATTAGGCCTCTCTGACTGCCATTTCTTTCGGCCTTGCAGGGTAGAGAGGTATTGGTTCTTCCAACGATGCCAAAACACATTGGAGAGATGTTGCACCTGTCTCCACTGGCGTCTGTACAGGTCACTTTCATTGAAATCGCCAGAGGGAGCGGATGGGACGCCAACCTTTTGGGTAAGGAGGGTAGCTGGTGTCAGGATGAGTGGAAAGCTTGGATCAGTGGATACTGGGACCAGCGGTCGTGAATTGACAATGGCTGTAACTTCTGCCAGGAAAGTGGTTAACACCTCGTGGGTCAGTTGCTTGAGTGAAATGCCAGCAAGCATCGAGTCCAGTATACGCCTTGTCACACCGATCATGCGCTCCCAACTGCCTCCCATGTGTGAGGCGTGAGGTGGGTTGAACACCCAAGTGCATCCGCTGTCACTCAAGAACTTCTGTATGACCTCATTGTTGCAGTGTCTTGAGTCGATACCAAGCTCTTTGCACGCGCCCAAGAAATTGGTCCCGCAGTCGGACCTCAACTGTTTGACCGGGCCGCGGATGGAGAGGAACCGCCGCAGCGCATTGATGAAACTTGAAGACTCCATTGTTTCAATCACCTCAATGTGTATGGCTCTGGTGCTCATACAACTGAAAATGACCGCCCACCGTTTACTGTTGGCGCAGCCTCCTCGAGTTCGACGGGAAGTGACCGTCCAGGGCCCGAATACATCCACTCCAACGTAGGAGAACGGGGGGTCCATGGTCAGACGATCCAAGGGCAGGTCTGCCATCCTTTGAGTCTCAGTTCTCCAGCGTAGCTTGCGGCAGGTCACACAGTTACGAATGATGGCGCTAACACACTGCTTTCCACCGATGACCCACAGTCCTGCTGACCTCACTGCGCCCTCCGTGAAGTGGCGTCCTTGATGTTGGACTTGCTGGTGATAATGGCGCACCAAGAGGTTTGTTACATGGTGACGACGAGGAATAATGAGTGGATTTCTTTCATCACTCTCGAGATCGGCTAGTGCCAACCGACCCCCAACTCTGAGACAACCTGCATCATCCAGGTATGGACACAACTTACTGAGCTGGCTTTGTTTAGGGATCTCTTTCCTTGCTTGGATACATGCAAAGACTTCAGGGAAAGCCTTGTACTGAAGACTACGTATGATGACACTCTTAGCCTTCGCAAGATCTTCTGGGTGGGAACCTTTGCATGTATGCCAACCTTGACAATCGCTCTTGTCATTCTCTCGCTTGAAGGTGCTCGCTATGTGGATCAGCCTTGACATGGTTCTCAAAAGTGATCTCCAGGATGAGAAAGACTCGAAACGTCTCGGATCCAAGGGAGACTCCACAACCCGAATGGCACAGGACATCACTACCGGACGGACCTCGGGGTCGGAGTCAGGATCAACCAGACTGAAGGATGACTCTGCATCAACCTCATCCTTGTCTGGCTTCAACAGGAAGTCTGGCCCTTTAAGCCATGAGCTCGACATCAAGGTGTTTGCAGAGATTGACCTCGAAGCTTGGTCAGCTGGGTTCCTGTCTGTGGGAACGTAGTTCCATTGCTCTGGTGAGGATGATTTTCTAATTCTCTGCACACGGTTACTCACATAGACGTAGAATCTTCTTGACTCATTGCGAATATATCCAAGGACGACTTTGCTGTCAGAAGAATCTCACCGAATGGAATTGAACATCCATCTCTTCCAAGAGCACATCTGCAATTTCCACAGCCAGAACCGCTGAGCAGAGTTCAAGCCTGGGAATTGTCACCTCAGGCTGAGGTGCAAGCTTGGCCTTGCCAAACACAAATCCAAGTTCACTCTTGCCTTCTGTGTTTGTGACCTTAATGTAGGCCACGGCTGCAATGGCTTGAGTGGAGGCATCACAGAAAATGCACAACTCCCTGTTCGTGGAACTGCTGAGAGAAATGGAAGTGTACATCCTCGGGATTCTGACACGTTCTAGACCTTTGAGCGAGTTCCTCCACTCACACCACTCTTTGAGCTTCCGTTCAGGAAGTGGGTCATCCCACTCCCAAGCCTCTGTGGTAAGTTCTCTCAACAAAGCCCTGCCTCGGATGCTCACTGGAGCTGCAAACCCAAGCGGGTCATACAGGCTATTTATGGTGGACAACACCCCTCTGCGAGTGTAGGGCTTCTCTGTGGAAGACACCTGAAAGGTGAACTCGTCTGTGGCAACATCCCAGCTTATGCCCAGACTTCGTTGCATGGGTGGGAAGTCTGTTCCTAGGTCAAGATCCTTCAGGCCCTTTGCAAGGTCCTCCTTGGGAAAGGCCTTCATCACATTGATGCTGTTGGACGCGACCTTGTGCAATGTCAAGTTTGACGCAGCCAGAGTTTCTTGGGCTTTCTTGAGAACAGCAATGGTCTCATCATGAGATGGAAATGAGATGAGACCATCATCGACATAGAAATGTCGTTCCACAAAGTGTTTTGTCCTGCCACCATCGTCCTCTTGATCGACAGATGCCCTCCTGAGCCCATAGATTGCCACTGCAGGCGATGGGCTGTTGCCAAACACGTGCACTCGCATGCGGTACTCTTCTATGGGTTCCTCCATGTTGTTGTTTCGGTGCCAAAGGAAGCGCAAGAAGTTCCTGTGATCCTCATGTACCAAGAAACAATGGAACATCTGCTTAATATCAGCAGTGACTGCCACTCGCTCCTTGCGGAACCGCATCAGCACGCCCAGCAAGGTATTATTGAGATTAGGACCTGTAAGAAGGACATCGTTCAGGGACAGTCCATTGTGACGTGCGCTGGAGTCAAAGACCACTCTTATCTGGTCTGGTTTATAAGGGTGGTAAACCCCAAAGAAGGGCAAGTACCAGCACTCCTCTTGTTCATCTAGCGGCGGTGCTAGTTCTGCATGTCCATTTTCAAACAGGTTTTGCATAAAATCCACAAACTGTTTCCTCATTCCAGGTCGCTTCTTCAATGTACGGCAAACTGTACATTTTTCGTCTGCACTTGTTTGTTCGAAAACTGAGTCTCCCATGGCATCAGCTTCCTCTTGCCTGATCCTTTGCCCAAAATTGGGGAAGTCAGTCTTGTAATGGTGGTGACAGCTAAAGTTTTCCTTTACCTGAATGCTGTTTTGGCACGGGTAGAAGTAGCTTGGTCTACCATTGTCCAAGATGTTTGTCTTGAGAACATTTACATGTGCAGGTTTGTGTGCCCCATCAAGACAAATGTCACCCACAATGACCCACCCCAGAGGTAACCTCTGTGCGAATGGAGCGTTTGGAGGCCCATTTCGCTGATCAAGTGCCTTATGGGCCTGAATAATGTCTCTCCCTAGCAGCAGCAGGATATCTGCCTGGGGGTCAAGTGCTGGGATCTGTGCAGCGATGTCGCTGAGGTGAGAGTGGTAGAGCGCTGCCTCCGGGGTTGGGATTTCATTTCGATTGTCAGGGAGCATGTCACATTCAATCAATGTGGGCAAAGGTAGAATGCATCGGCCATCAGGTGATTCCACAACAAAACGGCTTGCTCTTCTTCCAGTTACTTTTGAAACTCCTGCACAAGTCTTCAGAATGTACGGAGAAGAGCTGTGGGTGATGGCAAAGGTATCAAAGAATGAAGATCTGGCCAAGGATTTGTTGCTCTGATCATCTAGAATTGCGTAAGCTCTCAGTTTCTCGTCAGGACGTCCTTGTGGGTAGACATAAACAAGGCAAATCTTGCTACATGACCGCCCACCAGTCTTATCCCCACATACCTGCGTGCATGTGGAGGTGGCAGTGGGCGAAGCTGAGTCACTCTCCCCACCATGATCAGTGATGGGTTCCACAATCGTGTGTATTTTCCAGGGTGCAGGACCGGCATGGAGAGCAGTGATGTGTGAGTCACTTCCACATTCTCCACAGTGGATTTCTACCTTACAGTTCTTTGCCTGATGGTTGGAAGAAGCACAGCAGCGAAAACATATCTGATTCTGCTTCAGATAAGCCTTACGTTCTTCCAAAGATTTCTCTCGGAATGCTCTACATTTTTTGAGTGCGTGAGGTTTTTTGTGGATGGGACACTCTTTGTTAGGGTCCTCAACACTTGTTTCTGCACTTTGCTTTCGTTCCCAATTAACCACTTCTATTCTGTTGACGGAGATGGGCATTTTCGTTCTGTCGCGCCATCCCTGAAAACTGTCCACTTTGGGTGTTGCAATGGATTGAGGCGCAGGAGACCGAAAGCTGGGGTCATTTCTCATGTTGGCTTCAGCTCTGATGAATGCAGCGAAAACAGAGAAAGGTGGAAACGACACAAAATGCTCTTGTTTATACCTTGATCCATGTGTCATCCATTTTTCCTGCAGTCCGAACGGAAGCTTGTCAACTATAGGATGGATTCCACGTGCAGTATCAAGGTAAAGTAGCCCTGGTATGTATCCTTCGCTCTTAGCAGAGTCTATTTCTAAGAGAAGGTCACCAAGGTCACGTAATAGATGGGGATCCTTGTTCGTGATCCTGGGGAAGCGTTCTAGCTTTTCAAAGAGAGCCCTTTCCAAGGCTTCAGGAGAGCCGTAACACTCTTGCAACCTGTCCCACACTTTGGCAAGTCCGAAGGGCGGATTGCTGATGTGCGCTGCCCGGAGGCGTTTAGCATGTTTAGAGGATTCGTCACCTAACCACTTGGTCAGCAAGTCGAGCTCTTCACTGGCTGTTAAGTGCAACCCTCGTGTGACGTTCTCAAAGGAGGATTTCCATGACCAATAATCACCCGGCTTGTCACTAAACCTTGTAAGTCCTCCTGTGAGCAGTTCACGTCTGGCCAGAAATCTGGTCAGGTCAGATATGTACGTGTCATCTCGTGAGACCGTCTGAGGTTTAGTGCCTGGTGGTGATTCACTTACTTTGACGCCCGGTAGTGCCTGAGAGACGTAGGGCGTTGCACCGAGGTCAGACGCATGACCCTCCGGCTTGGGCTGAAAATATAGGGGAGGCTCTGACCACAGAGGTTTCAGCATCTTGTTTTGGAGTTATTTTAAACTTTGTGTAATTCTGATCTTTCACATAGTCACTGGTACGTTCTGAGTTGTTGTACGTCTCGCGGAGGCTTCCGCGTATGGATCCTACTTCCATTTCGCTTGCTGCCGCCTCATAGACATTGGCTTCAGCGAGTGCTGCTTCCGCATCACGTTCCTGATGAAGCGCATCCAACGTGGCCTCCAGACGCGTTTCTTCCACTTGGAGCTGTGCTTGTTTGACTCTCACTTCAATTTCTTTTAGAGCAAAGGCTGCTTTTGCTCGTGCTGCCTCTGCTTTAGCACGTGCGTTAACTGCGGCGGCGCTGGCCGATGACTTATTCGAGCCCTTAGATGATTTGGATGCGTGAGTCCGCACTGACGTGGCATCCTCATCGCCTGGCTGAGACATTTTAAAGTTCTGGGTGTTGTGGACGTGCGTGTCCCTTGTAATTTTGTTGTTGTAGATGAAGTGTCTTTTCACTGTTCTGCTCTCACTGTTCCGCCTGAACACAGCTAAGCAGACAGATAAACTCGTGGACAGATGACAGGTGTATTGTCTTCTTTATTTAGACGTTTACCCTCAAAAACCACAGAGTGAAACTGCAAGAAAAATAATAAAATACAGTTTTTAGGTAATTTACCCCTTTAAAGTATCAGATAAATTCACAAACAAAGTTTACTTGCTTATTAATTGCATAAGGTTAAATAAAAATGCAAGCAATAAATCACACGCTACTTTTTACGTAGCTAATTACGTCCGTAATGTAAACTCAATCAACTGTATTAAATTCAAACATCTTCAAACTGCAAACAGCAACAATATTGCTCAAGTACTGTATATGTCAGACACTGTAAATACTCACAGACAATGCCTTCTAAAAACAACAAAGATGGAAGGACGCAGACACAGGAACACCTCAGTCACCTCTCTCTTTCTCACGTTCCCCCGTTAGCTGTTGCCACACATCCAAAATGAACACACGTATGAACAACATAGAACAGTGCCTCCTGCTGGCGGGAGGCAGAACATCCTGCGTAATCCATTATAGTAAATTCAAAGGTTATTAGAAAGTGGTCAGATAAAAGAGGGTTATGGCTAAATATAGTTAGACCTTCAGTTTCTATGCCGTATGTTAATACCAGATCTAAGGTGTGATTAAAACTGTGAGTTGATCCGTTTACATTCTGAGAAAAGCCAATTGAATCTAGTAATGATGTAAATGACGAGCTAAGGCTGTCACTGAAAACATCAACATGGATGTTAAAGTCACCTACTATAATGACTTTATCTGTTCTAAGAACTAAATCACATAAAAACTCAGAGAATTCAGCTAAAAACTCAGAATAAGGAGCAGGTGGGCGATATACCACAACAAAAAGAATTGGTTTTTGTGTCTTCCGGTCTGGATGAGCAAGACTAAGGGTAAGACTTTCAAATGAATTAAAGCTCTCCTTAGGTCTAGGATTAATAGATAAATCAGAGTGGAAGATTGCTGCCACTCCTCCTCCTCTACCTGTGCTTCTAGGAATGTGATAATTACTATGACTGGGTGGCGTAGACTCATTTAAACTAACATATTCATCATCCTGCAGCCACGTTTCAGTCAAACTAAATAGATCAATCTGATGATCAGTTATCAGATCATTCACTAAAAGAGATTTGGATGAGAGAGATCTGATATTTAAAAGACCACATTTAATTTTCCTATTCTTCTGTTCTGTCAATGAAGTTGTTCTGATTTGTACCAGGTTCCAATGAGTAACTCCTCTGTTGTTGTTTTTTGGTTTAAATAATCTAGGAGCAGACAGAACATCTATAGAGTTTATAGAATTTTGGTTGTGCGACGGTGCTAGAGAAGCGGCAGAGAAGTGTGTAAGACTACAACTCTGCCTCCTGGTCTGAACTCTGGATTGTCATGGTTTCGGGGAGTTAATAAAATTAGCCATATTCCTAGAGATGAGTGCAGCACCCGCTAAAGTGGGGTGGATGCCATCTCGCCTAATCAGACCAGGTTTTCCCCAGAAAGTGTGCCAATTATCTATGAAGGCCACGTTGTTTTCTGGACACCACCTAGATAACCAGCGATGGAATGATGACGTGCGACTAAACATGTCATCATTGGTCAGATTGGGCAGGGGACCAGAGAAAACTACGGAGTCCGACATGGTTTTAGCAAACTTACACACCGATTCAACATTAAGCTTTGTGACCTCCGATTGGCGTAACCGGGTGTCGTTACTGTCGACGTGAATAACAATTTTACCGTATTTAACCTTAGTCTTAGCCAGCAGTTTGAGATAAGATTTAGTGTCGCCCGCTCTGGCCCCTGGAATGCATTTAACAATGGCCGCTGGATTCTCTATCTTCACGTTCCGTAAAATAGTCGCCAATCACCAGAGTTGGTTTCTCAGCGGGTGTGTCGCTGAGTGGGGAAAATCTGTTGGAGACGCGAAGGGTTTGGTGGTGATCCACGGGCCGAGTGGGACTATGCCTCCTTCGTACCGTCACCCAGCCGCCCTGGTTTCCCGGCTGCTCGGGAGCTGTCGGGGGACAGCTAACTGGAGCTACGCTAACAGCAGCTACTCTAGGTCGGTCCGCACCGGCTACAGGGCCCTGGCTAGCTGCTGGTTGTTTTTCAACGGTGCGGAGCCGTGCTTCCAATTCAGAAAGCCTCGCCTCCAGTGCTACGAATAAACTACATTTGTTACACATACCATTACCACTAAAGGAGGTAGAGGAGTAGCTAAACATGTGGCAAGAGACACAGGACAGAGAAGGGGAAGCAGAGGGAGAAGCCATAGTCGCTGAAGTTGGCAAAGTTTAGTAAGACGAGGGATTATGTGTGGTTCAAAAAAGTAGCAGTGGTGATTGAAGGAACGTGAAAAGTTCTCACTATAAACCGAAAGTTTTATGAAATTAGAGCAAAGCTAACAGTACGTAACCAGCAATACCACACGGTGCAGAAGCAGGAAGTGACGTAATACGCTTACTCACGTGACGCACGTACAGCAGGAAAAAGTGACACCAACTTATTACCCAGTGATTGACAGCCTATAAACAACAATAAACAATAAGCACTGTTTATTTATTGTACAGTTTTGGACTACTTACGCATTAAGCCGGTCCGCTATTGTCTGTCTTCTCGCGGTCTTCTATTGAATCTTTCACTTCTTCGTAAAACTGCATCAGGAGCTGTTGTTGCGCCGCCGTGACGTGTGACGCGTGAGTTTTTTCCATGTTCTCATCAGTGATTCTGTGAGCGATTGCGAGGTCTATTGAAGTGTGCCGTGAACACGCACTTATCTCAGCTATCTTCATCTGGTTTAACATAGCTGCGCCTTTTCATCCTGGCTTGGCAAACGTGCAACCAATTAAGCCAGGATGCGCCGAGCAGGCTAGGTCAAGCCGCGCTTTCTCAATTATCCTGGATTTCTTTATCCTAGTTTTGTGCAATACCCCTCAGGTCAGCCAACACCATGTTAATTTACTCTTTACATTTATTTTGCACTTTATTGGGTTTTTCATCAACATGTTAAGATTTAGTGTTCAGCATGCTGTCAAGTATTGAGCAGTGTTAAAACAAGTGTTGATTATTTTGAGAATAGAATAGAACTTTTTGTCCACCAAGGTGGAAATTTGGCTTCGGCTCACCAACACAAACAACAGTATTAGAATGCCAAAGTTGACAAATACAGACAAACAACATTACACTGACATAATAATAAGACAGTGGATGGCAGTTCAAGTCACTACATGTGGATTGGTCACTTGGTTGTGTTAAGAATGCCGATGGCATTAGGGGTAAAAGACTTTTACCCCTAATGTTTATTCTTGCACTTACTGCTTAAGTGTCCCAACCAAGCAGAGAGATGAAATGTTAGGACACTCTCTATGTGTGCAGTATATACAAGTTCCAGAATCACTGGACTGACCCCAAGACAGCTCAGTTTTCTAAGAAGGTGAAACCGCTGTGAACATTTCTTACAAACAAAGTCTGTGTTTTCTGAGAAGGTTATCTGGCAGTCCATAACTGTGTCAAGGGATTTACAAGTTTCCACAGTTTCAACAAGTTAGATTAGATTTTAGATTAGATTCTTTATTCATCCCAAACTGGGAAATTTCTTTGTTGCAGCAGCATTCAACTCCATACATACATACATAAAACAAAAGCTAAAAATCAACAATATGAGCAAATAGAGAACTATAAGAAGAACAAAAAGTATACACAGTATACAAAGTATAAGAAGTGAATATTAAAGAAGTGTTAAATTAGTATACACAAGAAATATATTATCAGGTATTACAGGTGGATATTGAAAATAAGTGTTAAATTAAATGTCCAAGTGTCATCTGTCACACACAGATGAGGAGTTGTACAGACTGATGGCAGACTGATGGCTTGGGGTAGGATCATCAAGTGAAACTGGCACTGCTGTCAGATCTTTTTTCGTGCAGACAACCAACTCCTTTGTTTTAGAAACATTGATTTTCAGCTTACTATCTATGCACCATCTTTCAAAAGCCTTAATGTGAGCAAAATAGGATGTCTCACCAGATCAGTAACAAGGACACTAAGGCCATGTCATCTGCATATTTAATCAGCTTGTAGTTATGATCATTAAGTGCAAATTCATTTGTAAATAGAGAGAAAAGCAAAGGTGAAAGAACGCTACCTTGTGGGCAGCCTGTGCTTATGACAGCCTCTCCTGAAAGAGTATTATTAACACACACCTTTTGAAGGCGACATGAGAGAAAGTCTCTGATCCAAAGAATCAGGCCCTTATTGACATCGACAAGCCTTTTCAGAAGGATATGCACCTTCATAGAGTTAAAAGCTGTACTAAAATCTACGAACAAAACCCTTGCATATCTTGAAGACATGACTCATGTCCTACATCCCCACAGCATAGTTCCAGGCCTGAAAAGGGTACTATGAAAATGAAGTTCTGCCTATTGTGGTCTTTTGCTGCCATCTTGTGGCAACTGTACATAAGATCTCCAGCAGCTCTACTCGGTATAATACATTTCAGTCCAACACCCCTTAGGTGCTAAAACATATACAGTGAGACAAACAGTTGACAAACAAGATTTTATTCCCAACCTATTGACCTAACTCGATTTATTGCTATTCAATCATCTGTTGAGCACCTCCGTTTAGAAGGTGAACAAAAGCTCTTAACCTCAGGCTTTACAGTCGCGAAGAAGGGTTTACCCATACTTCAGATATTTTTTCTAAACTCTTAACACAGACTCTCACCTACTAAACACAATTGGCCAAATGGATAATTTTCTTCTCAAAAACACATTTTGTTAAATATATGACTTAAAATGAAATTATTCTTTCAAAGAATAACACTTGTTTTCACTTCACAAGATACATGCAGTCAAAGTACACCACGTTTCAAAATACTGGCTATTGCTGACATTACAAACACTGCATAGACTTTTATGCTTCAGTTTTACAAGTATTTGCATGCAAAACATGCAATCCACCGTTTTTTACTCAAAATTTCTTGGTTGGGAGCTGCATGACCACGTGTATTGTTCACATTCAAAAGCATTCCAGTAAAAAACAAAACATTTTTTTCACTTTGCTGTTTATTACAGGAGGTACAGTAGAAATACTGTTTACAGTACGATAGAACAGGAAAAAAACGTAAAGTGTTTACAGTACAGCAACAAAATATCCATGAAACGCACAAGAGCATTCTGAAAAAATAAAAAATAAAAATAAAAAAATACAACAGCAAAAAGCCCAGGTGGTGGTGGGCTGGGGATCAAGCTTGATTGTTCATTGTTGTTGAAGTTGTGCGTGGCTGTGGATTTATGACGCTGAACTGAGGGTATGTTGCAAATATAAAGTTAAAATAAATAACGATGAACGTTTGTCTTGCTGTTTGTTGTGATCTACCGGTCGATCACAATCGACGTAATGAGCACCCCTGCCATAGATACTCCCTCTGCCTTTAACCGCGTTCCGCAACATGTCGGCAAGCACGCTCAACACGTGTAAATCGCTTTTTTTTTTTTTCTTTTCAGCTGAGGCTGCATTCAAGTGCACAACGGGCCACAAACTCCAAACGTCAGCAACACATCATAAAACATTTTTGAATGGTAAAATTCGGTAGTCGCACACGTGCTACTAATTACACAATTCCCACTGAACTAATAATAATAATAAAAATACATTTTATTTAAAAGCGCTTTTCAAAATACTCAGACACTTTACATAAGAAAGAACATCAAATTAACAAAACAATGTGAAATGTAACATCAAAAAACACAAACTGAGCTATACATTAAAAGCAATTTTAAAAAGGTGTGTTTTTGTCAGGGATTTGAAGGTGATAAGGTCGGTACAGTCGCAGATGTGTTTGGGGAGAAAGTTCCAGAGGGAAGGGGCAGCTGTAGAGAAGGCTCTGTCGCCCCAGGTTCGATGCTTGGTCTTGAGTGGCGGAGTATAATCAAAATATTTAATTGGATGAACGTAATTTTATCTTGCCACCTATATTCCATCTAATTAAACCATGTTAAATCAATCTATCTTGACTGTGTTATTTCAACACGATACATCTTTGTAAGTGTAACATAATGTTAACATTTCCATTCAATTCATTTGGCTTTTAATGAATCAACATGTTTGTACTAAGTTAGTCCAGTTAGATTCATTCTTGTTATATGAACTAGTATATGTTATGTCTGTAATACCAATGTTAGTCTTGTTGAATTAACTAATGTAGCTTTTGTCTGTAATACCCACTACAATCTTGTTTTAGCTAGTGTTTTCACTACCAATGTAGGTATTCATGTTAATGAAATTACTAAGACATACATTAAGACAGCTTGCAAAACCATCTTTTTATTTTGCTGTAACATTTTTAAACAATTGCCAGCAACCCTGTTGAATATTTCATTAACAGCAATGTACATGAGAGACTCCAAAACTTCCAGAACAATGAAGAAATGTTGTATTCTTTTGGACAAAACATTACACTAGATCTAAACTATCATCATCATGTTCAGCTGCCATATTGTGAAAATGTGTGGGAAATAAAATGGTTCACAGATAGTCCTTCAAAATGTGGACACTTCTGTCATAAGGTTTAACATCAACAAATACAGAATATTTTGACAACAAAAAATAATGGCCCTAAAGCAATCTTTCAGCATTTGTGCGCTCTTACTTTTCATCTTAAGTTTTAGAATTCTACGTGCAACAATTCACCTTGAATATGAAAACCATATGCAGGACTTCAAAAGTGCATTTGAGCTCCAGTGGGTAGCTTAGGTTCAAACAGTATATCAGTCCAAATAACAGAGCACAAGCAATCACGATGCTCCCCAAACCTGTGAGAACCTCCACACCTTCAGTCAGGACACCAATGTCCTCTGGGTCATCTCCAGGCTGTGCACCCTCCTGCTGTATGACATACACTCCCATCACAGTTCACTCCATGGCTTCAGTGTTGGCCTCAGTGTTGTGTGAAGTAGGACCCACTCGAAAACGAGATGGTCCATCTCAAGGGGTTATCCTCCTAACACTAAATAAATTGTCAAAAATAAATAAATAAGTAAAATACAATACATTGCTGTTGGGTCTAGCTATGGGTGGCATATATAATATATATTTTTTGAACAGAAGCATATATTAATCAAATGGGGAATAATACAGATGTATCCATTACAAATAGTAAAAGGTGAAATTAATTAAATGAAATGCAATGAATTACATATCATGCAAGCAAATGTATGAAATATGTGCTGTAAGTCTACGTCTTTGTCACAGCTAGTGAATACTCACCACGTATTCCTTCACAAGTTTCTCATGGTCTTTGTTCAGGTAGATGCACAAGCACTTGAGGATGCATGCTCGTCTTGTTTGTATTTTGTCATCCTGGGGGAAAAAAAGATGATTATTATTTAGATCATTAAGAGAATATTTAGCTTTGTGTGGTAGACAATAATTAGGTCTTAGGAGACCAAAACGCCAGTACTCACCATACAAGATCGCAAAATGAGGCGTACACACACATTTTTTTTTTCTCCATTTCATATGATTTTATCAATTACTTAATAATCTCAGACTGACAGTAATGTAAATGGAATAACAACATGATTGTGTTTTGATTATTTAAAAACATCTTACAACTTTTGCCTGCCATATGTATAAATATTTTTGCTCATGCAATTGTTGTAATGGTTGCATAAAAAATACTTTATAAGCACAGGTCTAACAATTTTAATACAGACCTTGGAGATGGCCACCATGATGGGTCTCATCTTTCTTCCAGCTACCCCACCTTTGCAACGAAAGATCTCCATCATGCGTGAAGTGTACGGATCTCGCTCAGAAAAAGAATGTAGATTGCAGCGGTATGAATTCCTTGTCGATCTGAAAAACATGAACAATAAACTTATGAATTGCACTGTCACAGCACAATTTGCTACAGGTGGATTAAACTTGTGTATAATGTGAACTAGAAAACAGATCAACAATAATAGAACAGAAATATGAACTCACCATGTATTGTTGAGAAGGTGCAAGGCAATCTCAGAGAATGGGGATGTGGCTTTATTGTGTGAAGTATCACTGGCAAAAATAAAAAAATATTTTAAAGTTACTGAAATGGTGACGTTACAGAAAAAACAAAATGCACACAATGACTGATTAGTTGGATTAAACACTTCATTCACCGAGTTAAATGTGAAAATATTTTGTCTCTACATGCCCCACTATATTGCACTCTACAAAGCCACCAAACTCCACTTACAAAAACAGCAATTTTACTAAGCGGAGCATCTTAAAACATTTCAACCTCACCAAAACAGTCTCATTGAGTCTTTCCACTTTTCCAACCATCACCAACTCCGGTTAAGTAAGAAACTCTTAAAGGTGCAGTAGGCAAGATTGTGAAGATCCTGGACTTAGCCAAAAAATTTGAATATCGACAACTTCTCAGTCCCTCCCCCCTTTCCGCTAAAGCCCAAATTGGTGCATCTGAGAGTGGAGCGGTGGATGCTCAATGCGGTTTTCCCGCATACATCGCGCTCCTCAAAATCAGCAAACTCGCGTGGAAAAGCAGCCAAGCAAATTCAAACTTGACAAAAAACAGATATATCTTATCAAAACCGCCACGTTAGTCTTTCCACTGTTCCAATGATTAGCGACTCTGGTTAAGTGTCATGTCATGTCTTCTGTCATGTCTTGTCTTTCGTCTTTCATGTCTTGTCTTTCGTCTTTTTTGTATTGTCTTTTTTTCAGTCTGTTAGTTCTGTCATGGTTTAGTTTCTTGTGTTTTTGTTATCTTTAGTTCTTGTTTTTTTCTTAGTCATGGTTTAGTTTTCATGTTCATGGGTTCTGTTTCCTGTTTTTTTACTGTGATGGTTCTGTTCCTGTGGCTCCTGTGTTCATGTTTTGAGTTTTGTTTCTTGTCTCCCTGGTTCCTGTTTTACTTTAAGTTTTCGATTTCCTGTGTGTCTCCTTTCTTCGTGTTTAGTTCATTAGTGTCACCTGTTCTCGTCTGTTGATTTCTGCCACCTGTGTCTCGTCACCTCTTGGTTCCTCGTGTCTGTATATATGGCCCTGGCTTCCCCTTTGTTCCTGTCGCGTCATACTCGTTGATTGTCACTTGTTACTTGTTACTCGTTGTTTCTTGCTTTGTGTTTCATGTTTCACGCCAAGTTCAGGTTTGATCGTGTTATGAGTTTTTGCCTTTTTGGATTTCCTGCTTGGTCAGCAGCGACCTTGGTTTTTGTAAGTTTGTTTCTTTTCTTTATTAACATATAAACATTCCTTGCCACCTGCCTCCTCAAGTCCTGCACTTGGGTCCTCTCCCTACCTCACCCCGGACTGACCGTGACATTAAGTTGGAAGAACATTCTAGACTTTCTGTTGTATCGTGCTCCTCAAAGTCTGTAAACTCTGGTAAATGTTTTTTTTCAAACCATGCAGATAACCAAGGAACAGTCCTCATTCAAAGTCAGCAGCAACAAAATAAAACTCACCAAAACGACTCAGATATTTCTCGCAAACTACTATTTATCACTCAAACTACTGACCTAAATAAGCTTATCCAAAGATATGGGAATTACTTACCTCACTTTCAAGTTTGCCTGAGGATTCACTCCGCGCTCTTGTTAACGTCTTGACGGACTTTTCCGGATCCAGTGGGCGTGGAGCATGCGCAATAGCTGACGATGTCAGAGTCATTGATTTGATGAACCTCATTCTCATTGGATTACAATGAATGAATTTAACTCATTAGAATTTTAGTTGAGTCATGTTCAACGAACAAGAATGAACCATTTAATGAACATAAAAATGATCTATTCATGTACTGTAAACATTATTAGCTTGTTAATTGAACACATGCCCTAGTTGATTTTTTTTTTTTTGAGGAGGTTTGCATCACATGAATGGAGGCTGCGGGAAGCATTGTGGCGATGGCGCAGGTCAGTGAGATAGGAGGGGGCCTGGTTATGGAGGGCTTTGTGTGTGAGGAGGAGGATTTTGAACTGAATACGTTGTGGAACTGGGAGCCAGTGGAGTTTCTGGAGGACAGGAGTGATGTGATCACTGGAGCGGGCGTGGGTGAGCAGACATGCAGCAGAATTTTGGATGTACTGAAGTTTATTTAGAGTTTTGGATGGTGTGCAGTAGAGGATGCTGTTGCAGTAGTCAATTCTGGAAGTGATGAAGGCGTGAATGAGAGTTTCAGCAGCAGAGAAGGAGAGTGATGGACGGAGTCGGGCAATGTTCTTGAGGTGGAAGAAAGCTGTTCTGGTGATTTGATAGATGTGATGATCAAATGAGAGGTTACTGTCAAAGATGACTCTGAGGTTGTGACTGTAGGGGGAAGGAGAGAGGGTGGAGTTCAATTCAATTCAGTTTTATTTATATAGCGTCAATAACAATACAAATCGTCTCAAGACGCTTTACAAGACCCGGCCTGAAACCCCCAGAGCAAGCCTGAAGGCGACGGTGGCAAGGAAAGACTCCCTTTTAACAGGAAGAAACCTTGAGCAGAACCCAGCTCATATGGAGGGACCCATCTGCCTAAGGCCAGCCGGGTACAGACAGAGAAAGAGAACAGCAAGATAAACATACATCTGTCATCAATACACATATCTGACTAAAGCATACAAGTGGGATGCTATGATACAAATTAATGATGTTGCATGACAGTTTGAAAATATAAGGGGAATCATCGGCAGGTTGGAGAATTGTTCATTCAGGTAGGAGTGGATAACAGCAGGATTCCATGGAGACTGGGCAGGCTGATGAGACAACAACAACAACAAGTTGTCGATGGTGAGGCGGAAACTGTCTGTGGAGTTGTTGAGGGATTTGGGGCCGATAATGATTAGGTCTGATTTGTCACAATTTAGTTTGAGGAAGTTGATCTGCATCCAGGATTTGATGTCGGCGAGGCAATTGGAGAGAGTGGAAAGAGTAGCAGGAGTGATGGAGTTGGTGGAGATATAGAGCTGAACGTCATCGGCATAACGGTGGAAATGGAGACCGTGGTGGCGAATGATTTTGCCAAGAGGGAGCAGGTAAAGTATGAAGAGGAGAGGACCAAGCACCGAACCCTGGGGGACGCCTTGGGACAGAGGAACAGTGGAGGAGGTGCAGTTGTTGATATGGATGAATTGTTGTCGGTCTGAGAGGTATGATTTTAGGCGGGAGAGGAGAATGGTGTGATTTATGGTGTCGAAGGCTGCAGTGAGGTCCAGGAGGATGAGGATGGTGAGGTGGCCGGAGTCTGCGGAGAGGAGGATGTCATTGGTGACTTTCAGGAGGGCTGTTTCTGTGCTGTGTTGGGAACGGAATCCAGATTGAAATGGTTCGAACAGGTCATTTGAGCAGAGGTGGGCTTTGAGTTGTGTGGCGACAATACGCTCCAGTATTTTGGACAGAAAGGGGAGATTGGAGATGGGCTTGAAGTTCGACAAGATGTCGGGGTTGAGTCCAGGTTTTTTGAGGATGGGGGTGACAGCAGCCAGTTTGAGTGAAGGGGGGACTGAGCCAGACCTGAAGGAGGAGTTGATGATTTCTGTGATGAGTGTGGAGATGGCTGGTAAAGAGTCCTTAATGAGGTGAGATGGGATGGGATCCAGGACACATGTAGAGGTTTTCGTGCCTCTCATTATTTTGGGCAGGTCCCCTGGTGACATGGGGAAGAACTGAGACAGAGGCTGAGAACTATCTTTTAATAGCGACGAGGAGCTCGCACTGTCGAGCCCTGCTAGCTGCCATCCAGAATTTGTACCACTTCCACCTTCTTTGTAGAGCACAAATTCAAGGATGAATTAAAGATGCAAGCAGCGTTAAGCAGGCCCTCGCACTCCACGCCCGTCGGCGATCGGCAACAACGGGCTCACTGCAGCTCCCGGGGCACAGTGATAATATTCGCCCCTCCCTGAATGTATTGTATGCAGTTTGGCAGACAGTTCTCCAATGAGAGGCAAAGTCTTCTTGCTTCAAGGATTTATTTTGTCACTCTCAATTGAAGTTGACTGTAAAACTGAAATACATACAACAAAAGATGTTTCAAAATAAAATTATGAATATATTTTAAGTATCTCTAAATATCTACTCTTACTTCACAAAATGACTACCCAAATTGATTTTACAACTTTACATTTAACTATATCACACATGACATCACCATTGCATGCGCATGATTTTCCAATCTTAATGAAATCAATATGACTACCCTCTTCAACACACATTGCCATTACAACTTTATAATTTACTTAAAAGGAACTTATCAACACACACAATGTCCATGTATAATGGCACACTGTAATGACTAAATAATACACTTCTCCTAAACCCTTTTTAGAAATGCTTCACTTAACATGTGCTTTGGCTCCATCTGCTACGTGCAGTAACGAGGGATTCAGACAGGGACAGATTTCACTTTCCCAACCATAACACGCCCAAAGTTTAACGTAAAGTCACAGTTTTCGGAGTGAGTGACCACAACCCATATAAGGATGTCCTGACAAAATTTGAAGAGAATCCAAACACCCTGACAGGAACAACCGGATACACTACAAATACACTCCAAAATCAGACATTTCCTGTTCATAATAGGTGGCGCTACAGTAGTTGTAGGAATATTGACATATGGATGTGTGCAGTTAGGGACCATTAACGATACTGTAACGTTTTTTTGCAGTTTGGACTGAATTACAGCACATTTAATGCAACTTCCTGTTTCATGGCACGTCATGAACTTCCTTTTTCCCCCTCCCCGGTGCAAGTTGTTTTTTGACTTATTGTGTTGTAAAATGTGTTCATATGTGCTTATGTTGCTGAGGTTTTTTTACTGGTCCCACACTGTACTCCCCCAGAGGTGTGTAGTCTGGGAGCTGCTTTTTTTCTCCTCCTCTCTCCTCTTGTTCCTTGCCCCTTTCTTGACCCCAATTTCCCAAAAATGGTGCCGATACCCATCGGGGGCCATGGTCTTTTCTGTAGGACCAAAGCAAATTCCCTGTATGTACACACATGCTTGGCAATAAAGCTGATTCTGATTCTGATTCTGATTCTGAGGGGCCACAACACCCACACCACTTTGACGAAAAAAAATCAAAAACTTATGTCAGGTTTCTTCGCATATCTTCGACAACCTATTTCCAAATTTTGAAGTCAATCTGATAAGGCATCAAGCCTGAGGGCAACCAAGACACAACCAAAGTTTTGTCCAATTTTCACAGTTTTATAAACATAACAAACTTCCTGTTGGGTTTATATAATTATAATAATTATAATTAGTGGTATTGGCCATGTATACTTGTGTATACATGGAATGTGATTTCTGCATTTAACCCATCCGTGAAATTAGTGAACACACAGGTGAAGCACACCCTACCGAAGCACACCCTACCGGAGCAGTGAGCTGCCATGCTACAGCGGCGCTCGGGGAGCAGTGAGGGGTTAGGTGCCTTGCTCAAGAACACTTCAGCCGCTTTCTACTGGTCGGGGGTTCGAACCGGCAACCCTTCAGCCACAAGCCCAAAGCACTAACCAGTAGGCCACGGCTGCCCCCACAAATGGGTAGTGGCCCGTATGGGCCACTACCCATTTGGGGGTTTAGAATATGGCTCCAACTGACTTTTTTGTGCGTCCTGGGATGTTACATATATGTGACATATTTCCAAATTTGTAGACGTAACAGGCTTCAGGAGGTGGTCCAAAGAAGGCGTGACAGAGGAATTTTGCCACGCCCCATGGTCAAGGCCCTTAATATATGATTTCATTGGAGAAAAGACGCAGAAAGTATGAAAACAATAGGGTCCTTGCAACTCCGTTCCATGGCCCTGTTGGGCCCTAATAATGTTATTATATTATATTTGATTTGTAAAGCACATTTCATTCTCAAGTTTCAAGAATCTGCGCGTGCTAAATAATGTATGATATAACATGAAGATAATGCTGATTTATATTTGACATTATACAGCTAAGCTGGGAGAAAGCAAGCAGCAATGCCAAAAGAACATAAAAAGAGTGGAGCAGAAAGGGTGAGAGAACATTACATTAACAGTACATCAGGAACCAGAGTCACGTGGTGGTACCAGTGGCACACTGTAAAAGAAGACTACAAAAGATCAAATGGTGTGACAAAAACAGTCAAACGGTGATGTGGGGGCAATCTGGAGCATAGATCTCTGAAAGAAGGTGAATCTATTCTTCACATTGACTACGCAGAAAACTGGCAGTGCAAATATGCAAAGGAGGTACAGCAAGTCCACTTTGGAGCATCCCACAGACAGGCAACACTGCACAATGCTGTTGTGTACACCACTGATGGCACACTGGGGTTCTGTGCCCTGTCACCTTCCATGAAGTATGATCCGCCTGCAATTTGGGCTCAGTTTGAGCCAGTTTCTTAAGGAGAACCATCCAAGGGTCAAGAAACTCTTCTTCATCAATGATGGACCGACCATGCAATACAGAGGAAAGAAGAACTTCTGCCTCATGAGCACCATTCCTTTCCAGATGGGATTTACTGCTGTATTTACTGTATTTACTGCTGTAAACTGGAGTTTCCTGGCAGTTGGTCATGGCAAACTCCCTGGACAATACTATCACCTTAATCCCTCATCCAGAAAAGGTCACAGAGAGGCATGTCTCTTTGTACATATTCTTTTTGTTTTTTGTTTGTTTTTTTGTAACTTTTTGCCGCCAGTCTTGGCCAGGACTGCCTGGGAGAAGAGTTACTGTAACTCAATGGGACTTTTCCTGGTTAAATAAAGGTTAAATAAAATAAAAAAAATGTCCAGATCAGCCCCAGAATGTTCACCGCAATAATTGAAAAAATACATTATTAACCCAAGAATGTTCAGCATATGTTCAGTATGTGGACAGTTAGGTTATCATTTTAGTATATGTATAACTAAACTATTAATATTCTTTTTTGTTTTTCTGGAGTTCTACTTTATGTTTTTGTTCATTAATGTACTTTCAAGCACAAAACACGTTCTGCTGCATTTGTTTTAGATGCTTTAATGTCATGTTGTTGTAGATGCGCTGCTATGTTGAAGTAATGTAAAATAAATGGCTCTTCAATAGTAAATGACCTAATTTTATTGATTATAAACATTTGTGTCTGTAAAATTCACATTGTAATGCAGGATATGAGTTAATATTAAGCAATAAGGTTGAGGGGATATAATACAACCTTGCAAACAAAATACTGTGGTCACAACCAAAACAGTGCAGTATACCGTAACAGTAAATGGTAAATGGCCTTGCTTTTATATAGCGCTTTTCTACCTATTGGTACTCAAAGCGCTTTTTACAGTCAGAGACACATCTACCCATTCACTCACACAAGCAGGCACACATTCACACACCAGTGCCACACACTGGGAGCAACTGGGGGTTCAGTGTCTTGCTCAAGGACACTTCGACATGTGGCACATTCCGGGGATCGAACCGCTAATCCTCTGGTTCGTGGACTACCCGCTCTACCTACTGAGCCACACTGAGCGTTTTGTAAAATAAAATAAGAATTATTACTAATAATTGAGTCATTAAATAACATTTTATGATGACTATTGGTTAAATGTTCATTCAGTGTAATAACTAATCAACTCTGAGATCTCTATGATCAGTGTAATTCATTTTACAAAAAAAAAGATTTCATCTTAATTTTGATGAGTCTTAGAAAATAAATAAATAATTTTTAATTGACTTAGTTGCAAAACCCTTCAAAATAAGTAACTAAAATTATTCCTAAGAGGGTGTATGGACACACAATATTAACAGATTAATATAATGTTTTTTATTGCAGTGTGTTGCGGTGTTACGGTAGTGACAAATTTCAGGAGCGGAAAAACATTTCAAGAACAGGCAGACATTAATATATGAAATTTGACTGCGCCTTTACTAGATATGTACTATAGAAATATGGTACAATATATGTATGGACAAGATTTTTGGAAAAAAAACAACCTTTGAAAATGTGTTTCCAACTCTGGACGAATTTGGTAGAATAGCCCATATACAGACAACAATGACAACAAAAAGAGTTACACAATATACATTTGAAAAAATATATACAAAATAACAATGCGCTGAAAAATATATATAGAAAAAAACAATTAAAAAGACATTCTGTATGTACACTTTGCTAACGGTGGAATAAAAAACTCTACAAATAAATAATTGCTTAAACTATGAGATGGTGAGGTAGTGGTTTTGTGCAAAAAGGCAGTGTAAAAGAGCAGATTTATTTATTCATGGAAAAAAGTCACTATTGACTCAGGCTGGTGTTGCACAGCCTGATGGCAGCTGGGATGAAGGACCTGCGGTAGCATTCCTTCTTGCAGCGTGGATGCAGCAGTCTGCTGCTGAAGGAGCTGCTGAGGTCTAAGACAGTCTGATACAGTGGGTGAGAGGGGTTGTCCATGGTTGATGTCAGCTTGGCTAACATCCTCCTCTCACCCACCTCCTCGATGGAGTACAGAGAGCAGACCAGGACAGAGCCGGCCCGTCTGACCAGTTTATTCAGTCTCTTCCTGTCCCTCTCTGAGCTTCCACTGCTCCAGCACACCACTGCATACAGGATGGCAGAAGCCACCACAGAGTCATAAAAAGTTCTGAGCAGTGCCCTGCACACTCCAAAGGACCTCAGTCGTCTAAGCAGGTGGTGACGACTTTGGCTCTTCTTGTACAGGGCGTTAGTGTTGTGTGTCCAGTCCAGTTTATTGTTGAGGTGAACACCCAGGTACTTGTAATTCTCCACGACCTCGATGTCCAAGCCCTTGATGTTCACCGGTGCAGTCAGATGTGGTTTCTTACTTAAGTCGATCACCACCTCCTTTGTCTTGCTGGCATTAATGTGCAGGTGGTTAGAGCACACCAGTCCACAAAGTTGCCAATGACCTCCAAGCACTCCAGATCGTTTCCCTGAGATACACGCTCGACGATGACTGTATCATCAGAGAATTTCTGGAGGTGTGTGAGGGAACTGTACTCACTCCCTCACCTGTCAGGTCAGCCCTTTCTTTATTTGCATATGTACTTTTATTTAGTAGTTTTTTAAATTATTATTTGTTAACTAAATACGGAGCTGTTGAATACATTAATTTGGGCAATATATTTTCTCCAAGGTTTATTTTATTGGCATTTTGATTTTAACCATTTTCTCTTTTGGAGGTGTTCCGGTTGAGGTGGTGTTGAAGAAGCACACTTGAACGCCAAATAGATGCCAGGTGCTTTCAATATAGACTGGACCATCTAGGATTTAGAGGGGGAGAAACTGAGATTGCTCTCTTTGTATTTTCTCTTTGTTAAGCCTAATATTAATTTAAGATTAAAATATTTGTGTGAAGTTGAGGCATGTTAAAAGAGTTTAATTTAAAAACTTGTTTACATGTGTAGTTTCTAGGTTTGGTTGTTTTCATTTCTACCTTAAAGATGGTTTAGTCTACATTTAAGGAGGTGTTAAATTAGCCGGGGTCTCTTCTGTCGGGAAGGGGGGCAGGGTTTGGAACAAGATGGCTTCTGCTGCCAGGTCATATTTTTTTGTTTGTTTGTTAATAAAGTGATCAGAGCTCTGAGTTCGGTGGCTTGGTCATCATTTTGGGAACACTTTATGCTTCTTCTGAAGGCCGCTCTCATTCTGGGTGGGGGGTGAAAACATCGATCCCTAACAAGGTGGCAGCTGTCCGTGTTGTGTCGAAAGTCCAATGTGTACAGGGTCAAGAGGAAGGGAGAGAGCACAGTACCCTGCGGAGCCCCCGTGCTGCAGACTACCACATCAGATACACAGTCACGAAGTCACTCCCTGCAGCTTCCCCCTGAGCAGTGATGGTTGGATGGGGTTGAAAGCACTGGAGAAGTTGAAGAACATGACTCTCACAGTGCTACCGGTGTCATCTAGATGGGAAAAGCATCTGTGCAGCAGGTAGATGACAGCGTCGTCCATACAAACTGCAGCGGGTCCATGTTGCCGTTGCCACCAGATGACGGAGGTGGCTCAGGATATCCTCTTCATGGTCTTCATCAGATAAGAAGACAAGACTACTGGCCTGAAGTGGTTCAGCTCACTGGGACGTGCAGTCTTTGGAACTGGAACCACGCAGGATGTTTTCCACAGGAGCGGAACTGTCTCCAGACCAAGGGCGTAGAATTGGGTAGGGACACTAGGGACACGTCCCTACCAATATTCAGCCGTTACTGTGTTGTCACTACAATACAACCGCTGTCCGTAGTGTTTAGGCAGTGATTATGGCACACACAACCTTTTTTGCACCACGGACCGGTTCAATGTCAGACAGTAGTTTCATGGAACGGAAGGTGTAGCAGATAAAAACAAAATAAAATGATAAGACCGGCATAAAAACTGTAGTATTTTCTCTATACAATAATAATAATAAACGTAAATCCACTGTGTAGCTATTCATGTGCAACTTTATTAGCAGCGTCCTCGTACCGTCACATAGGACATGCACAGGGATTTTGAGGGGCAGTTGCTCTGACCTGACCTCGATTCCTATGCCTAGATTTATGAAGATTTTAATTCATTTAATAAAACTTGATGATGATGATTGTTCGTTTGTTATACCCTTGGAGCACTTTTGTGTCCCCACCAATCTTAAAATCAAACCTACTCCCTTGCTCCAGACTGATCCTCATGTTGAAGATGTGCAGAAAAATCTGCAGACATCTGCTCTTTCTCTGGTGTAAATGGTATTGCAAAATCTCTACCGGTAGACACTTTTACTGTCACACGGTATAATACCCACATAGCAAAGCTGGTGTGGCCCACCTCTGGGTCACACCTCCCACTTGCACTCGGCCGACATGCCTGAAAGAATTCCGGCTCTTATGTGACCCACATACGGCATCCAACATGTGTGCCACTTAAAGCCCACACCTCAGCCACACTGCAACCAGAGCTGGCCCTAATGTGGCCCTAAGATGGGCCAGACCCATTTTCAGAATGTCAGCCTCAACTCAACCACTATATTTATGTGCCATTTATTTATATATATAAAATACACATATAACAAAACAAGTACAGTATTATAAGCAAATGTTTATTTTTTTTTAGTCATGTCAACACAGTACACACCTGCACATTTAACAAATTTTAAAACTGTACATTTATGATTCTAGACATGTCCATAAGGTTTAAGATTGTATTTGTCACATACACAGTTATATATAGTACAATGCACAGTGAAATGTATTCTTGTACCTGCAGCCAGTAGTAAAAGAAAAAAAAGAGTACAACAGTAAAACAGTAATAATTGCAAATTCCTTAACACACAAGGTAAACAATACAAGTGTAAATGTACCCCGATAAATATAGAATAAAATATAGATGTAAAACTCAAGTGTAAACTTAGAGGGGGTAGTTTATATATATATATATACACAGACATTTACGGTATTGAGCAACTATGTGAGTGAAGTGCAGTGGTATAAGTCTGGTTAATGCTCAGAGTTCTTCAGCCTTTCAGTCTTTGTCTTCAGGCATCGGAAACACCGACCTGATGGCAGTAGACAGGCAACTGGATTCTCCCCACTCTCAGCATGAGTTTTAGATATGGTGCTGTCCTTTTCCTGCTTTCTCTTCATCCTCTTCAGTCTGCCACCAGATGGAAACATATTTTGATGGTCCAGTCTATTTCCTGGTCTGTGGCCCCAGATGTTAGTCTGTTACACCAACAGCAGCTGAAACATACACACAAATGATTGGAAATTAACATTTTATATCATTAGGTAATATGGCTACATAAAAACTGATCCTGATGAGAATATTCTGGTGACAGATAAATGTTCCTACAACTGCTTGGTTTAACTAATGTACAAATCAAGGACTTAGCGTTACACAAATTTAGTAGTCAGTATCAGTATGTAATCAATAAAAATAACTCTAAGATTCTTGAAAATAGAGTCTGTAGGTTTGTAAACACAACATTCAAACCGACCCGTTTTATGGTTGTTTACAAACAATAGTGTCCGTATAAGTTCCTGAATCTCAGTCTTCACAACAGTCCGCTAGAACTGAAGAAGCTACTCGGATGAGTTGTGAAGCGTCTTCTCAAATAAATAAAATAAAACACATAACACATAACACATACATAAATAAAACTCTACGAGTCCACAGTTGGCTTTTTAAACGCTATTTTTGGATTGAAGTACGATATATCTGCAATTGCCAGGCCAGCAGAAAAAACACGCCAACGGTCAGCTAGCGGAAGCTATGGCAGTAGCACTAATGTGTAACTAGTCGGAAAAAACCGTGAAAAAAGAAAACAACCCCTTCGGCAAAATATCCGCTGCGTTAAGTTCGTCTATATTATTTATTGAAAACGAATAAGGAAGTTTAACAGCAAAACAGTGCAGTCCATCCTTTCCTGAGCCGCATTTTAGGCTAACGGTAATCGTTAGCTAACGCTAACCACGCGTTAGCCACTAGCTAGCCGTTAGCCTCACAGCTAAACGTTAGCACCCCCTGTTAACATTCAGGTTAGACTCTAGACAGACATTGTCTTTGTATACCAACTGCTAACGCATTGTCTCAAAAACAAACGTTATCGTAAACATAAAACTGACGCATTTCACTCACCACGTCTTTGTTGTCGATCTCACCGGAGCGCATGAGCAGCCATCAGCTCTGGCCACAGTGACGTCGGTCGCGTCAGTCACCTGGACGGTGACGTTACTTCCGTTGATTGGCTGATGACTTTAAAAAGCGGATAGCTGGCTGACCGCTGAAAGTCCGCTGTTGCAAGATTTAACTTGATCAACTGTGATATCTGTCCTGTTTCGACAAGAACGATATTGTTAAGGGTGATAGCATTGTATTGTATTTCGATTCGCTTTGGCAATATTGTTTTGTTAAGAAACTTTCATGCCAATAAAGCCCACTTTGAATTGAATTGAATTGATAGTTGATTTTGATTGACATCGATAATATATCATAAGAATATTTTATTTATTTATTTTTATTAAATCTGTGATGTTATACAACAACTCACTCAAAAATAACTTAAAGGGTGGCATGAGTCCGGCCTCACATATGTGACCCACTCTGTCTGCCGGAGTCAAGACAGTGCCGCATTTGCCGCATCTAGCTCACTTCGGTTCACATGCCGTATGCCAGTGCCGAGTGAACGCCACGTGTGCCGGCTTCAAACCAGATCTAGCCCACATGTCTCTGCTATGTGGGTACCGTCATACCGCCCAACCCTACAGCACACTGAACCAGATATGATAAAACTGCCATTTTAAATATATTTGTGTGTGTATAATTACGTATTTGTAGGTTGTATTCAGTTTGTAGTTTGGTTGTAGCTGAATACACGATTGTAGCAGTTGTTTAGTCATCTTCTGGTGTACTGAAGAGTTCCATTTAGTTGGGTGTAATCCATTCAGGTTTAATCCTGGTATTCGGAGATGTGCTTCACCGTCTTCTTCTGGTACTCCAGTGCCATCTTTATCCTGGGGGGGGGGGACTGGGCAGATTTGACTTGTCTGTGAAACGACTGAACAGTGGCAGTTAGTGCAGAACAAAATGATATCATAGATTCATCCATAGCATGAAGATCCATTTTCTTCATGCATAGGGCTGAGCTGCTTGGCACAGTCATTGGTCTGCCAGTAATGATTTCATGAGGTGCTAGTTTGTGTTTTCTGACAGGTGTGGACCTCATTGACATTAAGGCTAGTGGCAACAGCGTTGTCCATTTCAACCCAGTTTCAGCACACAGTTTTGCCAACTTGTTTTTCAAGATACCATTTTGTCGTTCCACCAGCCCAGTAGACTGTAGGTGGTATGGGCAGTGCAGTCTCTGTTTGATTCCTAGAGCCTTACAAAGTTCAGTCATTACTTGTCCTGTGAAATGGGTCCCGCGATCTGAGTTTATGCTCTGTGGAATTCCAAATCTGGGAACAATGTCTTTCAGGAGGCACTTCACCACTGAAGTGGAATCAGTCTTTTTACAGGGCCAAGCTTCAGGCCAGTTTGAAAACATATCAACACAGACAAGAACATTGTCATATCCCTCACATTTTGGCATATGAATAAAGTCCATCTGTAGATCCTCAAAAGGCCCCCGTGCAGGGGGATGTGTTGATGCTGTAGTCTGAACGGTCTTTCCTGGATTATGCTGTTGGCAGATGAGGCATTGTTTACAATACTTTATTTGCATAGGAACTAAATCCAGGAGTGTACCAATCTTTCAGCACTATCTGACACATCTTTTCTTTGCTCACATGCGACAAGCCGTGTGACATGCGGGCCAGTCATGGGTACAGAGATGTTGGGGCCACAACACAGCCATCACTGTGGACCCAAACACTATTTACATTTTTACAACCATGGGAAAGCCACAACCTACGCTCCTTCACATCAGCGGCCTCTTGTAGGAGTGTCACATCATTAGGAGAAGCAAGGTCATTGGCAGGTATGGAAGGACAGAGCTTTACTAGGACAAGATCACCAATTTTGGCAGCTACCTTGGCAGCATGGTCCACCAAAGCATTGCCTTGTGAAACAGGATCAGTTGACTTTGTGTGGGCTTCACATTTTACAACAGCAATAGATGAGGGTAGCTGACACGCATCTAGCAATTCCCCAATCAATTTCCCGTGTTTGACTGGCGTCCCCGAGGAGGTTATGAATCCTCGGTTTGCCCACAGTGTACCAAAATCATGTAAACATCCAAACGCATATCTGGAATCTGTGTACACTGTAACAGTTTTACCTTTTGCTAGATTACAGGCTCTCATCAACGCATACAACTCAGCTACTTCGGCGGAGCTCGAGGGTGGCAGTGCAGCACTTTCAACGACTGAGAAATGATCACAAATTGCGTACCCTGCATATGACACTCCATTTTCTCTGTAAGCTGAGCCATCAGTGTGAAGAACAAAGTCAGAGTTAGAGAGCGGTGTTTTAGAAAGGTCTGGGCGGGGTTTAGAGGAACATGAGACAACATCCATTATGAGGATCACCATCATCCTCTGTGGGCAACAGTGTGGCAGGGTTAAGAATAGAGCATCTTTTAAGGGTTATGTGAGGAGCTGTGAGTGTTAGTACATATTTCGCCTCCCTGGTCCCTGTCACATGTCTGTGAGCCTCTCTGGTGATCAAGGTGAGAGCATCGTGTGGGATCATGACTGTGAGTGGAGAACCTAACACAATATCAGCAGATTTGTTAATTGCAAGTGCAGTTGCAGCAACAGCTTTCAAGCAACGAGGAAGTCCTCTCTCTACCGGATCCAGTCTGGAGGAAAAGTAGGCAACAGGCCTGTAAGAGGAGTTGTGGCGCTGTGTGAGAACAGACTGTGCAAAACCACATTTCTCATGTGCAAACAGTGTAAAAGGTTGGTCATAATCAGGAAGTCCGAGGGCAGGGGCCAACAGTAACTCCTGTTTCAACTTCTCAAAAGAATCATTAGCTTGTTGTGACCAAGTAAGGGGCTGTGTACAAACTGAGGGTTTAGCCATCTCTTGGAGTGGGGATGCGAGCGACGCGTAATCAAGTATCCACTGTCTACAGTAACCTGTCATTCCCAAAAAAGTTTTCATATGCGATGCACTCGTGGGTTTGGGCACCTCCAATATAGCTTTTACTCTGGAAGGAGTGAGGACTCTCGTTGAACCAGATAATGTGTGTCCCAAATACTGGACTATAAGCTGACACATCTGAGCTTTCTTTAGTGAAGCTTTGTGGCCTTTTACGGCCAGAGCGTTTAAGAGGACAATTGTGTCTGTCTCACAAGCAATAGCAGAGGGAGAAGCTAGAAGCAGATCATCCACATATTGAACTAGAACAGAACCTCCTGGGAATGAAATATATTTTAGATCATTGTGTAAGGAACGAGAAAAGATAGTAGGTGACTCAGTATATCCCTGGGGAAATCTAGTAAATGTGTACTGCTGTCCCTCATATGTAAATGCAAACAAATATTGGCTATCTGTGTGTAAAGGAACTGAAAAGAACGCACTGCAGAGGTCAAGCACAGTGTAGATGTCTTCACGGGTCCAATTTGACGGACCCGAACCCAAATGGACCCGTGAAAAATTCGACCCGAGCCACGGCCCGACTATTTTATATAGTCCAGCCGAATGACCGTGAAAATTGGACGACCCGACGGCCCGACATTGTAATACGGTCCGAAACCGAACCAACCCTAAAAACCCTGGACCGAATGCCCAGTTGCTTTAAAATACAAGTTGTCTTAAGACTTGTTTTTATAAGCTATTACTTTCTGTTTCTTGCCTAAACGTAGTCTTCTTCTACCTGGTTCCGGCTGCGGCCGCGGCCGCTGCCAGCCCCCACCCCTGGCCATAACGTAATGTAAACATAAATAAATCCACGTCGTCATGTTCTTGTTTAGATGGTCATGCACTGTAATCCTTCTTCTTAGCCATTGCTAACGCTAATCCAGTAGAACATTTCTTCTTGTTTAATTTAACATTATAATTTTGGAGTTTCCATGTGCTTTGCGGAGCATAACGTTACCGCGGTAACAACACGCTAAGTCACGCGGGCTGGTCGTAGCCAATCGTAGCCTCGCATTGGAGTCGGGAAGGGGGGAAAGGGGAGGGCGGCGGTGATTGACAGCTGTGACCGCCAATCGCCGGGTCCTCTCGGGTACTGTAGGACCCGGCCTTTCACAATAAGAGACCCGAGACCCGAGACAAACTCCACCGGTTCCGACCCGGCCCCGGCGTCACTTCTTGTGAGTGGACCCAAACCCGAGCCGGGTCGGGTCGGAACCTCGGGTTTTCGGGTTGTCGGTTTTTTCCGAAGACCTCTAGCACAGTGTAATGAGTCGAATTGGCTGGCAATGAGGATAATACAGTGGTAGGGTTTGGAACTAAGGCAAACCGAGGAAGTACCACTTCATTGATGGCTCGCAAATCTTGTACAAACCTGTATTCCTGTTTGCCTGTTTTTTTAACGGGGAGTATAGGAGTATTGCATGGGCTGTTACATGGCACTATTACTATTAGGTTCAGCAGCTCTAATCAACCCAACATCATTTGTGGAGGATGCCCATACTGTCAGGGGCACACTTGACAGTATTCTGTCATAAACTTCCCCTTCTCTACATTAATGGGTAGAGTTTGTTCTGTCAACGTAGCTATCACAGCTGTTATGTTTTCAGGGTTAGTCTCTAAGTAGATGCCATCCGGAGTGCAGTAGATGGTGCAATTTAGTTTACCTAACAGATCTCTCCCTAACAGATTTACCGGAGTGGTGTCTGACAAGAGGAAAGAGTGAGAAGTTGTGAAACTTAACATGTTTTCAGTGAAAGGACCAATAGATACTGTAGTAGGCTCAGATACAGGTAGACACAAAGGAATTCCTCCAACCCCCACAGCTCTCACTGTTTCTCTGGATGCTTTCAAATTTGTGGATTCAGTTGGTTTTAAAGTTGAAAGAGAAGCTCCAGTATCAATCAAAAATGATGTTTTCCCATTTACATCTATTTTTAGATGAGGTTCTTAGTTTGTTTTTGGCAATTTAATGAGTGGGGCCTGGGTCACACTTACTTCTGTTTCAAATTGGTTACTGTCCTGACAGCTCTATTGGTGGTACTGTGGAGTTTGTTGGTCTTCCATTTGGCTACTTACTGGAGGTGCGGTAGGCAAGGTAGGTTTAGCATGGGATGCCATGTATGGGCAGTCTTTCATCCAATGATCTGCTTCACCACAACAATAACAGTTGCCCTTGAGGTCTGAATTTCTTGGCTGCCTTTGGTTCTGGTCCCTTCGTCTGAAGGGTCTCCTGTACCTGCCACCTCCTCTGGTTGCTCCGCCTGTATAATGAGACACTTGAGCCAGCATTAGCATTTCTTGCATTTCACAGTCTTTCAGTTCACAGTTGTCCCAGTGTTGCTGAGCTATTTCCATAAGTTCAGTCATTGGTTTCCCCGTCCAACCAACAGTTAGATGTACTTTAGCCTTGATCCTTGGCTGAAGGCTGTTTACAAATACGTTTTGTAAATATCCGGGTGGAAGTTGATCAATTTGGCTTTGGGACAGGCCACAGTTCTCCTTCGCCATCACATGCAGTCTTTCACATAGCTCTCGAGGATTCTCGTTCTTTCCTTGTTTGATTTTGTTGAGAGGAGTGAAGTTGATATGTTGCACTATTTCCTTCTCAACTGTTGAAGATATCAAGCTGTAAAATGTCTGTGCTTGTTCTGGTGCAATTTTTGCAAATTCCGTGGGATCACGGGGAATTTTGCAGGTATCCATCACCTTCAGTCTTACGTGTCAGTTTCTGATATCTTTCGGGAAATCTCCCACAATTTCCTTGAGCTCCCGTCGGTTCCAAGGCTTGTAGACCATGTCCTTCCCTATGGTAATGAGTGGGGCAAGTGTTGTCGTAGCTGGCTTCTTTTGTCTCCCCCCTTTCCTCATCGTAGCCGATCCCTGGCTGGCCATTTCACCCCTTTTGTAATCCAAAATCCAATCATCATCATCATCGTCGTTGTCATCAGCATCAGCAGTACTGCAGTCCTTTAAGCTTTTTAAAGGGTAAAGATTTTGGACTTGTTCCACTCTGTTCGGCGGCTCATCTACCCGAAAATCTACTTTTGTTTTCATCTGCGTTGTGTTGTTTTTACGTTCTTCCAATTGGGCCAATAACTTTTCGTTTTGGTCAGTGAGAGAAGCTATTTGGGCGTCTGACTGGCGGCATCTGCTTTCATCCCTTCAAAGCCTCAGAGAGCAAAAATGCTTATTTCTGTCTCTACGGCAGCTAAGTCTCTCCTTCAAGTTCTTTAATCTGTTCTGGTCAAAAGTCCCAGGAATTTAAGGTGGCCATCGTCAATAGTTATCTCAGCCCATGTCGTTACAAATGTTAAACCGTCTTGGCTCACATTTCATACATTCCACTAAAGCTCACTGGCTGGCCAGTCATTCCTCACAAATCTCACCAAAAACAAACCAAATGTAAGACTTCAACAGTGGGTAATCGGGGGGCGACTGTGGCTCAGTAGGTAGAGCGGGTTGTTCACGAACCAGAGGGTTAGCGGTTCGATCCCCGGAGTGTGCCACATGTCGAAGTGTCCTTGAGTGAGACACTGAACCCCCAGTTGCTCCAGTTGAATGTGTGTGTGCTTGTGTGAGTGAATGGGTAGATGTGTCTCTGACTGTAAAAGCGCTTTGAGTACCAATAGGTAGAAAAGCGCTATATAAAAGCAAGGCCATTTACCATTTACCATTCACCATAATTGTCACGCATGTACTTTGCAGGACCAGTCAGCTCTCTCTCTGACCTTCCACTGAAACAACCTCCCATTGTCTGTCTGTAAGATCTTAAAAGGAAACTTGAATATTGCTTGCTACTGCTTCACAATCACTTCCAACCAAAGCTGTGCTCAGAATCTAGTATAGGTCAATTTACGCAAAATGGAGCACAGATATACCCTGTCCCCGGGTGCGGTTGCAGACAGTTCCTGATTAGATCGTATAGTGGATGTATATTGGTCAGCTGAGGGCAACTTCACAAAGGAGGGTGAACTCAGTAGGGGGCAGGGGTGGCTCCCAGACATAGTCAGAACAAAGGGCAAAAGGACAAAGGAGTGACACTCAGGTAGCATGATCAAGGCTCTGATCAGCAGGGGAGAGGAGATCGGGAAGGTAAACAAAAGAGCATAATCAGGAAGTTGTGATCGGCAGGGAAGCAGAGACAGGAGAGATCAACATATAGTTGGAATTGCCCCAGACGTGTCAATTCCAATGAACTTCTTCACAGCCCAGCAGTTGAAGTGCTTTGAACGCTTCAGCTGCAAACGAATCACCTGAGGAATTCAGTTTGTCATGTGAATCACTTGCTGGATGTGTTCAGGGATATCCTATCCCTATTTAGTGTTCATTCATACCCGTTTAGTCCTGTTAAGGGTCACGGGGGTCTGCTGGAGCCTATTCCAGCTGTCATCGGGCAGGGGTACACCCTGGACAGGTTGCCAGTCCATCACAGGGCTAACACAGAGACAGACAACCATTGGTTGGTTAGGTGGTTAGCACTGATGCCTCACAGCCCTTCAGATTAGCTTTGATGATGACGCCGGCAGGAAACTTTTCTGTAGGGCAAAGTCTTCCTCTTGAAAATGACCATGGGTGGAAGTTTCTGGCCATTAGCCTGGCAACCGAGAACTACAGTGAAAGATGACTTCTCGTTCCCCGTGGTGCATAAAGAAGCCGTTTTGGTCCCTGTTTTCTCCACAGTGTAGTTCACGGCAATATCAAAGGTGAGGTGAACCTCGTCCATGTTAGTGATGTGCTCTGGCTGGATCTTCTTTTCAGTGATCTTGTTTTTGTTGTATGCGCGGAAAGTGGCCAGTTTTTCTTCGTAATCTTTTGGCAGTTGCTGCGAGACGATAGTTTGTGTGCGGATGGAGAGATTACGTCTTCCCATAAAACGAAAGCACCAAGAAGGACCACCTCGAAAGTCATTGATATTCATCTCCCATACTAACGCTGTTGCCATCAGTCGAATAGAGATTGTAGAGACGCTTCAACCTGCTGCTCTCTGTTCAATAACCCACGGTTCGATTTTGTCCTCTAACTGTGGCCATCTTGCTTTGTTCCCTTCCTCCACTTCCGTACCATTGATTCATTAATGTTGAATTCTCTCGTAGCTGCTCTATTCTCATGTTCAACTGCGTGACTGATAGCCTTGATTTTGAAGTCCGCGTTGTAAGCGTATCTCTTGACAGGTGCCATTTTGGGATCCTAATTACCGGTACTCCCATAGAGATTACTCCGTGATGCTCCTGACTACGGTGGCCGTAATGCTAATGTGTGCCGTGTACAACACAAAATTGCTTCGAGGTCAGTAAGCTCAACCAAAATGAATATATAAGGCACTCCGGATTATAAGACGCACTGTCGTTTTTTGAGAAAATTAAAGGTTTTTAAGTGCGGAAAATATGGTAGTCCTAAACAGCGTTATATAGATAAGAGAGAAGAAAGAGAGAATTTTGAATTTTAAATCAACCTTTATTTCCTAATTCTCCTTTTTACAGTTTGTACTTTCCTTTTTCTATAAACTCAAACTTTTCTACAAATAAACCACAACAAATAAAAAACGAAGAAACCTCAGTTGAGCTGCCAGCAGCCCAGTCACCATGGACACCACGTCCTCTGACCCCTGACTTCTGACCCTGTTCTTCCTGGTCTTCCAGATAGCCAGCTTAGCTGTCCCTGAGATAAAATTAATTAGCTGGTGGACAGACTTCTTTCTGTTGCAGTAAACTGGCCCAAAAAGGGACAGCCATCCCCTGTGTTAGGATCAAGGTGCACCAGATACCTGTTTGTAGCTATGGCCCCGTGTACAATCCTCTAATGGAGGTCTCCTGTTTGTGTTTGTACAGGGACCACCAACAGCCCTTCGGGGAGGTTCCCACGCCAAAGACCTCAGTCTACCTGGATACCTTCACCCCTGCCAGGGAGCGTAAGTTTAAGACCTTGACGCTGAGGAAGTAGAGGTCTTTCTTCAAAGTCTGTAGACACTGGGGTCTTCAGACGAAAGAACGGCACTCCCCACAGGTCAACACCTGTGGGGGCCTCACATGTTGAGGCTTCAAGAAAGCCTCGATTGCCCATCACTAGGTAGAGAAGACCCGGTTGGGAGTGTGTGCGAGGTGGCGTCTGGATGCGCAATCTAGTGGCCAGCTTTGTCATTACAACTGACCGCCGCAGACGATACCGTTTCATAATTTTCAAAAATTTAATCTAAGGGCCAGTTGCCCATCCCTGATCTAGAAGACAAGTTGATAGTTTAGATGCTGTAATTGTTGAAGAGAGCTCAGGAAGATCTACTGGGGAGAAGGATTCCAGATATTGATAGGGTTTCAGAGAAATTTCTAATGTCACTGTACTTACATCTTTGACAGGATGCTTTGAATGTTTTCTCAGCTTGTGAAGTCATTACTACTGAGGGCTAAAGGAATAGATGGCTCAACAGATGTGTGCCTCTTTGTCAGCCTGGATACTGTGCTTAAAAAAAAAAAATCTGGGGTTGTTCTTCAGAATTAAATTCAGAATCTGCTTTAATGAATCAGAATCAGCTTTAATGACCAAGTATATGCACATTCAGGGAATTTGATTTTGAATTTATCTGTGGTACATAAACACACAAACTTAAATAAGTGAAAGAAAAATAAAATAAAATAAATCTCAATCTATACACATAAAATATAGAATAGTTTGGCTATATACACCAAACTAGGGTTTTGTACAGTGACTATATACAGCATGGGTCACCAAACTACGGCCCGGGCCGACTCCGGCCCGCCACCCCCCTTTGACCGGCCCCCCAGCCCCTCTGCCCCCCACCACTTGAACTATGAGGCAATCCCCAAAAGTCGTCATGGCCTATTTTTTTTTTTTTTAATTGCTTTTTGGAAAATAATAGCATGTCTGCATCTGGTATTTTGTTGATTTGTTCAGTTAAAAATTGATATTTAGTTATAAAATAACTGTATTTGCTGAATTTTCATCAAATGCTCGCGATCATAGCCGCGGAAACATACCCACACAGCAAAAGGACTGCGCGGCGGATCTGCCGCGGATGTATGGCGGCTTCCGGAACGGACCCGTGAAACGGACCCGTATCGGGGTCCAGATGCACTCAGGAACGGATTCGCTACGATGGCGGATCGCGGCTCCGCCGTGTCTCCGCGCTGCATCCGCTCCGCATCCGTGATTAAAGGGACCCGCAAATTGATACATACATCCGCCGCGGACCCGCAGCTGACTCATAAAGCCCGGGGCCGCTTTGGACCGGTTTATCTCATTTTCAAAATCCCTTCTGTTCATGTTGTGTGCAGGGGGTGCTGAGAAAAAAGAATGCTCTGCGCTGCAACTCACAACATTAATAAAAAAAATATATAAACCAGCACGGCTTGACTCCTACACCACGGCAATATTGTTACATGCAGTAGTGATGGGAATTGTCGTTCACTTTGAAGAACTAGTTCAGTTCAGATCGTTCAGTAAAAAAAAACGTTCATTTCGTTCATTTCGTTCATTTCGCGGCGCGCTCTCCACTATCCCCCGTGCGCACGGGAAGGGGGGGGGGGGGCACTGCGCGGAGTGTGCGGAGAGCGTGTGTGTATGTGTGCTCGTCTGTGTGCGACATTCCTATTCAACAATAAAATGCAACAAAGTGATTTCTGTCAGACATCCCCAACATAATTTTATTTAAAATAACTAACTGCTAATAAACTCAAATAATTGCAAATAAAATTGAATGTGCAACTCCGACTCCAGTGCAAACAAATATTAATTAAATATAAATTATTAATGTGAAAGTAAAAACAAAACTACCTAAATAGAAACAATTAAATGTACAATCAAAAATAAACAAGCAAACAAGTATTAAATTAAATATTAACAAAATATTAAGATGCTGTTTATTGAAAAATAAATAAGAATAATATATAAATAAAAACTATACTATGCAGAACGCGGACCTACTTTGCAGGCGACTCGTTCACTGAATAATACAGCCAGTCGTTCAGTGAACTAGTCAGACCGAAATACGCCAGCGCGCACCTCGTTCACTGAACGAATACGCGCGCACCTCGTTCACTGAACGAATACGCGCGCACCTCGTACACTGAACGAATACGCCCGCACCTCGTTCACTGAACGAATACGCCAGCGCGCACCTCGTTCACTGAACGAATACGCCAGCGCGCACCTAGTTCACTGACCGACAGAGGCACACAGGCGGTCTTTCAGTGAACGAGTCAGAGCGAATACGGCGGATGGGACGCCGACCGTTCAGTGTACATTACTGATATGATCAGTGATCTTTTTTTTTTTTCTAATATAGCGCTTTTGAAAACTCAGAGACATTACAATAAAAGATGGTTAAAAATAAAAGATATAAGAATAAGAACTCAAAGTCACTTTACATTTAAAGGTAGTTAGAAAGAAGGTATACGAACATTTTAAAGTCACACACACACACACACACACACACTAGTGACGGCGCCAGAAATGTATTGTTGGGGGGGGGGGGGCAATGGGGGGTCCTGTTGTTTATAAGAGGGGTCGAGGGGTGCGATCGCGGATTCCAAATCTCCGACGGGGGCGCGGAATTAAAATCGTGGATGGGGGGGCATGAGGGGGGGCACAGTCTTTGACAGGAGGGTCTTGAGACCCTGCTGCCCCCCCCCCCCCCCCCCCCCACACACACACACACACACACACACACACACACACACACACACACACACACACACACACACACACACAGAGTCCCGCCCTCCTCACGCATGTGGTCCAATCAGGAAAGCTGCTGCTGGTTTCTAGCTCGCGTAATGAGGAAATAGGAACGGTGCAGACTGTTCAGCCAAGGAGGACGCTGCGAACGATTATAAGAACGGGTATTTTCGAGGAAGTGACCTCGTTCACTCCGTTCACCAAAAAGAACTAGTTCTTTTGATTCGTTCGTTCACGACCGACACAACACTAACATGCAGCGGTGACACATAGTCAACTGCGCTATTTATTCACGAAGCCACCCAGTGAAGCATGTGTAGTATACACAAGACACTGATATGAATCGCATTATTAGAAATAAAGAGAAAATCATGAAACGCAAGACATGAGATCAGTCAATCGAAAACCCAAAGGAACTTTTAATTCGAAGATAATTCAGAGCTGATTGGTCGTATGTAATAACAATGAACCCGGAGCCTCGGCCACATTAATTAAGCGTGCAAAAATCTTAACTTGCACAAAACAATATTACACATACATAGGGGAACCAGAACAAACAATGTGTCACAGTCCGTGTAACTGTTCATGGTGCTGATCACTTTGGCAACAGTAAACAATTTGTCACAGCTGTCTGTGGTGCTGAACACCGTGCGCAAAGGCGTGCTGTGCGGTTGCAGCATTCGAAAAAGAAACGTGATTTGACGCCTGCATCACACAACTCCAAATGTGGCCTTCCTCTCAGACAGTTTTAACTTTTAACATTTTCTTTTCATCCCCACTTTTTTCCACTTTATTTCGTGTATTTATTTTTGGGTAAATACATTTTTGGGGTGCAGCAGCCCCAGCACCACTACTTTCCGCGGTACTGCTCGATATTAAGCAGCAGAACTGCCAGTGTTCAGGACAGCAAAGTGGCTAGCAATAAAGTTTGTTGCTCAAATGTTGATATAGTTGTGTGGATATAGAAGTGGGGACGGCTGTGTGAGGCTAGTAATCTCTATAACACAATGCTGGTGGTCATTTTGGTCTGAGTCATGTTGTATAGCTGACCAGGCCCCGGCCCCCCATCACAGTCAGGAACGATAATGTGGCCCCCAGAGAAAAAAGTTTGGTGACCCCTGCTGTATCCCGTCCCGATCACACAGAGGCGGTCCTGGCTAGATTTACGCCCTGGGCGAACCACCCCCCGCCCCCCCACAAAAAAAAAAAACATGCTTGACAAATCCCTGAAGAAAGCTAAAAAATAAATAAATAAAAAACTACTTAAAAAAAGGTTCCTGCACTAATACAACTATTTAGTATTTTACATACGAGTTTTGATTTGCATCACCCTGAACAGTTCCAGTTATAACACTAGTTTTGTACGTAGAGAAACAGCAGATAGCCTAATTAACATATCTAAATTCAGTGCTCGGACTGTAAAAGATTTTTCAACCTGGGGTTTTCACCCTGTTTACAACTGCCATTATCATTAACAACAAGTATGAAGTGCAATTGCCTGAATTCTAATAGTTGCTAGTTAAACAAAACTAAAAAACAAATAGCCTACAGTCGTATTCTGTGGCTAATGGCTACATATTAGCAAGAGGTTAAGCCTGTAGCCTACTGTCACACGTCACTCATTGAAATCTCCATACCTTTATCTTTTGCCCGTTTCTCCTCTTCTCCTCTAATTCTTTTTAATGAACTGATCACCTGATGCTTCTTTGGTCTTTTACTTTCATCCATGATGAAGATGAAGACTCGACATCATTAACTTTTGCATTACTTTTTGCCGACACGGTCCGTTCGCCTGTCAATCAACCGGAGTTACGTGAGTGACGTAGACGACTGCACAGATTTTTTATTTTATTTTATTTTTTTTGGTCATTTTTCACATAACCCAATTAATTACATGTGGGTATAGGTCTATGTTAATTTTAGGAATGAAATACAATTTATTTGGAAGCAGTTTGTGTTGTGTGGCCTGGGAAAAGTCTATCCCTCGCCCCCCTCCTCTTTGCCAACCTCTGCAGTCGCAACAGGATCCCCCGTCCCCCTCTCCCGTATGACTCTGAGCAGCAGCAAGTTGACGTGACAATGAGGGCGCCCCAGCGCGCAGTCCACTAACGTGACGTGGAAATGAGTGGTAGTCTAGAAAACTGGCGATTTAGTTTTACTTTTTTTTTTTTTTTTTTACACATGGATTGCGCCCTGGGCGGTCGCCCACATTGCCCATAGCAAAAACCGGTCCTGCGATCACGTTACCAACAGTGAAACTGACTCCCGTAGGTCCTGCACCTAAATGAAACTGTCACCCTCTATTCTGCACCACCACCGGCCGCATTGCTTCCACGCTCACTTTACTTACTTTCTTTTTAAATTCCCCGCTGTGTTATATACTGATATGATAACAATATATCGTTCAGCCCAGTGGCGTGCGGTGAGGTCTGTGGCAGGGTAGGCAGTGGCCACTCACATATGTAAATTTCGTAGAACGTCCCTCGGCTATGGGGATAGCGTGACGTCAGCAACCGCTAGGAATCACTTCCGTGTCCAGTCATTTTTAGGTAGCGTAAACAAGTATGGCTACAGCACAAGAACCGGTCACCTTTTATACAGTGACAGCCTACTTTACTGACTTCCCAAACTCTGTTCAGAAGGGTCTTCACTCATAATTCTAGCATTAGCTGTTAATGTTAACAATTAGCATGACGCGCTAGCCACTAATTTTAGCATTGGCTAAAATTTACGAGGGATGTCCTCACTAGGATCCCCATACTTCAAACAGGAATACAATTTTTCAGTTTGACACAGTTTCACTTTATTTAAAAATATCTTCTCTTTAAATTGTAAAACTTCAACATTATGTTTTAACTTCAGTGCCGGTTTGATGACTGTGACCCATGCGAACCGTGTTGGCCCAGATACTTTGCCATCAGGAAAATGCCAGACCCTTAGTTGTAGTTGTGAACTTGTCACACCTGCAAAATGGAAAAATAAAATAAAATAACTAAGTGGCAATTGACATCTTACATCTCAGGCTAGCGGTAGCTAGTAGTACGTAACGTTAGCTCGCTAGTAATCGCTAGCCGGTTATTATTATTATTTTTGTTATTAACGTTCATCATTTGAGATCAAACTTACCGTAACAACTTTAGCCATCTCTTCTTCTCTTTTTTGTCGAGGGGAAATCGGTAATAAGAGATTGTTTTGTTCACGTCGTTTCTGTTATTGCAACAGGGGACACAGCACTGCACCATTTTAAAACCGTTTTAGTCCAGTTTGACACAGCGCCGTGGACACGGAAGTGGCTTTTTTGGACATGATGACGTAGGGCCTAGCCATCCCCATGATTGGCTCGCACTCCCGCCAGAGCCTGTCTTGGTAAGGCATTGCCATATTTGGCATTGGCAATAATCAGTGCCTATGCTCGCCCATATACTTTCGCGTAAATTATATAATACGCATGCGCAACCCTCAAAATTTGTTGCATTGGAAAATCAGTGCTGAGGACAGGCAAATCGGGCACAGCCTACCCTGGCCTTGAGAATGCATGCAAGCCACGTCGGGAAGGCTTGCTTGCGCGTTCTCATGGCAACCAGACTGCTTGCTTTGCGTAGTTCAACGTTGTGAATTGCTGTTCGCGTAAGCCTTCACGTCTGGGTTTTTGACATGGTTTTTGATCGGTTTTAATAATTAGACATAAATTTACTTTTTACAATTGAAATTGCATTCTAAGCTCTTTGTTTATAACTTGAATGTGAACTTTAAGAATAAATTTTAAAATATGTGTTTGTTTTTTTTTTAATGAAATTTACTCAGGGTAGGCACTGCCTACCCTGCCTATCCTGACTGCACGTCACTGGTTCAGCCCTAATTCAAAGCCTTGAAGATTTCTGCTGCTGTAGTGCGCGCCGGCAGAGGATGGCAAAACAGAAACTCCTCCTGGACACTGCGCTCTAATAAAGCGCACATACACCATTAGCTGTGCAATAGTTAGCCACATCGATGGACTCGTCCAGTTGAATGGAGAAGAAATGGTTAGTTCATAGTTTCAATATGACGCCGGAGTTTACATGGTCGCATACTGTCGTTAGTTAGCACCGATCTTTGCAAATAACACACTGTGGCAGCGAAGCATCGTCAGGCCCAATGAATGAAAAAACAAACTTTAAATAATCAGGGTCATACTTTCTCCGTTTTCTGCTCGCTTCTGTGTCCACTCTCACTTTCACCTTAGGTACTAAAAATCGATACATTTTGCCCCGCTGTAGTTAGCTAACCAGATGATACGCTAATTTGTATTTTATTTTATTTTTTGACGCCGCGCCTCCCCTGAAGGCCTCTGGCCAGCGCCATGGAGTGAGAGAGTTATGACACTCCCATAGACCTCCGTTGTAAAAAATGGCGGCGCTTTTAACCACCTACTTCCGGATTTGAAAAGCGGATTAGTTCCAAACACTGTCATGTGGGCGTCGGACCCCATTCACTTACATTGCTGCGCATTGAATTTTTCCAGAGGTAAGTTGCTGAAATATCGACCTCTTTTGAATTGTCAACTGTCTATATTGTATCAGAGGCCCTTTGCGATGCTTATACTGGTCTTCATTTGTATATGCACAGCGTAATTATTTATATTTTATCTTGGTTGTTTCAACCAATTTTCTAGCATTGCCTGCTAGCTAATTAGCTAGCGCGACTTCCCCTGCTGTGAAGGTAGTTCGGTGATGAATCGCTACCACCTTTATAGCAACTTTTATTTAATTGAATTTTGGGATATACTAACTTTTCATTATGTGACGTGTTGGCTGTACTTAATTTGTCGTAATGTTCCTGTTCCATGTTTACGTGGCTAGTGTACAATTTACCCAGCGCTACTTGCTGATGCTTGATGAGATGCTGATAGATGCTATCCCATGAGCTGGTAATCAGAGTATGTCAAGGCATTGTCGTGACTCGTGATTTGAGCGAAGGTTATTTAATTAGGAACGACGATTTTAGGACTGGCGAGTTTGAGTGGTAAACGCTGAGGTTCCCTATCTCAGATACTCATTTACTGTGAGGAAACTTTGTATTGTAATATCCACACTAGTTTAATGATTGTTCTTCAAAAGTATTATTCAATAGTCATAAAACAAATAGTACACTACTTGACAGGCTACTCTACAGCAGTGAATCAAGGATGAGCCTAAAACATGCATCAGTAATAATATAAGTTTTTCGTTGTCACCCTGGCTCTCCAAATGCAGAACTGACATTAACAAAAATGCAATAATGTAATAACAGCTGAAAAAGTACTTGGGTGTGTGTTTTATTTTATATTTACCGTTCAATAATGCAATCGCTGCTGTCTGTCCCATAGAAGAACATGACAGCCAGCGTATGTTTGGAACTAATGGGGTTTACATGAACCACGTGACTGCCGAAGCGGCGACATCAAAGAGTGTCGCAACTCTCTCACTCAATGGCGCTGCCTCTGGCGCCCCCCAGGGAGGCGCGCCTCACACTTTGAAAACCGCTGCTTTAGAGGAAATAATCTGCGCTAATCACTCAATTGCCGTGAGTCATATCAAAGGGTGGAAATAAATTACATACATTGTACAATTGTGAACTTAAAAGTTCACAACTGTGTGCATTATGAAATCTGAAGAAAAAAAACATGGCTTGAAATATATCTTCAAAAGTAACAACATTTCTACTTATATTCCTTCCTGCCTTTATTCAGTACTATCTCTAGGAAGAACAAAATTAAATAACAGCAATTATTTTTGAAAAACAAACAAACATCCTCATCATAACTCAAGACCTCCATAATATTACATCTCACGCTCTTCCAAAGCCCGGTGAATTGCGTATAGCAAAAGTCATATCACATTTGAAAGTAGCGTAGACTGCATGAACCGGAATGCGAAGAATATTTTTACAAGTATTCGCTTGTGGAAATCGGGAATGGGTGATGAACTCAAGGCTTGGCTTTGGGGAGAAGCCCAGTGCTGGGACACTGTCACAACCAGTAACGAAAACAAGAATATCTTCCAAAGAGATGTCGTTTTCACCTGTAAGACATAAAAAAAAAAAATTACACAAATTTTCACAATGAATGGTGAATATGGCTATTTTCCTCAAGTCATTAAGTATTATACCACTAAAGTAATGTAAAGTGATGTAAGAGTGAGTAGTTAAATTCCCCAAAATTAGGCATTACTTTTTGTTTTTTCAACTGGCATGGTACTTTGAAAGGACAGCTCATAATGCTATAGACTAGTGTTGTGTAAAACTATAAACTTCAATATACGTTATGTATTCAGTCATACACTCTATGTAACCTAATGAAATATGCTGTGTCAAAATCAGGTTTGGAATGCTTTAAGATAAGATAAGATTAGATAAGATATGTTTCATTAATCCCATGGAGCAGCTATGTAGCCCTGTGAACAACTGTGTTTTGGGCTAAGCTATGCTGTGGAAATGTACCCAAAGTTCCCAATATGGTCTAAATAATCAGGACACCCTTATAAAACAAATGCAGAGAATAAGCAGGCTCAAAAACACCTGACTGGCCTGAAATAACACCCAATATCAGTAACACCCAATCGGTCCGAGTTAAAATAAATCTTCAAGATGGGCTGAACCTCCTTGGGGCAAAGACTACAGAGGAGCAGGGCAAACAAACAAAAAATAGATAGGAATTGATGAGGACCATAAGAAATCCAGGCTAAGTTTGCTCAAAGTTTTCTGGATACATAAGAAGCCATTACAATCCAGATATGACTATGGATGTGCAATGTTTTATATGAAATCATGTAGCCACAATAAATATATTTTAAATCTAAATAGACGGTATACTTTTCTTGAGGAGAAATACAACTTTTCACTCTGTTGTGAAAGAGACATGTCAGAGTGAAGTGGGCTTTCTGTCCCATAGCATGAGAGGCTGCCCACTGCAGAGCCAATGACTTAGTCCAACTCCACCTCCCTGGACCTGTCAAGGCACAACCTACCTCATTCTGTCTCTGAGCGGCTTACCGAGATATTCTTACCAAAACCCTAACGATAGGTCCAGAGAGGTGGAGCTGGACTAGGTCAAGCGATATGATACAGCCAAAACAGTGTCTGTTGTCTTGATGAAGCACTGTCTGAAATGCCAAACTTACATTCAGCATCCTGAAGGTAGTCTTGCCAGAAAGACAGGGTACGGCACTCTTCCTGGAATGCATTACTCCCTCTTTCAGAGTGAATGATCCGGAAGAGATTCTCTACATCAGCTCCTGTTAAACTCTTTTCAGCCTTGACAAAAAGGCACTTCATCTGTAGAGGGTATCTCTGGAGAGCATCTAGGACACCTAGAGACATTAAGCCATCTCTGAACCTATTAAAAGGGAAACAAACACAATGAATTTCAAACAAAAAAGTATGTATACTTTGACTTGCACTGGTGCACTATAAAATGGAACATCCATCTGTGAAACTGTTGTTTTACAGTGGTAACATAGTTTCTATGGCAGCAACTATAAACATACCTTTCAAAAGGTGCACAGGTCCGCTGGAGGACATACCAGTGAGTCAAGTCCAAAGCAGCCTCTTGTTTGTTTTGCAGTGTTATGCGAACATTGTGACCTGCAAGACTGATCAAGCTGGATGCCTGTGCAACTGCATCTTGCAGTTGTGATTCAGTCTCAGCTTGTAAGATCTGAAAACATTAAAATAACATTAGGATATGAGAACAGTAAATACTGACTTTTATTTAGTATTAAGATGTACAACTGTTAGCTTTACTGTTTAACTTGCATGTTAATGAGTGCATGAAAAATTAATAATTTGTTAATAAATTCAATAGAATCAAAAGAAATCGTGCTCACCGACTGCACCTGTGACCTTGTTTCTTCATCAGTAATATGTTCAGTTTTGACCTTTACATTGTCCGGACCTTTTTGAAGACACTCATACAAGAGTTCAGACAGGAAACATGGACTCTGTCCCCCATGAGCAATTGACATTGCCATAATCTGGCCAGCATTGAAGTATCCATTATATTTCATCGCTGTTATCAAATAAAATTTAACAGGTTACATCGGGAATGTTCAGGCTAATTTTTATCAAAATTTCCAAAAAGGTATTATAGGACAATATATTATTACGGTATTATATAATACAGTATTAATATAATGTTGTTGGTCTGAGGCTGAGCACTCTTGGAGGTGGCTGAGGACAGAATACAAATTAAATTCCATAGGATCATGGACAATGCCACCCATCCCATCATAAAACACTGGTCAGACTCAAGAGCACATTCAGCAACAGATACAGACTCCCCCGCTGTTCAAGAGAGCGTCACAAAAAATCCTCTTTGCAAACTCATTTAATCAAAAGTACCTTTGGAGTTGCATGTGAGGACTTTAGCATCAGGTGGACCCTCAAAGATGCCAATTTTGTCCTTGATTTCATGAAGACAGAGTCGGAAAAACTCCCGAGTAGGTCCTCCATTGTCCACGGCACCCTCAGACCCATAGTCATCAGTAAACTTGACATCTACCTTCTTCTCGAGTGAAAAATTGGATCTCCCCAGGGCTCTGGATGCTCCATCCCACACACTTCTTCTTATGATATTGAAGCGCACAGTGCTGTCAGTATTTACTCTACATGAAATCTGCTCCATTATTCTCTCTAAAGTCATCTTTATATCACTGTAACAATAAAAAACAATAAAACAAAGTAATTTTTAGTGTCAATGGCAATAACTCACATACTCAACTATAATCCAATTTTCACAAATTGCTATTAGATAGACAGATAGCGCTTGACCTCATTAAAGTACAGGTGCAAAAAAACTTAAAACAAGTCAAATTGAGGACAGATTGTTATTCGATCCAACCCACTTCTGAAGGTGGTCAGGGACACATTGTTAACACATTGAACACAAGTGTAAATGCAAATGCATCTCCAAATACCATGTGTAAATGTATGTGGTGAAGTGCTATCTCATTGCAGTCTGATCACAAAAAAACACACTTTGATACCAGGTGTAAAGGGGACCATACATACACATAACATATAATACATGTTATAGCACAGGTAATCTCCATTCAGAGAAGTTTTACACCATGATTTACAAAAAAAAAAAAAAAAAAAAAAAAAAAAATATATATATATATATATATATATATATATATATATATATTGTTGCTATTGTATATTGTTGACAAAATGACCACAGAAATGGCAGGATAACAGATAAATAACAATAGGTTGCAGCTTGCTTTTTGCTATTTGTCTCTAGGCTAGAAAAAAAAGTTGATTAGATTTTATATAATATCTTCTACTGACCTCTCACTTGTGCTGGAATCTAAAGACCTGGAAATAGCTTCCTGGAGATCAGGGTCATCAGATAGGTATTCTTCCTCAAATAGGTCAAGGTATGTGCTACAAAATAAAACAAGAATATTTTATAATTAAGGTACAAATATGATGTTTGTTCACACAGACAGTTGTATTACCACTGGACAAAGACCTTCCTTGATGGTTTAATAACTTAAATTTTCTTGAATGGACAGTGCATTATTTAAAGGTGTAATATATGCCATTTGACAGCTGCCATACTCAATGAAGTGGTGATAAAGATGTGAAATTTGACCATGTGGCTGATACAAACACAAATGAAATAGAATGGACCAACAGACTTGCTTGCACTAACATACACTTGTCTATGGGCAGGCAAAGGATTATTTGTTCCTCAGAGAGGTTCAGATCAAAACAAATCCAGAGGGAGTACAACTTTCTTCTCCATTCAGGACACCATGACTGCACAATATTTAAAGGCATGTTTAGTTCTTTGCTGACAATACTGTATGAAAAGAAATGAAATAAAAATTTAGAAAAGATGGACCTGTAGGATGTGCTGGATGAACTGTTGCCCGATGCACTGGGTTGAGTGGGACCATGGGACACACCAGAGGTCCTGTTCGCAAAGATGCAATGCCTTTCACCACTAGCATTGACAGTGGGGACAACCGACAACCCATGAGTGTTGCCAGTGGAGATGTCAGGAGCTCCACTGGACATGGTGAGAGTCTCATCAATAGTGATGACACCAGCACTAGTGGGCATGGTGAGGGTGTCAGCTGGGATAAAAGGTGCATCAGTGCAAACATTTTGGGTAGCAAAACACCAAATAACTTCGTCACCACTGGACATGGAAGGGGTATGACTGGAGAGGGAATGGGCCTCAGAAGTGGAGATGTCTGGGACAACGTCTTTGGAAACGTCAGGTGCACTACCAATGGCTGCAACTGTAACAAGGAAAATTAACTTTTGAGTAACATTTAACTTTTATGACAGAAACTGTACAATACATGCTATATGTGGCAGATTCTTCTGCACAAAATTACTTGAAATGAAATTGATTTAAAAAAAAAGACTTATAAAACATATAAAAATATTTACCAGTGTCAGATAGGTCTCCATTCAAACTCTGCGTGGGGGTAAGGGATGGCTCAACTAGTTTGTTGTAGCATGGCAGCAGGATTTCTAACCTAAGGGGAGGAAAAACACACTGTACATGAAAATTCTGTTGAAGCTAAAAGAGCAGAGTACAGTACAAGGAAAAGATTTAGTGTCAATACGTCTTTTTATTGGATATTTGCAAGAATACCACAACTTACGTATGAGCACAGAAATTTTCACAGTTCAACCAACTTCAGTTTTCTTCTGTAATTAAGTTGAGTATAAATTTTACAAACACAGTTGAAGACAGACAGAAGCGGAGGAGAGATTCCGCATGAATGGCTGCATGAAAATGTGCTCCTGAATTCATCTCAAGTATGGACCTGAGCAGTGGGACATTTTACAAAACAAGACCATCTTTTTCTTCAAAAAGGACTCTAAAGAAAAGGTAAACACTTTATCAGCAAAGAAGAAGAAAGAAAATACCATTTCTGGATATATTTTTTAAATGAAAACAACCAACTGACTTGTCAAAAGCTAGCTGGCAACTGTTTATCAACTGCTGTGGGCTACCACCTACCACAGTGGAGAACATTTTTAAGGAGGAACCGAACTAAATAAGATAACAGAAGAGGTCTTCTATGAAGATAAGGAGGAGAAGAGGAGAACAAACCAAAAATCATAACATTAATAACTGTTTATTTAAAGGGTAAAAAAGCTAGCAACAGTAAAGAGTTAGCCCACTAATAAACAAACAAAGTGGTTGCTATGGAAACAGCCAAGCAGAGAACAGAGAGCAGGGAGGTTATATATCCTGCTCTCTGTAAGAGTGTAGCAGCCAGGGAGAAGTTTAAGGAGAAGACACTTCAGGAGAACAAAGAAGTCTTGTTCACTGACTATGCTCTACACAAAGAAGGGAGGAAGAAGAACAACCTCATATTCTTCACAGACTCCATATACACCTGGAAGGAAAGTCTATGCAAGAAATATCCTTACATCTGCAGTGAGGGCATCGGCTCAGGAGGCCGACTGAGGATTTGTAAGGACAAACACATGAACAAGGATGACCCCCTGCTCACCATCACCTACTACACAAAGGGAAAGGTGATGGTCCAGGGGGACGAAGCAAACTTGAAATCCTTTGAAGAAGTATTCTCCTTGATCAAGGCTGAGGTGGAGACCAAGAGGTGCAATGTTCTCTGTGACAGTGAAGATGAGGAGAGCCCAACAGAGAACCCCACCACATTGTCCATCTGTGCCCCTCCCACACCTGCCAGCTCCACCAACCAGCTGAAGCAGAGTATGGCCCTGCTGGAGCTGGACTTTGCTGAATTCAAAGAGCTGACCCAGGCCAGGCTGTCTGCCCCCCTAGACAACATTGTGCAACAGCTTCAAGAGGAGCTCCAGCAGCTGAAGAATGAAAACCAGGCCTTGACATCTGAGCTAAGAGGAAGTGTAGAGGCACTAAAACATGAGAACAGTGTACTCCGGGCTCAGTTTGCCAAAGTGAAAGAGGATGCTGAGAACAGAGAAAGGAACTTCATCAGACAAGTCCGACACCTGACAGACCAACTCTCATCAGTTCCCAGAAAGACAACTACAGAGACAGAGACACAGACTCTCCCTGCTAGTCCTCCAAACCCCTCCCTTGTCTCTGTCCCACCATCTCTGCCCTGCACCCTACCAACACCCACACAGCCAGCTCCCAGCAGCCAACCCTGTCCATCCCAGTTGCCCTCCACTCAGCCTGAAGAACAAGCCCCACAAGTGGTCCTGCTGGCTGACTCAAACGGGAAATTCCTGGACACTAACAAGCTTTTTCCTTCTAAGAAAGTGCTGTCTAAACGTTGTAGCACCACAGGCCAAGCAATGAAGCTGTTGAGAAAGGAGACCCTCGGGAACCCTCAATGCCTGGTGATCCACACAGGAACAAACGACCTGCACAACCTCCGAAGGAACACTGCTGAGGCAGTAAGGAAGATGGCGGAACAGGCCACCACGGAATTCCCTGACACCCGCATCGTGATCTCCACCCTGCTGCCTAGGACAGACACTCCTCCTCACGTCATCCATGACATCAATATGGAGATCAGAAGAGGTTGTGCCACCTTACCCAACGTCCACCTGGCCCTCCATCCAACCATTGGCACCTGGGACCTCTACGATGGACTCCATCTACACAGAGAGAGGGTGAATATCTTTGCAAAGACCCTCAAAGACGCAGCTCTAGGACGCAGCCCTTCCACCCTCTCTTCTACCAGAAGCTTCAGAAGCCATCACAGACCTCCTCCTCCCTATCTCCAGCCCCGGATCACGCCCTCTGCTGAAAGGAGACACACCAGTTCTGCCCGGACCCCACACTACCCACGTGCTTACCACCTCACCACTGGGAAACAGAACCAGCTGAGACCACAGCATAGGCAGCAGAGTCATGGAGCAGCACGTCTCCCTCCCCACCCACAGCAGCAGAGCCATGGAGCAGCACGTCCCCCTCCCCACCCACAGCAGCAGAGCCATGGAGCAGCACGTCCCCCTCCCCACCCACAGCAGCAGAGCCATGGAGCAGCACGTCTCCCTCCCCACCCACAGCAGCAGAGCTATGCTGCAGCTGTAGCCCGGCCTGCTGTCACAGTCCCTCCCCCTGCTACCTGTGAGCTGAGAGACATCAGGGAGATGCTGCACACCCTATGCAGCCGGCTTTTGTCCAGCTAAGATATATTCCCATATGAATCACAAAACAACATGGACATATATTTGTTAGTTAGTAATGGTAATAGCAATAGTAGTAGTCAGAACAATGATAATAATATTGAAAATAGTACATCTAAATAGAATTAATATCAAATTATTATTATTAATATATAGATAGTTTTTTTTTTTTTTTTGTCTCACTATGCAGGTTCATTTTGATTGTTTTCTTTTTGATGCGTTCATTTCATATAAGTTGTTGGAATATTCAGGGTCTCCACTCCTCGACCTTTGAGCTAAAGAGTGGAGACCCTGAGTTCATGAAATCTATCAAAGATGTCGATATCATCATATTGACGGAAACATGGTGCCAAGATGATTTACTCACTCACTGTCCCCCAGGATATAATGAAGTCATGGTTCCCTCCATAAAACTAAAAAACATACGCAAGGGCAGAACATCGGGGGGGATTTTGGTGTGGTATAAAGGAGATCTTTGCAATCAGATCTCACCAGTAAAACAGGGTAAATCGCACATTTGGTTGAGGTTAGATCAAAGCCTAGGCATAACCGATAGGGATCTATACCTCTGTGCAATTTACATACCCCCAATGGATTCTCCCTATTTTGAAGAGGACATTTTTGACACCCTAAACTCAGAAATCGCCTATTTCCAGGCCCAGGGAAACATTCTTCTTACTGGAGATCTGAATGGACGTACAGGAACTGAACCTGACATCATTGACACACAGGGCAACAACCATGTATTTGGTCAGGCCCCCCTGTTTACCACACCAAACATCACCCGTCGGAACAACCTGGACTCAATATTAAATCAAAGTGGCAGGGAGATAGTGCATCTCTGTCGGGCCTTAGGCCTGTACATAGTTAATGGTAGGTTCAGAGGGGACTCTTTAGGGAGGTTCACTTTCTCCTCAGCTCTTGGTTCTAGTGTCGTAGACTATGCAATCACTGACATGGACCCCTCAACTATCAGTGCATTCACTGTCAGACAGCAATCCCCCCTCTCAGACCACAACCAAATCAATGTGTTCTTTAAATTATCAGGCCAAATTAGTGACACAAAAAGGAAGCCCAGTAAGCTGTACAAATTAAATCCTTCTTACAGATGGGCCCCAGACAGTGGAGACAAATTCACCAAGGCTTTAAACTCCCCTGATCTGATGAACTACATATCAATATATACTCAGCATCAGTATGCCCCTACCAGAGATGGAGTAAACAAGGCCACTGATGATATCAATATGATATTTCATAAGGCAGCTATTAGGGCTGACCTCATAAAGCAAAGACGGAGACCTGTTAAAAGGCAAAATAGTGACAAATGGTTTGATCAAGAATGCAAAGAAATCAGAAAAGAGCTGAGAAAAACAGCCAATGAGAAACATCGCCAACCGAACAACCCAGCCCTGCGCATCCGATACAATGAAATTTTAAACACATATAAACACACAATTAGGATCAAAAAACAAAATTATACCCAATTGAAACTTGAAGATATTGAGAATGCCATTAACCAAAATCAATTCTGGGATATGTGGAACAAGTTCCACACAAAGCAACAGCAGACATTACCCATCCAGAACGGTGACATCTGGAGATCACATTTTGAAAATCTATACAAAGACATACCAATCAATCAAATCACCTCAGATCAGTGTATTATGAAAGAAAAACTCCAAAAATTAGAAGAAACAATTAAAGACAATCAAAACCCCCTTGATTTCGAAATTAGTTGGGAAGAAATAACCACACGGATAAAATGTCTGAAGCCAAGGAAAGCCTGTGGCCCAGACAACATTAAAAATGAAATGCTCAAAAGCAGCAGCCCAGAAATGCAGGGTGCAGTGTTACACTTGTTCAACCTCATACTACAGGCAGGTTGTTTTCCCAACATCTGGTGCAAAGGGCTCATTTCCCCCATTCACAAGAGTGGGGACAAATCAGAGCCTAATAACTACCGTGGCATCTGTGTCAGCAGCTGTCTGGGTAAACTATTCTGTAGTATTCTTAATACAAGAATACTAGGTTTCCTTGAGGAACAGTCAATCTTAAGTAAAAGTCAGATTGGCTTCCTCCCAAAACACCGCACCACCGATCATATATATACCCTCCATACTTTAATCAACAAACATGTACAACAAACTAAGAATGGAAAAATATTCGCCTGCTTTATCGATTTCAAGAAAGCTTTCGACTCTATTTGGCATGAAGGGCTCTATTACAGACTTTTAAAATGTGGCATAGGTGGCAAAATGTATGATCTGGTTAAATCAATGTATTCGGAAAACATGTGTGCTGTTAAAATTGGAGATAAATTAACTGATTTCTTCCCCCAGAGAAGAGGTGTTCGGCAGGGTTGCAATCTAAGTCCAACTTTATTTAATGTGTATATAAATGAACTGGCTGTTGAGTTGGATAAATGTGCTGCTCCGGGCCTCTCCCTCCTGGATAGAGAGGTGAAGTCTCTGTTCTATGCTGATGACCTTGTTCTACTGTCTCCTACTGAACAGGGACTACAGCTACAGCTGGACGTAGTAGAAAAGTACTGTCAGAACTGGGCCCTGGCAGTAAACATGAAGAAAACCAATGTCATGATTTTTCAAAAACGCCCCAGGTGTCATGAGAACAAACACCAGTTTACCATCAATAATCATGTCATTGAACACAGCATGAGTTATACCTACCTTGGTATAACCATAACAGCATCAGGGAGTTTCAACATGGCAGTGAATGCACTAAAAGAAAAAGCTCGAAGAGCTCTTTACGCAATTAAGAGAAAATTTTATCATTTCCATATTCCAATAAAAATTTGGCTGAAAATATTTGATAGTGTCATCCAGCCCATTGCGCTGTACGGTAGTGAAGTATGGGGTCCACTCAGTCATCAGAGCTTTACCCGTTGGGACAAACATCCAACAGAATCTCTACATGCAGAATTCTGCAGATACATTTTACACGTACACAGAAACACACCAACAAATGCATGTAGAGCAGAATTAGGCAGATACCCACTGATAACCAACGTTCAGAAGAGAACGCTCAACTTTTTTAACCACCTGAAATCCAGTCCCAGAGACACCCTCCACTCCAAAGCCCTCCAAACCCAAGAGCTGAGCCCAGAAAAGAGTCCCCTATGTCAGTTGGTACTGAGGCTAACTGCCCCCTCTCAGACAAACTCTGACCAGCCTCATAACAACACTGCTCTACAAACAGAAATCAGGGTAAAGCAAATTATAGCACAATATAAAGAAAGCTATCTGGACCATTGGGAAGAAACAACTAAAAGCCAAAGTAGATTGGAATGTTATCTTGCCCTTCAAAGAGATTATGAATTAGCAGAATATCTCTCTACTGTCAGAGATAGAAAGCAGAGACAGATCCTAACCAAGTACAGGCTCAGTGACCACAAATTGGCAATCCAAACAGGAAGACACAAAAAATCATGGCAACCAAAAGAAAACAGAACATGTGGTCACTGTTCGACAGGTGAGGTTGAGACGGAGATGCACTTTCTCCTACAATGACACAAGAGAAATTTATTGGAACAAGTTCAGCTCTTTGGTTCCAGGTTTCAAAGAGCTGGACGACCTATCCAAACTAAAAATACTCCTCGGAGAAGGAGAGTGGGCACACCTTGCTGCCCAGTATGTGTTAACATGCCACGCCCTGAGGGACAGTGAGTGATCAAGCCCCCCCCCCCCCCCACCACCACCACCACCACCACCACCACCACCACCACCACACACACACACACTGTATATAATTAATAGAATGTTCAGAATGTATATATTTAATTCATTGTATTGTATTTTGATTTGCTTTGTATTTCGATTTGCTTTGGCAATATTGTTTTGTTAAGAAACTTTCATGCCAATAAAGCCCACTTTGAACTTGAACTTGAACTTGAGAGAGAGAGAGAGAGAGAGAGAGAGAGAGAGAGAGAGAGAGAGAGAGAGGATGGGATGCAGCAAAGAGCCTGGGTTGTCAGTTCAGTATAACTTAAATGTAACTGTTATGAGCTGTTTACAACCATAATGCATTGACAAAATGTGTGTTCATTTTGTTATATATCCCACACGCCTGTAGGAATCAACAGCAGCAAAAGGGAATGTAAAATAACTAGAAAATTCCCGCGGAAATTTTTGAAGTGCCGAGTGGGCTGTTGCCATTAGCTGCTAATGTTAGCAATTAGCATGACGCGCTAGCCACTAACTTTAGCATTAGTTTAGTGTTAGCATGTCTCTTTAGACACTAAAAATTAAATACATGCTAATTGTTAGCATGCTAATGCTAATATGCTATTCGCCAACATGCTAATGCAACCACCAATTTCTAGCTACTAAAAATTAGCATTAGCCGCTAATGTTAGCAATTAGCATGACGCGCTAGCCAATGACAGACAGACACTTGTCATTGTTCAACTTGGGTGCCAAAAGCCAAAATGGCCGCCCCACAGACCAGTTACTTCAGTTAGACGTTTCCCGAGTGGGCTGTTTCCATTAACATTGCCCCAAAATGGCCGCCCTACAGACCAGTTACTTATGTTTTCCCGCCTCTTTCTGTGGAGCCCCTGGTTGCCAGTTTGAATATCAGTTAGAAAACGACTAGAGTGGGCGAAAATGCTGAAACCACGGCCTCGAACAGGAAGGCCTTGTGGCCAAACCGTGTGTCCAATCATTGAACCGACTTCACTTTGGGCATCTTGAGGCTTTCCTGAACATCTAGATATGCAGTTTGTGGGTAAAATGTAGAAATGTGAGCTATTTAAAGCAATTTAAAACAAAGGATTGCTTCTGCTTTCCTCCACAAATTTAACATTGCAGTCTATGGAGCGAGGAAGGGGTTTGCTGGCGCAGCTTTGCGTCTCACGCCAAAACTATAAGACTTACAGCTTTATCAGACAAATTGTGAGCGAGAAGACAAATTTTCCTACGTTTCTATGTATAAATTATGTCTGTGGTGTGAAATTTGTGGCCACGGGAGCAGTTTCTGTTTTATTTTTTGCCTAATTTTCTTCTCTCTTCTCACTCTAGCTGTCCCTCTAGCGCGAACATTCCGCGCAATACACACCCATTATAAACCCCGAAATTTGAGTAAAAACCTACCACGCTTTGAGGCTTCATAGTTTAAAAACAGTAAAAGGTGTCGATAAGTGGAGGGAATCTCTGAAGAGAAGACAAGAGTGCCTTCATTTTAAAGTTTAAATGAAGTCTCTGGGTGAAAGTATGCCAGAGCAGTTGATCGTTGAAAATGCCTGTTGATTTTTCGGGGTCTCCCATTCATTTGAATAAATTCGCGAAAAACTCGTCAATCGCTTATCCAAGTAATAGCATAGGATTCGGGATCAAAACACACGTTTCGATATATCATGTGTTGGGGTCCTCTGGCCGGTTCGGGCCGCATTAATTGCCGAAAAAGGGCGGAAAATGAATAATATTAAGTAAAAAAACTGCAAAGAAACACGCAGAAGATCAAGAGTTGCCTCGTGCCTATGGCATAGGCACTCGGCACTAATAAAATAATATTTTAATTCACAACACACATGCACTTAAAATGAAGCTTTCCTAGTAATGTCGTGGTATTCTTGCACTAATCCAATAACAAATATGACAAAACAATTCCAAAACTTACCTGCATCCCTCCACCGCTGGCTGGAAGGCTGTTTTTATTGCCTGCATTACTGTGTCAGAATCCCAGTCACGGCAAAATTCCAAGGCAGACTTGATGTGGCCATTTTCAAAAATTCACGCTTTTTTGGCACGCCTTGGCACATGTGTAGCTTTGTGGTCTGGCAGGAGAATCACCTCTTTGAAAAAGGACTGAGCCACAGAACTGCCTTGTGCCTGAAACCTTAGAAACATTTAACAAAATATATAATTCTGTATAGAAACAGGCAGTATTAACAGTGAATTTATTTTACACTGTAGCCCATTCATTTTTGTATTTTGTGGTTGATATATGCCATTAAACTGTGTTACAGTGATTAATACAGCAGTAATACATTTTTTTTTTATTCCATAGTAATTATCTCCGTAAGTCATTGTTGTGATTGTATGTTATCACATGTTGTGACCACAAGGTGGCAGCACCTGTGATTAATTTGGTTGTATCACGTGGTATAGCGGGGTAGAGTAAGACAAGTTCGAAGAAGTGCATGGAGTAGAAATAAAGATGCAACTTGCTGAACATGGCCTCATCATTTTGAAAACACAAACATGACATGGTACCAGGAGTGAATCGTACAAGACGACATGGATTTAAAACCGCCGGAAAGTTTGAAGCTGACGGGAAATGTCGACGAAAACTGGCGCACCTTCAAACAGCAGTTCCATCTGTATGTGGCAGCTATGGGACTTGAGACGAAGCCAGACGCAAGAAAGGTAGCGCTGCTGCTCACGATAGCAGGGCCACAGGCCATAGAAGTATACAACACGTTTGTGTTTGACGATCCTGGTGATGAGGAAAAGTTGGATGCGGTGCTGAGCAGATTTGATGCCCATTGTTCTCCGAAGAAGAACGAGACGTACGAGAGGTACGTGTTTCGATCTCGTACACAGCGGCAAAACGAGCCCTTCGACAGCTTCCTGACGGATTTGCGGCTGAAAGCGCAGTCCTGCAACTTCGCGATGCTGAAGGACTCCATGATCCGGGACCAGATTGTATTCGGCGTGGAGGATAATAAAGTCAGGGAGAGACTACTTCGTGAGACGGAGCTGACGTTGGCGGGAGCCGTAAAGATCTGCCAGGCGAGTGAGTTGTCCCACAAACATGTGAAGACGTTCAAAGAGATGTCCGCAGTAGCTTCGGCGCAGGGGAGCGACAGTGCGGCAGCGGTTGGAGCGGTGTCGTATCAGCGGAAAAGGCACACACGGACCCGGCCTGCACAGCAGTCGGAGGAGGTGTTTAGCTGCAAGCGCTGTGGCTCGCAGCACAAGCCAAGACAGTGTCCGGCTTTTGGTAAGCAATGCTCCAGCTGCCAAGGCAAGAATCACTTTGCTAAACAATGCTTCTCCAAATGGAAAGAGGGGAAGAAAGGAAAGACTGTAAACTTAGTTGAGGAGCCTGATCTCAGTGACACGTTCTTTGTGGGTATGGTAAATTGCGAAAGTGAACAAGAAAATGATTCAGCCAATAAAAATAATGTCACTAGAGAAGATAAATGGTTAGCTCCATTACTGATAAATGGGACTATACTCATCATGAGACTGGACACTGGTGCAAAAGCGAATCTCATAAGCATGTGTGACATAAAGGCAATGAAAAATAAGCCACAAATAAAGAGAAAAGGATCTGGACTGAAAGACTATAATGGGCAGCCAATCAAATGTTTGGGCACATGCAGGCTGAGTGTCACAGTAAAAGGAAAACTGTTCTTCTTTGTTGTGAATGAAGGACGGGAATCGCTTCTTGGTGACAAAGACTGTGAAGAATTGGGACTTGTTAAAAGAGTGTATCAAATTGTCCCAGCCATGAGCACAGTAAATGACTCTGTGGACACAATAGTTCAGAACTTCTCCGATGTGTTCAAGGGTTTTGGTGTCTTGCCCTTTACATACAAAATACAGTTGAAAGAAGGGGCCCAACCAGTCGTGCACGCAGCACGCAGAGTTCCTGCTCCACTGAAAGATGGCCTAAACGACGGAGTTGGACAGAATGATCAGGTTAGGAGTGATCAAAAAGGTCAGTGAGCCTACAGACTGGGTCAACTCAATGGTCATTACAAAGAAAAAGAATGGAGAGCTGAGAATATGTTTGGACCCAAAAGACTTAAATGAAAGCATAAAGCGTGAACACTATCAAATACCCACACGAGAAGAAATCATCAGTGAAATGTCAGGTGCCAGGTACTTCACAAAGCTTGACGCCTCGCAAGGCTTCTGGCAGCTGAAACTGGATGAAAGCAGCACAAGGTACTGTACCTTTAATACTCCGTTCGGCAGGCACTGCTTTCTTAGACTGCCTTTTGGAATAAAGTCAGCACCTGAAATATTTCACAGAGCGATGGAACAGATCATAGAGGGTTTGGAAGGAGTTCGAGTCTACATTGATGACATCATCATATGGGGGTCCACAGCTCAAGAACACAATGAGAGACTGTACCGCGTGATGGAGCGCATACAAAAGTATGGGCTAAAACTCAACAAGAGTAAATGTGAGTTCTGCGTTGAGGAGATCCTCTTCCTCGGGGACAAGCTGTCTGCACGTGGTGTGCAACCAGATCAGGACAAAATACACGCAATACAGAACATGCCAAGGCCCACAGACAAAACAGGCGTGCTACGCATCATGGGAATGGTCAACTTCATAGGCAAATTCATTCCCAATCTAACAGCAAAGACATCATGCATACGTGAGCTTCTGCACAGGGACTGTGAGTTTAAGTGGACAGTTAAACATGAGCATGAGTGGCAGCAGCTTAAGAACACACTGACCACAGCTCCAGTGTTGTCATTCTATGACCACACGAAGAGGATAAAACTGTCTACTGATGCTTCCAAAGATGGCATAGGTGCCGTTCTACTCCAGGCTGAGGGTGAGCACTGGAAACCCGTAGCCTATGCTTCGAGGGCTATGACAAAATCTGAATGCCGATACGCTCAGATCGAAAAAGAGTGTTTGGGACTGGCATATGGCTTGGAGCGATTTCATAACTATGTGTACGGCTTGCCATCTTTCACAGCTGAGACTGATCATCGACCGTTGGTATTTATAATCAAAAAGAATCTAAATGAGATGTCTCCACGGATACAAAGATTAATGATGAAGATGCAGAGATATGATTTTGAACTGATATATACTCCCGGAAAGAACCTGGTCCTCGCTGATGCTCTATCCAGGGCAACTGCAGGCAACAGTGTGAGTGCAACTGACGAGGACATACAGTGTCATGTAAACATGGTGTCTGCTGCGCTGCCTGTGTCAGACACAAAGTCGAGACAGATTGCTGAGGCTACAGCAAAGGATGTGGAGCTACAGCATGTCATGAAAAACATGGATGAGGGATGGCCGGTTGGTTCGTGTCCACGATTTTACCATGTCAGAGGTGAGCTTAGTGCTGTGGACAGTCTGCTTTTGAAAAAGGGCAGGATTGTCATTCCGCAGGCTTTGAGATTGGACATGTTGCAAAGGATTCATGAAGGCCATCTCGGCATTGAAAAGTGCAAAAGGAGGGCGAGAGAGTCAGTTTTCTGGCCTGGAATGAATAAAGACATTGAAACATTCATAAGCAAATGTGAAATATGCCAGAAACACAGAAGCAAACAGAGCAAAGAGCCTATGTTGGTAGCTGGCAACAGCACCATGGCATAAAGTAGGAATGGACTTGTTTCATCTTAGGGGTAAAGAGTATTTAGTGGTAATTGATTACTACTCAAACTTCCCTGAGATGGCACTATTGGCAAACTCATCGTCTGCCTGTGTCATAACACATGCAAAATCCATCTTCGCCAGGCATGGCATTCCTCACACTGTGGTGAGCGACAATGGCCCGTGCTTCAACAGCAAAGAATGACAAATTAAAACAGCAGAAAATGAGGCAGAAGTCATTCTATGACAAGACAACAAAGTATCTTCCTCCACTGACAACCAATAACACAGTCAGAATTCAGGATGCTGATGGATGGAGCACAAGAGCAACTGTTGTGCAAGAAGTAGCTCCTCGATCATATACTGTGAGAACTGATGATGGACAAATCCTCAGACGTAACCGTCCCAGTCTGTTAAAAACTCCTCAAGGGACTATGGGTGAGCTCAGTGTGACCTGTGGTGAATCTCAGATAACTCCTACTTCTGCTATGGACTTGGACACTGAATCCCACACTGACACACACACACCTACTCCAAGTGAACCTGAGTTGAGAAGGTCAACAAGATAAATCAGAAAGCCTGATAGGCTGAACTTATAAAAAAAAAAAAGAGAGATAATTTGACATACGTGTTAAACCTGTTGAACAAAATGTATGGTGTTTGATGTTGTGTAGGTATTATAACCGGGTTTGGTGTTGGCTTTGATTTAGGTTATTCAAGCTGATTTATATTGTTCATACTGTTTATGTGTAGCAGGGTCATACTGAATGAGAGATGTGCTGGAAAAAAATAATAACAACTGACTCAGTTATGTTATGTGTTTGTTAATGCATTTTGCCTGAGAAAAAGGGGGATGTTGTGATTGTATGTTATCACATGTTGTGACCACAAGGTGGCAGCACCTGTGATTAATTTGGTTGTATCACGTGGTATAGCGGGGTAGAATAAGACAAGTTCGAAGAAGTGCATGGAGTAGAAATAAAGATGCCACTTGCTGAACATGGCCTCATCATTTTGAAAACACAAACATGACAGTCATGATCACCTTATGCATTTGTCTGTCAGTCCGCAGTCCGCTGTGTGAGTAACGTGCCCAAAGCTGACAATGTGTCGCCGATCATCAAATACGTTCAATACTAAACTAAATATTCAGCCTGCATTGGTCTATGAATGTGGGTGCTTCTTATTGGATCTAAACAATATATGATGAGCTTCTCTTTCAGTTCACGAAATCCCTGTAGCCGCAGCAGCTTCTCCAGTCCCGGAGAAGAGCCGCATCAAAGCGCAGTGCCATTACGCACGGCCATTCACTGTGTTTTACCTTCATTAAATCACCTGAAAACTATATCAAGCTAACCACACAGACCTACAGACCTCTACACACAGCAGAGTGTTCCGTAAATAGTTTTGCGCTTTTATGAAGGATTTGCCCTGTTACCAGGGTTCATCATAACGGAGAGCCCTATACTTTTAAATAAATCCTAGTTATTCTTACCTCTTGTGTCTTGGGCCCTTTTTTGTGTACGGGCGGAGATTGTACACTGGGGCTGTTGTGGGGCACTCCTGTGAGGTGGAAAGTATACTCGGGTTGGACCGATACGCAGCTGCCTGGCCTGTTGCTGTAGGTCTGCCACGGTTAAAAAGGGAGCGGACTTCTTCTTCAGCAGAACGGACAGGGTATTGGGCAGGGTAGGATTTTCACACGCATTCGCCAGTGTGTTCAGTATGTTCTCGTTGCTTAATATTGCTGCAACTAAATTTCGAGCGGCCTGACTCATTGTCACTTTTGCAGCATCCACGTTAAACAAAATGGCCGCAGGCACTGCCGTGAAGTCTGACGTCAGTCAACTTTCATTCAATATATTCCAACTTTCATTCAATATATTCAAACGTTCATTCAATATATTACAACTTTCATTCAATATATTCAAAGTTCATTCAATATATTCAAACTTGCATTCAATATATTCAAACGTTCATTCAATATATTCCAACTTTCATTCAATATATTCCAACTTTCATTTAATATATTCCAACTTTCATTCAATATATTTCAAAGTTCATTCAATATATTCAAACTTTCATTCAATATATTCAAACTTTCATTCAATATATTCCAACTTTCATTCAATATATTCAAAGTTCATTCAATATATTCAAACTTTCAATCCATATATTCAAACTTCACTCCATATATTCAAACTTCACTCCATATATTCAAACTTTCATTCAATATATTCAAACTTTCATTCAATATATTCAAACTTTCATTCAATATATTCCAACTTTCATTCAATATATTCAAAGTTCATTCAATATATTCAAACTTTCACTCCATATATTCAAACTTCACTCCATATATTCCAACTTTCATTCAATATATTCCAAGGTTCACTCCATATATTCAAGGTTCATTCAATATATTCAAACTTTCATTCAATATATTCCAAGGTTCATTCCATATATTCAAAGATTAATTTCCTGAACGGCATGCCATAATATATGTATATATATACATATATATGTAGAGAGAGAGAGAGAGAGAGAGAGAGAGAGAGAGATTTTTTTCATATTAATAATATTAACTAAAATTAAAGCTGCAAGCAGCATTGGACGGGCCCTCGCACCCCACGCTTGTCGGCGACCGGCAAGGACGGGATCGCTGCAGTTCCCGGGGCAGAGCGTGAATTCTCTCCTCCCTGAATCTACTAAAGCCCTTTTACAAATGCTTGTTTTACAGTTTTTCTCTGTTGGTTTGGCTCATTTCTTGAAACAGAAATTACATTCTTAAAACTATAAGACCATTTGGCCAAACAGTCTTACAGTTCTGCACAACATTACAGCTCACTAGCAAAAGCGCATATATCTCCCAAAACTGTTCACACATGCTTCAAAACTAGATTCCTTTACCATGTAAAGTGTCAGTACCATCAAAATGGCAAAGATCTTTCTCAATTGCTTTTGGCTCATTTGCATTCACTTAGTGCTTTTACCAAAAATAAACTGGATGGTTCAGCATAACACCATGGATGAGCTGCAGAACCTCATATCTCTCCCAAAACAGTTTACTTTTGTGTCAAAACCAAACTTCTTTCTCATGTAAGTAGTCAGTGCCCCCAAAATGCATCATCCCTGTGGCATTCTGTGAGCACTGCAAGTCAAAATGCTTAGATGTTTTGTCACTATGGCAGAGATGTATAAAACCTAAGAAAAGGACTTTACAGTAAGAGCAGCCTCCAAAGTTTGACATCACACACACTGCACTCATATTGCCAAGGAAATTGTAACCATTTTTATTCACATATAGCCTACATAAAGTAACTCAAGATTATGTACTGTAAAAACAAAATGTATAGGCCTACAGTTCTCTGTACATGTATGAAATATGAACACAAAAAACCAGAAAAAATATACCAAGCCTATAGTGCAGTAAACAAAGTTTCACTAATAGAGACATTTTCACTGGTCATCACTGTCATCACCCTCTGTCTCCTGGCCACCATCTTCATCCTCCTGACCATCCATACGCTGCGCTCTGATTGGCCACATATTTTCATCAACATCACAGCGGATATTTTCCCTCGCGATGCAGCGAGGGAAAAAGCGGCGTGAATGACGCAACCATCCCCTACACTGATCCCCTGTAATGTCATCACACGCAGCATCCATGGCATGGAGCAGGGACCTCTGGTCTTGAGCACGATGCTCATACACTCTCCACCTCCATGCGGAAAAAAACTCCTCAATTGGATTCAGGAAGGGAGAGTATGGAGGTAGGAGCTGCATGAGCATCCTTGGATGCCTGGTGAACCAGGCCCTGATGAGCGGGCCTCGGTGGAAATTGACATTGTCCCACACTATCACATAGTGTGGGAGGTGAGGCCCTTCCAGTCCTCTCTCATTTTCTTGGCCAGGTACCTCCATGTTTATACTGCAAAAGGTACAGGCCCTAGCCAAGCTCTATATATACGCGTTTGGCAGCATTCACAATCATAGACAGCACCAGTCAGGTGGCTAAATAGCTGATTGATTGGTCATCTGAGATGTAGGAACTCCTCCTTCGTTAGTCAAGTTCTAATTTCACCTGACTGTCAATTACTGTCATGAATTTATGAAATGCTGCAAGAAATTCATATGGTTTTCATGGTATTAGCCTACAGTATGTTGACTAATTTTGACAGTTGAACAGACTATTGTGCATATGATGATTTACACAGTGAAATCATGCTGACATGTTTTGGAGAGAGCAACCATTAGACTGAGAATCAACTAATCAGCTTAGATCAGCAAGATCTATTCATTTGGAAAATGTGCTAAATGTATGCTCATTGTGCTAACTCTAGGGTACTTGTACATAACCATTTGCAAAGATGCACTAAGACACTTGAGACATGTACTAAGACATTTGCAATTTGATGAAAGCAATGAGAAATGCCATTCTGTTGTGAACATTTGCAAGGTGGTTTGGAGATTTGTCCATGTTATTTTGAGAATGTAATTTCTGTTTCAAGAATTGAGCCAAACCAATAGAGAAAAACTGTAACAGACTAAATGGCACCATCTGCTGGACAAAGGCGCGTACTACATGCAAAGATGAGGGAATCAGTCAGACAGGGGGCAGGTGTCACTTTTGCTACAGTAGAACGCCCAAAGGTTAACGAAAAGTCACAATTTTCGCAGTGAATGACCAAAACCCATATAGGTACATCCTGAAAAAATTAAAAGACAATCCAAAGACCCTGAAAGAAACAGCAGCTCATACAGAAACATCAGATATTTTGTAACGTTTCTTGTCCACAGTAGGTGGCGCTACAATAATTGTATGAATATTGTCATATGGATGTGTTCAGATAGGGACCAGCAACAATACTGTAAAGTTTGATCCACTTTAGACTGAATTAAAGCACGTTTAACACTACTTCCAGTTCCATCCCGCGTCATCAAATCCTAAGAAATTTTTGAGGGGCCAGAACACCCACGCCACTTGGACGAAAAGTCTTTTTTTTTTTTCTCAGGACACTGCCTATACTTGTAACTATCTATTTCCACATTTTGAAGTCAATCTGACAAGGTTAAATGCCAGACCCTCCCACATTCCAGAGCCAAGATTTTTCCATTTCAAGGTGTTTTTTCAAGTTTGCGGACAAAATAGCAGACTTCCTGTTGGGTTTAGACTATGGCGCCTTTTGATGTTTTGGTGCGTCCTGGGATGTTACATAAATGTGACATATTTCCAGATTTTTAGACGCAACGGGCTTCCAGGCCAGGTCCGTTGAAAATTTCGCCACACCCGTGCTGGGGGCACTTACTCAGATCAGTATTTGAGGCAAACGAATCTGTCTGCCCATTTTCAGGACTTTTCGTGCATGTATGACGAAATGCTGATTTTCGGCCTTGCCGATAGGAGAATAATAATAATTAAAGCTGCAAGCAGCATTGGACGGGCCCTCGCAATCCACGCTTGTCGGCGACCGGCAAGGACGGGGTCACTGCAGTTCCCGGGGCAGAGCGTAAATTCTCCCCCTGCCTGAATGTACTGTATGCAGTTTGGCAGACAGCTAACAGTTCTTCAATGAGAGGCAAAGTCTTCTTTCTTCAAGGATTTATTCTGTCACTCCCAATTCAAGTTGACTGTAAAACTGAAAGACATACAACAAAAGATGATTCCAAATAGAATTCTGAATATATTTTAAGTATCTCTAAATATCTCTTACTTCTCTTTACATCTAATTTATAAATAGTAAATAAATATTCTCTTTACAACTTTATAATTAACTTAAAAGTATTTTATGAACACACAATGTCCATGTATAATGACATATTGTAATGACTAAATAATGCACTTCTCCTAAACCCCTTTTAGAAATGCTTGTTTTAACAGACTAAATGGCACCATCTGCTGGACAAAGTAGCGTACTACGTGTAAAGATGAGGGAATCGGTCAGACGGGGCAGGTGTCACTTTCGGTACCTTAGAACGCCCAAAGTTTAACGAAAAGTCACAATTTTCGCAGTGAACGACCAAAACCCTTATAAGTACATCCTGAAAAAATTTGAAGAGAATCCCTGAAAGGAAGAAGACCCTGAAAGGAACAACAGCTCATACAACAAACATCAGATATTTTCTAACATTTCCTGTCCACAGTGGTTGGCGCTACAATAATTGTATGAATATTGTCATATGGATGTGTTCAGATAGGGACCAGCAACAATACTGTAAAGTTTGATGCACTTTGGACTGAATTAAAAGCACATATAATACTACTTCCTGTTTATTCGCGCGTCATCAAATAGTAAGAAATTTTTTGAGGGCCCAGAACACCCACGCCACTTCGACGAAAAGTCAATTTTTTTTTCTCAAGATATTGCCTATACTTGTAACTATCTATTTCCACATTTTGAAGGCAATCTGACAAGGTTAAATGCCAGACCCTCCCCACATTCCAAAGCCAAGATTTTTCAATTTCAAGGTGTTTTTTCAACTTTGCGGACAAAATAGCAGACTTCGTTGGGTTTAGACTATGGCGCCTTTTGATGTTTTGGTGCGTCGGGGGATGTTACATAAATGTGACATATTTCCGGATTTTTAGACGCATTGGACGGGCCCTCGCACGTCCGCGCCCGTCGGACGGTGCGGCACGTTGGGCAGGAGATTCGACCTTCTGATGCATTAGGCCAATTTTTGTGAATTTCTGAGCACGACAAGCCCATCGGCAGGTGCTTCCCCTGTCATGACGTAACATCGAACTTGGCCACGCCCCGACAGTTTCATCAAAATAAGGAATTTTGATGTTGCTTACCCAGAAAGTCTATATGAACACACCTGCCAAGACAATTGAATAAAATCTATAATCTAAAAAAGTTCTATAACTTTGTGTCGAAAACTGTGGCGGGGCTGCCTCAAAGAAAATTTGCAGGGGGCGCTATAGAGCGATTATGCCCCGCCTCCTAATTAATTATGCAGCCGAATTTTAGGGAATGTTGCTCTCAATAACCTCAAGAAGTTTCAGACAGCTCTGACAAAGTATATGAAAGCCGCACACTTTTGCCTTTAAAACGAGCCAAAAAGTCAATGGAGTTCCAATTTTGGATCAGAGGCTCAAATTTGATGGAGCGCCACGCCCACACAGTTTCCTCAAGGTTCATACTTTTCAGAAGTTTTACTCAGGATGACCATATGAACACACCTACAGAGTTTAAAGTCAATTGAATAAAATCTCTCTGAGGAATCCGTTCAAATATGACCCCGTGTCAACCAGGCCGAATCACCAAAAATGGTGATTTTCATGCATAAATATCTCGCTTCCTGTTAATTGTAGCCCATTGCTCCAAGTGACATTTCGTAGGTCTTACCACGGTCTACAATTTGGCTGAGGTTCTAGCACTCTGTGTCGAAAACTGTGGTGGGGCTGCCTGAAAAAAAAAGTCCAGGGGGCGCTATAGAGCGATTTTGGGCCGCTTCCTAATTAATTATGCAGCCGAATTTTAGAGAATATTGCCCTCAATAACCTTAAGAAGTTTCGGACAGCTCTAAAAAAGTATATGAAAGCCGCACACTTTTGCCTCAAAATGATCCTAAAAGGTCAATGGAGTCTTGGATTTTTTGGAAAAAATCGGGATGCTTGACTTTGATGGGCCACCATGTCTACATAGTTTCGGGAAAAGTTTCCATTTCTGGAGGAGTTCTTCCCAAAGTTGTTTCCGATAGTTTCACTGAGTTTCAGTCCTGTATGGTCGATATTGTCCGAGCTGGACGTCATCTTGTAAAAATGAAATGTTTCTATCGCCACTAGGTGGTGCTCTGAAAATCACCAAATGTTGTTATGGAAATGGGTACTAGGCCAGACTGGCATTATATATCAGAGGTTTGGTGACGATTGGAGTATTTTCCGCAAAGTTACAGCACGTCAAATTTTCATGAAAACACGCCACATTTCGTGGCCCCGCCCCTGACCCACAGTAAATCCAAGGAATACGGCTTGATCAACCTTTCATCGTCAAGGCCTTAAGAACACACACGACAAGTTTCGAACAGATAGGACGAAAGCTCTAGGAGGAGTTCGTTCAAATACGAGGTGTGGAAATGTGCACACTTGTGACCAAATATGATTTTTGATGCAAGATGGCGGACTTCCTGTTGGGGTTGGACTATGGCTCCAGGAGGCTTTTTTGTGCGTCTCTTTCTGTTACATACTCCCTCCAAATGTCGTACACGTACGTGAAACTCTGTCGAGGGGCTACTCCGAAAACGCATATCTAGGTGGCGCTGTTGAGCCATTTTGTTACGCCCTTGTGCGAGACCCCCAAAATACGTAATTTTACACCCGACTTTGGGGGGGTAGGCAAATTTCCGTGAGTTTTTGAGTACTTTTAGGCTGTCAAAAAGGCGATTTACTTTGGGGAAAACTGAAGAAAGAGAATAAAAATAATAATAATTAAAGCTGCGAGCAGCATTGGACGGGCCCTCGCACATCCGTGTGCGTCGGGGGGTGCGGCACGTTGGGTGGGAGATTTGACCTTCTGGTGAATTAGGGCAATTTTTGAGAATTTCTAAACATGACAAGCCCACCAGCAGGTGCTTCCCTTTCATGACGAAACATCGAACTTAGCCACGCCCCGACAGTTTCACGCTTACTCAGGAAGTCTATATGAACACACCTACCAAGTCAATTGAATAAAATCTATAATCTAAAAAAGTTCTATAACTCTGTGTCGAAAACTGTGGCGGGGTTGCCTCAAAGAAAATTTGCAGGGGGCGCTATAGAGCGATTATGCCCCGCCTCCTAATTAATTATGCAGCCGAATTTTAGGGAATATTGCTCTTAATAACGTCAAGAAGTTTCAGACAGCTCTGAGAAAGTATAAGACAGCCGCAGAGTTTTGCCTTAAAAACTAGCCAAAAAGTCGATGGAGTTCCAATTTTGGATCAGAGGGTCAAATTTGATGGAGCGCCACACCCACACAGTTTCCTCAAGGGCAAAGATTTACTCAGGATGACCATATGAACACACCTACAGAGTTTAAAGTCAATTGGATAAAATCCCTCTGAGGAATCCGTTCAAATATGACCCCTTGTCAACCAGGCCGAATCACTGTAAATGGTGATTTTCATGCATAAATATCTTACTTCCTGTTAATTGTAGCCCATTGCTCCAAGTGACATTTTGTAGGTCTCACTACGGTCTACAAGTCGGCCAAGGTTCTATAACTCTGTGTCAAAAACTGTGGGGGGGCTGCCTGAAAAAAAACTTCCAGGGGGGCGCTATAGAGCGATTATGCCCCGCCTCCTAATTAATTATGCAGCCGAATTTTGGGGAATATTGCTCTTAATAACCTCAAGAAGTTTTAGACAGCTCTGAGAAAGTATATTAAAGCCGCACACTTTTGCCTGAAAATGATCCTAAAAGGTCAATGGAGTCTTGGATTTTTGGAAAAAAATCAGGACGCTTGACTTTGACAAGCCACCGTGTCTACATAGTTTCTGGAAAAGTTTCTATTTTTGGAGGGTTTCTTCCCAAAGTCGTTTCCGATAGTTTCACTGAGTTTCAGCCCCGTATGGTCGATATTGTCCGAGCTGGACGTCATCTTGTAAAAATAAAATGTTTCTATCGCCAGTAGGTGGCGCTCTGAAAATCACCAAATGTTGTTATGGAAATGTGTACTAGGCCAGACTGGCATTATATATCAGAGGTTTGGTGACGATTGGAGTATTTTCCACAAAGTTACAGCACGTCAAGCACGTCAAATTTTCATGAAAACACGCCACATTTCGTGGCCCCGCCCCTCCCCGACAGTAAATCCAAGGAATACGGCTTGATCAACCTTTCATCGTCAAGGCCTTAAGAACGCACACGACAAGTTTCCAACAGATAGGACGAAAGCTCTAGGAGGAGTTCGTTCAAATACGAGGTGTGGAAATGTGCACACTCGTGACCAAATATGATTTTTGATGCAAGATGGCGGACTTCCTGTTGGAGTTGGACTATGGCTCCAGGAGGCTTTTTTGTGCGTCTCTGTCTGTTGCATACTCCCTCCAAATGTCGTAGATGTACGTGAAACCGTGTCGAGGGGCTACTCCGAAAACGCACATCTAGGTGGCGCTATTGAGCCATTTTGTTACGCCCTTGTGCGAGACCCCCAAAATACGTAATTTTACACCCGACTTTGGGGGGGTAGGCAAATTTCCGTGAGTTTTCGAGTACTTTTAGGCCGTCAAAAAGGCGATTTACTTTTAGGATTCTGAAGAAAGAAAATAAAAAGAAGAAGAATAATTAAAGCTGCGAGCAGCATTGGACGGGCCCTCGCACATCCGTGCGCGTCGGGGTGTGCGGCACGTTGGGCGGGAGATTTGACCTTCTGGTGAATTAGGGCAATTTTTGAGAATTTCTAAACACGACAAGCCCATCAGCAGGTGTTTCCCTTTCATGACGAAACATCGAACTTTGCCACGCCCCGACAGTTTCACGCTTACTCAGGAAGTCTATATGAACACACCTACCAAGACATTTGAATAAAATCTATACTCTAAAAAAGTTCTATAACTCTGTGTCCAAAACTGTGGCGGGGCTGCCTCAAAGAAAATTTGCAGGGGGCGCTATAGAGCGATTATGCCCCGCCTCCTAATTAATGATGTTGCCGAATTTTAGAGAATATTGCTCTCAATTACCTCAAGAAGTTTCAGACAGCTATGAGAAACTATATGAAAGCAGCACAGTTGTGCCTTAAAAACGAGCCAAGAAGTCAACGGAGTTCCAATTTTGGATCAGAGGCTCAAATTTGATGGAGCGCCATGCCCACACAGTTTCCTCAAGGTTAAATCCTTCTGATAAGGATTAATCAGGATAACCTAATGAACACACCTACCGAGTTTAAAGTCAATCGGATAAAATCCCTCTGATGAATCCGTTCAAATATGACCCCTTGTCAACCAGGCCGAATCACCATGGTGATATTCATGCATAAATATCTCGCTTCCTGTTAATTGTAGCCCGTTGCTCTAAGAGACATTTTGTAGGTCTTACCACGGTCTACAATTTGGCTGAGGTTCTATAACTCTGTGTCGAAAACTGTGGGGGGGCTGCCTGAAAGAAAATCTCCAGGGGGCGCTATAGAGCAAATATGCCCCGCCTCCTAATTAATTATGATGCCGAATTTTGGGGAATATTGCTCTTAATAACCTCAAGAAGTTTTAGACAGCTCTGAGAAAGTATATTAAAGCCGCACACTTTTGCCTCGAAATGATCCTAAAAGGTCAATGGAGTCTTGGATTTTTGGAAAAAAATCGGGACGCTTGACTTTGACAAGCCACCGTGTCTACATAGTTTCTGGAAAAGTTTCTTTTTTTGGAGGGTTTCTTCCCAAAGTTGTTTCCGATAGTTTGACTGAGTTTCAGCCCCTTATGGTCGATATTGTCCGAGCTGGACGTCATCTTGTAAAAATAAAATGTTTCTATCGCCAGTAGGTGGCGCTCTGAAAATCACCAAATGTTGTTATGGAAATGTGTACTAGGCCAGACTGGCATTATATATCTGAGGTTTGGTGACGATTGGAGTATTTTCCACAAAGTTACAGCACGTCAAGCACGTCAAATTTTCATGAAAACACGCCACATTTCGTGGCCCCGCCCCTGACCCACAGTAAATCCAAGGAATACGGCTTGATCAACCTTTCATCGTCAAGGCCTTAAGAACACACACGACAAGTTTCGAACAGATAGGACGAAAGCTCTAGGAGGAGTTCGTTCAAATACGAGGTGTGGAAATGTGCACACTCGTGACCAAATATGATTTTTGATGCAAGATGGCGGACTTCCTGTTGCAGTTGGACTATGGCTCCAGGAGGCTTTTTTGTGCGTCTCTGTCTGTTACATACTCCCTCCAAATGTCGTAGACGTGCGTCAAACCGTGTCGAGGGGCTACTCCGAAAACGAAGGTCTAGGTGGCGCTGTTGAGCCATTTTGTTACGCCCTTGTGCGAGACCCCCAAAATACGTAATTTTACACCCAACTTTGGGGGGGTAGGCAAATTTCCGTGAGTTTTCCAGTACTTTTAGGCCGTCAAAAAGGCGATTTACTTTTATTAATAATAATAATAGTAAATAATAATAAAAAAAAAAATAATAAACATTCGAAAAACAATAGGGCCTTCGCCGCCTTGCGTGCTCGGGCCCTAATAAAAAAAAAAATAATAAACATTCGAAAAACAATAGGGCCTTCGCCGCCTTGCGTGCTCGGGCCCTAATTAAAGCTGCGAGCAGCATTGGACGGGCCCTCGCACGTCCGTGCGCGTCGGGGGGTGCGGCACGTTGGGCGGGAGATTTGACCTTCTGGTGAATTAGGGCGATTTTTGAGAATTTCTAAACACGACAAGCCCATCAGCAGGTGCTTCCCCTTTCATGACGAAACATCGAACTTTGCCATGCCCTGACAGTTTCACGCTTACTCAGGAAGTCTATATGAACACACCTACCAAGTCAATTGAATAAAATCTATGATCTAAAAAAGTTCTATAACTCTGTGTCGAAAACTGTGGCGGGGCTGCCTAAAAGAAAATTTGCAGGGGGCGCTATAGAGCGATTATGCCCCGCCTCCTAATTAATTATGCAGCCGAATTTTAGAGAATATTGCACTTAATAAGCTCAAGAAGTTTCAGACAGCTCTGAGAAAGTATATGAAAGCCACACAGTTTTGCCTTCAAAACTAGCCAAAAAGTCAATGGAGTTATAGTTCTGGATCAGAGGGTCAAATTTGATGGAGCGCCACGGCCACACATGTTCCTCAAGGTTCATACTTTTGAGAAGTTTTACTCAGGAAGTCTATATGAACACACCTACCAAGACAATTGAATAAAATCCCTCTGAGGAATCCGTTCAAATATGACCCCTTGTCAACCAGGCCGAATCACTGTAAATGGTGATTTTCATGCATAAATATCTTACTTCCTGTTAATTGTAGCCCATTGCTCCAAGTGACATTTTGTAGGTCTCACTACGGTCTACAAGTCGGCCAAGGTTCTATAACTCTGTGTCAAAAACTGTGGGGGGGCTGCCTGAAAAAAAACTTCCAGGGGGGCGCTATAGAGCGATTATGCCCCGCCTCCTAATTAATTATGCAGCCGAATTTTGGGGAATATTGCTCTTAATAACCTCAAGAAGTTTTAGACAGCTCTGAGAAAGTATATTAAAGTCGCACACTTTTGCCTCGAAATGATCCTAAAAGGTCAAAGGAGTCTTGGATTTTTGGAAAAAAATCGGGACGCTTGACTTTGACAAGCCACCGTGTCTACATAGTTTCTGGAAAAGTTTCCATTTTTGGAGGGTTTCTTCCCAAAGTCGTTTCCGATAGTTTCACTGAGTTTCAGCCCCGTATGGTCGATATTGTTCGAGCTGCACGTCATCTTGTAAAAATAAAATGTTTCTATCGCCAGTAGGTGGCGCTCTGAAAATCACCAAATGTTGTTATGGAAATGTGTACTAGGCCAGACTGGCATTATATATCAGAGGTTTGGTGACGATTGGAGTATTTTCCGCAAAGTTACAGCACGTCAAGCAAGTCAAATTTTCATGAAAACACGCCACATTTCGTGGCCCCGCCCCTCCCCTACAGTAAATCCAAGGAATACGGCTTGATCAACCTTTCATCGTCAAGGCCTTAAGAACGCACACGACAAGTTTCGAACAGATAGGACGAAAGCTCTAGGAGGAGTTTGTTCAAATACGAGGTGTGGAAATGTGCACACTCGTGACCAAATATGATTTTTGATGCAAGATGGCGGACTTCCTGTTGGAGTTGGACTATGGCTCCAGGAGGCTTTTTTGTGCGTCTCTGTCTGTTACATACTCCCTTCAAATGTCGTAGACGTGCGTCAAACCGTGTCGAGGGGCTACTCCGAAAACGAAGGTCTAGGTGGCGCTGTTGAGCCATTTTGTTATGCCCTTGTGCGAGACCCTCAAAATACGTAATTTTACACCCAACTTTGGGGGGGTAGGCAAATTTTCGTGAGTTTTCCAGTACTTTTAGGCCGTCAAAAATGCGATTTACTTTTAGGATTCTGAAGAAAAAAATAAATAAAATAATAATAATAATAATAAAAAAAAAAATAATAAACATTCGAAAAACAATAGGGCCTTCGCCGCCTTGCGTGCTCGGGCCCTAATAATAATAAAAAAAAAAATAATAAACATTCGAAAAACAATAGGGCCTTCGCCGCCTTGCGTGCTCGGGCCCTAATAATAATAATAAAAAAAAAAATAATAAACATTCGAAAAACAAAAGGGCCTTCGCCGCCTTGCGTGCTCGGGCCCTAATAATTAAAGCTGCGAGCAGCATTGGACGGGCCCTCGCACGTCCGTGCCCGTCGGGGGGTGCGGCACGTTGGGCGGGAGATTCGACCTTCTGGTGCATTCGGCCAATTTTTGTGAATTTCTGAGCACGACAAGCCCATCGGCAGGTGCTTCCCCTGTCATGACGGAACATCGAACTTGGCCACGCCCCGACAGTTTCATCAAAATATGCAATTTTGATGTTGCTTACCCAGAAAGTCTATATGAACACACCTGCCAAGACAATTGAATAAAATCTATAATCTAAAACAGTTCTATAACTCTGTGTCCAAAACTGTGGCGGGGCTGCCTCAAAGAAAATTTGCAGGGGGCGCTATAGAGCGATTATGCCCCGCCTCCTAATTAATTATGCAGCCGAATGTTAGGGAATATTGCTCTTAACAACCTCAAGATGTTTCAGACAGCTCTGAGAAAGTATATGAAAGCCGCACAGTTTTCCCTTAAAAACGAGCCAAAAAGTCAATGGAGTTCCAATTTTGGATCAGAGGCTCAAATTTGATGGAGCGCCACGCCCACACAGTTTCCTCAAGGTTCATACTTTTGAGAAGTTTTACTCAGGATGACCATATGAACACACCTACAGAGTTTAAAGTCAATTGGATAAAATTCCTCTGAGGAATCCGTTCAAATATGACCCCTTGTCAACCAGGCCAAATCACCATAAATGGTGATTTTCATGCATAAATATCTTACTTCCTTTTAATTGTAGCCCATTGCTCCAAGAGACATTTTGTAGGTCTTACCACAGTCTACAATTCGGCTCTGGTTCTATAACTCTGTGTCGAAAACTGTGGAGGGGCTGCCTGAAAAGAAAATTCCAGGGGGCGCTATAGAGCGATTTTGGGCCGCCTTCTTATTAATTATGCAGCCGAAATTTAAAGAATAGGGAGCTTAATAACCACAAAAAGTTTCAGACAGCTCCGAGAAAGTATATGAAAGCCGCACACTTTTGCCTGAAAATGATCCTAAAAGGTCAATGGAGTCTTGGATTTTTGGAAAACAATCGGGATGCTTGACTTTGATGGGTCACCGTGTCTACATAGTTTCTGGAAAAGTTTCCATTTTTGGAGGGTTTCTTCCCAAAGTTGTTTCCCATAGTTTCACTGAGTTTCAGCCCCGTATGGTCGATATTGTCCGAGCTGGACGTCATCTTGTAAAAATTCAATGTTTGTATCGCCAGTAGGTGGTGCTCTAGAAATCACCAAATGTTGTTATGGAAATGTGTACTAGGCCAGAGTGGCATTAAATATCAGAGGTTTGGTGACGATTGGAGTATTTTCCGCAAAGTTACAGCACGTCAAATTTTCATGAAAACACGCCACATTTCGTGGCCCCGCCCCTGACCCATAGTAAATCCAAGGAATATGGCTTGATCAACCTTTCATCGTCAAAGCCTTAAGAACACACACGACAAGTTTCGAACAGATAGGACGAAAGCTCTAGGAGGAGTTCGTTCAAATACGAGGTGTGGAAATGTGCACACTTGTGACCAAATATGATTTTTGATGCAAGATGGCGGACTTCCTGTTTGAGTTGGACTATGGCTCCAGGAGGCTTTTTTGTGCGTCTCTGTCTGTTACATACTCCCTCCAAATGTCGTAGACGTGCGTGAAACCGTGTCGAGGGGCTACTCCGAAAACAAAGGTCTAGGTGGCGCTGTTGAGCCATTTTGTTACGCCCTTGTGTGAGACCCCCAAAATACGTAATTTTACACCCAACTTTGGGGGGGTAGGCAAATTTTCGTGAGTTTTCCAGTACTTTTAGGCCGTCAAAAAGGCGATTTACTTTTATGAATAATAATAATAGTAAAAAATAATAATAATAAAAAAAAAAATAATAAACATTCGAAAAACAATAGGGCCTTCGCCGCCTTGCGTGCTCGGGCCCTAATAAACATTCGAAAAACAATAGGGCCTTCGCCGCCTTGCGTGCTCGGGCCCTAATAATAACAAATAAAAATAATAAACATTCGAAAAACAATAGGGCCTTCGCCTTCTACAATTCGGCTGAGGTTCCTTAACTCTGTGTCAAAAACTGTGGGCGGGCTGCCTGAAAGAAAATCTCTAGGGGGCGCTATAGAGCAAATATGCCCCGCCTCCTAATTAATTATATAGCCGAATTTTGGATAATATTGCTTTTAATAACCTTAAGAAGTTTCAGACAGCTATGAGAAAGTATATTGAAGCCGCACACTTTTACCTGAAAATGATCCTAAAAGGTCACTGGAGTCTCGGAATTTCGGAAAAAAATTGGGACGCTTGACTTTGATGGGCCACCGTGTCCACATAGTTTCTGGAAAAGTTTCCATTTTTGGAGGGTTTCTTCCCAAAGTTGTTTCTGATAGTTTCACTGAGTTTTAGCCCCGTATGGTCGATATTGTCCGAGCTGGACGTCATCTTGTAAAAATGAAATATTTCTATCGCCAGTAGGTGGCGCTCTGAAAACCACCAAATGTTGTTATGGAAATGTGTACTATAGCAGACTGGCATTAAATATCAGAGGTTTGGTGACGATTGGAGTATTTTCCGTAAATTGTGACCAAATATGATTTTTGATGCAAGATGGCGGACTTCCTGTTGGATTTGGACTATGGCTCCAGGAGGCTTTTTTGTGTGTCTCTGTCTGTTACATACTCCCTCCAAATGTCGTAGACGTGCGTCAAACCGTGTCGAGGGGCTACTCCGAAAACGCACATCTAGGTGGCGCTGTTGAGCCATTTTGTTACGCCCTTGTGCGAGACCCCCAAAATACGTAATTTTACACCCGACTTTGGGGGGGTAGGCACATTTTCGTGAGTTTTCCAGTACTTATAGGCTGTCAAAAATGCGATTTACTTTTAGGATTCTGAAGAAAGAAAAAAAAAAATAATAATAAAGAAAAAAATAATAAACATTCGAAAAACAATAGGGCCTTCGCCGCCTTGCATGCTCGGGCCCTAAAAATAATAATAAACATTCGAAAAACAATAGGGCCTTCGCCGCCTTGCGTGCTCGGGCCCTAATAATAATAATAATAAAAATAAAAATAAAAATAATAAACATTCGAAAAACAATAGGGCCTTCGCCGCCTTGCGTGCTCGGGCCCTAATAAAAATAATAAACATTCGAAAAACAATAGGGCCTTCGCCGCCTTGCGTGCTCGGGCCCTAATAATAATAATAATAAAAATAAAAATAAAAATAATAAACATTCGAAAAACAATAGGGCCTTCGCCGCCTTGCGTGCTCGGGCCCTAATTAAAGCTGCAAGCAGTATTGGACGGGCCCTCGCACCCCACGCTTGTCGGCGACCGGCAAGGACGGGGTCACTGCAGTTCCCGGGGCAGAGCATAAATTCTCTGCTCCCTGAATCTCCTAAAGCCCTTTTAGAAAAGCTTGTTTTAACAGACTAAATGGCACCATCTGCTGGACAAAGTCGTGTACTACGTGCAAAGATGAGGGAATCAGTCAGACAGGGGCAGGTGTCACTTTCACTACAGTAGAACGCCCAAAGGTTAACGAAAAGTTACAATTTTCGCAGTGAACAACCAAAACCCATATAAGTACATCCTGACAAAATTAAAAGAGAATCCAAAGACCTCGAAAGGAACGGCAGCTCATCAGATATTTTCTAACATTTCTTGTCCAAAGTAGGTGGCGCTACAATAATTGTATGAATATTGTCATATGGATGTGTTCAGATAGGGACCAGCAACAATACTGTAAAGTTTGATGCACTTTGGACTGAATTAAAGCACATGTAACACTACTTCCAGTTCCATCCTGCGTCATCAAATCCTAAGAAATTTTTGAGGGGCCAGAACACCCACGCCACTTGGATGAAAAGTCAATTTTTTTTCTCAGGACACTGCCTATACTTGTAACTATCTATTTCCACATTTTGAAGTCAATCTGACAAGGTTAAATGCCAGACCCTCCCACATTCCAGAGCCAAGATTTTTCCATTTCAAGGTGTTTTTTCAAGTTTGCGGACAAAATAGCAGACTTCCTGTTGGGTTTAGACTATGCCGCCTTTTGATGTTTTGGTGCGTCCTGGGATGTTACATAAATGTGACATATTTCCAGATTTTTAGACTCAACGGGCTTCCGGGCCAGGTCCGTTGAAAATTTCTAGGTGGCGCTACAGAGCCATTTTGCCACGCCTATGCTGGGGGCACTTACTCAGGTCATTATTACAGCCAAATCAATCTGTCTGCACATTTTCAGGACTTTTCGTGCATGTATGACGACGTAGTGATTTTCCGTTTCGGCTGAAAAACTCGGCTCAGGTACGAAAACAATAGGGTCCTTGCAACTCCGTTGCATGGCCCCGTTGGGCCCCTGCACTTCGTTGCTCGGGCCCTAATAATAAACAGTACGAAAACAATAGGGTCCTTGCAACTCCGTTGCATGGCCCCATTGGGCCCCTGCACTTCGTTGCTCGGGCCCTAATAATAAACAGTACGAAAACAATAGGGTCCTTGCAACTCCTTCATGCCCGAAACACCTCTCCAGGGAGGCGTCCGGGAGGCATCCTTACTAGATGCCCTAGCCACTTTAACTGACTCCTCTCGACGTGGAGGAGCAGCGACTCTACTCTGAGCTCCTCCCGTATGTCCGAGCCCCTTACCCTATCTCTAAGGCTGAGCCCGGCCACCCTGCGAAGGAAACTAATAATAATAATAATTTAATCATTACAATCATTTAAAATAAAAAAATGGGTAGGTGCCACCCTAACGCAGTAGGAGGGTTAAAGTCACCTACTATAATGACTTGGGCGAATGAGGTGGGCGATACCCCACAAGAAAAAGAAAAAGTATATTATTACAGAGATACAACTATACATGGTCATTGAGGTGGCAGTGAAGTCACAATAAAACCGTTTTACAGTTTTTCATGAAAACCTCTGATGAGTATTATTAATTGGGTTACTAAATAGTTGAAAAATTAAAATCGAACTAAATCACATTCTTTTAGTTTGAAAATATCGAACGGAAGTTTTCATGTTCACTGCGGGCACTTGACGTTTGTCGAATAAAGTACACGCTTTGGCGTAGAAAGCTAATCACTGAAGGACTAGGCACGACACAATACAGATAGAGGGTGAGAGGAATGCTCTTCTAGTCGTCGCCCTGTCAGGAGCCTTTGGTTTCTAATTTGAATAAACAAAATAAGCGTCGGCTCTGCGAGGAGAGGAGAGGAGAGGAGAGGAGAGGAGAGGAGAACACCGCAACAAAAATGTACGTTGTCTCAAATGTTTTTATTCCTTTATCGAAATGCCTTCCCTCATATCTAACTCGCCTTTTCGACATATTTGTTATCTCACTAGTCAGTGTTTGTAAAAGTTATCGTCGTAGTTTTGAGTTTAATTGTTTGCTGGTAGGCTACATTCGCAAACGACATCTTCTATGTCTTGTGTAGTGAGCGTTTTCTTAATACCACAGCCTTCTGTAATCTGTCAATCTGACTTCCTCCGATCCCCGCTGTATGGAAAAACCTGTAACCCGAATATACCAGAAAATCCCATGTGATGTCTTGTCCCCGTGTTCTACGAAGAGTACATCATACAGGTTTTTAGGGGTTTGACTTAAATTTGTGATGTCGATCAGTTAACCATGACGTTGTTATCAGATTTCAGTTAATATTTGTCACTGCGTTAGAAGTAAAAAAGTGTGTTTATTACGTTTGCCTTGTGTGAGACAGTAGGTCATGTGGCCATGTTTTCAAAAGCCAGGTTTGCATGACATTGCGTGTATGCATAAAGAATATCTTTCAGAAGCCAAGGCTTGAATATGCGAGCCGACCCATTTGTTTTTGTCAAACAGAAGTAGTGCAATTACATCTGCCCCTCTGGTTAACTGATCAAAACGTGCCCCAAAAGGCAAATGTCTTCACTAGTGAGTTGGCAAATTGTTAGGGAGTTTATATTTAGATCCAAATATTCCGAGAGCCTGCTTCTCCTTGGACAGTAGCATTTATAATGTGTATAGTAGTCTGGCTCAAGCTATGGACAAAACCCTGTACACCCTACGTAATCTTCTCCTACTCAGACTAGATGTATATTATGTTGTGGAGACATACAAAATCTGTTAACACAATCATATTTTTATTGTCATTCCACAATGTGAGGATATACATTTGGTTTAAGGTTATGATTTGCGTTAGAGTAAGGCAGATGGTTGCTATGGTTAAAGTTAGTTTTAGTTATCATCCAGATGTGGTATTACACTGTAAGAAAAGATGCACCATATCTACTTAATAAAAATGAGGCAACAGATTATAGGCAATGTAATTAATTATATTTCACAATGTTTGGTTTTGAGTAAATATTAATTAAATAAGACCCTTAATAGTTATCAATTTTATATGAGTAGATTTGAATAGAAAACAGTACAGAATTAATTAAAACCTAAACAAAAATATTGAGTTGATTTAAAAAAGAGAAACTCCCTAATGTGTAAATAGTAGTAATAAAAATGAATTAAATTCTACATATCAATGATATTTAATTGAGTAATAATCATCTACATTAATCAGTACATTAATTTGAATTTAATCAATGCAATGGATTAAATCTAAATATTCTTTTTTCTATGGCCAAGAAAGTACAGAACTCCACAAATACTCAAATAAGACTTTTATTAACAATTAACTGCACAACAGTGTACACTGCAACCACAATCTCATTTCAAGCCAAATAAAAATCTTCCAGAAGTGCATGTATTGAAACAAAAGCAGAAAAGTGTACTGTGTACGGAGTAAAAAACATTTGTACTTTGAACTAACCACAATAGAAATGTCACTGACGGACTTCCGGTTCCGCTACTGAGAGGATGGCTGCTTAATCTCGTGGCTCCCGAAAGGTTTTACAATTAAACCCCCTAAAACCTTGACTTATCAAACCTGGGTGGTGTTAAAAACAAACGATGAAAAAGGGGGTCACTACTAGAAGTGGACTAAGCATGGCTCTGGCAGAAGAAGACCCAGACCGGAGGCGTAGCCGAAGTAGCTCTCTGGACCAGTTAAACCCATGTGAGGAACATGGCCCCGAAGCTAGCCTGAACAGCATTTTCAACGAAATCCGTGCATTCAGAAGAGACACCGGGGCGCAACTCTCTGACATAAAACAGGAGTTAAAGAGGGCAAATGACAGACTGGACGAAGTTGAGGGGAGAGTGGATGAAACGGAGACCGCGCTTCAAGCAACATCAACGCTAATCAAGCGGCTAACACTGCGCCAGGCTAGTTTGGAAGCGAGGCTGATTGACCAGGAGGCTCGAGCGCGGAGAGACAACTTGCGGATTTACGGAATACCCGAAGACAAAGAAGGCAATGGCTAGCTTTCTGGATAAGCTGTTGAAAACTTCACTCGACCTGCCGCATGACCAAGATCTCAAAATTGAACGGGCACACCGAGCTCTGGCTCCGAAGCCCACCGGCTCACAGACAAAACCGCGCTCTATAGTGGTCAGGTTTGGCAGCTGGCGAACCAAAGAGGAGGTGATAAGGAGAGCATGGCAGAAAAAGGAGGTGTTTTGTGACAACGTCCGTTTCTATGTCGACCATGACTTTCCCCCAGAAGTGCTAAAGAAGCGCGGCGAATACACCGAGGCCAAAAAAGTGTTGAAAGCAAAGCGAATAAAGTTTCAGATGCCGTACCCCGCGAAGATACAGATCTTTTATGATGACGGCACCCGGCTTTTCGAGAACGCTGCTGAGGCTACGAGGGACATGTCAGCGCGAGGGCTCCAGGTTAAGGTGGTAAAGACCCCCTCCACACCGGACCGGGAGGAGATCCAGCTGCTGTCCGCCTGGCAGGTGGCGAGGGGACGGGGACACCAGGCCGGGAGTCAGGAGCCTGCCGCTGCGGACGGCAGCACACAACAGAATCATCAAAATACTCACTTTAAAGACAGACTCAAGGAGTTCAGAAGACAGCCCTCCCAAGACACCAACTGATCAGTGATGAATCGTATCTTCGCGCTTACCAGATAAGTCTTACCTAAAACATGTAGCTTGCATTTCAAGTAGTTCGCAGCTTACATGCTACTTGCAGAAGTCTGCCATAACAAATTTACCTCACCTGGCCCAGACCCATCTAATCACAGTCTATACTTCTATTTTCTTTATTGCTTAACCAGATAAACGGGACTTATTGGGCGAGTCATCCTCGATTTGACCTTTCCTTTATTATTTACTTTATTTGGACTCTGGCTGAAGTGCGGCCACATCTCAGGGCCCCACTGCCGCGACGTGGGACGTTGCCTTACGTGGACTTTGACTTTACAATGTCCCACAGGGCTCCTTTGAAGCGAGCCTCTGCATCGGAAGCAACAGTTCTGAACTGCTCCGGTGATATTTTGTTTCAGACTGTTTTACACTGTTCCTTGTTTGTGTTCGTCGGGAAAGATGAGTTTAGTAAGGTATATGTATGCCCAGGTAATCCAGGAGAGACTCTGTGGGTAGGTGACAATAAATATAGACCACAGTAACAGATAATGAACAGGCAAACCCTTAAAGTGATCTCATTCAATGTGAATGGGATTTTAAATCCAGCTAAAAAGAGGCAGATACTGACAAAAATGAAAAGGGAGAATGCGCAGATTGTACTATTACAAGAGACACACCTCACCCCACAGGAGCATGAAAAACTTAAAAGAATGGGCATTTCAAAGATATACTATTCATCTTATAAATCAGGCCACAGGAGAGGTGTAGCAACTTTGATTTCACAACAAATACCATTTGAACAAGTTTCAGAGACATCTGATAAGGAAGGGAGGTATGTAGTAGTCTCTGGGAAAATACATGATGTAACTATCACAATTTGTAATGTTTATGCCCCCCCTGGAAGTAATTTTGCTTTTTATAGAAATATATTTGACCTGATGCTAAAGGACACAGGGGTTGTCATATGTGGAGGTGACTTTAATATTCGTCTCAATCCAAAACAGGATTCATCCAAAAACCCGGTTACTACGCTGTTGCAAAAGAAAATTAATGCCTTAATGACAGAGCTTGGTATTCTGGACTTGTGGAGAGATTTCTACCCATCTGGCCGTGATTATACTTTTTACTCACATCCACATGATGCTTATTCTAGGATAAATTACTTTTTTATATTAAAGAGAGATCGTCATCGAATTCACGATTGTGATATCGGATGCATCGACTTATCTGACCATGCACCCCTCTCCTGCACTGTAGATATTATTGATAACCCAGGTAGAACTTTATGGAGGTTAAATACCAGTATCCTAAATAATCTGAGATTTAAAACCCAAATGAGAGAGGAAATAAAAAGGTTTCTTGAGGAAAATGATAATGGCGAGGTTGATTCATCTACAGTATGGGATACTTTAAAAGCTGTAATTAGAGGGAGGATAATATCATTCTGTGCTTATGAAAAGAAACAAAAACAATTAAAATTGATAAATCTTAATAGAGAACTGAAAGATCTTGAGACACAACATAAAAGAGAACAAAAACCAGAAATACTAATTAAAATAAAAACAGTTAGAAACGAAATAAATCTAATATATACACAGGAAATTGAAAAAAAGATGATATTCACAAGACAAACTTATTATGAGTCTGGAGCAAAATCACTTAAAATCCTGGCAAGAAAACTGCAAAAGCAGCGAACAGACAACACGATATACAAAATAAGGGATATAGACTCTAAAACTATACAGTACAAACAAGAAGAAATACAAAGAACTTTCAGAAATTACTATAAACGCTTGTATACACAACCCCAATTAGAAGGTGACCAGCAAATTGCTGATTTTTTAAAATCTCTTAATTTACCATCTATATCACAAGAACAGAATGAAATATTAACAGCACCTATTACAGAGATGGAGCTAACTAAGGCCATCTCCACCCTAAAATCAAACAAATCACCTGGCCCGGACGGCTACTGCTCAGAGTGGTATAAGGCTTTTAAAGCTGAGTTAGTACCAACCCTTCTCAGAGCTTGTAATACGACATTAAAAGACGCTAAAATGCCCCCTTCTTGGAATGAGGCGGTGATTTCCGTTATTCCTAAGGAGGGAAAAAATAAATTAGAATGTAACTCATACAGACCCATCTCGGTGCTGAATGTCGACTACAAACTTTATGCAACCGTCCTCGCCAGAAGATTGGACAAAGTTCTTCCTCAGCTTATACATAATGATCAGACTGGATTTATCTGCCAAAGACAGACTCACAATAACATTAGGCGATCATTACATATATTACATCATATCCAAAAGAATAGTATTGAAGCCTGTTTAGTTAGTATAGATGCCGAGAAGGCCTTTGACTCGGTAAGTTGGTCTTTCTTATACAAAGTTCTAGAAGGATTTGGCTTGGACAAAATTTTTATTAGAGGGATCCGTACATTATATAACAAACCATCAGTGCGGATAAAAATAAATGGATGCCATCACACTGGAACGGGGCTCGAGACAAGGATGCCCAATTTCGCCCCTGTTATTTGCACTTTATATAGAGCCCCTAGCCTTGTGGATAAGACAGACTCAGAATATTAAAGGTATCTGCATTAATGGAGATGACCACAAGGTGGCGCTATATGCTGATGGCATTTTGATTTATTTAAGTAACCCTCATAACTCACTCCCCAAACTAATGGCCATCCTAGAAAAATTTGGTAATTACTCAGGATATAAATTAAATATACAAAAAACGCAAATGTTGACCATTAACTTTCAACCCACAAAGCAACTTAGAGAGAAATTCCATATTAACTGGGATCAAAATTCGATAAAATACCTCGGAATAAATCTACCGAAAAGGACCCGGACATTGGCAGAAATAAATTATGGCCCCCTCGTAACGAAAATTAAAGACGACATACATAGATGGAATTCAATTTCTTTCCTTAGTCTTAGTCACAGAATTGATTCTGTAAGAATCAATATTCTCCCTCGATATCTCTACTTATTCCAGGCTCTCCCTGTAGAAATTACCCCAAAACAATTTTCTGAATTGAATAAGATCATTTCCAGATTTATCTGGCAGGGTAAAAAACCCAGGATTAGATTTAAGACTTTACAACTCCCAAAAGAGCAAGGGGGAATGTCACTACCTAACTTTAAAGATTATTTCTATGCAGCTCAGATTAGACCCCTAATTAATTTATGTAACCCATCTTTTCAAGCTAGATGGAAAGATATAGAACTCTCAAGCTTAGCTGATCCCCCACTACAAGCAGCACTAGCGCACAAACATCTGGGCGGACTCATAGATAAGGTACAGAACCCATGGATCAAAGGGCAGCTAAAAATCTGGAATATGATAAAAGATGAGTACAAATTAAATAACAAGTTACAAATAATTCAATGGTGCGCTTATGATCCGGAGTTTAAGGCTAACGTAATAGACAAAAGATTTAAATCATGGATTCCAAAAGGGATAACAACATACTATTCGCTGACAGAGAAGGGACAATTTAAAAGTTTTGATGGGCTGAAGGAAGACTGTAACCTGGACAGAACTGATCTTTTTAGGTTCCTCCAGGTACGTAGCCGTTTTGAACATATCAGAAAGGAAACAGACCTTAATGACCCCATATCAAAAAATTTTATTGACGCCTTTCAAAAGAAACCAAACAAGGGCATCATTTCCAGAATTTATAAAGGCCTATTGTCTAAAAAGTCCCATAGTACAGACTATGTGAGGAAAAAATGGGAGAGAGAGGGTAATCTGTCAGTATCTGAGGAGGATTGGCTTGACTTCTGCCAATCACAGTGGAAATGCACTCTTTCTCATTCATGGCGAGAGTTCAGTTGGAAGTGTTTGATCCGTTTCTTTATCACACCAAAACAAAAGGCGCACTTAACTGGAGGGGAAGCTGCATGTTGGAGACAATGTGGACACCGTGAAGCCAATCACTGGCATATCTTTTGGGAGTGCCCGGTGCTTGGACCTTTTTGGACAGAACTCCATAAAGTATTAAGTGGTCTGTTTAACACTAATCTTCCTAAGCAGTTTTCCACACTATTTCTAGGAAATCTGGATAAGTGGATAAGTATTGTAAATGACATCTACCTTATGGAAAGGATTACCTTCTCCTTCCGCCTTCAAAAAGTCACTTTTACTAAAAAGTGGGCCAAGTGGGTTAAATATGTTGGTCTTAAACAGACAGATGTAACGAATGGGTGACCTTGTAATGCTGTTATTCATTTCATCTTATTTGAATGTCTTGTTGGATTTTAGGATTTATCTGTCACGCTTGCACTTCTCTACGAAACTACCTGGTAGACTTTGGATTTATCTTTCCCTGTTTGTTCAAATACTTTGTGTATTTTCTTTACTTTTTTGTACACACGAAAAATAACTGTGAGTGGCATAAATAACTTTGTATGTTCTCTTAAAGTAACAACTGTACTGTAACTGCTCTCACAAAATAAAAATAAAAAATGTCAAAAAAAAAAAGAAATGTCACAGACATTCATGGGATAAGAGTCCAAATCAGGGCTAACTTACAAACATAGCACTTTCAAATGTGCAACTCTCAAGCTCTGTAGAAGCTGAACATTGTGTAGTACAAAATGTTGCACTGCAACTACAGTCTCATTTCAAGCCAAAAGCTTGCTCTTGAGGGACTGGACTTTGTTTGACAGCTTTGAATCATCTAGTTCCAAGAAAAGTTTTTGGAATACCTCAAAGGTGTACTTCAGCTGGTAGGCCTCCTTGACCTATGTAGGTCAAGGAGGCCAGAGCAAGCCCAGCAATATCTCCAAGTCCTGTGATGACCTCCACGGCCTCTATGACTATTCCAATGTTCTTTGGGCTGTTGCTTGTAGAAGCTCTGGGCTTTGGGGTCACAAAAATTACCATTATGAACTGTTCAATTTCTTCCAAGTTCTCAGTGTCCTGCAACATGAAATTGTCAGTGCCTTAGTATAAAACTGTCAGAAATATATTGCAAGCATACTGCATTACTAGACAATACATAGTCTACAAGAATAGTGTTCATCCCTCTAGTTGAGTTAAGAGATATGGAGAATCTATGACAAGGAGCACTGAAGCTGTTAAAAGAAAAAAAAAAGATACTACAAAAAAACCCCAAAGGTCAAAGGTTTTTTCCAGTGGAGTTCGGCGGCCGACTCACGAAACTCCAACTGTCAAACTAAACACAACTAATCAGATATGAAACAGTATTCTGTTCCTAAAATGTTTTCAGAAACTTCTTTAGTGTACTGTTTAGCTGTCTGTAAAATGAGAAAGTATGTGCCATGTTAAGTCTCCTCCCCTCCTGCTAACGTTAAGTGCTAACCGCTGCATACCGAACCACGCTAAAATTAACAAGAGTTATGCACAGAAATAAAATTGCGGCTCTTTGACAGGAAGTGCTTTTCAATTAAAATTTGCCTGATTACATTAATTTGAATTCACTCAATATTCTCTCTATTTGGAATAGGATTAACATAATGCTTATTATTTTATTCTAAACATTTTTATTGCAAATTAAATCAAATATTTGCCTTACAGTTGTATTGAATATATTTTACCTAATACATGACCACAAAATCATTTCTTACACTGTAGTTTGTGTCCGAGGTGATCTGATCACAAGTGCTCTAAGTATGTCTCTTCACATCAAGCATTAAAATGGTATTTCCACACACATTTCAAGTGACTACTTACGATTTAATCACAGTTCCATGATGTAAGTGCAAATATTGTAATTTTATCCTACCCTTTGGAACAGTAGAATATTGTGCAAACAATTACACAACACAGTGCTCATCTTGAGTTATTGTTGATTTATTAATCCCTGCTCTGATGTGTGTTATTTCAGTGACGTGCACAAACCTCAGATTATAGCCTGAATGCTGAAGTGTCCATATATACAGTAATGCAGTAATGCCGCTGCTACTGTGCTACTTGCACTTTCCTTAGCCTCTCGGCCTATCATGTCCAAGCTAAGCCAGGTTGGTGGCATCAATAACAACAACAAAAAAGAACAGAGTGAAAGGAGAATATGTGTGCGACAGCAAGCAATTGTAGATAAAAAAAAAAAAGGAGAGGTTGCATCACCAGTTTGGCAATATTTTGGTCTGACAAGAGTCAGACTGATGTTGTCTGCAAACTTGGTGACAAGTGAGCATATTAATTGTGTCTTGTCTCTCTTGATTAGTAGTGAGTGAGTGTATGAGTGCCTTAGTTTGCTAGTGGTCAAGTCATGTAGTACGTTTTGTTTCTCTGAGAGATGTAAGATGTTTGAATGGTGCTGTTTATATCAGTCAAACTTGGTAGGACTCAACTGAGCCAGTTACGTCTAGATTCATGATTGTTGAGTCATTTTTGATTGTTATATGAACCGAATCTTTTTTCCACTGCTACTGAATATTAATAAAAATGAATGAAAAGTAATTGCTATTGAATATATCATTGTTATAATTTTGAAAAAATGTGACGGGTAAAAATGGGTTATGACACGATTTTTATGACCCTGTCAGTCAAAATGACACACAACGAAAAAGTCTAGCGCAACCTCTGTTCAAGAGGTACACGGCAGCAGTGCCATATGACAAAACATCAAAGCAATATAAAGCAATATCGGATGCAGTGGCGGTACTAGAGTGATGGGAAAAGAAGAGTACGGAGAACGACAGGAACTACTCATGATCCAAAGCATACCACCTCATCAGTGAAGCATGGTGGTGGTAGAGTCATGGTGTGGGCATGTATGGCTGCCAGTGGAATTGTATTTATTGTTTATTGTTGTATTTATAAAGTCTGCAGTTAAAGCACATCTTGTTAATTTAATTTCACATCCATTGTGGTGGTGTATACTGTGGGGCAAAAAAGATTAGAATTGTGTGCAGGCATGATAATTAACAAATTATTTGAAGGCGACGGTGGCAAGGAAAAACTCCCTTTTAACAGGAAGAAACCTTGAGCAGAACCCAGCTCATATGGAGGGACCCATCTGCCTAAGGCCAGCCGGGTACAGACAGAGAAAGAGAACAGCAAGATAAACATGCATCTGTCATAAATACACATATCTGACTAAAGCATACAAGTGGAATGTTATGATACAAACTGATAATGTTACATGACAGTTTGAAAATGTAAGAGGAATCATAGGCAGGTTGGAGAATGGTTCATTCAGGTAGGAGTGGACAACAGCAGGATTCCATGGAGACTGGGTAGGCTGATGAGACCACGACAACAGAAACACAGGAAACACACAACTCCAGGCTAGAGATACTCGAAAGAGGGGGGGGGGGGGCACAGCAGTAAACATTCTGTGCCAGAGAAAAGAAAGTGTAGGACACGAGAGTGGAGAGAGAAGAAAGAAGGAGAACATGTGTTTGGTGCATTGTCCCACAGCAGCCTAGGCCTATAGCAGCATAACTAAGGGATGATTTAGTCCAGCCCTAACTATAAGCTTGATCAAAAGGGAATGTCTTAAGCCTGACCTTAAAAATAGAGAGTGTCTGCTTCGCAAACCCAAACTGGGAGCTGGTTCCACAGGAGAGGAGCCTGATAGCTGAAAGCTCTACCTCCCATTCTACTTTTTGAAATTCTAGCAACCACAAGTAGGCTGGCAATTTCGGACCGAAGTAATGTGTTGGGATGATATGGTACATTGAGGTCTTTAAGATATGATGGAGCTAGGCCTTTGAGGGCCTTGTATGTGAGGAGGAGGATTTTAAATTCTATTCTAGACTTTAAGGGGAGCCAGTGAAGAGAAGGTAAAACTGGAGTAATATGACCTCTCTTGCTAATTCCTGTCAATGCTCTTGCTGCAGCATTTTGAATCAGTTGGAGGCTTTTTAAAGATATATTTGGACAGCCAGACAGTAATGAATTACAGTAATCCAGTCTGGAAGACACACATGCATGAACTAGTTTGTCAGCATCATTCTGAGACAGGATGTTCCTAATTTTGATGATATTACGTAGATGAAAGAAGGCAGTCCTTGTTACTTAGTGTGACATTTAAAGGACATATCCTCGTCAAATATAACACCAAGGTTTTTCACAGTAGTACTGGAGGCCAAGGTAATGCCATCCAAAGAAACCAAATGATTAGATAAGGAATCTCTTAGATGCTTAGGACCAAATACAATAACGTCTGTTTTGTCTGAGTTTAAAAGTAAGAAATTACACGTCATCCAAGCCTTTATGTCTTTAAGGTATGCTTGGAGTTTAACCAGCTGATTAGTTTAAATAGGGGCTTAATTACAGAAATCTTAAAAGACTGAGTCACACATCCTGTTAATAAAGATAAATTTATCTGGTTCAATATGGAGGTGTTAATTAATGGAAGAACTTCTTTGAGCAATTTAATTGGGATTTGGATCTAGAAGACAGGTTGATGATTTAGATGCTTTAATTATTGAAGATAGCTTGAGAAGATCTACTGGGGAGAAGGATTCCAGATGTTGATAAGGTCTAACAGATATTTCTAATGTCACTGTACTTACATCTTTCACAGCCGTCGGAAGGATGGCTTGAATGTTTTCTCTAATGATGACGTCATTACTTCTGAGGGCCAAAGGAATAGATGGCTCAACAGAGCTATGGCTCTGGCTACAGTGCTGAAAAGAAATCTGGGGTTGTTCTTGTTTTCTTCTATTAATGATGAATAGTATGCTGTTGTAATACTACGGAGAGCTTTTTTATAAGTTAAGTTAATCTTTCCAGACTTTGCAAGCTTCTTCAGAATTAGTGGAACGCCAAATCCTTTCTATCTTTCGGGCTGCCTGTTTTAAACAGCGCAACTATGAATTATACCAGGGAGCTGGCCTCCTCCGATTCATGACCTTCTTTTTCAGAGGAGCAACTAAGTTTAGAGCTGAACTAATCGATGCTGCAGTGCCATCGACAAAATCATCTATTAGTGCAGGGGTTAAATTGCGGTTGCCGTCGTCCACATCATTGGCACATGGCACTGGGATGAATAAAGAAGGAATTAATTCTTTATATCTAGTTACAGCATCATCAGATAGACATCTACTGTAATGATATGTCTTTTCAGTTCCTGTGTAATCCATTATAGTAAATTCAAAAGTTATGAGGAAATGATCAGACAAAAGAGGGTTATGGGTAAATATTGTCAAACCTTCAGTTTCTATGCCGTATGTTAGGACAAGATCTAAGGTGTGATTAAAAGTGAGTTGATCCATTTATATGCTGAGAAAAGCCGATTGAATCTAATAATGATGTAAATGAGGAGCTAAAGCTGTCACTGACAACATCAACATGGATGTTAAAGTCACCTACCGTATTTTCACGACCATAAGGCGCATATAAACGTCTTAGATTTTTTTCAAAATGTGCGGCGCGCCCTATAGTACAGTGCGCCCTATGTGTGTTGTAAGGCGGACGTATTAGAGACCACCATGAGGAGGACGTGGTAGAGAACATGAGAACGTTAAAGGGGGATGTGTGGGCGTGGACTGTGTGTAAAAGAACAGGTATGTGCTTTATGCAGAACATTGCTGTTTTAACAACCCTGAAAATGGCAAAGAGACAGGCTTATGAAGCTCAGTTTAAACTGAAGGCTATCAGCTACGCCGAGGAACATGGGAATCGAGCCGCCGCGAGAGAATATAAAATTAACGAGTCGATGGTTCGCAAGTGGAGGAAGCTGGAGAACCAGCTCCGACAGGTGAAGAACACTCAGCTGAGTTTCCGCGGACATAAGGCGAGGTGGCCGGAGTTGGAGGAAAGACTCGAGCAATGGATCGTCGAGCAAAGAGCGAGCGGGAGGAGTGTTTCGACTGTCACCATCCGACTCAGAGCAGTAACGCTAGCGGAGGAAATGATGGATGACCGAAGGAGACCACAGCTTCACGAAGAGTGGTAGGCAGCGCCGGGCGAGTTACACCACAGTTTGCCAATGGATTGTGGATGCTTGGGCTAACGTGTCTGCTGGCACGGTGGTTCGAGCTTTCGGAAAAGCCGGCATCATTTCCGAGGAGCCGCACAGCACAGAAAGTGACTCTGATAGTGAGGAAAGCGAACCTGCCATGTTGGATTTAGCGCATCTGTTCGATTCTGAGACAGAGGATGAGGACTTCGATGGATTTGATTAATGACTGTCACCGGTAATGTGCTTGTTTTTACCATGCCGACGCCTATTGATTATTGATTGATGATTAGAAAATGTTATTACTTTGTAATTAATACTTAAATAAAGCACAACCAAACTCAGTTTTGCTCCCGATCTATTTTTTTAATACGCACACTTGTATGCGTGTGTGTTGTTGTAAGGCGGACGTACGTATGGTAGTAGAGGATATGTATATAAAACTTGCGCCCTATCATCAGGTGCGCCCTATGTGTGTGTTTGTTACGTCCCCAGATAGCTAGGGGAAAATGGGGAGTAACATAAACTAAAGAGAAGCAACGCAACACAGGAATGGGCAGGAAAACAAGTGGTTTTATTTACCAAAGTAAAACATAAACGAAAGACAGCAACCGAAAAAGCACAATTAAACTAAAGTCGAGCTCTACAATAGAGGACAGCTCTGCCCACAACCAGCACACAGATCAAATGCTGCCAAAATGTCCACCCTTCACCAGGTCTTGCCTCCCTCCTAGATATCACCTGCTGATTAGTGATAGCCTTCACCTGTGGAGAAACCAGAGAGGAGGAAGAGCACCTGAAACACATAAGGGAACACATGGGGGAGGAGAAAGCAACCAAACACACGGCCCCTGGGCCGTAACACCCCCCCCCCCCATAAAAACACAAACCATAGTTTGTGAACATAGGTTATTACACATGATATACCATAACACATCATTATCGAATATCTCTATTCAGAGCGACTGTGACATCTCACACACGGGACAGTGCGTCAGCCACAACATTATCAACTCCTTTCTTGTGCTTGATTTCAATATTGTACCCTTGTACGGCCAGAGCCCAGCGCATCAGGCGCTGGTTGTGGTTGTACATTTGGGCTAAGAACACCAAGGGATTGTGGTCTGTGTACACAATGACTGGGAGTGCACTGCAACCTACGTACACCTCGAAGTGCTGCAGAGCAAGCAGCATTGCCAGGGTTTCCTTCTCGATGGTGGAGTAGTTAAGCTTGAGCGATTAAACTTGGTGGAGAAGAAACACACAGGGTGAGGCACAGCATCCGTATCATCTTGCAGCAACACTGCCCCAGCTCCCGTGTCACTCGCATCAATCTCCAACTTGAAAGGGTTGGAGAAGTTGGGCGCAGCCAAGACAGGGGCACTACAAAGGAGAGACTTGGCAGCTTCAAAAGCACGTTGGCACTCGACAGTCCACACAAAAGGTACCTTAGGACTACACAACGCAGTAAGGGGTGCAACCACTACCGAGAAGTTTTTACAGAAACATCGGTAGTATCTAGTCATGCCCAAAAACCGTCGGAGCTCACGCCTCGTGGAGGGAACAGGGTAAGTCAACACAGCCTCGATTTTAGCCTTCACAGGCCGGACCTGCCTATGATCAAACTGACGTACCACAGCTTTTTGATCAAACCACTTCTTCATGCTCCTCTGGAAAGAGGAGAGAGTCCCCTTCACCAGAGTAGTTGCCTCATGTAACCGAGCCTGGCACTTTGAGACAAAATCCAACACATTTGGATGTTCCTGTGCCAGGACGTCAGACCCAGACGTAGGAATAGGGCCATCAACGACCTCTGGAGTTGGATACACTTTCCCTCCAGCTATGTCGTTACCCATAATGAAGCTCACACCTTCAATAGGGAATGAGGGAAGGACAGCCACAGAATGAAAACCTGTAACCAACCCTGAGTGCACATGAACTCGATGTAGAGGAGCTGGTATGAAACGCATCCCGATTCCCCTGACTACAGCGCTCACCTCACAAGCCGACTCCTTACACAGGGACAAAATACTTGCCAGGATGAACGACTGGGAACCACCCGTATCCCTTAATATGGTGACTGGAACCTGATCCTTAACCTTCCCCGTCAAAGACACAACCCTTGGGAGATGAATGGTTTGAAACACTCATCAGGCTCAGTAGCTGTCAAAGCTTGGGGAACCCGGGCCAGGTTCACAGTCTTAATCAATCCCACACCCTTCGGCCTTCCCGAGAATGCAGCCTGTTGCTTCTGTTTCAATTTCAAACAGTCAGCTACCAGATGACCTGGTTTGTGGCAGAAAAAACACTGCTTTTCATGTTTTGGACTTGGCATAGGAGGATGGGCAGGTGCTACCTGTGAGTCCACAGACCTCTGTCCAGAATCTACAGGGGCTGAGTCAACCCTGGTGAAGGGCGGACATTTTGGCAGCATTTGATCTGTGTGCTGGTTGTGGGCAGAGCTGTCCTCTATTGTAGAGCTCGACTTTAGTTTAATTGTGCTTTTTCGGTTGCTGTCTTTCGTTTATGTTTTACTTTGGTAAATAAAACCACTTGTTTTCCTGCCCATTCCTGAGTTGCGTTGCTTCTCTTTAGTTTATGTTACTCCCCATTTTCCCCTAGCTTTCTGGGGACGTAACATAATTGGGGGCTCGTCCGGGATCTCCACTGGTGTAGGGTAAGTGAACCTTGTGTCTGGTTGTCTGGTCTTGCTTTTGCTGGGTGGCAAGTTTCCTCAGTCCAGGTAGGTGGGTGTCCAGCTAGGCTGTTTCCGCCTTTCCGTCGGGCACTCTTTTGTTATTTTGCCTTTTTTATTTTTGAGGTAATCCTGGGCGGGGACATAGATCCCTGGTGGGGGTAGGCGTTTCAGGGCCTCGGCCGCTGATGTGTGCCTTTCAAGCTGCCTCGAGCCCGGCACACCTCAGAAGATAGGTAGGTTAGGTTTGGGTTAGGTAGGAGCTGAGGAAGCTTGTTTAGAAAGCAGAACTGTTTGTGGGTGACAACAGGCATATTGGGTTTCGCTTGGTGAATGTGTGAAACTTTGGTTGTTTGAGTGTGTGCACTTTTGGCAGCAGTGGGGCTATTGTGTTAGCTGAGTTTGTAGACGCTGTGGTGTTTTTTGTGGCTTAGCTTAGCGTGGCTTAGTTAAGTTTGACGTGTTTAGACGCCTTTAGTTGATTATGGTGTTTGTGCTTAGTGAGTTTGTTGCAAACCCTGTTCTTGAGCACTTGGAGAAGTGTAGAAAATGTGATTTGTTTGCTGTTGCTCAGCACTATGGCATTCCTGTCTCCACCTCTCTCCGTAAGGATGATCTGAGGGCAGCGGTGGTAGATGGTTTGTCCCATCAGGGGATAGTGGACGTGTCAGTAGCTGTGGATGCTGCTGGCACGGGGGTCTCCCAAGAGGAAGGGGTGGCTGAGCCAGTGTCTGTTGGTGGAACCCCCCGTCCACAGGTGGGTGGGCTGGAGGAGAAGCCGTTCACTCTACCCCGTTTTGACCCTGACTCCATTGAGTCCTCTGCCAGCTCTCGGGCACTGCAAGTGCTTTGCGCTGGCCAAAAGACGTCTGGGCTATTCTGCTACAATGTAGATTGACCGGTAAGGCTCAGGAAGCATGTGCTTCCCTTTCGGTTGACGACAGTCTAATTTATGACAAGGTTAAAGGCGCAATTTTACGTGTGTATGAGTTGGTGCCAGAAGCTTATCGGCAGCGCTTTCGTGGTCTCCGGAAAGCGTCTGGTCAGACTTTCTCTGATTTTGCCCGTGAGAAGGAGCTGTTGTTCGATCGCTGGTGTATGGCTTGCAAAGCAGATGATCTTACTTCTGTGCGTGAGCTGATATTGCTGGAGGAGTTCAAGGCATGTTTACCGGAACGCACAGTGGTGTACTTGAATGAACAGAAAGTGACCACCTTATCGCAGGCAGCCTCCCTAGCGGATGAGTTCACCCTAACACACAAGACTGTGTTCACCAGGGTTGACTCAGCCCCTGTAGATTCTGGACAGAGGTCTGTGGACTCACAGGTAGCGCCTGCCCATCCTCCTATGCCAAGTCCAAAACCTGAAAAGCCGTGTTTTTTCTGCCCATTCCTGTGTTGCGTTGGTTCTCTTTAGTTTATGTTACTCCCCATTTTCCCCTAGCTTTCTGGGGACGTAACATAATTGGGGGCTTGTCTCCACTGGTGTAGGGTAAGTGAACCTTGTGTCTGGTTGTGGGCAGAGCTGTCCTCTATTGTAGAGCTCGACTTTAGTCTAATTGTGCTTTTTCGGTTGCTGTCTTTCGTTTATGTTTTACTTTGGTAAATAAAACCACTTGTTTTCCTGCCCATTCCTCTGTTAAATACAGAAATGGCACACATAAATGAGACTGCGCCTTTTCATACGGTGCGCCGTATGGTCATGAAAATACGGTACTTCAATGACTTTATCTGTTCTAAGAACTAAATCCCATAGAAACTCAGAGAATTCAGCTAAAAACTCAGAATAAGGAGCAGGTGGGTGATATACCACAACAAAAAGAATTGGTTTTTGTGTCTTCCGGTCTGGATGAACAAGACTAAGGGTAACACTTTCAAATTAATTAAAGCTCTCCTTTGGTCTAGGACAGGGGTCAGCAACCCAAAATGTTCAAAGAGCCATATTGGCCCAAAAAAACAGAAACCATACCTGTCTGGAGCCGCAAAAAATTAAAAGCCTTATATAAGCCTGTCAGTATATTAGCTATATAAGCCTACTATTAAAATGACTAAGTAGGGTACAAATACAAAATGAACATTAATGATTAAATGTTTATTTTCCCTGCAGCGCATCCTGGAGAGAATGACGCACCACGTGACTACGCTGCTGTACGATACTTGGTGCTTCAAGTTTAACTTCCATTATAATATTGATGTTTTATGTTTTGTTGCATTGATTAAATTATAGAAATACAAGAAATAGAAATACATATTTTTGCTGTCATTTATTTATTTATTTTGAGGATTCGAGAAAAAAATAAACTTTTTGTGATCCTCTCATACTCGGTGCGCCGTCTGTAACCACTGAAATCAGATGGTTAGTGTTTATTCCTTTCTCATTTAAACACTGCAGCACAGCCTCACAGATGTCCTCCCCCTGTGTTTGGCCTTTCAGTGATATTAATTCGATCATTTCTTCTTGCGGCCCATCAGAGTTCACATAACAGAGCTGTCTGTTCGATATCGGTCACGTCACACGACTCATCGCAGGCAATTGAGTAAGCTGGAGCTGAATTGATGTCCTTGATTTGCCGATTTGCGGAGAGAGGCATGTCTTTAATTTTCTGGATTGTCTCGGTTTTGTTTTTGAAGTCCGAAAATAGGCACTCTGATATTTGAATGAATGAATCCTACATGTACTCGCCATCGGTGAATGGTTTCCCTCGCTTTATTATCTCCCGGGCTGCAACAAAACTTGCAGCAGTAGTAGAGTTTGGAGATGCAATCCACTTCTTCAAACTGTTTTTGCGGTCCTCTAATTTCTCCACAAGCACTGCAATTGCACCTTTTCTCTCAGTCCCAACTGGGTGCTCGGCTGCAAATTTAGCATGTTTTAGCTGGAAATGTCGCTCCAAATTGCTCTTCTTGTTATTTGACAACTTCTCATTGCAAATCAAACATGCAGGCAATCCTTCAGCATTGGCAATGAAAGCAAACGTTTCTGTCCATTCTTCCTTAAATCCTCTGTTCTCATCAGCAATCTTTCTCTTTTTGACTTTGGGCTTATCACACACCCCCGTTTGCCACAGCCACCCGCCTGTCACCGTGCTGCACGATGTGTCGCAGGCTATGACACAATTCTGCTATTTGGCAATTCTGAAATTCGGTATTTATTACATAAAATTTTACAGCATAATAATGTTTGTGTCAGCCCCCCCCCCCCAAAAAAGACCCCTGGTCTAGGATTAATAGATAAATCAGAGTGGAAGACTGCTGTCACTCCTCCTCCTCTACCTGTGCTTCTAGGAATGTGATAATTACTATGACTGGGGGGCGTAGACTCATTTAAACTCACATATTCATCATCCTGCATCCACGTTTCAGTCAAACTAAATAGATCAATCTGATGATCAGTTATCAGATCATTCACTAAAAGAGATTTGGATGAGAGAGATCTGATATTTAAAAGACCACATTTAATTTTGCTATTCTTCTGCCAATGTTGTTCTGATTTGTACCAGGTTCAAATGAGTAACTCCTCTGTTGTTGTTCTTTGGTTTAAATAATCTGGGAGCAGACAGAACATCTCTAGAGTTTATAGAATTTTGGTTGTGAGACAGTGCTATAGAAGCGGCAGAGAAGTGTGTAAGACTACAACTCCGCCTCCTGGTCTGAACTCTGGGTTGTCATGGTTTCGGGGGGTTAATAAAATTAGCCATATGTACAGTGTTCATCAATGAACATTTTCAAAAAGTTCTGTTCACCTGAACATTAATGCTGTGAAAGGATTTCCTATTCACAAAATCTGCATAGGTACCTGAGGGACATTTGATCATGCCACATAATCGTTTTGTATTATCTATTTTTATTTTTTATGTGGCCATTTCACACAATACATAAAAACAAAAACATGCAGGAATTATAGGCCAGTATTTATAATATTAGGAATGAAATGTGCGTTGTATGGAAAGTCAAGGTGTGACTGACTTTAGCCCTTTATACAGTGGACACCCCTCCTGTCTGTTCAATTTGGGACCCAGAGGTGAACTGCCCCCCTGCACACAGCTTCTGTGCACGGCCTCTTCTCAGCAAGCAGGGGTGCGTCAATTTACCAGTTCTCCACACAGATATGACAGATAATAGAAAACCTTTATTTTTTTCCCAAGTGCTCGTGCCGCCCCCTTTGTGTCATGTCTTGTAGCTGCCCGGTTCGCCCGTCCCCAAAACCGCTACTGGCGGTAGTCTAGAAAACTGGCGAGTTTTTTTTTTTTTTGAAGGCGCTCGTGTGCCCGCACATAGGTGCACCCTGGGCTGTCGCCCACATTGTCCATAGCAAAGACCAGTGCCATCGAGAGAGAGAGTTGCGATGCTCCCATAAACCTCCATTGTAAAAAATGGCGGCGCTTTTAACCGCCTACTTCCGGATTTGAAAATTTGGGCGTTGGACCTCATTCACTTACATTGCTGCGCATTGAGTTGTTCCAGAGGTAAGTTGCTGGAATATCGATCTCTTTTGAATTGTCATCTGTCTATATTGTATCAGAGGCCCTTTGCGATGCATACTGGTCTGCATTCGTATATGCACTGCGTAATTATTAGGGCCCGAGCACGCAAGGCGGCGAAGGCCCTATTGTTTTTCGAATGTTTATTATTTTTATTTTTAATTATTAGGGCCCGAGCACGCAAGGCGGCGAAGGCCCTATTGTTTTTCGAATGTTTATTATTTTTAATTTTAGGGCCCGAGCACGCAAGGCGGCGAAGGCCCTATTGTTTTTCGAATGTTTATTATTTTTATTTTTATTAGTGCCGAGTGCCTATGCCATAGGCACGAGGCAACTCTTGATCTTCTGCGTGTTTCTTTGCAGTTTTTTTACTTAATATTATTCATTTTCCGCCCTTTTTCGGCAATTAATGCGGCCCGAACCGGCCAGAGGACCCCAACACATGATATATCGAAACGTGTGTTTTGATCCCGAATCCTATGCTATTACTTGGATAAGCGATTGACGAGTTTTTCGTGAATTTATTCGCGAAAAAGCGCGAAAAATTTCCCATTCAAATGAATGGGAGACCCCGAAAAATCAACAGGCATTTTCAACGATCAACTGCTCTGGCATACTTTCACCCAGAGACTTCATTTAAACTTTAAAATGAAGGCACTCTTGTTTTCTCTTCAGAGATTCCCTCCACTTATCGACACCTTTTACTGTTTTTAAACTATGAAGCCTCAAAGCGGTGTAGGTTTTTACTCAAATTTCGGGGTTTATAATGGGTGTGTATTGCGCGGAATGTTCGCGCTAGGGGGACAGCTAGAGTGAGAAGAGAGAAGAAAATTAGGCAAAAAATAAAACAGAAACTGCTCCAGTGGCCACAAATTTCACACCACAGACATAATTTATACATAGAAACGTAGGAAAATTTGTCTTCTCGCTCACAATTTGTCTGCTAAAGCTGTAAGTCTTATAGTTTTGGCGTGAGACGCAAAGCTGCGCCAGCAAACCCCTTCCTCACTCCATAGACTGCAATGTTAAATTTGTGGAGGAAAGCAGAAGCAATCCTTTGTTTTAAATCGCTTTAAATAGCTCACATTTCTACATTTTACCCACAAACTGCATATCTAGACGTTCAGGAAAGCCTCAAGATGCCCAAAGTGAAGTCGGTTCAACGATTGGACACACGGTTTGGCCACAAGGCCTTCCTGTTCGAGGCCGTGGTTTCAGCATTTTCGCCCACTCTAGTCGTTTTTTTAACTGATATTCAAACTGGTAACCATGGCAACCAGGGGCTCCACAGAAAGAGGCGGGAAAACATAAGTAACTGGTCTGTAGGGCGGCCATTTTGGGGCAATGTTAATGGAAACGGCCCACTCTGGAAACTTCTAACTGAAGTAACTGGTCTGTGGGGCGGCCATTTTGGCTTTTGGCACCCAAGTTGAACAATGACAGGTGTCTGTCTGTCATTGGCTAGCGCGTCATGCTAATTGCTAACATTAGCGGCTAATGCTAATTTTTAGTAGCTAGAAATTGGTGGTAGCATTAGTGGCAGCATTAGCATGTTAGCGAATAGCATATTAGCAATTAGCATGTTAGCATTAGCATGTTAGCATTAGCATGCTAACAATTAGCATGTATTTAATTTTTAGTGTCTAAAAAGACATGCTAACACTAAACCAATGCTAAAATTAGTGGCTAGCGCCTCATGCTAATTGCTAACATTAGCGGCTAATGCTAATTTTTAGTGGCTTCGAATTGGTGGTTGCATTAGTGGCAGCATTAGCATGTTGGCGAATAGCATATTACCAATTAGCATGTTAGCATTAGCATGCTAACAATTAGAATGTATTTAATTTTTAGTGTCTAAAGAGACATGCTAACACTAAACTAATGCTAAAGTTAGTGGCTAGCGCATCACGCTAATTGCTAACATTAGCAGCTAATGGCAACAGCCCACTCGGCACTTTAAAAATTTCCGCGGGAATTTTCTAGTTATTAGGGCCCGAGCACGCAAGGCGGCGAAGGCCCTATTGTTTTTCGAATGTTTATTATTTTTTTTTTTATTAGTGGGGCTGTGCAAGCACAGCCCACTACTGACCCCCATATAGCAAAGCTATAGGGGTCAGTAGTGGGCTGTGCGAAGCACAGCCCACTACTTGTTATTGTCGTCTATTTTTATTATTATTCCCACGGATTTTCGGTCGCTATCTCCTCCCGCACAGTTCATCGCACATACACGAAAAATACATCAGAACGTGCGTATCGATCGGGGCGGGTGTGCTATTATTCAGTTTCTCCAGGTCGGAACTATTTGCGACATAGTCGCGAAAATTGTTTTTTCGGGTTTATAATGGGTGTGTATTGCGCGGAATGTTCACGCTAGAGTGAGAGGCCCAACAGTTAGAGGGCGGGCTGCTCTGAAAAAATGTTCAAAATATTTTTTTAAAACTGTGATTGCTTCCACAAATTTCACTCTACACACAAAATTTTCTCCAAAGTAGTAGTCATACTTGTCCTGATGCCTACAATGTGTCTACCTAACCGATAGGATTCACAGTTTTTGAATGAGAAGCCTAGAAGTGAGGAGTGGACAGCCTAACTGCTCCATAGGACCCAATGTTAATTCAGCAAAGTTTTTCGTCACAGAAGTTTAACGGATGGTAGTTTTCAACTCGCTAGAATGTCCACTTTTTTTACACTAGGAAGAATAAAAAATACATGTCTGTGTTCATGGAAGCCTTGTGGTAGTCACTGTGAAAAAAGTTTGTGAGTAACTGGCATACGTTTTTAGTAAATGGCAGTGGTTCGAGGGAGTGGTTCTGTGCTTCTTGGTTAATCAAAGCACCTGCGCAGCAGCAGTTAAGGAGGGGGAGGGCTGTTTCCCGCTCTGTCTCACTGACGTCACACACGCGCACACACACACAGAGGGAGCGAGGCTTGGAAAAAAAAAAAAAAAAAAAAGGACGGAGCGAGGCCTGTGGCGCATATGCTAACATATGCTAACTTCGACGGAAGTTAGCATACGTTAACATATGCCAACATGCTAACATATTAGATGTCCCTGCACTGCTCTCGGTCTCTCTCTGAAAAAAATAAAATAAAAATAAAACCTCCGCTCTGTCGCTCTGATCACTGAGGGGCGGGGCTGCTCTTCACACACAGCGAGAGAGAGAGAGAGAAAAGAGAAACGCAGCGTGTGCAGCGGCAGCAAAGAGGAGTTAAGTGATCTGTGGAGACTGGACGACAACACGTGTCAGTGTAAGTGAAATAAAACCTTCACAAGTTGAAAGTCAACAAACATAACCTCCTTCGCAGAGGCAATAAGTACCACTAGTTCAACAAGCATAAACGTGCATCATCCCACACAGCAAAAGGACTGCGCAGCGGACCTGCCGCGGATGTATGTCGGCTTCCGGAACGGACCCGTATCGGGGTCCAGATGCACTCAGGAACTCCGCCGTGGCTCCGCGCTGCTCCGCATCCGCGATTAAAGCCTCACCTCCGCGGCGGGTCCGTTTGGTAAATGGTAAATGGTAAATGGTAAATGGCCTTGCTTTTATATAGCGCTTTTCTACCTATTGGTACTCAAAGCGCTTTTACAGTCAGAGACACATCTACCCATTCACTCACACAAGCACGCACACAATCACACACCAGTGCCACGCACTGGGAGCAACTGGGGGTTCAGTGTCTTGCTCAAGGACACTTCGACATGTGGCACATTCCAGGGATCGAACCGCTAACCCTCTGGTTCGTGGACAACCCGCTCTACCTACTGAGCCACAGTCGCCCCTGGGACCCGCAAATTGATACATGACTCATAAAGGCTCATCCGGCCCGGGTCCGTTTTGGACCCGTTTATCTCATTTTCAAAATCCCTTCTGTTCATGTTGTAGGATAAACTAAACTATAGGACAAAAAAACGAGACTATCACTGGGCTTAGCCTGGCTACTACAGCAATAGTGTAATCTTAAATCTGCATTGCCTTGTATTTTTAACCTAACAATATTGTCAACAGAAAATGTTCAAGTCATGCATTTACTGTACAAAAGTGATAGCTCAATGGAAATATAAAATTGACATTAACATTTATGAAATGTTATAGGTTATAGTCTATGTTTTTGTTAGGTTACTACATTCATTATGTGGTCAAAACCTAATTTAGTGCTTTATACAGGCGCCAGGTCGGTGCAGACATAAAATATGCCATCTATTAGGCTACAACTTCAGTGAAATGCTGCGTTATACACAGCTAAAATATCAGAAACTGGTGAACAACAAGAAGTTCAATAAAAATATGTTTTAATTATTATTCCTCTTCGCCTAGGCTTCTAGGGATTTCTAGAATTATCCATGTGTTAAGTGTGTTTGTGCCCAACATAACTTCACTGCTAATATATGTTAACTATTAGCCGACCAATGACTTAGCCTGATGCTGGCTTTCAGGTGGAGCTGGGAGGGGTCTGCTGCATGTACTACTGACCCATATAGCAAAGCTATAGGGCCAGTAGTGGGCTGTGCGAGGCACTACTACAGCCTCTGCAATAGCAACTGCGGGGATAAGATTAGGTGAAAAATTGTAGCATGTTAGCATCGTAGCATCGTAGTGTTGTATCATGTCATCTTAGCGCAAACTGCTGCCGACACAGCCCCACTCTCGCGATTTCCCGCAGGGGAATTGTCTAGTTATTATTATTATTATTATTTTTTTATTTTTTTTTCTTCAGAATCCTAAAAGTAAATCGCCTTTTTGACGGCCTAAAAGTACTGGAAAACTCACGAAAATTTGCCTACCCCCCCAAAGTTGGGTGTAAAATTACGTATTTTGGGGGTCTCGCACAAGGGCGTAACAAAATGGCTCAACAGCGCCACCTAGACCTTCGTTTTCGGAGTAGCCCCTCGACACGGTTTGACGCACGTCTACGACATTTGGAGGGAGTATGTAACAGACAGAGACGCACAAAAAAGCCTCCTGGAGCCATAGTCCAACTGCAACAGGAAGTCCGCCATCTTGCATCAAAAATCATATTTGGTCACAAGTGTGCACATTTCCACACCTCGTATTTGAACAAACTCCTCCTAGAGCTTTCGTCCTATCTGTTCGAAACTTGTCGTGTGTGTTCTTAAGGCCTTGACGATGAAAGGTTGATCAAGCCGTATTCCTTGGATTTACTGTGGGTCAGGGGCGGGGCCACGAAATGTGGCGTGTTTTCATGGAAGTTTGACGTGCTGTAACTTTGCGGAAAATACTCCAATCGTCACTAAACCTCTGATATATAATGCCACTCTGGCCTAGTACACATTTCCATAACAACATTTGGTGATTTTTAGAGCGCCACCCGGTGGCGATACAAACGTGTCATTTTTACACGATGTCGTCCAGCTCGGACAATATCGACCATACGGGGCTGAAACTCAGGGGAACTATCGGAAACACCCGTGGGAAGAAACCCTCCAAAAATAGAAACTTTTCAAGAAACTATGTGGACACGGTGGCCCATCAAAGTCAAGCATTCCGATTTTTTTCCAAAAATCCAAGACTCCATTGACTTTTAGGATCATTTTCAGGCAAAACTGTGCGGCTTTAATATACTTTCTCAGAGCTGTCTGAAACTTCTTGAGGTTATTAAGAGCAATATTCTCTAAAATTCGGCAGCATAATTAATTAGGAGGCGGGGCATAATCGCTCTATAGCGCCCCCTAGAAATTTTCTTTCAGGCAGCCCCCCCACAGTTTTCGACACAGAGTTATAGAACCTCAGCCGAATTGTAGAACATGGCAAGACCTACAAAAAAGTCTCTTGGAGCAACGGGCTACAATTATCAGGAAGCGAGATATTTATGCATGAATATCACCATTTTTGGTGATTTGGCCTGGTTGACAAGGGGTCATATTTGAACCAACTCCTCCTAGGGATTTTATCCGATTGACTTCAAACTTGGGAGGTGTGTTCATTAGGTCATCCTGATTAAATCTTATCAGTAGGATTTTCTCTTGAGGAAACTGTGTGGCCGTGGCGCTCCATCAAATTTGAGCCTCTGATCCAGAATTGGAACTCCATTGACTTTTTGGCTAGTTTTTCAGGCAAAAGTGTGCGGCTTTCATATACTTTCTCAGAGCTGTCTGAAACTTCTTGAGGTTATTAAGAGCAATATTCTCTAAAATTCGGCAGCATATGTAATTAGGAGGCGGGGCATAATCGCTCTATAGCGCCCCCTGCAAATTTTCTTTGAGGCAGCCCCGCCACAGTTTTCGACACACAGTTATAGAACTTTTTTAGATTATAGATTTTATTTAATTGTCTTGGTAGGTGTGTTCATATAAACTTTCTGGGTAAGCATTATCAAAATTCCGTATTTTGATGAAACTGTTGGAGTGTGGGCAAGTTCGATGTTCCGTCATGAAAGGGGAAGCACCTGCTGATGGGCTTGTCGTGCTCAGAAATTCACAAAAACTGGCCTAATGCACCAGAAGGTCAAATCTCCCACCCAACGTGCCGCACCCCCCAACGGGCACGGACGTGCGAGGGCCCGTCCAATGCTGCTCGCAGCTTTAATTATTATTATTATTAGGGCCCGAGCACGCAAGGCGGCGAAGGCCCTATTGTTTTTCGAATGTTTATTATTTATTTTTTTATTATTATTAGGGCCCGAGCAACGAAGTGCAGGGGCCCAACGGGGCCATGCAACGGAGTTGCAAGGACCCTATTGTTTTCGTACTGTTTATTATTATTATTATTAGGGCCTGAGCACGCAAGGCAGCGAAGGACCTATTGTTTTTCGAATGTTTATTATTTTTAGGGCCCGAGCACGCAAGGCGGCGAAGGCCCTATTGTTTTTCGAATGTTTGTTATTTTTTTTTTTATTATTAGTGCCGAGTGCCTATGTCAAGAGGCCCCTCCTCCCATAGGGAGGAGGGGCCTCGTGCCATAGGCACGAGGCAACTCTTGATCTTCTGCGTGTTTCTTTGCAGTTTTTTTACTTAATATTATTCATTTTCCGCCCTTTTTCGGCAATTAATGCGGCCCGAACCGGCCAGAGGACCCCAACACATGATATATCGAAACGTGTGTTTTGATCCCGAATCCTATGCTATTACTTGGATAAGCGATTGACGAGTTTTTCGCGAATTTATTCGAGAAAAAAGGCGAAAAATTTCCCATTCAAATGAATGGGAGACCCCAAAAATCAACAGGCATTTTCAACAATCAACTACTCTGGCATACTTTCACCCAGAGACTTATTTTAAACTTTAAAACGTAGACACTCTTGTCTTCTCTTCAGAGATTCCCTTCACTTATCGACACCTTTTACCGTTTTTAAACCATTAAGCCTCAAAGAAGTGTAGGTTTTTACTCAAATTTCTGGGTTTATAATGGGTGTGTATTGCGCGGAATGTTCGCGCTAGAGGGACAGCTAGAGTGAGAAGAGAGAAGAAAATTAGGCAAAAAATAAAACAGAAACTGCTCCCGTGGCCACAAATTTCACACCACAGACATAATGTATACATAGAAACGTAGGAAAATTTGTCTTCTCGCTCACAATTTGTCTGCTAAAGCTGTAAGTCTTATAGTTTTGGCGTGAGACGCAAAGCTGCGCCAGCAAACCCCTTCCTCACTCCATAGACTGCAATGTTAAATTTGTGGAGCAAAGCAGAAGCAATCCTTTGTTTTAAATCGCTTTAAATAGCTCACATTTCTACATTTTACCCACAAACTGCATATCTAGACGTTCAGGAAAGCCTCAAGATGCCCAAAGTGAAGTCGGTTCAACGATTGGACACACGGTTTGGCCACAAGGCCTTCCTGTTCGAGGCCGTGGTTTCAGCATTTTCGCCCACTCTAGTCCTTTTCTAACTGACATTCAAACTGGTAACCGTGGCAACCAGGGGCTCCACAGAAAGAGGCGGGAAAACATAAGTAACTGGTCTGTAGGGCGGCCATTTTGGGGTAATGTTAATGGAAACAGCCCACTCGGGAAACTTCTAATGAAGTAACTGGTCTGTGGGGCGGCCATTTTGGCTTTTGGCACCCAAGTTGAACAATGACAGGTGTCTGTCTGTCATTGGCTAGCGCGTCATGCTAATTGCTAGCATTAGCGGCTAATGCTAATTTTTAGTAGCTAGAAATTGGTGGTAGCATTAGTGGCAGCATTAGCATGTTAGCGAATAGTATATTAGCAATTAGCATGTTAGCATTAGCATGTTAGCAATTAGCATCTACTTAATTTTTAGTGGCTTAAAAGTCATGCTAACACTAAACCAATGTTAAAATAATTGGCTAGCGCATCATGCTAATTGCTAACATTAGCGGCTAATGGTAATTTTTAGTAGCTAGAAATTGGTGGTAGCATTAGTGGCAGCATTAGCATGTTGGCGAATAGCATATTAGCAATTAGCATGTTAGCATTAGCATGCTAACAATTAGCATGTATTTAATTTTTAGTGTCTAAAGAGACATGCTAACACTAAACTAATGCTAAAGTTAGTGGCTAGCGCGTCATGCTAACTGCTAACATTAGCGGCTAATGCTAATTTTTAGTGGCTAGAAATTGGTGGTTGCATTAGTGGCAGCATTAGCATGTTGGCGAATAGCATATTAGCAATTAGCATGTTTTTAATTTTTTGTGTCTAAAGAGACATGCTAACACTAAACTAATGCTAAAGTTAGTGGCTAGCGCGTCATGCTAATTGCTAACATTAGCAGCTAATGGCAACAGCCCACTCGGCACTTCAAAAATTTCCGCGGGAATTTTCTAGTTATTATTATTATTATTATTATTAGGGCCCGAGCACGCAAGGCGGCGAAGGCCCTATTGTTTTTCGAATGTTTATTATTAGGGCCCGAGCACGCAAGGCGGCGAAGGCCCTATTGTTTTTCGAATGTTTATTATTATTTTTTTTATTATTTTTTTATTTCTTCAGTTTACACAAAGTAAATCGCCTTTTTGACAGCCTAAAAGTACTCAAAAACTCACGGAAATTTGCCTACCCCCCCAAAGTCAGGCGTAAAATTACGTATTTTGGGGGTCTCGCACAAGGGTGTGACAAAATGGCTCAACAGCATATATAATATATAATGCCAGTCTGGCCTAGTACACATTTCCATAACAACATTTGGTGATTTTCAGAGCGCCATCTACTGGCGATAGAAACATTTCATTTTTACAAGATGACGTCCAGCTTGGAAAATATTGACCATATGGGGCTGAAACTCAGTGAAACTATCAGAAACAACTTTGGGAAGAAACCCTCCAAAAATGGAAACTTTTCCAGAAACTATGTGGACACGGTGGCCCATCAAAGTCAAGCGTCGCAATTTTTTTCCGAAAATCCGAAACTCTATTCACCTTTTAGGATCATTTTTAGGCAAAAGTGTGCGGCTTTGATATACTTTCTCAGAGCTGTCTAAAACTTCTTGAGGTTATTAAGAGCAATATCCTCTAAAATTCGGCTGCATTAATAATTAGGAGGCGGGGCATATTTGCTCTAAAGCGCCCCCTAGAGATTTTCTTTCAGGCAGCCCCCCCACAGTTTTCGACACAGAGTTAAGGAACCTCAGCCGAATTGTAGACCATGGCAAGACTTACGAAATGTCTCTTGGAGCAATGGGTTAAAATTATCAGGAAGCGAGATATTAATGCATGAAAATCACCATTTTTGGTGATTCACCCGAGTTGACAAGGGGTCATATTTGAACCAATTCCTCCTAGGGGTTTTATTCAATTGTCTTGGTAGGTGTGTTCATATAGACTTCCTGAGTAAAACTTCTCAAAAGTATGAACCTTGAGGAACATGTGTGGCCGTGGCGCTCCATCAAATTTGAACCTATGATCCAGAACTGTAACTCCATTGACTTTTTGGCTAGTTTTGAAGGCAAAAGTGTGCGGCTTTCATATACTTTCTCAGAGCTGTCTGAAACTTCTTGTGGTTATTAATTGCAATATTCTCTAAAATTCGACTGCATAATTAATTAGGAGGCGGGGCATAATCGCTCTATAGCGCCCCCTGCAAATTTTCTTTTAGGCAGCCCCGCCACAGTTTTCGACACAGAGTTATAGAACTTTTTTAGATTATAGATTTTATTCAATTGACTTGGTAGGTGTGTTCATATAGACTTCCTGAGTAAGCGTGAAACTGTCGGGGCGTGGCAAAGTTCGATGTTTCGTCATGAAAGGGAAGCACCTGCCGATGGGCTTGTCGTGTTTAGAAATTCTCAAAAATTGCCCTAATTCACCAGAAGGTCAAATCTCCCGCCCAACGTGCCGCACCCCCCAACGCGCACGGACGTGCGAGGGCCCGTCCAATGCTGCTCGCAGCTTTAATTAGGGCCCGAGCACGCAAGGCGGCGAAGGCCCTATTGTTTTTCGAATGTTTATTATTTTTTTTTTTATTATTAGGGCCCGAGCACGCAAGGCGGCGAAGGCCCTATTGTTTTTTGAATGTTTATTATTTTATTTTTTTATTATTATTATTATTATTATTATTTTTTTTTTTTTTTTTTCTTCAGAATCCTAAAAGTAAATCGCCTTTTTGACGGCTTAAAAGTACTGGAAAACTCACGAAAATTTGCCTACCCCCCCAAAGTTGGGTGTAAAATTACGTATTTTGGGGGTCTCGCACAAGGGCGTAACAAAATGGCTCAACAGCGCCACCTAGACCTTCGTTTTCGGAGTAGCCCCTCGACACGGTTTGACGCACGTCTACGACATTTGGAGGGAGTATGTAACAGACAGAGACGCACAAAAAAGCCTCCTGGAGCCATAGTCCAACTGCAACAGGAAGTCCGCCATCTTGCATCAAAAATCATATTTGGTCACGAGTGTGCACATTTCCACACCTCGTATTTGAACGAACTCCTCCTAGAGCTTTCGTCCTATCTGTTCGAAACTTGTCGTGTGTGTTCTTAAGGCCTTGACGATGAAAGGTTGATCAAGCCGTATTCCTTGGATTTACTGTGGGTCAGGGGCGGGGCCACGAAATGTGGCGTGTTTTCATGAAAATTTCACGTGCTTGACGTGCTGTAACTTTGTGGAAAATACTCCAATCGTCACCAAACCTCAGATATATAATGCCAGTCTGGCCTAGTACACATTTCCATAACAACATTTGGTGATTTTCAGAGCGCCACCTACTGGCGATAGAAACATTTTATTTTTACAAGATGACGTCCAGCTCGGACAATATCGACCATACGGGGCTGAAACTCAGTGAAACTATCGGAAACAACTTTGGGAAGAAACCTTCCAAAAATAGAAACTTTTCCAGAAACTATGTAGACACGGTGGCTTGTCAAAGTCAAGCGTCCCGATTTTTTTCCAAAAATCCAAGACTCCATTGACCTTTTAGGATCATTTCGAGGCAAAAGTGTGCGGCTTTATATAACTTTCTCAGAGCTGTTGTACAAGTGATTGCGCCCCTCCGGGTTGACAAGGGTCAATATGTATTGAGAACAACGGAGTAAATCCCTCCAGGGAATATATTTCCATTCTCAGAATTTTATCCAATTGACTTTAAACTCTGTGTTCATATGGTCATCCTGAGTAAATCTTTGCCCTTGAGGAAACTGTGCGGGTGTGGTGCTCCATCAAATTTGACCCTCTGATCCAAAATTGGAACTCCATTGACTTTTTGGCTAGTTTTTAAGGCAAAACTCTGCGGCTGTCTTATACTTTCTCAGAGCTGTCTGAAACTTCTTGACGTTATTAAGAGCAATATTCCCTCAAATTCGGTTTCATAATTAATTAGGAGGCGGGGCATAATCGCTCTATAGCGCCCCCTGCAAATTTTCTTTGAGGCAACCCCGCCACAGTTTTCGACACAGAGTTATAGAACTTTTTTAGATTATAGATTTTATTCAATTGACTTGGTAGGTGTGTTCATATAGACTTCCTGAGTAAGCGTGAAACTGTCGGGGCGTGGCAAAGTTCGATGTTTCGTCATGAAAGGGAAGCACCTGCTGATGGGCTTGTCGTGTTTAGAAATTCTCAAAAATTGCCCTAATGCACCAGAAGGTCAAATCTCCCACCCAACGTGCCGCACCCCCCGCCGGGCGCGGACGTGCGAGGGCCCGTTCAATGCTGCTCGCAGCTTTAATTTATATTTTATCTTGGTTGTTTCAACCAATTTTCTAGCATTTCCTGCTAGCTAATTAGCCAGTGCGACTTCCCCTGCTGTGAAGGTAGTTCAGTGATGAATCGCTACCACCTTTATATCAACTTTTATTTCATTGAATTTTGGGATATACTAATTTTTCATTATGTGACGTGTTGGCTGTACTTAATTTGTTGTACTGTTCCTGTTCCATGTTCACTTTGCTAGTGTACAGTTTGCCCAGCGCTACTTGCTGATGCTCGATGAGATGCTGATAGATTGCTATCCCATGCCAGGAGCTCATGATCAGGGTATGTCAAGGCATTGTCGTGACTCGTGATTTGAGCGAGGATTATTTAATTAGGAATTTTAGAAGTGAGCTAGCTTCAAGGCGAATTCTGAACCATCATGGCAGACCTCTTTGCGTTATCACGAAGGTAGGCTAATAGCTGAATCAGAATTTTTAAGCAAAATCACGGGAATCAATAGCCTAATACAGTCCAGTTGTGCTCAAATGAATATCATGAGGCATCTACCATCAGATGAATGATATGGAAAAGTTAAGTTAGAGCATCTAGCCAGTGCTACTACCCATGTGAACATGAACACTAAGCTTTTTCCTGAAAAAATGTAGTTTTCGTTGTCACTCTGCCTCTCCAAATGCAAAACTGACATTAACAAAAATGTCTTGGGTGTGTTTTATTTTATATTTACCGTTCAATAATGCAATCGCTGCTGTCTGTCCCATAGAAGAACATGACAGCCAGCGTATGTTTTGGAACTAATTGGGTTTACATGAACCACGTGACAGCCATAGCGGCGATATCAAAGAGTGTTGCAACTCTCTCTCAAGACGGCACTGGCAAAAACCAGCCCTGCATGTCAATAGAGACAAATAGGAAGAAAACCCCGAGCCAGAACTTCTGGGGCATGTAGGCAGAAGAATAGCTTCAGCCTCTCGACCTATCACGGCCCAGCTAAGCCAGGTTGGTGGCACTCAACGACAACGAATGGTGTGGAGTGAAAGGAGAATATGAGTGCGACAGCGTGAGAGGAAATTGTAGATAAAAAAGGAGAGAGCACGTCACCAGTTTGGCAATATTTTGGTTATTTTAAGTCAGACAAGAGTCAGACCGATGTTGTCTGCAAGCTTGCTGGCAAGTGAGCATATTAATGACTCTTGTCTCTCTTGATTAGTAGTGTAGGGGTCAGCACAGTTGAGAAGTCTGGGTAGAATAGGTTAAAAAACGAATCAATAATTCGATATTGACTGATACGAAACACATTTTTCAGGCATATCGCCCAGCCCTAAATGAGAGTCCCCCCCGAGAAAGAATTGACTTCTGCATCACAAGTATCACATTTAGAATATGTAAGTTCAAAGCTTTCTTGAAAATCTCCAGATTTCTTAAATATTGACAATTTCAATCATATCGTCACTACAAATTGGCTTTCACTCAGTGGTAATGTGGTAATGTTCATGACCACAGGCTCAATGATGGGCTGCCAGTTTTTGGACTGGTAAAAATAATTTATGTTGTAGATTCTAGAGGTCGACCGATTGATCGGTTTGGCCGATTAATCGGCGCCGATAGGACGTTTTAAAAACTATCGTCATCGGCCGAATTTGGCGCCGATAGCTGTCATTTTTTTCCTCTGAAAAAAAAAATAAACCTCCGCTCTGTCGCTCTGATCACTGAGGGGCGGGGCTGCTCTTCACACACAGCGAGAGAGAGAGAGAGAGAGAGCATGGGAGAGAGAGAGAGAGAAACGCAGCGTGTGCAGCGGCAGCAGAGAGGAGTTAAGTGATCTGTGGAGAAGTCGACTGGACGACAACACGTGTCATTGTAAGTGAAATAAAACCTTCACAAGTTGAAAGTCAACAAACATAACCTCCTTCGCAGAGGCATTAAGTACCACTAGTTCAACAAGCATAAACGTGCATCATATTTCAGCATAAACAGCCACATCTCCACCGGCATGATTTAGCCTACATGAGCTTGTTAAGCTAACAACAGTTAGCTTGTTAACAGGCTAAAATGAAAGCTGTCTGTGTGTAGTCTCTTCATCTTAGTTTGCCATGAATCTTAAAATTTGGGAATTTCTTGTAAATTCTTTAGTTTTAATAAAGAACAGAACTTCCAACAGTGTTGATTTTTTTTCTATGGGGGGGGGTATCGGCCGATTAATCGGTTATCGTTTTTTTCCTGCTCCAAACTATCGGTATAATATCGGCATTCAAAAATCCACTATCGGTCGACCTCTACTAGATTCATTCCTATTTTGTTGTGACTATCAAGCCACAATGCATTGGAATTTAACAGATTTACTGTCATACAAAATTTCTTTGTCAGACTGACAACAGAGTTAATAGGTTTAGAGAAATTACCTCATTACGCTGTGTATCACACTGTACTATTCAATGACAAGATGTATGTTTTGAGAAAATATGAACTCACTCATGTGTTATTGTGTACAAATGCTTGGGATTAAAACAGAGACCAAAACATTCATTTTATGTAATGAACTGGCTGGTTGTTGATGGTGTTGAAAATGCCCAAAGTGCAAGCAGGAGGATCAGACACGGAGAAGAGGTCAATCAGGATGCAGGTTTATGTGCGCAGGAGAGTTTGCAAGGCTCTCATTCTCTGTGTGCCCTTAATTCTTACATTTTGTCTTAGTAAGTTGGCCTCCATTCTTAAATCAAGTGTTAGTGAGCCTAGAAACAAGTAAAATAAATAAATCTGCTTAACTAGTTTTATTACCTAATTAAGGTAACTCAATGAGATTTTTCTTGACACAAGTCAAATATCACCATCCTTAATGAGTAAACGAACCCAAAAACTAGTGTGACAAGATAAATATGCTGACTATAAAGCAATTAAACTAGAACAAATTTTCGTTTTTTGCAGTGTTGGAGAACTGGGTCCTCATTAAACTATGGAATAATTTAAAAAATTATAATAAAATAGGAAAAAAATACGTAATATTTGAGTTACATAAAAGCTTGGGGGGGGGGGGTTATCTCGTCCCGAGCCCAGGCAAGTATGTCAGCTAGCCTGGCAGTGAGTAGTTGTTTCCTGCTGAAGTCAATCACCACCTCCTTTGTCTTGCTGGCATCGATGTGCAGGTGGTTCAGTGCAACTTCTGGAGGTGCCAGTGTTGTGTCTGAAGTCTGATGTGTACAGGGTGAAGTGGAAGGGAGAGAGCACAGTACCCTGCGGTGCCCCCGAGCTACAGACTGCCACATCAGACACACAGTCGCGATGCCTCACATACTGCGGAATGTTGGAGAGGTAGTCAGTGGTCCATGCAACCAGGCTACTGTCATCTCCAACTCCCTCCAGCTTCCCCCTGAGTAGTGACGGTTGGATGGTTGGACAGACCAACCTGTGCACCGCCTGGATCGACTACAAGAAAGCTTACGACTCAGTGCCCCACATGTGGATAGTGGAACGTCTGGAATTGTATAACATCAACAGGTGCCTTCATCCAGAACTAGATTGGAATGTGGAAGACAATCCCAGAGACCGACTCAAAGCCAATTGCCTTCTGCATATGCCTGATCCCCCTCAGTCAGGTCATCACAAAGAGTGGTTTACGGTTACCAATTCCGAAGTAGTGCAACACTTAGCCACCTGCTCTACATGAATGACATCAAGCTGTACGCCAGGAATGAGTGAGAAATCGACTCAATTGACTGATCCACACCACCAGGATCAACATGTCATTGCTGTAGATCGGGATATTGGTCGGATTGTGGCCGGATGCTGTCAAAGAGAGTCAAGGTGATCAGGACTGAAGGGATTGACCTACCAGAGAGCAACATAGGTGATGTCCAAGACAAATTCTAATGGAAACCATGGGGAAGCCGCAAGGAAGTCAGAGACAACCAAATACCTCCAGAAAGTAAGATAGGTCCTGAAAAATCAGCTGATTGTAGTAACAAGATCCAAACCATCAACATGTACATAATACCAGTTATCAGATACCCCTCTGGGTTCATAAGCTGGCCAAAGGAGGAGATTGAAGCCACAGACATCAAAACATGAAAACTCCTCACCATGCATGGAGGGTTTCACCCCAAATCCAGCACCCTGAGACTGTACACTAAGCGGAAAGAGGGAGGTCGAGGACTAGTGAGCATCAAGACTACTATCCAGGTTGAAACATCAAAAATCAGAGTACATCAGATAAATGGCTACAAAGGATGAACTGCTAAGTGAATGTTTCAGGCAACAGAAACCTGATAAGAGTGCAGCGGAAGAGGAGCAGATCACCTGGAGGAACAAGCTCCTACACGGCATGTACCCCCGCCGATTTGAAGGAGTGGCTGATGTTGAGAAGACCTACCAATGGCTGGAAAAAGCTGGACTCATAGACTGCACAGAGGCACTGATCATGGCAGTACAGGAACAGGCCCCAGGTACACAAGTGTCACACGAGCCACACTGCAACTCTCCACCACTCCACTCCGAGCACACACAGCTCTATCTCTTTGTATATTACACAAAATGTATAGCATAGGTATTACTGTATTAAAATTAATGTCAGGATACAGTGCACTATGCAAACAAAATCCATACGTAAAACCAGGATTCAAAGTGCAATGAAAATGCATTAAATCTCTCCCACACATCTTCCACAATCTAAAATAATTAAATTATTTCACCCACATTAGCTCATTTTTTGAAATTAACTGAATTAGATAACTAGCATACCTTTGGAATGAAGAAAACACAGGTGTCACACACCGAGCAACTCTCCACCACTCTGCAAAAAAAAAAAGTATATTAAAATGACCCTAACCACAATAAAACGTCACATTACTTATATAATAACACAATTATTACATCGCCATAGCATGCAGAGCACAACCTCACGGCATCAGCATGAAAATGAGAGAAACAGACACTGCATGAATAACTCAGTTTGAAATTCAATTTAAATGGAGGCTCAACCAAAAGTTCATGAGCATGTCACATTACAACATATATCAACATATTGTGGTTTTGAACGGAAACCCCGTGGGAACAAAGGGCATACAATTGAAAATCACTGTAGGTACCTCTTTTTGTTTTTTAAACAGGAGGGCAAATCATTTTGGGGAAGTTCACAACACATAAGAAAGAATTTAGCGAAAATAAATAAACAACACATAATAAGAAATGTTGACTTGGCTACACAAAGATGCCCCTGAAATGGTCCAGCACATAGTGGCAGTGTGTAAGATGCAAGCCAGGTCAACGTACATGGAGAGACACAATCAAGTGGCTGAAATAGTGTACAGGAGCATCTGTACCCAGTATAGAATAGAAGTACCCAAATCCCAATGGGCCGCACCACAGAAGGTGGCTGAGAACAACAGGGCCAAGGTGCTGTGGGACTTCAGCTTCTCCTGGTTAACCAACCGGACATAGTGGTAGACAAAGAGCAGAAGAAGGCGGTGGTGACAGATGTTTAAATAGGAACTCCTCCTGAAAAACCATTCATAGGGAAAGGACAGGGACCAAAACAGTCCACCCCAAAACAGTCCGCATGAAGTGGCAGCCTGTTATCGTGGCTCTGTCTTTGTCCTGTGTTTTTTTCATTGTTTTGTTGGATTATATGTTATTGTTTCTACAACAATCTTGGGCCAGTGTATCACTATGGGTGTGCAAGTGGTGAGATTAGTTTTTTGTCTTTTTCTACTTTTTGGACTGTTTTTTCTAGCATCAGGAGAACTCTTCGGACATGCATCTATTGTTTGCACACGGGAACAGCTGTTAGCGCTGTGCAACACTCAGCTGCTTTCTGTGGAGAGACCCGACATCCCCGCCGAAATAAGGAGAAGGAGACGGAGAGGATGCCGAGCCGGAATAAAACGCAGTGACAGGAGACGACGGTACAAACGATGCCTGCCGTCGGTTGTTATGGGGAATGTAAGATCTCTCTCTAACAAGTTGGAGGAACTATCGGCGCTAACCAGGCTGCACAGAGAGTACAGGGAGTGTAGCATCATGTGCTTCACCAAGACCTGGCTGAAAGAACTCGCCTCAGACCCGCATATTTCGCTAAACTGATTTAACCTCGTGAGAGCGGACCGGAGCAGAATAGTGATGTACGTGAACAACAGATGGTGCAACCCTGGGCATATAAGCGTTAAGGAGAAACTTTGTACTCGGGACATTGAACTGCTGGTGATCGGGATTCGGCCATACTACCTGCCTCTGGAATTCTTGCATGTTATCGCGATAACTGTGTACATTCCCCCCTCCGCCAATGCTATAGCAGCCTGTGAGCTCCTCCACACAGCAGTGTCAAGGCTGCAAACATCACACCCCCACTCGCTTCACCTTATCTCCGGAGACTTCAATCATCCCCCATTCTACCCACATTCACGCAGTATGTGTCATGCCACACCAGGAACAGTAGGACTATGGACTTACTGTATGCAAACGTAAAGGATGCCTACAGCTCATCCCTCCTCCCCCCACTTGGTCGCTCTGATCACAACCTGGTCCACCTCATACCTGTCTACAAACCTGTAGTTAAACAACAACCCCCAACTACAAGGACAGTGAGTTTTTATTCTATTCTATTTTTTTGTATTTTCTGCATCTTGCACTGTTGTTTCTTGCCGCTGTAACGTCCTAATTTCCCCACGGGGATGAATAAAGTCTTATCTTATCTTAAACTCCCAGGCCTCTGGTAGAGGACCCAAGCTTGAGGATGACACAGATACCACCCCAAATAATATATAAATATATATTTTATTAAATTAAAAAAAACAAGTAGACAGTATTTTAAAAGGCTCTCATTACTAATGAATAGACTGCACTGTTGGTGTTTTTCTTTTTCTGGCAATTATTCAAAATAGTGGTTGTGTACTTTGTTTGGAATTAATAACGGAAAACTCTAATGCAAGCACACACCAGGTGAGAAGGTGGTCCTTAATGTAGACTGACAACAGGCAAATAATTAGTCTGTTCCAGTGACAGTTAAGCTGCTTATTGGCTAGCTGGAGATTAACCAGAAAGTCTACACACAAACACACAGCTAGGCATGTGGTGCTCAGTGTTTCAACTAGGAACAATGTCAGATCATGACCTGTCTTGTTGTACTTGATAAAAAAAATGGTTCAGTTTGTCAATCTGTACTTTGCAGTACAATAAATGTTTGTACCTGATTGGCTAAATCTATCTTATGCCGCGCTGAATGCATTAAAAAATAGCAACTTTTTTTGTAAGAATAAAGTCACTGTGTGTTGGAGGTTTTAAAATTGTTGTTACTACTGTAGGGTCTTGACATGTTAGTAGCTTACATAAGAGAATTGAATTACTAAGGTTATGTAAAATGATGCCCATGTGTGCATACTCCATTATCTCATCAACATTGTCAAGCAATAATTAACCAGTAAAGTAAGCTTCTACGTTCCAAAGGGTCCTGTTCAGACCTTGCATTAAAATCTGATCTCGGTAATCTGATTTCAAGTGACCAGCTTTAGGTCCTGCATTAAGATGCATCTCCGAATGCATCTCCAGATTTTGTGCTCTGTATCCAGCTAAACCCTGACATCATCTGGGACACATGTATGTTTTTTTAACAGTGTCTGTCTCTAATGGATCTCACACATAAAGCTATTATTCATTGATCTCTGGCCTGATGTTAATTAGGCCTGCACAAATCTCAGATTATAACTCCAGTCCTGTAAGTTTCCATACACACCAAATCGCCTGAAATGAAGGTAAATAAACAGATTCATGTTGAGGAAACCACATATGGATCCTCATACATCAACATGGCTGCATCAATAATTAACAGAGAATCACATTCATTTACTCATATGACAGGCTTTAATATGGAAATTCTTACTTGGATTTATTTATTTTTTAGTTGGTTAACAGCTACAGGGACAGCAGCTTCAGGGACCGCAGCTGTAGTAAAGACTCATTACTAATGAACAAGCATCACTTACGATGCTTTTTACTTTTCAGGTGATCATTTCTAACAGCGGCCAAATGTTTGCTGATGGAGGAGCATCCCTGTTGAGTATAGGTGGTGTTTAATGTGGCTCAAGACGCATTGTGTTCACACTGCCAAAGAAATGTGGACACGAGCAAACACATGCAACCCAGACCACTTCCAAATTAACTCAGAAATCGGATCTCTCAAATGTGATCCCAATGTATTCTGGGGATGTTCACACCTGCCTTTTATGTGATCACAACCGCCAGATCAGATGTTATTGCAAGGTCTGAACAGGCCTAAAGAAACTGATGAGCAGTGTTGGGTATAGTTACTTTGTAAAGTAGTTAGTTAGGTTACTATGTTATCATCAATTAAAAGTAATCCGTTATGTTACAGCATTACCTATGAATAAAAGTAATGCGTTAAAAGCCGTTTGCAACTCAGTGACACAGCCTCCTTTAAATGCACCGAGAAGTCCTGACAATGAATGACATCATCCAACCAAATTAACTCTGCAGGAGAACAATGCTAAGGTGTGAAAGTGGTGCTCTTTGGATACAAGATGTTTTTTTAGATCGGAAGTGGAATGTTTTGCAGTGGACAGAAACTTTTCACCAACTTGTCCTTTACGCTGGCGAATTGAAAATAATGTGCGTGTCCTCTCTGCTATCTTAGGCGGTTCGAAAACACGGTAATGTTGGTCAGCAGGGGACAAACCCACTCATCACAGCACATCCGCAGGTGGCACAGTACTGTCTGACAAAAAGCAAACTGTAGTCGGAATTTTTCTTTTCCTGTCCAGAAAAATTCTTAAATAATAATAATAATACATTTTATTTATAGGCGCCTTTCACGACACTCAAGGTCACCGTATAAAATTGTTTAAAATAAAACACAGTTCAAATACACAAAATAAACACAATGAAAGTACACACAAGCATAATATAGAACTGGGGGGGCTGAATGGGAGAAGGCTCTAAACCCCATGGTGGTCATTCAAGCAGGTGGGATGGTGAGTTGCTGTGATGAGGATGACCTAAGAGTGCGGGCAGGAATGTTTATTTGGAGCAGGTTAGTGAGGTACTGAGGGGCAAAGTTGTTTAATGCCTTGAAGGTGAGAAGTAGGATTTTGTAGATGATACGGAATTTGACAGGAAGCCAGCGGAGTTGCTGCAGGACCAGTGTTATGTAACTTATGGAGGGCGTTCTAATGATGATACGTGCGGCGTAGTTCTGAACCAGTTGTAGCTTATGAATGGATTTGTCAGGTAAACCAAATAAGAGTTGCAATAGTCTAGATGGGACGTGACCAGGCTTTGGACAAGGGTGGCAGTATTTTCAGGTGAGAGGGATGGACGGGGACGAGCTGGGTGTCATCCACATAACAGTGGAAATTAATATTATACCTATGAAATATCTGGCCAAGGGGGATGAGGTAGACAATGAATAGATGAGGACCAAGAACAGAGCCTTGGGGAACACTAGATAAAAGGGGCTATGGGTGGGATGTACTGTGGTATGCAAAAGTTTGGGCACCCCTTAGGAAAATCATTGCATCAGTTTGTCACTTCCTGAGCTTTTGAAGCAGCAACTTTATTTTAACAAATGTTATACCTTATGGAAACAGAAACATCTCAGTAGTGAAATAATTTTCATTGGTCCAACAGAAACATTTTTATGTAACAAAAATAGGTATACATAAATTTGGGTACCTCATAGAAATAATTCCATTAATATTTAATAGAACCTCCTTTTGCTGCAAGAACAGCCTGTAGACGCCTCCTATAGCCACTGACAAGTCCCTGAAGTCTGGCAGGTGGTACTTTGGCACATTCCTCCATACAAAACGCCTCTAGTTCAGTCAGGTTTCTTGCCTTCCGTGCGTAAACAGCCTGCTTCAAATCAATCCATACATTTTCAATGATGTTAAGGTCTGGGGACTGGGATGGCCATTCCAGAAGATTGTACTTGTGCTTCTGCATGAATTTCTTGGTGGATTTTGAACAGTGCTTGGGATCATTGTCCTGCTGAAAAATCCAACCCTGGCATAGCTTCAACTTTGTGACAGATTCTTGAACATTCTTGTCAAGAATCTGTTAATAGTGAGAGGAATTCATGAAGCCCTCAACTTTAACAAGGTTTCATGTCCCTGTGCTAGCCACACAGCCCCATAACATGATGGACCCTCCACCATATTTCACAGTAGGCAATAAGTTCTTCTCATGGAATTCAGTGTGTTTTTTTCACCATTCATACCTCCTATTGTTCTGACCAAATAACTCTTAGTGTCATCTGACCACAGTATTTTTTTCCAAAATGCTTCTGGCTTGTCTAGATGTGCTTTTGCATACCTCATGCGACTCTTCTTGTGACGAACACTCAGGAAAGGCTTTTTGCGCATCAGCCTTCCAAAGAGCTTTTCCTGGTGCAACGTGTGCTGGATTGTGGAACGATGAACAACTACACCATCAGTAGCCAGATGTTCTTGTAGTTCTCTGGAGGTGGTCTGTGGCTTGTCTGTGACCATTCTAACCATCCTTCGTCTGTGTCTTTCCAGTATTTTTTTTGGCCTACCACATCTTTCCTTCACAATGACTGTTCTTCTGGCCTTCCATTTCTGCACCACATTTCTGACTGTGGAAATAGACATCCCAAACCTTCTTGATAATTTCTTGTACCCTTCTCCTAATCCATGATAATGAATTATCTTAGTTTCTTGGTCAGTGGAGAGTTGTTTCGATGCCCTCATGTTGCCAGGAGCAACATGGGGGCAAGCCCAGCCAGCAATAGCCTCTGTTAAATAGCCTTTTTCATGATTGGTTTTACCTGTCTTTGTAATTGAAGGTCTCACAAGCTAATCAAATCAGTTTTGGGCTGCAACATGTCAGCTACAAATCCCTACAGGTCTTGAAATCAATCTGATTAAAGGGGTGCCCAAACTTTTGCACATACCATTTTTTACATTTTAATTTAAGAACAGCCGTGGCCTACTGGTTAGTGCTTTGGGCTTGTGACTGGAGGGTTGACGGTTCGAACCTCCGACCTGTAGAAAGCGACTGAAGTGCCCTTGAGCAAGCACATAACCCTTCACTGCTCCCCGAGCCCCACTGTAGCATGGCACCTCACTGCTCCAGGTTAGTGTGTGCTTCACCTCACTGTGTGCTTTGTGTGCTAATTCACAGATGGGATAAATGCAGAGACCAAATTCCTTGTATACGCAAGTATACTTGGCCGAGAGAATCTTAATCTTAATCTTAATCTCTGTAGGAAATAAAATCTTGTTGCTGTGATCGTCTTTTATAAAGTTAGAGCAAGTTATTATGAGGGGTGCCCAAACTTTTGCATACCACTGTATACTTAATAAAATAAACTTCAAGTATACTACTTTTTGCTAAAGGTAGCCATTCTGACAGGTTGTAAGTTAATTTAGTAAGTTTACTTACACCTGGCATCACAACCAGGTACTGAAATGTTTAACAGAGTTAAGGAGGCTAACGAGCATAAGAGAGCTAAGTATGCAGAGTTAGCAGCAGACGCAGAGCAAAATGGCTGGAGGGCTCATGTCTGCCCAGTAGAAGTGGACTGCCGTGGATTTGTGGCAAAATTGGCAATTGCTCTTCTAAGCGAGCTGGCCATAAGCGGAAGAAGCCAAAGGACTGTGGTATGCAACATGTCCTGGGCAAGGGAGAGTGGGTGACTTTGGGCATGTGGGAAGCATGCTAGCTGGGGAGCTCACGAAAGAAAAGGATAGCTGCGTGACTTTAGTGTATTTGCAAATCATGATAGATGTGGTCAATTGGTTTGTGGTTCAGTCTGCATCAACAGGGCGAACCACAGATTTGTTTGTTTGGGTCGTGATTCATAAAAGGACTAGGCTAATTATTGAAATATTAGTTGTTGATAGTCAGTGAATGGTGAGAAAAACGGGGTTTAGACAGGGTTGTGCAGTGGCACCGTGGAGGGGTGTGACTCCAGGATGCTGGAATTCACTGTTTAGCCTACTAGAGGTATTGTGGGCCTAACTTAATGAAACACTGGTGAAGGGAGGTGCCTACTTGAAAACCTCAATGACATGCTGCATGCTGTTAACCAGGCCAGGTATCTGATGTCTTCATGTTGGTTGGTTGCAATATTTCATTGTTTGGTTAGCTGCTGACCAGATCATACAAGCCAGCAGCATTTACTTCGTTTATTTAGATTGTAGGTTAATCGTCATTTCACACTGACTGTAGGTTTGTTCGGATTTCTCAGTTGGACAGGGCCTCTAAGTGTGTTTTGCCCAGGATCTGGCGCAAGAGAGTCTTAACGTCTGATCCTGTGTGTTAATGAATGTAAACCACTAGATGGCAGTGTGATCGTAGTACCACTCTTTGATCAGAATCAGAATCAGAATCAGAAAAGACTTTATTGCCAAGCATGATCGTACAAAGGAATTTTGCCTTCGTGTTGTTACGCCTAAAATAAAATGAAAATAAAATAAAATATAGAAACTATATTATAGAATACATATAGAAACTTCTTCTCAGATAAAATAAAATATAGAAATAAAACAGATACAAAAATATATGGTAAATGGTAAATGGCCTTGCTTTTATATAGCGCTTTTCTACCTATTGGTACTCAAAGCGCTTTTACAGTCAGAGACACATCTACCCATTCACTCACACAAGCACTCACACATTCACACACCAGTGCCACACACTGGGAGCAACTGGGGGTTCAGTGTCTTGCTCAAGGACACTTCGACATGTGGCACATTCCGGGGATCGAACCGCTAACCCTCTGGTTCACAGCCCGCTCTGCCTACTGAGCCACAGTCGCCCCACAGTTTATATTCCACCAGAACATTTACTGTGGGATGGTAGTGGGTTTGATGTGTTCATGGGGGGGGCTTGGCATTGTTCAGCAGACGGACTGCGGATGGAAAGAAACTGTTCGCCATGCGAGTGGTCCGATGGATCGCAGCCGTCTGCCAGAGGGGAGCCTGTTAAATAGTCCGTGTCCAGGGTGAGAGGGATCAGACACAATCTTAGCTGCACGCTTCAGAGTCCTGGAAGCGTACAGCTCGTCGAGAGACTTCAGACTGCAGCCAATCACCTTCTCTGCACAGCGAATGACACACTGCAGTCTGCTCTTGTCCTTAGCAGAGGCTGCAGCATACCAGGTGGTGATGGAGCTGGTGAGGATGGACTCAATGATGGCAGTGTAGAAGTGAACCATCATTGACTTTGGCAGGTTGAATTTCTTCAGCTGCCGCAGGAAGTACATCCTCTGCTGTGCTTTTTTGAGCAGGGCGCTGATGTTTAGCTCCCATTTGAGGTCCTGGGAGATGATGGTGCCCAGGAAACGGAAGGACTCCACAGTGTTGACTGTAGAGTCAGACAGGATGATGGGAAGGAGTGGGGCTGTGTTCTTCCTGTAATCCACGATCATCTCCACTGTCTTGGAGGCGTTCAGCTCCAGATTGTGGCGGCTACACCAAGTCACCAAGCGGTCAATCTCCAGTCTGTAGGCGCTCTCATCTCCACCTGAGATGAGCCCGATGAGGGTGGTGTCATCCGCAAACTTCAGGAGAGAAGAGTAGAGGAGAAAGGACACAGCCTTGAGGGGAACCTGTGCTGATGGTACGGGAGTCTGAGATGTGTTTTCCCAGCCTCACATGCTGCCTCCTGTCAGACAGGTGATCCACCTGCAGATGGAGTCAGGCACGGTCAGCTGGGAGAGTTTGTCCTGTAGTAGAGATGGAACGACCGTGTTGAAGGCCGAGCTGAAATCCACAAACAGGACACTGGCATATGATCTGGGGGAGTCCAGGTGCTGGAGGATGAGGTGGAGTGACAGGTTGACAGCGTCATCCACAGATCAGTTTGATCTGTAGGCGAACTGCAGGGGGTCCAGGAATGGGTCTGTTAAGTCCTTGAGATGAGAAAGCACAAGGCGCTCAAAAGACTTCATCACAACCGATGTCAGGGCAACAGGGCGGTAGTCATGCAGTCCGGTAGTCCTTGGCTTTTTGGGGACTGGGATGATGGTGGAGGCCTTGAAGCAAGCTGGCACGTGACTTGACTTCAGTGAGATGTTGAATATATCCGTAAACACTGAAGACAGTTGATCAGCGCAGTGCTTCAAGGTGGATGGAGACACAGCGTTTGGTCCAGCAGCCTTGCGGCGGTTCTGCCTCGTGAACAGCCTCTTCACGTCCTTCTCCAGGATGATGAGAGGTGAGATGGAGGAGGGAGGCTCTGAGACCACCGGCTGTGAAGGAGCCTTGACCATTGTTGTTGGCTTGCATTACAGTTGGGTCCTTATCTCTTTGGATGCTGACATGTGTTTAGTTTTTTTTTTTAGTGCTTATCAAAACATATATACAAGTTGCCTTTATACAAAGTATAAACTTTCAGCTGTTACGGGAAAATCCCATTCAAATTGGAGCATCTAAATCCTATTGAAGATAGCTGTAGGAAAGACCTGGCAAAAGTTCTTTGGTGGTGTCTACAGGTTCCAGACCTAAGGCAGTTATTGCCAGCAAAGGCTCCTTAACATTTTAGTTTTCAAAATAAACATTTTATTTGTGATCACGTTTGTCAACTTATTTGACATTTGATCAACTGATCATAGCAGACTGTATATAAAAATAGTTGAAATTCTTAAACATTTCCTCCAATTTGTGATCAAATTTAGGCTATATTGAAGATTGCTCTTTAAGCCCATGTTTGCTATATAAGTGTAACGTCAGTGTTTTGGTAAACAGCTAAATCAATATTTTCCATTATTGACCGTTTTTTTTAAAACTGACGGAACAATTTGACGGCCATCTGTCATTTTGACAGATTGCAATTCACACCCCTGACCACTTGGCGAGTTACCTTATTGATTGGCTCTTCTCTCTCATCGCAGTTTGTGTTCCAAACATCACAGAACGTTTGTCAGTCATGTTGTCAGTGCACGATTTCCTGGTACACCGATTACACTGACGTACACATCAGAGTTCGGCTCATTGAGCGGGTTGGCCCGTTGTTGCGGTACGTCAACGTCGCCGCCATATTGGAGGAGGCAGCTCTGTCCCGCAAACCAATAAGAGTCAATGGAGTGAACTTTATTAAACGTCTTCTACAAAGTGCTGTAAGTTCATGTCTCTCATTTACAAATTCACACACAAACGTATATATTCAGGGAACCTTTAGGAACCAAAAACAACTGCTTACATTCAGGGCCGGAGTCAGTCCTGGAGTTTCATGCCTCAGACCGGCCCACTTTAGATCACAATCTATTATATTAAAATAATGTAATTATAACTTTACATGTTAAGTCTACAATAGTGCACTGTTCTTTAAAGCCTTGTAATTCCGTGTATGTTTTCTAAAATAATTCCAATTCAGTGGAAGTAATGGTTGCTTACTATCATTTGGGCATAGAAAGTGGTTTTATAGGAATTGATGCTGTTCACACACTAGCTCACCTGTTCCTTCCTTACCACTGGCTCCTGGCTTTGCCTCTGACACTAAATCATAAAAATGCTCATAAATCTCTCCACAAATTTTTTTTCAAGTCAAAAATTCAACTCAGTTTCATTATTGTAGTGCTGAAATAGCTATCATCATCATCAATTATCTCAGGGCATTTATCATATAGAGCAGGTCTACACCATACTCTCATGACGAGCTGTGTCACGTGAGTAAGCGTATTGCGTCATTTCCTGTTTCTGCACCGTTGTTTGCGGACTGTTAGCTTCGCTTTAATTTAAAAAAAAACGTTCGGTTTATAGTGAGAACTTTTTGGGTATCTTCAACCACCACTGCTACTTTTTGAACCACACATCATCCCTCTTCTTTCCAAACTTTATCTGCTAAATTTAGCGACTTAACTATGGCCTCTCCCTCTGCTTCCCCTTCTCTGTCCTGTGTCTCATGCCACATGTTTAGTTACTCCTCTGCCTCCTTTAGTGGTAATGGTATGTGTAATAAATGTAGTTTATTCGTAGCATTGGAGGTGAGGCTTTCTGAATTGGAAGCACGGCTCCGCACAGTTGAAAACAAACCAGCAGCTAGCCAGGGCCCTGTAGCCGGTGCGGACCGACCAAGAGTAGCTCCTGTTAGCGTAGCTCCAGTTAGCTGTCCCCCGACAGCTCCCGAGCAGCTGGGAAACCAGGGCGGCTGGGTGACGGTACGAAGGAGGCATAGTCCCACTCGGCCCGTGGATCACCACCAAACCCTTCGCGTCTCCAACCGATTTTCCCCACTCAGCGACACACCCGCTGAGAAACCAACTCTGATGATTGGCGACTCTATTTTGCGGAACGTGAAGATAGAAAATCCAGCGACCATAGTTAAATGCATTCCAGGGGCCAGAGCGGGCGACACTAAATCGTATCTGAAACTGCTGGCTAAGGCTAAGGTTAAATATGCTAAAATTGTTATTCACGTCGGCAGTAACGACACCCGGTTACGCCAATCGGAGGTCACAAAACTAAATGTTGAATCGGTGTGTAAGTTTGCTAAAACCATGTCGGACTCCGTAGTTTTCTCTGGTCCCCTGCCCAATCTGACCAATGATGACATGCATCGCACGTCATCATTCCATCGCTGGTTATCTAGGTGGTGTCCAGAAAACAACGTGGCCTTCATAGATAATTGGCACACTTTCTGGGGAAAACCTGGTCTGATTAGGCGAGATGGCATCCACCCCACTTTAGCGGGTGCTGCACTCATCTCTAGGAATATGGCTAATTTTATTAACTCCCCGAAACCATGACAATCCAGAGTTCAGACCAGGAGGCAGAGTTGTAGTCTTACACACTTCTCTGCAGCTTCCCTAGCACTGTCTCACAACCATAATTCTATAAACTCTATAGATGTTCTGTCTGCTCCCAGATTATTTAAACCAAAAAATAACAACAGAGGAGTCACTCATTTGAACCTGATACAAATCAGAACAACTTCATTGGCAGAACAGAAGAATAGGAAAATTAAATGTGGTCTTTTAAACATCAGATCTTTCATCCAAATCTCTTTTAGTGAATGATCTGATAACTGATCATCAGATTGATCTATTTAGTTTGACTGAAACGTGGCTGCAGGATGATGAATATGTTGGTTTAAATGAGTCTACGCCACCCAGTCATAGTAATTATCACATTCCTAGAAGCACAGGTAGAGGAGGAGGAGTGGCAGCAATCTTCCACTCTGATTTATCTATTAATCCTAGACCTAAGGAGAGCTTTAATTCATTTGAAAGTCTTACCCTTAGTCTTGCTCATCCAGACCAGAAGACACAAAAACCAATTCTTTTTGTTGTGGTATATCGCCCACCTACTCCTTATTCTAAGTTTTTAGCTGAATTCTCTGAGTTTCTATGTGATTTAGTTCTTAGAACAGATAAAGTCATTATAGTAGGTGACTTTAACATCCATGTTGATGTTGTCAGTGACAGCCTTAGCTCCTCATTTACATCATTATTAGATTCAATTGGCTTTTCTCAGAATATAAATGGATCAACTCACAGTTTTAATCACACCTTAGATCTGGTCCTAACATACGGCATAGAAACTGAAGGCTTAACAATATTTAGCCATAACCCTCTTTTGTCTGACCATTTTCTCATTACCTTTGAATTTATTATAATGGATTACGCAAGAACTGAAAAGACATATCATTACAGCAGATGTCTATCTGATGATGCTGTAACTAGATATAAAGAATTAATTCCTTCTTTATATATCCCAGTGCCATGTGTCAATAATGTGGACGACAGCAACCACAATTTAACTCCTGCACTATTAGATGATTTTGTTGATGGCACTGCAGCATTGCTTAGTTCAGCTCTAAACTTAGTTGCTCCTCTGAAAAAGAAGGTCATGAATCGGAGGAGGCTAGCTCCCTGGTATAATTCACAGTTGCGCTGTTTAAAACAGGCAGCCCCGAAAGCTAGAAAGAATTTGGCATTCCACTAATTCTGAAGAAGCTCACATAGCCTGGAAAGACAGTTTAACGACTTATAAAAAAGCTCTCCGTAGTATTAGAACAGCATACTATTCATCATTAATAGAAGAAAACAAGAACAACCCCAGATTTCTTTTCAGCACTGTAGCCAGGCTGACAAAGAGCCACAGCTCTGTTGATCCATCTATTCCTTCGGCCCTCAGTAGTAATGACTTCATCAGCTTCTTTACCAATAAAATTGTTGGCATTAGAGAAAACATTCAAGGCATCCTTCCGACGACTGTCAAAGATGGAAGTACAGTGACTTTAGAAATTTCTGTTAGACCTTATCAACATCTGGAATCCTTCTCCCCAGTAGATTTTCTCGAGCTATCTTCAATAATTAAAACATCTAAACCAACAACCTGTCTTCTAGATCCAGTCCCAATTAAATTGCTCAAAGATGTTCTTCCATTAATTAACACCTCCATATTGAACCAGATAAATTTATCTTTATTAACAGGATATGTGCTTCAGTCTTTTAAGATTGCTGTAATTAAGCCCCTACTTAAGAAAGCCACTCTAGATCCAAATGTTTTAGCCAACTATAGACCAATCTCCAACCTTCCTTTTATTTCCAAAATTCTAGAAAAAGTTGTTGCTAATCAGTTGTGTGACCACTTAAACAGGAATGGTCTGTTTGAAGAGTTTCAGTCAGGTTTTAGAGTTCATCATAGTACAGAAACAGCTCTGGTTAAAGTTATCAATGATCTCATGGCTTCAGATAGTGGACTTGTCTCTATACTGGTTCTGCTAGATCTTAGTGCTGCATTTGACACTATTGATCATAATATTTTAATACAGAGACTTGAAAGTGAGATCCAGATTAAAGGAACCGCATTAGATTGGTTTGAATCCTATCTGTCTGACAGATTCCAGTTTGTTCATATCAACCATGATTCCTCTACTTATACAAAAGTAAGTTATGGCGTTCCTCAGGGTTCTGTGCTAGGACCAATACTCTTCACTTTATACATGTTGCCATTAGGGAAGATTATTAGAAAACATGGCATAAACTTCCATTGTTACGCAGATGACACCCAGCTATATTTATCTATGAAACCAGATGAAACTAATCAGCTGGTTAAACTCCAAGCATGCCTTAAAGACATAAAGGCTTGGATGACCTGTAATTTCTTAGTCTTGAACTCAGACAAAACAGAAGTTATTGTATTTGGTCCTAAGCATCTCAGAGACTCATTATCTAATCACGTGGTTTCTTTGGATGGCATTACCTTGGCCTCCAGTACTACTGTGAAAAACCTTGGTGTTATATTTGATGAGGATTTGTCCTTTAAATGTCACATTAAGCAAGTAACCAGGACTGCCTTCTTTCATCTACGTAATATCATCAAAATTAGGAACATCCTGTCTCAGAATGACGCTGAGAAACTAGTTCATGCATTTGTGTCTAAAAAGCCTCCAACTGATTCAAAATGCTGCAGCAAGAGCATTGACAGGAATTAGCAAGAAAGATCATATTACTCCAGTTTTAGCTTCTCTTCACTGGCTCCCCTTAAAGTCTAGAATAGAATTTAAAATCCTCCTCCTTACATACAAGGCCCTCAAAGGCCTAGCTCCATCATATCTTAAAGACCTCATTGTACCATATCATCCCAACACATCACTTCGGTCTGAAAGTGCAGGCCTACTTGTGGTTCCTAGAATTTCAAAGAGTAGAATGGGAGGTAGAGCTTTCAGCTATCAGGCTCCTCTCCTGTGGAACCAGCTCCCAGTTTGGGTTTGTGAAGCAGACACACTCTCTATTTTTAAGGTCAGGCTTAAGACTTTCCTTTTTGATCAAGCTTATAGTTAGGGCTGGACTAAACCATCCCTTAGTTATGCTGCTATAGGCCTAGGCTGCTGGGGGACAATGCAACAAACACATGTTCTCCTTCGTTCTTCTCTCTCCACTCTCGTGTCCTACACTTTCTTTTTCTCTGGCACAGAGCTCCTGCCCTCTAAATTCCTATCTGCTACTAGTCATGCAATTCTGTGCTATTACTATGTAGATTGTTTACTGCTGCTCTCCCTTCTTCCGGGTATCTCTGGCCTGGAGTTGAGTGTTTCCTGTGGAGCGCCATACTACATCTGTTGTCGTGGTCTCATCAGCCTGCCCAGACTCCACGGAATCCTGCTGTTATCCACTCCTACCTGAATGAACAATTCTCCAACCTACCTATGATTCCCCTTACATTTTCAAACTGTCATGTAACATCATTGGTTTGTATCATAGCATCCCACTTGTATGCTTTAGTCAGATATGTGTATTTATGACAGATGTATGTTTATCTTGCTGTTCTCTTTCTCTGTCTGTACCCAGCTGGCCTTAGGCAGATGGGTCCCTCCATATGAGCTGGGTTCTGCTCAAGGTTTCTTCCAGTTATTTGGCGTCGCATCATACTATTATTTAAATGATGTAACGTTAGGTTAGACAGGCTATATGTTACAACGCCACGCAATTCATTGACTTGATAGGCTGATTAATTAACTTGAACGGTGCAGGTAAAGTTGCATTTTGTTCAACATATTGTCTTACCCGTTCATCTTCATTGGTCGTTTTAGAGCACGAGCACGTTTTATTGAAAAAGCTGTAGATTTTTGCACATTTGGCTGCATCTGTCTCCAGAGCTTTTCTCTTTTTAATTCTCGCTTTTTTCTGCGCCGCCAAATCAGCGCCGCCAAATCAGTGACGACATTAAGATTACCTTTTCTTGCTCCCATGAAGATCAGCATTTAGTAATACACAGGACAAGATGTTACAATCCCTCGTGCCAAGATCCCAGGCAAAACACCTTTAGAGGCCTTGTTCAACTAAGAAGCCCTACCAAGCGTACAGTCATGTAATATGACCAATAACCTATATTCTACCTAGACTAACTAGAAGCTGCTGGCTTGTAAGCCCATTGAGCAGCAGATGATGCTTCAAACATTGTAAAACATACCTAACTAAGCACTGCTGGCTTGTATGGCCCGCTCAGCAGCAAACCATGGCTGCCAAGCAACATGAAAACAACAGGAACCTGATCTGAACAACAGCAATATGCAGCATGTCATTGGGGTTTTCAAATGGGCACCTCCCTTCACCGATGTTTCGTTAAGTTAGGCCCACGACACCTCAAGAAGGCTTAACAGTGATTTCCAGCATCCTGGAATCACCCCCCTCCACACCGCCACTGCACAACCCTCTCTTCCTCACCATTCGATGTCTATCAACAACTAGTATGGAAACGAATAACCATGAGCCAAACAAACAAATCTACCATGCTCCGCTCCATTGATGCAAGCTGAAGCACGTAACAAACAAACAAATCCGTAACAAACAAGCAAATCTACCATGCTTCGTTCCGTTGCTGCAAGCCGAAACACGTAACAAACAAACAAATTGCGCAACAAACCGTGGCCTACATGCGGCCATCCTTACCTTATATAGTTGCCCAGTTAGCATGCTTCCTGCGCACCCATAACCAGTCACTGGCTTTCTCTGCTGCACGGGACATATTGCTAACCGCAGTCCTCTGGCTTCTTCCTCGTATGCCCAGCTCACAGCAGAGCAATCACCGATTTAGCCACAAATCCACGGCAGCCCACTTCTACCGGGCGGACATAAGCCTTCAATTTATTCTGCTCTGCATCTGTTGCTAACTCTGCATACTTAGCTCTTTTTCGCTCGTTAGCCTCCTCAACTCTTCCCATGGGATAGTCAGCTCTATAAAATAGACTACTTTCTCTGGCTCAGACCACAGCAACAGATCTGGCCGTAGTCGAGTGCTCGCTATCTCACCTGGGATAACCAGTTGGCCATTTAAGTCCGCCCTCATCTCCCAGGCTCCTCCTACTCTTAGCTGTCCCGTGTTATGCCTGAAGCCTGCTACTCTAGCCTTTTCTCCCTCCCGTACAAACTTAATATATCTTTTTTTTTTTTTGTCAAAGTCAAAGTCAGCTTTATTGTCAATTTCTTCGCATATACTTGACATACAAAGGAATCGAAATTACGTTTCACCCCATCCCATGCGTATACATGAACCACGAACAACAGTAAAGTGCAGATTCTCTCTGTTAACAGCCATGGAACTTACATTCACCCGTTTTTCCTCTATTGCAGCTGCTAAACATTTCAGTATCTGATTGTGACGCCAGGTATAACGTCCTTGGGAAAGACTAATCTTACAACTTGTCAGAATATGGCTAAGCGTGCAGACACAAGTGCACAGTGGGCAGGCAGCATCCTCACCTACCCACTGGTTCACGTTCTGGGGAGTTGGCAGCACATCATAAGTACCCCCTAACATAAATCTAATCCTGCTAGCCTCCATGCTCCAAAGCTCTCTCCACTTCACCTTCCTTTTCTCCACACTCTCCCAGTTCACCCATTGACCCTGCTTAGCCTGCGACACTGCCTTCGAGCATCTAACTGCTTCCTCTTGCCTCTGTACCTCTTCCACTATCATCTTTCTCCTTTCTACTACTGATGCCTAGCTCCACAGAGGTTTCCCTGCACACAGCCCTAGGCCTCCACGCCCTTGCTGTACATGGCCTATGATATCCCTATGCCTAAGAGCTGCCTGCTGCACTGCCTCTTTTGCTGCACTGCCTCTTTTGCCTTCCACTTCCTCCCTGTCTTAATAGTGGATGCTACACTCCTAACCACTGGGTCCTTCGACTGAGTAAGAGTCATTTCCAGTCTAACTTTAGTGCACTTAAACTCCTCTGTTAGGCTGGTAACTGGGAGCTCCAGTATGCCTTTCCCATACAAAGCTGTGCCACTTAAGCAGCGTGGGACACCAAGCCACTTTCTGATAAATTAATTACTCATTCTTTCCAACTTTTCTACCTTTAAAAGGGCAACCTCATACACTGTCAGCGGCCACATTAGCCGGGGCAGTAAACCAAATTGCCAGTACCACAATTTTAACTTGCCTGGTAGCCCTGACCGGTCTATGCTTGAAATGCCTTGAATCATTTCCTGCCTCAACCCTTCAAGCTCCGCCTTATCACTAAGACTTGCATTGTACCATCTTCCCAAGCTCTTCACTGGCTTCTTCAGCACTGTGGGAACCACCTCATCATTTATAACAAACTTCTTATCTGCCACTTTTCCTTTAACAATAAAAATACTAAATAAAAAAACTTATCCAGCAATCTTCTGGTACAAGGAGCGGTTGACGTTGTTGTCGTCATGTCGTCCATGTAGGCCCTAATTGGGGGGAGGCGAAGCCCTCCCTGCAGCCTTTCTCCACCTACCACCCATTTGGAAGCCCTAATAATGACCTCCATTGCCAGTATTTGTATTCATCACTTGGACAGCAGAACAAAATACAGATTTATTTATTTATTTACTTTAGCAAAAAGGTTGAGAATTACACTGTATGGTACTATATTGATTGATCCGTGTTCCTCAGTTTCCAGGATTTTTTACAACTGTTTCAGATATTCATAAGCAAACATATCATGTCATTTCCTTAGAAACAATATGTTCAACAGAGATGGAGGAGGGGTAGGAAAAAAACAGTGATGTCAGCAGGAAAACAAAGAGAGAACCGCCTTGCTTTTCCCTGTTTCCTCATCGCTGCCTTCCTCCCTTTATCAGTGCAATAATAGAGAATGCTAGAGAAATAGGATTAGTTGGGAGAGTGGACGCAAGTTTAGCAACTGTGACAGTGAAGATGGAGCAAGATAAAAAGTCAAATAGATGTTAATTGACCAGAATGTGCATGGTTATTCCCACAAGGAAACTGATGGCAAAAATAGTGAAGGAGAAAAAAGCAAAAAGCAAAGTGAACAATTATACAGAATACCAACCAAAAGCCCACTTGGATTGTGGATCTAGCACCCGGTTCTGGAATTGGTTGGACCCATTCTTTTGAAGCCCGGACATCAGTCATCACAGTGACCATGTACAGTGGATATGGAGGTATGAACATAAGTAATGTAGCTCAATGAGACAAGCTTAACTCATTTAAGTTAGAGGCTCAGTGTGTTTACTTGAAATATCGTCATCATCATCATTAATATTAAATTTTGTTGTTGGCAATATTCCATTTTTGATCATATTGGAAGAATTATAGAAAAAAGAATTATAAAAAAATACAGTTACAACATTTTCGACTACTTGTATTTAGTTTGTACTTGAGACGTCCATTTTTAATACTATGTTTTAGTCAGGTGTTAAATAATTTTTAGTTTTATAATATGTTTTGTTCGGATAAAAAGGTTCTTGCTGCAGGGGTAAGGTGGCCATTTTTACCAAGGGAAATTATCAAAATTCAAGCATTCCTATATACCATAAGCCTGGAAACTTGTATTCATGCCTTCCTGTCATCACATCTCAATTACTGTAACATGCCATTCTCTGTTTTTACTTTAAATGACCTGCCACACACTGATATCTACAAATTATGCTCTGTTTTCACTTTACCTTATCCTAAACCTGTGATTTTGCATTGTCTGTTCAGATTTATAGTGTTTTTCCAGACACAAGTATCCTTTTCCTGGAAATGTGCATGCATAGCTTTACGGTAAAACTGTTGGGCTGTTCCTGTGATTGAGTGTATCCATAAACTCTGTCTTTTCCTGACCCTGCCCTATGCAGGAAGTTACTCCCTCCTGGGAGGGAGGAAAGCACTTAGAAAGAAAGAAAACCACATACAGTAGGTGAGGGTGTGATAGAACCGTGTATGAAATTGTGGTGCAGTAAGGAGAGGAAACTATAAACATTACATTTTAGTTCAGTTCAATTCAATATGCTGCTTCACAACATTTTTTATTTTTTTTTTTGGATGGAAACTAGCACTTGCTAGAGTAACTTCTCTGTTGAGTAATGAGCATTGTCCTTATCAAATAAATAAACAAAACAAATAAAAAAAATAAAAAATAAAAATTCACTCCAGTGACCAAATGAAGTTTAAAAAGGTGTAGTGTCATTTACTGAAATGTCACAGAGCCATACTGAAGGCTTGTGTGTAGTACAGAGTAGGGCTAGGCGATATGGCTGAAAATTATATCACGACATAAGTGTTTCGCTAATTATTGATTCGTTTTTTAACCTATTGTACCCAGACTTCTCAACTGTGCTGAGCGGGAGCATGTCCTTCGCTAAATGGTATGCCACTGCATCCAATATTGCTTTATATCGCTTTGATTTTTGTTGTATGGCACTGCTGCCATGTATCATAAAAATCCCGTCACAACCCATTTTTACCCGTCAGAGGTGAGACAATTAATATGCTCACTCGTCACCAAGTTTGCGGACAACATCAGTCTGACTCTTGTCTGACTTAAAATACCCAAATTATTGCCAAACTGGTGACGTGACCGTAGCTTTTTTTTTCATCTACAATTGCTTCTCGCACTGTTGCATACATATTCTCCTTTCACTCTACGCCATTTTTTTTTTTTTTATGTTGTTGTCACTAACCTGGCTTAGCTTGGCCGTGATAGGCTGAGAGGCTAAAGCCCTTCCTCTGCCTACATCCTCCAGAATAACTTGCAGTTCTAGCTCAGGGTTTTCTCCCTATTTTCCCTGTAAAGGAGTTCTAGTGAAATTATCGAACATTCTATCAAATGTATTTTCTATTGATATCAATCATGTAGTAGTGAGTACTGAGTCATAGTTCCAGTGTTTATAAGAGAACATCAACAGCAGAGGAGTAAAAATTGATGATTTCTCAGGACTTCTGAAACTTGACTGGAACTGATGGATCATTAAACTGGTTAGCCCAGGCAGGTCTCCTACTCATACAGAGGACAAGTCACTAGGGTATGACACAGAGGCATGTTGAGACGAGGTTGGTCTTTATTAGTGTAGGACTGCTATTATCCACTTTGGTAAATCTTGGTACTTTGGTATAACTTCTTTTTACAATTAGGCCTTTATACAGTTTTGATACAGCAAGAGAGATGAGGTTAATATCTTTATCCTTCATTCTGAAAAATATCAAAATAAAACTGGCATGTGGTTAGATCAAAAAATATATGTGCATACTTGTAATTCACTTATTTAAAAAAAGGTGTTTGAAAACCAATCATCAACTATAACCAGACTTTGAACTTTGAGTCATTACTTCTGAACTCTTTCTCATATTGTAGAGGGAGTGAACTGCTGTGTCACAATGTGGATTTACCAGTAAATTAGAGCGCAACATGCATGTTATTTCCAGTTTCTCCGTTTGTATGCTCTCACCTCAGACAGGCTCCATTTCTCAGTCTGAAATGTATTTTCTTCCTTTATATCTCACTACCATTCAGCTTCTCAGTCTTTTTGAGCACTTAAACTAGATTAAGTCAACAAATGGTTGACCACAAAGTCCCTAAGCATACAAAGACACATACAGTCTTAATGACTTTTGAGGCTGGAATAGTGGATGTTAGAATTTTTAAAACTTTAGGTTTAAAAGTATTCCTTTTTATTCAGATTTAATGAATAAGTACATGTATAACAGTTAATGCTAAACTAGTTTTTTCGTCCCTTTGATAAATTCCTACACACTTGGCATTTTTTCCTCATGACAGCAACCCTCAGGATTATCTCCCTTTGTCAAATTTCCTGTAAAGAGAGACAGTTGCATCTGACTTCCTGTAAGATTGTAACATTTCCTGTGTTTTTGGAGGGGGCTGTTTGCCAGTCTTCTTGTAAATCCCACTCAGTTGTTTTAAGAAAGATGGTGCTAAACACTGGACAGGCCATAGTAGGATACAACAATCCTGCTGTTATCCACTCCTACCTGAATGAACAATTCTCCAACCTGCCGATGATTCCCCTTATATTTTCAAACTGTCATGTAACATCATTAGTTTGTATCATAGCATCCCACTTGTATGCTTTAGTCAGATATGTGTATTGATGACAGATATGTTTATCTTGCTGTTCTCTTTCTCTGTCTGTACCCGGCTGGCCTTAGGCAGATAGGTCCCTCCATATGAGCTGGGTTCTGCTCAAGGTTTCTTCCTGTTAAAAGGGAGTTTTTCCTTGCCACCGTCGCCTTCAGGCTTGCTCTGGGGGTTTCAGGCCAGGTTTGTAAAGCGTCTTGAGACAATTTGTATTGTTATTGACGCTATATAAATAAAATTGAATTGAATTGAATTGAAATTGTGCCACAGTAACAAATTTTATCACGGACTTCAAATGTTAGTTTAAGGCGACGTAAGGTAAACAAAGGTATCACCTTAAGGATAAACTATTTTGGAGGCCATAGTGGTTTTCCCTGTGGCCAAAACAAATACATAATATTTACATCAGGACCATACCAGTGACACATGCTGTATCAGTTGTATATTAATTTAAATTCAATTTTACCTATATATGCCATAACAAAGGCCAGCCCAAGCAGAGACTAATAGAACTAGCACGATATCCACCACAGGTAATGCTCCACCAAAGCTGTTAATACTTTTCAGGTCAAACTTAATTGTAATTATTTACTTTACAAGGTATTCTGAACCAAATAAAAATATTCTCAAAACCAGATATCCATATACTAAGTGAGTAAGTTGTTGCCACAATATGGTCATTGAAATGCTAACATAGTGAGTGACTCCCTGTTGACTACTGGTTATCATTTTTCTGTTTGTTTCCATTTCGGTCATTTACTAAATTTTCTCATTATTCCTCATGAATTTATGAAATTATAAGATTGTTGTTAATTTCACAAGTAAACTTGCAGTGTGTGGCAGATGCAAGGACAATTAATCTCACTTAATCTCAAATCCAAAAAAGGTTTAAAAAAGGCAACTGGACTTGTAGATTTTGGAGAAGACGTTTCCCCACTCATCCGAGTAGCTTCTTCAGTTCTGAGGGACTGGTGGGAAGTCTGAGATTTAAATAGGAACTCCTCCTGAGGAACCTTGCTTGTTATGCTAATAACCTGAAACTGGTGCAGCTATTCCCACTAACGACTGGGTACTTACCTGTTGTGAGCGGGGGACTGTTTTGGTCCCTGTCCTCTTCCCTATGAATGGTTCTCTAACGACTCTTGTCCGTCTGGGGCTCCAGTGTCAAGGTGTGAAAGAGACTGAAACTTCTTGGGGACAGAAGTTAACACTGTATTGTAAATAGATGGCAAATTGAATCTCAGTCCACCTCCTCTGTTTAGTGAAGGTTTTTCCAGTCTGACATAGATGGCTTCCTTAACTCCTCTTTCAAGCCATCGGTTTTTTCTGGCTAAGATTTGGACGTTGTTATCCTCAAAAGAGTGTCCTTTGTCCTTCAAATGTAGGTGGACCGCTGAATCGTTACCTGATGAGCTGGCTCTCCTGTGCTGGTACATGCGTTTGTGGATAGGTTGTTTAGTTTCCCCAATGTATAGGTCTGTACACTCCTCACTGCACTGAACAGTGTACACCACATTACTCTGTTTCTGCCTGGGTGTTTTGTCCTTTGGGTGGACCAGTCTCTGCCTAAGTGTGTTTCCTCGTTTGAAGTAAACTGGAATACGGTGATTCCTGAAAATCCTCCTGAGTTTCTCAGACACTCCAGCCACATAGGGGATGACGATGTTTTTCCTCCTGTCGTTCTCCTCCTCTCTGTCCCTTTTGGGGTATCTTTTTGAGCCTTTCACAAAGGCCCAATTAGGATACCCACATGTCTTGAGTGCCCGTTTTATGTGTTTCTGCTCCTTCTCCTTGCCATCCGGTCTTGTGGGAACCGTCTGTCCTCTGTGCTGGAGCGTTCTGATGACCCCTAGTTTGTGCTCCAGGGGGTGGTGGGAGTCAAATAATAAGTGCTGATCGGTGTGGGTGGGTTTCCTATATACTTCGATGTTGAGGCTTCGGTCTTCTTCCACATGCACCAGGCAGTCCAGGAAAGCTAGACTACCCCTGCTGATATCCTCCCGAGTGAACTTGATGTTGTTGTCCATTGCATTGATGTGCTCTGTGAAAGTTTCTAGGTCTAGGTCTCGACCTCCTCCATGTAGAGATTAGCCACAATAAGTGACACTGGTGACCCCATAGCGCAGCCGTGTTTTTGTCTGTAGAAACCCCCAGTAAACTGGAAATAGGTGGTCGTCAGGCACAGATCGAGTAACACGCAGAGTTGGTCTGGGGTGAGAGTGGTCCTACCAGTCAAAGAGTCATCTTTTAGTAGTCTTTCCCTTACTACTCTTGTGGCTTCTCCGGTGGGGATATACGTGAAGAGGGAGGTAACATCATAGGATACGATGGTTTCCTCTGGACCCAGTGTGATGTTTCTAACCTTGTGGACGAAATCCCTGGAGTTTTCAATGTGGTGGGGGGTGTTGCCCACCAACGGAGACAGGATGGATGCCAGGTGTTTTGCGATGTTAATCTCAAGTGTTAACTGTTTGACCATAATGACCATCATTACATTTAGAGGAAAAAGGCGCTTATAAGCCTGACACCAACTGTGAAGTATGGGGATGGCAGCATCATGTTGTGGGGCTGTTTTGCTGCAGGAGGAACTGGTGCACTTCATAAAATAGACGGCATCATGAGAACATTGTGTGGAAATATTGAAGCAACATCTCAAGACATCAGCCAGGAAGTTAAAGCTTAGAGCTTAGTTACAATGTGGCTTAGCTTATCCCTGTTCTCAGTGAAGCAGGGATCCATTAGTAGCAGTTATGAGTAGGTTAAGATTTGTTTCTCTCCATATTGCACGTAAAGGAGCCAGTGGCTGAGTGCCTTAGTTTGCTAGTGGTCAAGTCAGGTAGTATGTTTTGTTTCTCTGCCGAGTGATATGTGAGATGTTTGAATGGTGCAGTTTACTGCTTATACATCAATCAAAAGTGGTATGACTCAACAGAGCCAGTTAGATAAACATCTACATGATTCTTGAGTCATTTTTGATGGCCGGTTATATGAGCCGGATCCTGAATTTGTGTTACATTTCCCTTTTCAGTAGAAAAATAAAAATACAACGGTGGCAACAACGGTGTAGTAAAATATCCATCTACGTGTGTGCATGTATGGGGTACCCTAGCCTTACCTCAGTCTTTACCTCCCAGACCACACTCTTGATCTTCTCCGTGTTTCTTTGCAGTTTTATTACTTATTATTAGTGCCGAGTGCCTATGACACGAGGCCACTCTTAATCTTCTGCGTGTTTCTTTGCAGTTTTTTTATTTTTCATTTTCCGCCCTTTTTCGCCGATTAATGCGGCCCGAACCGGCCAGAGGACCCCAACACATGATACACTATATTACCAAAAGTATTCGCTCACCCATTCAAATGATCAGAATCAGGTGTTCTAATCACTTGGCCTGACCCCAGGTGTATAAATTCAAGCACTCAGGCATGCAGACTGTGAAACAAGACATTTGTGAAAGAATGGGCCGCTCTCAGGAGCTCAGTGAATTCCAGCGTGGAACTGTCATAGGATGCCACTTGTGCAACAAATCCAGTCGTGAAATTTCCTCGCTCCTAAATATTCCACAGTCAACTGTCAGCTCTATTATAACAAAATGGAAGCGTTTGGGAACAACAGCAACTCAGCCACGAAGTGGTAGGCCACGTAAAGTGACGGAGAGGGGTCAGCGGATGCTGAAGCGCATAGTGCAAAGAGGTCGCCGACTTTCTGCACAGTCAATTGCTACAGAGCTACAAACTTCATGTGACCTTCAGATTAGCCCAAGTACAGTACGCAGAGAGCTTCATGGAATGGGTTTCCATGGCCGAGCAGCTGCAGCCAAGCCACACATCACCAAGTGCAATGCAAGGCGTCGGATGCAATGGTGTAAAGCACGCCGCCACTGGCCTCTAGAGCAGTGGAGACGCGTTCTCTGGAGTGATGAATCACGCTTTTCCATCTGGCAATCTGATGGACGAGTCTGGGTTTGGAGGTTGCCAGGAGAACGGTACATTTCAGATTGCATTGTGCCAACTGTGAAATTTGGTGGAGGAGGAATTATGGTATGGGGTTGTTTTTCAGGAGCTGGGCTTGGCCCCTTAGTTCCAGTGAAAGGAACATTGAATGCTTCAGGATACCAAAACATTTTGGACAATTCCATGCTCCCAACCTTGTGGGAACAGTTTGGAGCGGGCCCCTTCCTCTTCCAACATGACTGTGCACCAGTGCACAAAGCAAGGTCCATAAAGACGTGGATGACAGAGTCTGGTGTGGATGAACTTGACTGGCCTGCACAGAGTCCTGACCTGAACCCGATAGAACAACTTTGGGATAAATTAGAACGGAGACTGAGAGCCAGGCCTTCTCGACCAACATCAGTGTGTGACCTCACCAATGCGCTTTTGGAAGAATGGTCAAAAATTCCTATAAACACTCTCCTCAACCTTGTGGACAGTCTTCCCAGAAGAGTTGAAGCTGTAATAGCTGCAAAAGGTGGACCGACATCATATTGAATTCTATGAGTTAGGAATGGGATGGCACTTCAGTTCATAGAATGAGTAAAGGCAGGTGAGCGAATACTTTTGGTAATATAGTGTATATCAAAACGTGTGTTTTGATCCCGAATCCTGTGCTATTACTTTTATAAGCGATTGACGAGTTTTTCGCGAAAAAACGCGAATGAATGGGAGACCCCGAAAAAAAAAAAAAAAAAAATCAACAGGCATTTTCAACAATCAACTGCTCTGGCATACTTTCACCCAGAGACTTCATTTGAACTTTAAAACGTAGGCACTCTTGTCTTCTCTTCAGAGATTCACTTCACTTATCGACACCTTTTACCGTTTGTAAACTATGAAGCCTCAAAGCGGTGTAGGTTTTTGCTCAAATTTCAGGGTTTATAATGTGTGTGTATTGCTCCAGTGGATGACACCCACAGCCAGAGTGAGGAGGACAGAAGAAAATTAGGCAAAAAACAAAATAGAAACTGCTCCCGTGGCCACAAATTTCACACCACAGACATAATTTACACATAGAAACGTAGGAAAATTTGTCTTCTCGCTCACAATTCGTCTGCTACAGCTGTAAGTCTTATAGTTTTGGCGTGAGACGCAAAGATGCGCCAGCAGCACCCATCCACAGCGATCCTTTCTTTTTAATCGCTTGAAATAGCTCACATTTCTTCATTTTACCCACAAACTGCACATCTAGACATTCAGGAAAGCCTCAAGATGCCCAAAGTGAAGTCGGTTCAACGATTGGAAACACGGTTTGGCCACAAGGCCTTCCTGTTCGAGGCCGTGGTTTCAGCATTTTTCCTCCCTCTCCCCACTGATATTCAAACTGGTAACCGTGACAACGGGCTTACACGCACTCACACACGCAGCAGAAGGGGGGGGGGGGCTCTACAGAAAGAGGCGGGAAATTTCCAACTGACATAAGCAACTGATCTGTGGGGCGGCCATTTTGGTGCAATGTTAATGGCAACAGCCCACTTGGGAAACTTCTAACTGAAGTAACTGGTGTCTGGGCGGCCATTTTGGCTTTTGGCACTCAAGTTGAAGAATGACAGGTATCTGTCTGTCATTGGCTAGCGCGTCATGCTAACTGCTAACATTAGGGGCTAATGCTACTTTTTAGTAGCTAGAAATTGGTGGTAGCATTAGTGGCAGCATTAGCATGTTGGCAAATAGCATATTAGAAGTTAGCATGTAAGCATTAGCATGTTAGCAATTAGCATCTACTTAATTTATAGTGGCTTTAAGGACATGCTAACACTAAACCGATGTTAACTCATTGGCTGCCATTGACGTCTATAGACGTCAATTTGATTACAACCGTTCACTGCCATTGACGTCTATCGACGTCAATTAAGTTTTTCACCGGGGGAGGCTGGCGGACGGTCTGGCGAAGCTTGTCCGTCAATATCATGTTTTTAACTAGTGTAATGACGAACTGACACCTGTAGTTGGCAGCAGTGCTCTGTTCGGGCGAGAGATTGTGAGAGGAAGCTGCGCGATGAAGAGAGGCGAATAAGATAAAGAGCGAGGTAGCCTACGGAAAATCAGATCAGAAAGATGGCGAAACGTAGCACGTCGTTAAAGCAACTCACGCTCGAACAGAGTCTCGGCAGTTCGGTGAGGAAAAAAGACTTCAGAAATCACGGAGAGATCGGTGGAGAAGATGACACCGGAGGTTATCAACCTTGGTCAAGTGGAGAGGGTCGGCGCAGTAGCGGCGCGCGGTGTGTTTTACCACAGCCAGGCTCATCTGATTCACCTGAATCAACTGACGGGTCGGACTCGGATGAGTTCAGTGAACCTGACCCGGACTCATCAGATGAGTGGTTGCCATCTGGAGGACGGAGCAGCGGAGACTCGTCCCCCGAAAGACATGAAGGTAAGAACTAACTTGCTAACGTTAGCTCTCTAACTTTTACTTCCGTCAGATGTTTGACGATGTTTGGGTTGCGATCAAGCGATCAAAGCTGCGATCAAGCGATCAAGCGATCAAAGCTGCGATCAAGCGGTTGCTGGGAGCAGAAACCAATGTCTGTGGAACATTGAGGAAGAATAGGGGGGAACCTAAGATCATCACAGAAGTGACAAAGACTGACTTGGGTGTGGGGGGAAAAGTTATGCGGCACAATGAGAGGGTGATGGTAGTAGCGTGGCAGGACAAACGGTTGGTGAAGATGGTGACAACCTGCCACCAAGATAAGATGCAGAGGGTTGATGTGTGGCAGAAGGGACACAAAGACAAGGTTCTTCAGTTCAAGCCAGAGTGTGTTGTTGCGTACAACCGGTCCATGAATGGGGTGGATAAGTTAGATCAAAACATTGCTTATTACCCCTTCATCCGAAGGTCGCTGAACTGGTCCAAGAAGTTTGTAGCCTATCTCTTCCAACTATGCATGTTTAACGCATATGTTCTCTACAGATCCAGAAACCCAGGGGAGTGTAAAACCCTTCTGGAGTTCATGCACAGGGTAGTGAAGACCTGGACTGCAACGCAACATGTGGAGGAGGAAGAGGAGGAAGAGGAGGATGAAGTTGCAGGTATGGGGGCTGAGTCGGGTGGACACTTGGAGGAAGGCCGACGTACTCCAAGGGCACCATACAACACTGATCCAGAGAGCAGGCTAGACGGACAGATAGGCAAACACAAACTGGACCACCTGATGCCCACCAGCAAGAAGCCAAGACCGGCAAGGAGGTGCAGGGCTTACCACACAAAGCTGAACTATTCTGTGTAGTGGTGAAAACTGACACACACACACACACACACACACACACACACACACACACACACACACACACACACACACACACACGCTCACACGTGCACACACACACTGATACGATTCGCTTTTGTTGTGACAGCTTATCAACGTTCTGTACAAAAAAGTTCATTTTTGTCAAGTCTTGAAATTGCACACAGTTACATATTTGTAAATAAATCATTATTTTGCAATCAAAAGTCCTTTCTCAGTGTTGTTTTTGTTGTTTTATAGAAGGAAAGCACTATTCAGATGTTTGAGGTGTCACTAAAGCAAAAAATATTAACGTCAAAGTCACTGTTCTGCTTGACATGTTTCTTTTCACAAAAAGCTTGTTTTCTCAGAGTTTTGGTCAAAAACTGGTGTTTTTGGTGAAACCAGCCTATGTTCTACTGCCGATTACGAAAGAATGGAAAAAGGTAGAAACAAACTTTTTTTTCCTGGTGAAAGAAGAGAGTCTACTCTTTTTTCTAGTAGCCTCCATATTTACATACTCATAGAACACAATATTCTGTGGGTCTTGAAAGATCATTCAAAATGCTCTAAAACGGCTGGCAGTATGGGGCTCTCTGCTTTGAAAATGGCTGGCAGCCAATGAGTTAAAATAAGTGGCTAGCGCATCATGCTAATTGCTAACATTAGCGGCTAATGCTAATTTTTAGTGGTGGAATTTGGTGGTAGCATTAGTGGCAGCATTAGCATATTAGCAATTAGCATCTATTTCATTTTTAGGGGCTTAAAAGACATGCTAACACTAAACCAATGTTAAAATTGGTGGCTAGCGCATCATGCTAATTGCTAACATTAGCAGCTAATGGCAACAGCCCACTCGGCACTTCAAAATTTCCGCGGGAATTTTCTAGTTCATTTTCTGCCGTTTTTCGCCGATGAATGCTGCCCGAACCGGCGAGAGGACCCCAACACTTGATATATCGAAACGTGTGTTTTGATCCCGAATCCCGTGCTATTACTTTTATAAGCGATCGGTGAGTTTTTCGCGAATTTATTCGCGAAAAAACGCGAAATATTTCCCATTGAAATGAATGGGAGACCCCGAAAAATCAACAGGCATTTTCTACAATCAACTGCTCTGGCATACTTTCACCCAGAGACTTCATTTAAACTTTAAAACGTAGACACTCTTGTCTTCTCTTTAGAGATTCCCTTCACTTATCGACACCTTGTACCGTTTTTAAACCATTAAGCCTCAAATTTGTGAAGGTTTTTACTCAAATTTCGGGGTTTATAATGGGTGTGTATTGCGCGGAATGTTCGCGCTAGAGTGGATGACATCATCAGCTAGAGTGAAGAGGAGAGAATAAACTAGAAAATTCCCGCGGAAATTTTTGAAGTGCCGAGTGGGCTGTTGCCATTAGCTGCTAATGTTAGCAATTAGCATGACGCGCTAGCCACTAACTTTAGCATTAGTTTAGTGTTAGCATGTCTCTTTAGACACTAAAAATTAAATACATGCTAATTGTTAGCATGCTAATGCTAACATGCTAATTGCTAATATGCTATTCGCTAACATGCTAATGCTGCCACTAATGCTACCACCAATTTCTACCACTAAAAATTAGCATTAGCCGCTAATGTTAGCAATTAGCATGATGCGCTAGCCAATTATTTTAACATTGGTTTAGTGTTAGCATGACTTTTAAGCCACTAAAAATTAAGTAGATGCTAATTGCTAACATGCTAATGCTAACATGCTAATATGCTATTCGCTAACATGCTAATGCTGCCACTAATGCTACCACCAGTTTCTAGCTACTAAAAATTAGCATTAGCCGCTAATGTTAGCAATTAGCATGACGCGCTAGCCAATGACAGACAGACACCTGTCATTGTTCAACTTGGGTGCCAAAAGCCAAAATGGCCGCCCTACAGACCAGTTACTTCAGTTAGAAGTTTCCCGAGTGGGCTGTTTCCATGAACATTGCCCCAAAATGGCCGCCCAGACACCAGTTACTTCAGTTAGAAGTTTCCAAAGTGGGCTGTTGCCATTAACATTGCACCAAAATGGCCGCCCCACAGATCAGTTGCTTATGTCAGTTGGAAAATTCCCGCCTCTTTCTGTAGAGCCCCCCCCCCCCCTTCTGCTGCGTGTGTGAGTGCGTGTAAGCCCGTTGTCACGGTTACCAGTTTGAATATCAGTGGGGAGAGGGAGGAAAAATGCTGAAACCACGGCCTCGAACAGGAAGGCCTTGTGGCCAAACCGTGTTTCCAATCGTTGAACCGACTTCACTTTGGGCATCTTGAGGCTTTCCTGAATGTCTAGATGTGCAGTTTGTGGGTAAAATGAAGAAATGTGAGCTATTTCAAGCGATTAAAAAGAAAGGATCGCTGTGGATGGGTGCTGCTGGCGCATCTTTGCGTCTCACGCCAAAACTATAAGACTTACAGCTTTAGCAGACGAATTGTGAGCGAGAAGACAAATTTTCCTACGTTTCTATGTATAAATTATGTCTGTGGTGTGAAATTTGTGGCCACGGGAGCAGTTTCTATTTTGTTTTTTGCCTAATTTTAAAAATTAAGTAGATGCTAATTGCTAACATGCTAATGCTAACATGCTAATTGCTAATATGCTATTCGCTAACATGCTAATGCTGCCACTAATGCTACCACCAGTTTCTAGCTACTAAAAATTAGCATTAGCCGCTAATGTTAGCAATTAGCATGACGCGCTAGCCAATGACAGACAGACACCTGTCATTGTTCAACTTGGGTGCCAAAAGCCAAAATGGCCGCCCTACAGACCAGTTACTTCAGTTAGAAGTTTCCCGAGTGGGCTGTTTCCATGAACATTGCCCCAAAATGGCCGCCCTACAGACCAGTTACTTATGTTTTCCCGCCACTTTCTGTGGAGCCCCTGGTTGCCACGGTTACCAGTTTGAATATCAGTTAGAAAACGACTAGAGTGGGCGAAAATGCTGAAACCACGGCCTCGAACAGGAAGGCCTTGTGGCCTAACCGTGTGTCCAATCGTTGAACCGACTTCACTTTGGGCATCTTGAGGCTTTCCTGAACGTCTAGATATGCAGTTTGTGGGTAAAATGAAGAAATGTGAGCTATTTAAAGCGATTTAAAACAAAGGATTGCTTCTGCTTTTCTCCACAAATTTAACATTGCAGTCTATGGAGCGAGGAAGGGGTTTGCTGGCGCAGCTTTGCGTCTCACGCCAAAACTATAAGACTTACAGCTTTAGCAGACAAATTGTGAGGGAGAAGACAAATTTTCCTACGTTTCTATGTATAAATTATGTCTGTGGTGTGACATTTGTGGCCACGGGAGCAGTTTCTATTTTATTTTTTGCCTAATGTTCTTCTCTTCTCCACACTCTAGCTGATGATGTCCTCCACTCTAGCGCGAACATGCCGCGCAATACACACCCATTATAAACCCCAAAATTTGAGTAAAACCCTACACCGCTTTGAGGCTTCATAGCTTAAAAATGGTAAAAGGTGTCGATAAGTGAAGGGAATCTCTGAAGAGAAAACAAGACTGTCTACGTTTTAAAGTTTAAATTAAGTCTCTGGGTGAAAGTATGCCAGAGCAGTTGATTATTGAAAATGCCTGTTGATTTTTTTTTTTTTTCGGGGTCTCCCATTCATTTCAATGGGAAATTTTTCACCTTTTTTTGCGAATAAATTCGCGAAAAACTCGTCAATCGCTTATCCAAGTAATAGCATAGGATTCGGGATCAAAACACACGTTTCGATATATCATGTGTTGGGGTCCTCTCGCCAGTTCGGGCCACATTAATCGGCGAAAAAGGGCGGAAAATGAAAAATAAAACTGCAAAGAAACACGCAGAAGATCAAGAGTGGCCTCGTGTCATAGGCACTCGGCACTAATTAGGCAAAAAACTAGAAAATTCCCGCGGAAATTTTTGAAGTGCCGAGTGGGCTGTTGCCATTAGCTGCTAATGTTACCAATTAGCATGATGCGCTAGCCACTAATTTTAGTATTGGTTTAGTGTTAGCATGTCTTTTTAGACACTAAAAATTAAATACATGCTAACTGTTAGCATGCTAATGCTAACATGCTAATTGCTAATGTGCTATTCGCTAACATGCTAATGCTGCCACTAATGCTACCCACTAGAAATTAGCATTAGCCGCTAATGTTAGCAATTAACATGATGCGCTAGCCAATGACAGACAGACACCTGTCATTGTTCAACTTAGGTGCCAAAAGCCAAAATGGCCGCCCTACAGACCAGTTAATTATGTCAGTTTGAAGTTTCCCGCCTCTTTCTGTGAAGCCCCTCCTCTTCTGCTGCGTGTGTGAGCGTATGTAAGCACTGGGGCCCTGTTGTCACGGTTACCAGGTTGAATTTCAATTAGAAGACAGAGAAAATGCTGAAACTAACCTCCTCGAACAGGAAGGCCTTGTGGCCAAACCGTGTTTCCAGTCGTTGAACCGACTTCACTTTGGGCATCTTGAGGCTTTCCTGAACGTCTAGATGTGCAGTTTGTGGGTAAAATGAAGAAATGTGAGCTATTTAAAGCGATTCAAAGAAAGGATCGCTTCTGCTTTGCTCCAGAAATTTAACATGGCAGTCTATGGAGCTGTGGATGGGTGCTGCTGGCGCATCTTTGCGTCTCACGCCAAAACTATAAGACTTACAGCTTTAGCAGACAAAATTTGAGCGAGAAGACAAATTTTCCTACGTTTCTATGTATAAATTATGTCTGTGGTGTGAAATTTGTGGCCACCGGAGCAGTTTCTGTTTTATTTTTGGCCTAATTTTCATCTCTCGTCTTCACTCTGGCTGATGATGTCATCCACTCTAGCGCGAACATTCCGCGCAATACACACCCATTATAAACCCCGAAATTTGAGTAAAAACCTCTCTGAAGAGAAGACAAGAGTGTCTACGTTTTAAAGTTTAAATGAAGTCTCTGGGTGAAAGTATGCCAGAGCAGTTGATTGTAGAAAATGCCTGTTGATTTTTCGGGGTCTCCCATTCATTTCAATGGGAAAAATTCGCGAAAAACTCACCGATTGCTTATAAAAGTAATAGCACGGGATTCGGGATCAAAACACACGTTTCGATATATCGGCTCAAATGTGTTGGGGTCCTCTCGCCGGTTCGGGCCGCATTCATCGGTGAAAAAGGATGGAAAATGAATAATAAAACTGCAAAGAAACACGCAGAAGATCACTCAGTGGGCTCGTGAGGTCGGTTCAACGATTGGAAACACGGTTTGGCCACAAGGCCTTCCTGTTCGAGGAGGTTCGTTTCAGCATTTTGTCTGTCTTCTAACTGAAACTTAAAGTGGTAACCGTGACAACCAGGCCCCAGGGCTTACATACGCTCACACACGCAGCAGAAGAGGAGGGGCTTCACAGAAAGAGGCGGGAAACTTCAAACTGACATGAGTAACTGGTCTGTAGGGCGGCCATTTTGGCTTTTGGCACCTAAGTTGAACAATGACAGGTGTCTGTCTGTCATTGGCTAGCGCGTCATGTTAATTGCTAACATTAGCGGCTAATGCTAATTTTTAGTGTATAGAAATTGGTGGTTGCATTAGTGGCAGCATTAGCATGTTAGCGAATAGCATATTAGCAATTAGCATGTTAGCATTGGCATGCTAACAATTAGCATGGGTTTAATTTTTAGTGTCTAAAGAGACATGCTAACACTAAACCAATGCTAAAATTAGTGGCTAGCGCATCATGCTAATTGCTAACATTAGCAGCTAATGGCAACAGCCCACTCGGCACTTCAAAAATTTCCGCGGGAATTTTCTAGTTATAAATATTATCTAATTATACACACACAAACATATTTAAAATTGCAGTTTTATCATATCTGGTTAAGTGCGCAGTCCTATGTGGCCCTCAGGTAGTGTTGATGAAAAATTGTGCCCCCCTCCATGATTTAAGTTGCCCATCCCTGGTCTAGCGCAACCTCTGAGATAGACAGACAGACAGATAAATAGAGACTTTGGTAACTTCATTATAAGAAACTAATCAAACTAACACACTTTTTTTCCCCCCTCTCACCAGTGACAGACATATTGGGATGGTACCGTCTTATGTGCGTTAGCATGTTTGATGTGTTTTCAGTTACGTGCCGCAGACAGTCTTTGTCCAGTCCACCACTCATGTCCCATCGCTGTTATTTTGCAGTGGGAAACCAAAGTGTTCCCACAATGGTGATTTAAATTAAGCCACCGGGTCTTCCTACTCCACACTTCTCTTTGTACATCCATCCATACTCCACACTCTCAATTACTTTTCCTTTTCATATGTTTTTGTTCTTCTGTAGGCTAATAACGTAAGCTTTTAGGCTCATTACCGCCACCTGGATTGAAATGAGAACTGAACTTTTTTTTGATAGGATACTCACTCAGACGTATATGTTGTATGACTGCATGCACCGAACCGTGACGTCTCTATACCGTGACACAGTGGGACGAATACAAATACCATTACATCCCAGATAGATAGATAGATAGATAGATAGATAGATAGATAGATAGATAGATAGATAGATAGATAGATACTGTATATAAAAAAAAAACATCTCTCACTTTCTTGGGGTGGTATCTGTATCATTCTCAAGCTCTGGTCCTCTCCCTCTCGTCCTTCTCCCAGTTTACAACATGTACGCGCTGGGACCATAACTTGGCCAAAAGAGGAGCAAAAAATACCATCATTCACAGGATTAGCTACATGAACGTTTGATTCACAGGTGATTTGCTAATGGTCTGAACAGTCTGTCATTTTGTGGTGTCATCATTAAGATGTATTTTCTCTTTCTTTATATAGGGAGTCCATCCCGAACTCTGTCCACCATGTCTCTGTCTGTCCACCCAGTCAGACGCCTCACATCCAGACCCATCACTAGGAGTCAAAGCTTCACTGGAGTTACAATCTCCGACAAGTCTTTCAGGTAAACACACACAAGTATTGTACATGTAATCAATCAATCAATCAATCAATATTCATTTGTATAGCACCTTCCAGCACCCAATGGTGCTTTCCAGGGTAAGCACCTTGTGCACAAAGTGCATTCAAGTGTAAAACAAGAATAAAAGCAGTACTACTAAAATAAAATTAGGCCAGCATAAAACACAAAAGAGCAACAGTCCCTGTGTCGTGGATTTTTTCACAACTTCGAATCAAAAAGATCTCAAGACAAAGGTTTTGTCTTTGTGAGTTTTATTGCAAAAAACAAAGGTATAACCTTCATGAAGGGGGAGAGAATCATGCACAGAACAACACAGGCCGTGAATGCTCCGAGGACTCTCTCCGCCCAATATGGGTCTTACAAGATATTTTATACTTCAAACTAGGCGTTGTCAATTTGCATATGGTACAGTTACTTTCCATCCATTGGTTCTTGTTCCTCTCGTACGATGTTTCATATCTATTAGCCTTCGCAACAACAATGGGACCTTGAGAAGGTCATCACAGAGACGGCTGAGCTGGTGCCGATGTGAGCTGGTGCCGATGTGTTTTGTCTTGTGTAAGCAAAAGTATGACAATCAGTACTTAAGAATTTCTCCACTACGGGTGTGAACGGGGCATCGAGACGCCGCTTCCAAATAACACATTATCTGTTACAAAGTTCATTCATTCCATCAACATTCTGTCATGCTAGCCAGCACCAAAATTTCCACTACAATTCCCTCTTTTTGATTACATGTAATCAACACAATATATGCATATAAAACAAAATGATAAAACACAATTAAACACAGAATCACGTAATTCAAATAATATCATTCAGTAAGATTCACACGCCTCTTATATAGCATGTTAGCCTATCTAACATGTGATCCATGAATCCCACTTTCGCGTCAACAAGGACCACTGGAGGCAAACCCTCAATGGGATAAGGAACCCCTGAAACACCTAAGTGTTAGAAGGGCTCACGATGGAAATCACAGCCACATGAACCTACTCACAGGAAGCCAAAAACCCCCCCTTTCTTGATGAGAGGAGGCAAAAAGACCCCTGCGCTAACTATTCTTACCATAGAGCCAGACCAATGGGAAAAACCTCAGTGTCATGGAGGAAAACCCAAAGTCTAGTCTCATCCAGATGATGTCATAAGGGTGTGGTACAACACATGAATCAATAACAGTAGTACGTGAACAATTTAATGTGACGATTATAGGCTATCAGACTAAATGTATGAAAGTAAATATGAAATTTTCGAAGTGGAATTACAACTAGAAAATTCCCGCGAAAATTTTTAAAGTGCCGAGTGGGCTGTTGCCATTAGCTGCTAATGTTAGCAATTAGCGTGATGCGCTAGCCACTAACTTTAGCATTAGTTTAGTGTTAGCATGTCTCTTTAGACACTAAAAATTAAATACATTCTAATTGTTAGCATGCTAATGCTAACATGCTAATTGGTAATATGCTATTCGCCAACATGCTAATGCTGCCACTAATGCAACCACCAATTCGTAGCCACTACAAATTAGCATTAGCCGCTAATGTTAGCAATTAGCATGAGGCGCTAGCCACTAATTTTAGCATTGGTTTAGTGTTAGCATGTCTTTTTAGACACTAAAAATTAAATACATGCTAATTGTTAGCATGCTAATGCTAATTGCTAATATGCTATTCGCTAACATGCTAATGCTGCCACTAATGCTACCACCAATTTCTAGCTACTAAAAATTAGCATTAGCCGCTAATGTTAGCAATTAGCATGACGCGCTAGCCAATGACAGACAGACACCTGTCATTGTTCAACTTGGATGCCAAAAGCCAAAATGGCCGCCCCACAGACCAGTTACTTCAGTTAGAAGTTTCCCGAGTGGGCTGTTTCCATTAACATTGCCCCAAAATGGCCGCCCTACAGACCAGTTACTTATGTTTACCCGCCTCTTTCTGTGGAGCCCCTGGTTGCCATGGTTACCAGTTTGAATATCAGTTAAAAAAACGACTAGAGTGGGCGAAAATGCTGAAACCACGGCCTCGAACAGGAAGGCCTTGTGGCCAAACCGTGTGTCCAATCGTTGAACCGACTTCACTTTGGGCATCTTGAGGCTTTCCTGAACGTCTAGATATGCAGTTTGTGGGTAAAATGTAGAAATGTGAGCTATTTAAAGCGATTTAAAACAAAGGATTGCTTCTGCTTTCCTCCACAAATTTAACATTGCAGTCTATGGAGTGAGGAAGGGGTTTGCTGGCGCAGCTTTGCGTCTCACGCCAAAACTATAAGACTTACAGCTTTAGCAGACAAATTGTGAGCGAGAAGACAAATTTTCCTACGTTTCTATGTATAAATTATGTCTGTGGTGTGAAATCTGTGGCCACGGGAGCAGTTTCTGTTTTATTTTTTGCCTAATTTTCTTCTCTCTTCTCACTCTAGCTGTCCCTCTAGCGTGAACATTCCGCGCAATACACACCCATTATAAACCCCGAAATTTGAGTAAAAACCTACACCGCTTTGAGGCTTCATAGTTTAAAAACAGTAAAAGGTGTCGATAAGTGGAGGGAATCTCTGAAGAGAAGACAAGAGTGCCTTCATTTTAAAGTTTAAATGAAGTCTCTGGGTGAAAGTATGCCAGAGCAGTTGATCGTTGAAAATGCCTGTTGATTTTTCGGGGGAAATTTTTCACGCTTTTTCGCGCATAAATTCGCGAAAAACTCGTCAATCGCTTATCCAAGTAATAGCATAGGATTCGGGATCAAAACACACGTTTCGATATATCATGTGTTGGGGTCCTCTGGCCGGTTCGGGCCGCATTAATTGCCGAAAAAGGGCGGAAAATGAATAATATTAAGTAAAAAAACTGCAAAGAAACACGCAGAAGATCAAGAGTTGCCTCGTGCCTATGGGAGGAGGGGCCTCTTGACATAGGCACTCGGCACTAACTAGAAAATTCCCGCGGAAATTGCCGAGTGGGCTGTTGCCATTAGCTGCTAATGTTAGCAATTAGCATGATGCGCTAGCCACCAATTTTAACATTGGTTTAGTGTTATAGCATGACTTTTAAGCCACTAAAAATTAAGTATATGCTAATTGCTAACATGCTATGTTACTATGCTATTCAACAATCAACTGCTCTGGCATACTTTCACCCAGACACTTCATTTAAACTTTAAAACGTAGACACTCTTCTCTTCTCTTCAGAGATTCCCTTCACTTATCGACACCTTTTACCGTTTTTAAACTATGAAGCCTCAAAGTTGTGAAGGTTTTTACTCAAATTTCAGGGTTTATAATGGGTGTGTATTGCGCGGAATGTTCGCGCTAGAGTGGATGACGAGTGAAGAGGAGAGAAGAACATTAGGCAAACAATAAAACAGAAACTGCTCCCGTGGCCACAAATTTCACACCACAGACATAATTTATACATAGAAACGTAGGAAAATTTGTCTTCTCGCTCACAATTTGTCTGCTAAAGCTGTAAGTCTTATAGTTTTGGCGTGAGACGCAAAGCTGCGCCAGCAAACCCCTTCCTCGCTCCATAGACTGCAATGTTAAATTTGTGGAGCAAAGCAGAAGCAATCCTTTGTTTTAAATCGCTTTAAATAGCTCACATTTCTACATTTTACCCACAAACTGCATATCTAGATGTTCAGGAAAGCCTCAAGATGCCCAAAGTGAAGTCGGTTCAACGATTGGACACACGGTTTGGCCACAAGGCCTTCCTGTTCGAGGCCGTGGTTTCAGCATTTTCACCCACTCTAGTCCTTTTCTAACTGATATTTAAACTGGTAACCGTGGCAACCAGGGGCTCCACAGAAAGAGGTGGGAAAACATAAGTAACTGGTCTGTAGGGCGGCCATTTTGGGGCAATGTTAATGGAAACAGCCCACTCCGAGAAAATTCTAACTGAAGTAACTGGTCTGTGGGGCGGCCATTTTGGCTTTTGGCACCCAAGTTGAACAATGACAGGTGTCTGTCTGTCATTGGCTAGCGCGTCATGCTAATTGCTAACATTAGCGGCTAATGCTAATTTTTAGTAGCTAGAAATTGGTGGTAGCATTAGTGGCAGCATTAGCATATTAGCAATTAGCATGTTCGCATTAGCATGTTAGCAATTAGCATCTATTTAATTTTTAGGGGCTTAAAAGTCATGCTAACACTAAACCAACGTTAAAATAATTGGCTAGCGCATCATGCTAATTGCTAACATTAGCGGCTAATGCTAAAATTAGTGGCTAGAAATTGATGGTTGCATTAGTGGCAGCATTAGCATGTTAGCGAATAGCATATTAGCATGTTAGCATTAGCATGCTAACAATTAGCATGTATTCAATTTTTAGTGTCTAAAGAGACATGCTAACACTAAACCAATGCTAAAATTAGTGGCTAGCACGACATGCTAATTGCTAACATTAGCAGCTAATGGCAACAGCCCACTCGGCACTTCAAAAAATTTCGCGGGAATTTTCTAGTTATTATTCATTTTCCGCCCTTTTTCGCCGATTATTGCGGCCCGAACCGGCCAGAGGACCCCAACACATGATATATCGAAACGTGTGTTTTGATCCCGAATCCTATGCTATTACTTGGATAAGCGATCGGTGAGTTTTTCGCGAATTTATTCGCGAAAAAAGGCGAAATATTTCCCATTGAAATGAATGGGAGACCCCGAAAAATCAACAGGCATTTTCTACAATCAACTGCTCTGGCATACTTTCACCCAGAGACTTCATTTAAACTTTAAAACGTAGACACTCTTGTCTTCTCTTCAGAGATTCCCTTCACTTATCGACACCTTTTACCATTTTTAAACTATGAAGCCTCAAAGCGGTGTAGGGTTTTACTCAAATTTCGGGGTTTATAATGGGTGTGTATTGCGCGGAATGTTCGCGCCAGAGTGGATGACATCATCAGCTAGAGTGTAGAGTAGAGACGGAAATTAGGCAAAAAATAAAACAGAAACTGCTCCCGTGGCCACAAATTTCACACCACAGACATAATTTATACATAGAAATGTAGGAAAATTTGTATTCTCGCTCACAATTTGTCTGCTAAAGCTGTAAGTCTTATACTTTTGGCGTGAGAGGCAAAGCTGCGCCAGCAAACCCCTTCCTCGCTCCATAGACTGCAATGTTAAATTTGTGGAGGAAAGCAGAAGCAATCCTTTGTTTTAAATCGCTTTAAATAGCTCACATTTCTTCATTTTACCCACAAACTGCATATCTAGACGTTCAGGTAAGCCTCAAGATGCCCAAAGTGAAGTCGGTTCAACGATTGGACACACGGTTTGGCCACAAGGCCTTCCTGTTCGAGGCCGTGGTTTCAGCATTTTCGCCCACTCTAGTCGTTTTCTAACTGATATTCAAACTGGTAACCGTGGCAACCAGGGGCTCCACAGAAAGAAGTGGAAAACTTAAGTAACTGGTCTGTAGGGCGGCCATTTTGGGGCAATGTTAATGGAAACAGCCCACTCGGGAAACTTCTAACTGAAGTAACTGGTCTGTGGGGCGGCCATTTTGGCTTTTGGCACCCAAGTTGAACAATGACAAGTGTCTGTCTGTCATTGGCTAGCGCGTCATGCTAATTGCTAACATTAGCGGCTAATGCTAATTTTTAGTAGCTAGAAATTGGTGGTAGCATTAGTGGCAGCATTAGCATGTTAGCGAATAGCATATTAGCAATGAGCATGTTAGCATTAGCATGTTAGCAATTAGCATCTACTTAATTTTTAGTGGCTAAAAAGACATGCTAACACTAAACCAATGCTAAAATTAGTGGCTAGCGCATCATGCTAATTGCTAACATTAGCGGCTAATGCTAATTTTTAGTGGCTAGAAATTGGTGGTAGCATTACTGACAGCATTAGCATGTTAGCGAATAGCATATTAGCAATTAGCATCTACTTAATTTTTAGTGGCTTAAAAGACATGCTAACACTAAACCAATGTTAAAATAAGTGGCTAGCGCATCACGCTAATTGCTAACATTAGCAGCTAATGGCAACAGCCCACTCGGCACTTCAAAAATTTCCGCGGGAATTTTCTAGTTTTCTTCTCTACTCTACACTCTAGCTGATGATGTCATCCACTCTGGCGCGAACATTCCGCGCAATACACACCCATTATAAACCCCGAAATTTGAGTAAAAACCTTCACAAATTTGAGGCTTCATGGTTTAAAAACGGTAAAAGGTGTCGATAAGTGAAGGGAATCTCTGAAGAGAAGACAAGAGTGTCTACGTTTTAAAGTTTAAATGAAGTCTCTGAGTGAAAGTATGCCAGAGCAGTTGATTGTAGAAAATGCCTGTTGATTTTTTGGGGTCTCCCATTCATTTCAATGGGAAATTTTTCGCGGTTTTTCGCGAATAAATACGCGAAAAAGTCACCGATCGCTTATAAAAGTAATAGCACGGGATTCGGGATCAAAACACACGTTTTGATATATCATGTGTTGGGGTCCTCTCGCCGGCTTTAAGTGGTCATATTTTGGCAGTCTGTTACTGCAATGCTGAAATGGAGTGGGGTGTCAGTGTCAGATTCTGCCACTGTACTATAGTCCTGTAATGACTGAAGTGGTCATAATGTTTTGGCAGTCTGTTACTGTCACGCTAAAATGAAGTGTGGGGGGGGGCATAGTGTCAGGTTCTGCCACCCTAACACAGTCCTGTAATGACTGAAGTGGTCATAATGTTTTGGCAGTCTGTTACTGTAATGCTGAAATGGAGTTGTGGGTAGTGTCAGATTCTGCCACTGTACTATAGTCCTGTAATGCTTTAAGTGGTCATAATGTTTTGGCTGTCTGTTACTGTAATGCTAAAATGAAGTGGGGGGGTCATAGTGTCAGGTTCTGCCACGCTACCATAGTCCTGTAATGGAGTGAGTGTTCATAATGTTTTGGCAGTCTGTTACTGTAACGCTAAAATGGAGTCTGAGGGTAACAATGTCAGGTTCTGGCCCCCTACAGTACTGCACTAATGGCTTGGGTGTTACTAATGTTTTGGCAGAGTTTTCCCGCCGCTTTCTGTGTGCACCTGTGCTGAGTTTCCTCGTCTGGATGGCTTCAGCTGTGTGAAAGCACCAACTGAGGAAGGAGGGAGAGAGGGAGAGAAAAAGAGAGGGAGGGAGGGAGGGAAGGAGAGAGGGAGAGAGGGAGAGAGGGAGGGAGGGAAGGAGGGAGGGAGAGAGGGAGAGGGGGAGGGGGGGGGGGGTCATGGGGTGTTCTGCCTCCCCATTGTAATAGACTGAGGAGAGTCCCTAATGTTTTGTCAGTCTGTGTCTGTAATGCTATAGTGGGGGGGGGGTGCTAATGTTTTGGCAGATCATCTCCCTCTGTCTCCCTCAGCCTTCTGTGTACACACCTGTGCTGAGTTTGCTCATCAGGATTGGTTCAGGGTTCATAATGTTTTGGCACTCTGCGTCTTTGTGAATGTGCTCCTCTCCTCCTGCGTGTGTAAGCACGTTAGGGGCCGTTGCCATGGTCACCAGGGGCACCTGCTGCTGAACTCTTCTTCTCCCTCTCACCTCTGCCTGAGTCAGAGAAACCCCCCCCAAAAAAGTGAACCCCAGCCGGACCCCTCCGAACAAACGCTCATAAATCAAAAACTACAAGTCCTATCGGGAAAACGAACACATCGTGAGCGTCGGCCGAGGGTTTTCTACAATTTAGTGTTGTTACCATGCGCGTACTTGCAGCCTGCCTGCAATGGGAGCCAGTGCATCGGCACAGATAATAAACGCGAGCAATAGTAATATATGTGCAATGGGAGCCAGTGCATCGGCACAGATAATAAACACAAAGCAATAACAATATATGTGCACGCGAGCAATAACAATATATGTGCCATGCCCCTGCAAACGCGAGCAATAGTAATATATGTGCAATGGGAGCCAGTGCATCGGCACTGTGCACCTTTTTGCTGTGTTTTAATTATGTTTTAGTAATATTGTTTTTATTCTTGTTTTTACCCTGGAAAGCACCTAGTGCACCATTGGGTGCTGGAAGGTGCTATATAAATAAATATTGATTGATTGATTGATTGAGATAATAAACGCGAGCAATAGTAATATATGTGCCACGCCCCTAATAAACGCAAAGCAATAACAATATATGTGCACAAATAATAAGCCCGAGCAATAACAATATACAGTATGTGCCACGCTGGGAGCCAGTGCATCGGCACAGATAATAAAACTGCAAAGAAACATGCAGAAGATCAATAGTGGCACTAATTAGAGGATAAAAAATTAGAGGATAAGAACTTGGTGTGAGAGAGAAGAGAGTAGGACATGTGCTCAGTGCATCATCTTCCAGCTGCCTAGGCCTATTGCAGCATAACTAAGCGATGGTTCAGTCAAGCCATAACCATAAAATCTCACTAAAAGTCAGGCATAACAATATGACCATCCTAATATTGTGTTGGTCCATCTTTTTCTGCCAAAACAGCCCTGTCTAATCAAACCATTCTTGCAACCTTCTTGCTTTGTGGCAGGGTGCATTATCCTGCCACAGCCATCAGGGAATCCCGTTTCCATGAAAGGGTATACATGGTTAGCAGCAATGCTTAGGTATATGGTATGTATAAAAATTAACATCCACTTCGATGGCAGGACCCAAGGTTTCAAATCAGAGCATTGCCCAAAGCATCACACTGCCTTAGCCATCTCCCAGTCCTGATGCTCACGTGTTTATTATTGGCTCTTTACGCAGTGGACAGGGGTCAGCATGGGTACCCTAATTAGTCTACGGCTATGCAGCCCCATACGCAACAAACAGTTATTGTATTTATTTTTTTATTAACGTGTGCATTTTTACGCTAAGAAAGAGTTTAACATTTTACCCGTATACCCATTCTATCTCACCACTATCAGTGGGCACTGGTAAAAAGCCAACTTTGTTTGTGTACTTTTGATTTGAGGTCCAATAGCAGCTTCAGTATTTAGCTTAGTGGGGTCGTGGCCCGCGGGCCGCCAGTTGCTCATCCCTGGTTTAGGGAGCATGAAAGATAATTTTTACACATGGATTGGCCATGGAGTCCAGACCTCAACCTCATTTGAGATAGGCTTTGGTGAAAAATTAATGAACACCAGGTAGAAATAAATCTACTGTAGAAGCTTATCAAAACAATGGCAGCAGTTTTTTTTTTTTTGGTGGTGACTTCTTTTTGGCCAGGCAGAGTTTGATCATGCTCATCTGTCACTGGCATGTAAGCTATTTGTTATTGATGACAATCTAATATTTTTGTTGTGGCAGGAACCTTTCAGCCTTCAGCACTCCAGGTCTCAGCCGGAAGCCCAGCAGAGCCAGTCGGATTTTCACTATGTCCACCAAGTCCAACCCACCACATAAAGTTCCTCAACCAGAACGACTTGATCAAGTCTATGAGGCACTGAAAAAAGGCCTTCAGTGAGTACACTCACAACAAATGCTGCTCATGTAGCAAACTCTGCAGCAACTTTACTGTAGTTTCTACTTTCAGGTTGACGTGTTGAATAGTTTTGTATATAGAGGAAAAGGGGCAGAAGGGCAAAGTTGTAATCATTTAGTGGACATTGTTGCATACTACACATAAAACAACAACTTACACTGTGTCTGTGTTCTCCAGGTCATACCTGCAAGTTCATCAGATGGATTTGGATAGCCTCACTAGACAAATGAAACAATCAAAAAGAAACTCCAGACTGGTATGTGATGCTTCACTGTTACACTCATCAGCACAAATAAAAATCTAAAAACTTTTAACCACTTAAATTGTAACATTATCACATTAGTTAGTGTTCTACCACAAACAAATGTGACATACATAACCTTTTCTGTCTCTTAAGGGTTTCCTGTATGAGCTGGACAAGGTGAGCTACTGGAAATTCTTCAGTTATTACTGCAACTTCTAGCTTACACAAGAATTTTATTAAGTTTTTGTAGGAACTGTTTTGTTTTAAATTGCTTTACAAATCTCCAAACCTTCCAAATGACAGACTCCTTTACTGCTTGCCTTTCAATCCAAAACATTTATGAAAGTATCTGTGGGTTGTATGGATTGCATTATAGGGGGTCCCACTACTGTAGTGTTTTTAAGCAGGTGTTGACTAATACAAATTTATACTTTACTTTCCACTGACAGCAAGTAAAGGTAACTGAGAGGTATATAAGACGACTGGAGTTTCATCTCAGCAAGGTAAGACCAACATAATCCCCTAAGACTGCATTTTGTTTAGGAAACCTCTTTGTATATGTATCTGTCTAACTGAATTACTTTTTGCTGACTGGATGACAAAATAGAAAAACCTAAAAATACAACACAATGGTCTCTGGAGTAAAGAATATTTTGGCGTTTTGTTGAGACTGAACCAATTTTTGGTACAGAAAAGTAGTTATTTTTAGGTGGCTAGTGTTGGTAAAGGTCTTCTTGGTGGACCAACCTTTGACCAACCATGATCAACTTCGTTCTGTCCCTAGAGTTTAGAGATAGTTCAATTCAATTCAATTCAATTTTATTTATATAGCGTCAATAACAATACAAATCGTCTCAAGACGCTTTACAAGACCCGGCCTGAAACCCCCAGAGCAAGCCTGAAGGCGACGGTGGCAAGGAAAAACTCCCTTTTAACAGGAAGAAACCTTGAGCAGAACCCAGCTCATATGGAGGGACCCATCTGCCTAAGGCCAGCCGGGTACAGACAGAGAAAGAGAACAGCAAGATAAACGTACATCTGTCATAAATACACATATCTGACTAAAGCATACAAGTTGGATGCTATGATTCAAACTAATGATGTTACATGACAGTTTGAAAATATAAGGGGAATCATCGGCAGGTTGGAGAATTGTTCATTCAGGTAGGAGTGGATAACAGCAGGATTCCATGGAGACTGAGCAGGCTGATGAGACCACAACAGCAGATGTAGTATGGAGCTCCACAGGAAACACTCAACTCCAGGCCAGAGATACTCGGAAGAAGGGAGAGCAGCAGTAAACATTCTACATAGTAATAGCACAGAATTGCATGACTAGTAGCAGATAGGAATTTAGAGGGCAGGAGCTCTGTGCCAGAGAAAAAGAAAGTGTAGGACACGAGAGTGGAGAGAGAAGAAAGAAGGAGAACATGTGTTTGTTGCATTGTCCCCCAGCAGCCTAGGCCTATAGCAGCATAACTAAGGGATGGTTTAGTCCAGCCCTAACTATAAGCTTGATCAAAAAGGAAAGTCTTAAGCCTGACCTTAAAAATAGAGAGAGTGTCTGCTTCCCGAACCCAAACTGGGAGCTGGTTCCACAGGAGAGGAGCCTGATAGCTGAAAGCTCTACCTCCCATTCTACTCTTTGAAATTCTAGGAACCACAAGTAGGCCTGCACTTTCAGACCGAAGTGATCTGTTGGGATAATATGGTACAATGAGGTCTTTAAGATATGATGACGCTAGGCCTTTGAGGGCCTTGTATGTAAGGAGGAGGATTTTAAATTCTATTCTAGACTTTAAGGGGAGCCAGTGAAGAGAAGCTAAAACTGGAGTAATATGATCTCTCTTGCTAATTCCTGTCAATGCTCTTGCTGCAGCATTTTGAATCAGTTGGAGGCTTTTTAAAGAGTTATTTGGGCAGCCAGACAGTAATGAATTACAATAATCCAGTCTGGAAGACACAAATGCATGAACTAGTTTCTCAGCGTCACTCTGAGACAGGATGTTCCTAATTTTGATGATATTACGAAGATGAAAGAAGGCAGTCCTGGTTACTTGCTTAATGTGACATTTAAAGGACATATCTTCATCAAATATAACACCAAGGTTTTTCACAGTAGTACTGGAGGCCAAGGTAATGCCATCCAAAGAAACCACGTGATTAGATAATGAATCTCTGAGATGCTTAGGACCAAATACAATAACTTCTGTTTTGTCTGAGTTCAAGAGTAAGAAATTACAGGTCATCCAAGCCTTTATGTCTCTAAGGCACGCTTGGAGTTTAACCAGCTGATTAGTTTCATCTGGTTTCATAGATAAATATAGCTGGGTGTCATCTGCGTAACAATGGAAGTTTATGCCATGTTTTCTAATAATCTTCCCTAATGGCAACATGTATAAAGTGAAGAGAATTGGTCCTAGCACAGAACCCTGAGGAACGCCATAACTTACTTTTGTATAAGCAGAGGAATCATGGTTGACATGAGCAAACTGGAATCTGTCAGACAGATAGGATTCAAACCAATCTAATGCAGTTCCTTTAATCTGGATCTCACTTTCAAGTCTCTGTAGTAAAATATTATGATCAATAGTGTCAAATGCAGCACTAAGATCTAGCAGAACCAGTATAGAGACAAGTCCACTATCTGAAGCCATGAGGAGATCATTGGTAACTTTAACCAGAGCTGTTTCTGTACTATGATGAACTCTAAAACCTGACTGAAACTCTTCAAACAGACCATTCCTGTTTAAGTGGTCACACAACTGATTAGCAACAACTTTTTCTAGAATTTTGGAAATAAAAGGAAGGTTGGAGATTGGTCTGTAGTTGGCTAAAACATTTGGATGTAGAGTGGCTTTCTTAAGTAGGGGCTTAATTACAGCAATCTTAAAAGACTGAGGCACATATCCTGTTAATAAAGATACATTTATCTGGTTCAATATGGAGGTGTTAATTAATGGAAGAACATCTTTGAGCAATTTAATTGGGATTGGATCTTGAAGACAGGTTGATGGTTTAGATGCTTTAATTATTGAAGATAGCTCGAGAAGATCTACTGGGGAGAAGGATTCCAGATGTTGATAAGGTCTAACAGAAATGTCTAAAGTCACTGTACTTACATCTTTGACAGCCGTCGGAAGGATGCCTTGAATGTTTTCTCTAATGCCAACAATTTTATTAGTAAAAAAGCTGATGAAGTCATTACTACTGAGGGCCGAAGGAATAGATGGCTCAACAGAGCTGTGGCTCTTTGTCAGCCTGGCTACAGTGCTGAAAAGAAATCTGGGGTTGTTCTTGTTTTCTTCTATTAATGATGAATAGTATGCTGTTCTAATACTACGGAGAGCTTTTTTATAAGTCGTTAAACTATCTTTCCAGGCTATATGAGCTTCTTCAGAAATAGTGGAGTGCCAAATTCTTTCTAGCTTTCGGGCTGCCTGTTTTAAACAGCGCAACTGCGAATTATACCAAGGAGCTAGCCTCCTCCGATTTTTGACCTTCTTTTTCAGAGGAGCAACTAAGTTTAGAGCTGAACTAAGCGATGCTGCAGTGCTATCGACAAAATCATCTAATAGTGCAGGAGTTAAATTGTGGTTGCTGTTGTCCACATTATTGACACATGGCACTGGGATATATAAAGAAGGAATTAATTCTTTATATCTAGTTACAGCATCATCAGATAGACATCTACTGTAATGATAGTGTATAAAATCTTAATGGCCGTTACACTTTCTGCAGAACAAACTTGTCAGATGTCATCTGGTAGATGTATGTTGAGTGCAAGTGAGTAAGAGACTATTAAGCCACAACTATGTTCATTGTGTATCATATGTTTGCTTACTTTATACCTGTCCCAAAATTGTACATGTAGTGCTCAGATAGATAGATAGATAGATAGATAGATAGATAGATAGATAGATAGATAGATAGATAGATAGATAGATAGATAGATAGATAGGTTTTTATTTGTCACATGCACAGTTATACATAGTACAATGCACAGTGAAATGTATTTTTGTACCTGCAACCAGTAGTAAAAAAAGCGTGTAAGTACTACAGTAAACAGTAGTAATATAAGTGTAATGTACACCAATAGAGAAGTAACACCAACAGAGAAATAAAATATAAAATATAGAATTAAAAAAATGAGATAAAAAGAATAATAGAAATATAGACTGAATAAAAGTAATATAGAAATATAGACTGGTAAACAGAGGGAGTGAAGTTGTATATGTACATGTATTGTATATGTGGGGGTAAAAACTCTTCTTCAGCCTCTCAGTCTTTGCCCTCAGGCATCGGAAACGCCGGCCTGATGGCAGTAGAGAGAAGAGAGTGTGTCCGGGGTGACTGGGCAGTTTCAGGATCTGCTTGGCCTTTAACCTGCAACGTTTGATGTAAATGTCCTGCAGGTTGGGGAGGGGGGTTCTGATGGTCCGCTCCGCTGAACGGACCACCCTCTTGAGGGCCAGGAAGTCCTGCCTGGTAAAGTCTCCCATCCAGGTGGTGATGCGGTGCAGGTGTAAAAGTTCCTGAGCACCTTGAGAGGGAGCTTAAAGTCTCTGAGGCGTCTGAGGAGGTAGAGACGCTGTCTGGCCTTCTTCACCATGATGTTCAGATGGTGAGTCCATGACAGGTCCTGTGAGATGGTCACTCCCAGGTATCTGAAGGTGTCCACTCTTTCCACCTCAGAGCCACAGATAATAAGTGGATGGAAGACCCTCTGCTGTTTCCTGCTGAAATCCACTATCAGTTCCTTAGTTTTGCTGACGTTCAGCAGGAGGTGGTTCTCCCGGCACCAGTCCTCCAGGTGGGACACCTCCCTCCTGTAGGCTGTCTCGTCGTCGTGGGCGATTAGTCCTACAACAACGGTGTCGTCAGCAAACTTGATGATGATGTTGGAGTCTGAAGTGGCCTCGCAGTCGTGTGTGTACAGCGAGTACAGCAGAGGGCTGAGCACACAGCCCTGGGGGGATCTAGTGCTGAGAGTCAGGGGGGCTGAAGTGTGATGACCCACTCGGACCACCTGTGGTCTGCCGATCAGGAAGCTGTAGATCCACCTGCACAGGGAGGAGTCCAGGTCCAGGTCATGCAGCTTAGCAGCCAGTCTGGAGGAAACTATGGTATTGAATGCTGAGCTGTAGGACAACAAACAGCACTCTTACATAGTTTCCCTTACCAGTGTCCACGTGGGAGAGGGTCTTGTAGAGGAGGAGGTTTATGGCGTCGTCTGTAGATCTGTCTGGCCGGTATGCAAACTGTAGTGGATCCAGGGTGGTGGGCAGTGTGGAGGTGATGAATGTCTTGATCAGTCTCTCAAAACATTTCATCACCACAGATGTGAGGGCTATGGTCCTGAAGTCATTGGGGCTGCTGGGGTGTGGTTTCTTTGGGACAGGGACTATTGTCGACTTCTTGAAGCAGGTTGGGATCACACACTGAGTGAGAGGTTGAATATCACTGTAAACAGAGGTGACAGCTGATCAGCGCAGGTTTTGAGGACACGCCCACTAATCCCGTCTGGTCCAGCCGCTTTCCTGGTGTTAACACTTTTAAACACCCTCCTCACTTCGTGCTCCGTCACAGTAAGTGTGACCTCCCCTCTGGCTGGGAGCACTGCAGGCAGTCGGTTTGCCGACTGAAAGCGCGCAAAAAAGGTGTTGAGTTCGTCAGCCAGAGAGGCGTCGGCGCTCACCGGGGGGGCGTGTGCTGCTTTGTAGTCCGTGATTGTTCGTAGTCCCTGCCACAGTCCCCTGGAATCAGACTGTCCCATCAGTTTCTCCAGTCTTTGGCCGTAGCGGTGTTTAGCCTCTTTCACCGCTCTGCGCGCACTGTTAGAGGCCGACTTGTAATCCTCCATGTTCCCAGAGGCGAGTCCGGAATTGTAGGCAGCGGTGCGGGAACGCAGAGCGTCGCGTACAGATCGATCCACCCACGGCTTCTGGTTGGGAAAAGTCCTGATGGTTTTCCTCGGCGTGGTATCATCCACAACTTTCCCGATAAATCCCACAACCGCGTCCGTAAACTCCTCGATATCTCCACCCGCACTGCTGTGAAACATGTCCCAGTCAGCTGAATCCAGCGCACCCTGCAGAGCGGCCTCCGTTTGATCTGTCCACCGCGTCACTTCTCTCACAGCAGGGGGTTCCTGCTTCAGCCGTTGTTTGTATTTTGGCATGAGAAAGACGGCGGCGTGATCCGATTTTCCAAATGGGGGGAGAGGTTGCGCTTTGCAAAGCGAAACCTCAGTATGTTTCTAATGTACAGTGTTTAAGTTTCCTGTGTTTACTGCCGTTTATATACTGAATAGGCATGCCATATAACTGTTTAAATAACCAATTTACAATCATTCATATTTCTTTGCAAAAATCTGTGACTATTTTCCAACCAGAGCTACTTTGAAAATGAACCCACGTTTAACGTAATAGACCTTTTTAGCAATATATAAGCTTGTTAATTTGGAAGCACACTATTTTCTTCTCTTTGTAAAGTCTCTATTCCATTTATATAGAACCTGCACAATTTGACCACTGACTCACCAAACAACTGTAAAGAAGTCTTAATTTTGGTGTTGAAAATAAATTATCTGGATCTATAATATGTTGTGTTGTTTAACATCTATTTACTCAGAAAATAGTAAATAGATTAATAATCAATAGATAAAATTATTTTAAAATATACAGTTAGGCCCAAAAATATTTGGACAGTGACACAAGTTTTGTTATTTTAGCTGTTTACGAAAACATATTCAGGATACAATTATATAATCAATATGGGCTTAAAGTGCAGACTCAGCTGTAATGTGAGAGTACCGGTATTCACATCCAAATTGGAGCAAGGGTTTAGGAATTACAGCTCTATAGCCTCCTCTTTTTCAAGGGACCAAAAGTAATTGGACAATTGACTCAGAAGGCTGCAAAAATAAAATAACAAGGGTGCATGGGCTCTTCCCTCGTTAATCAAGCAGTTAAAAGGTCTGGAGTTAATTCCAGGTGTGGTGTTGGCATTTGGAAGCTGTTGCTGTGCAGGAGGTGAAACAGACCATCCTGAGGCTGGAAAAAAAGAAGAAATCCATCAGAGAGAGCAGAAATGTTAGGAGAGGCCAAATCAACAGTTTGGTACATTCTGAGAAAAAAAGAGTGCACTGGTGAGCTTGGGAACTCAAAAAGGCCTGGACGTCCAAGGAAGACAACAGTGGTGGATGATCACAGAATCTTTTCCATGGTGAAGAAAAACCCCTTCACAACATCCACTCAAGTGAAGAACACTGTCCAGGAACTAGGTGTATCAGTATCTAAAGCCGCATTTCCACTAGCACGGCTCGGCTCGGTACGGTACGGCACGGCACGGCTCGGCTCGGTTTGGTTGTGTTTCCATTACAACTGGTGCCTCCTCGACGTGGGCGGGGTCGTCATAACACGGCTGCGCGAAACCGCTGTGACGTCATTTACACGGCGCCGAGCAACGTACAAATCCGGAAGACCTCCCTCTGAATCCGTTCTTCGGCAACCAGAGTCAGGAACGTCTGGACCTCCTCCACCGACCAAGGAGCGGATTTTTTCTGAGAAGCCATCTCGTTCCAAGTCAAAAAGCAGTAAAAAGTGGTGTCTTGTCTCGCGTCTTGTTTTTAATTTACATTCTAGGCGGTCGTCGCGCGGTTATGACGCTTCCAGTGACGACACTCATCGGCCAATCAGTGGAAGGCAGTCGGCTGACGTCACGTTTTAGTAACGCTTCGGCTCGCTTGGAACCAGGGCTGAGGTGATACCAAAAATGTACCCGGTTCCAGGTACTGCGTGCTAGTGGAAACACGCAATAGCGCGCCGAGCCGTGCCGTACCGAGCCGAACCGTGCTAGTGGAAATGCGCCATAAGTCTACCATAAAGAGAAGACTTCATGAGAGTAAATACAAACGATTTGCCACAAGGTGCAAACCATTCATCAGCCTAAAAAATAGAAAGGCCAGAATTGACTTTGCCAAAAAACACCTGAAAAAGCCATCCCAGTTCTGGAACAACATTCTTTGGACAGATAAGACTAAGATCGACCTGTACCAGAATGATGGGAAGAAGAAAGTTTGGAGAAGAATTGGAACAGCTCATGATAAAGCACATCACATCCTCTGTAGAACATGGTAGAGGCAGTGTGATGGCATGGGCATACATGGCTTCCAGTGACACTGGGTCACTTGCGTTTATTGTTGATGTGACAAAAGACAGAAGCAGCCGGATGAATTCTGAAGTGTATAGGGTTATACTTTCTGCTCAGATTCAGCCAAATGCAGCCAAATAGATAGATAGATAGATAGATAGATAGATAGATAGATAGATAGATAGATAGATAGATAGATAGATAGATAGATAGATAGACAACTTTATTTATCCCTTTGGGAGGTTCCCGCATGGAAATTGACATCTCCATCGCATACAGCACTATTTGACATACATGTAGGAAAAAGCAGTACAGTAAGCCCAAATACCAAATAAACACCCAATAAGAATAATAGTAATGAAATAATAAATACTGTGACTATACATAGATGGTTGTTGCATAAATATAGAAATACCGGGTACAGTGTATTGCACATTATTGTTGTAGGTTGCATTTAAAAAGTCATTCAGTCATTGATTGGATGGTGCTTCACAGTACAGATGAACAATGATGCAAAAGAAATCCAGGAGTTTTTTAAAGCAAAGAAGTGGAATATTCTGCAATGGCTAAGTCAGTCACAAGATCTCAACCCAATCGAGCATTCATTTCACTTGCTCAAGACAAAACTTATGGCAGAAAGACCCACAAACAAGCAACAACTAAAGACAGCTGCAGTAAAGGTCTGGTAAAGCATCACAGAGGATAATATTCAAAATATTGAAAAGTAACATTTTACTTAGGGTTATGTTTATTTGTCCAATTACTTTTGAGCCCCTCAAATGAGGAGCATTTGTATAAAAATAGCTACAATTCCTACATGTTTAATCATATATTTTTGTTCAACCCCTTGAATTAAACCTTAAAGTCTGCACTTTAATTCTGTTGTAGTTGTTTCGTTTCAAACCCAATGTGATGGCATGCAGAACCCAAATCATGAAGATTGTGTCACTGTCCAAATATTTCTGGGCCTAACTGTATATAAAATTGTGTTGTATACCCTAAACAAGTTATACCCATTTTCAGTATTGTATGCATTATCTGTTATTTAACAATCACAAATTTTATCAATTTCTAGCTTTTTATGCACATGGAAATCATATCAGTGTTGTGTGGTTGTTCAAGACAATGCAGTGAATCTCAAAAATGTATAAAAATACATCTCACATTTCTTTATATGAATACCATCAGTTCACACATTTGAACCATGTGGACCAATGACAGACTCACCTATTATGGAATAATCCAGTTTGTTTGATTTAACAATGTATTTTGTGTCCTTGTCGTTTCTTAATTAATATGGGCATTAATTAATTAATTTTTTAATGGAATCTGGGCAAATTGTATTCCAATACACCCGCAAATATGACAGCCTGGCAGGTATGCCATATATGACCTGTCACACTTCTGTATTGTAACAACAATACAGATGTATCGTAACAATACAGATGTGTTATACAATAGAGTGCATATTGCAGATTTGTTTTTTAGCTTACTGCGTAGAACCAGTCAGGTTCACACTCAAATGATGAACTTTCTTTTCTGCATATCACAGATTGAGGAGCTATATGAAGCCTACTGCCTGCAGATGAGGCTAAGAGATGGAGCCAGTAAAATTGTGAGGGCATACACTGTCTCTACAGGAAGCAAGGAGGCAAGGGAGAGCTTAGCTGTAGCCAATAAAGGATACAAAGAGTACACAGAGGTAAGATGAAGAGGAGTGGAGGGAAATATATACATAACAGGTTTGTAGTCTGGAGTGTGTAGCACTTAATATATGAAAAACCTCTCTCTCTGTCTATATGATTCACTCTGTAGAACATGTGTGTTTTGGAGAGTGACATGGAGAACCACCTGGGAGACTTCCACATTAAGATGAAAGGTAGGAGGCACTGAACATGTATTTTTAGCTCACACCCAACTTATTTCTGAAAGAATGGTATGGATCAAAACACCATGCGTTTTCTCTGACTGAATGAGGCAAAAATCTGCAAGAGGACCTCAGCTGAGTATGCTGTCCATCAACATGGCCTTGTGTTCTCATTACTTGAGGAATGTTGTCACACATGGGTAGTTCAAGTGTTTGGCTCGCAAATGCATCCTCAGTGTGTGCTTTAAGGTGGCCACTTGTAACCCTATCAACTAGGACAGGGGTGCTCATTACGTCGATCGTGATCGACCATTAGATCATGCCACTGAGTTTTTTTATTTTTTTTTAGTATTATGCAGAGGTTGCGCTAGACTTTTTCGTTGTGGGTCATTTTGACTGACAAGGTCATAAAAATTATGTCATAATCTATTTTTACCCGTCACTCTAATTTTTTAAACTGCTAATAATATCTTTAAGTTTTCAGAACAGTAGGCTACCTATTTACTTTAAATGGTAACCAAATGGTTGCCGACGCGTTGTCCATACTCGGAACGGGTTAACAGCTCTTGGAGGGTACCGTAGGACTGAAGTGCTTTGGTGGTATGCAAATTCCATTTTGGTAACTGTTCGCTGCATAGATATACTATGGTCTATGGCAGCAGTTCCCAAACTTTTTTGGCCGCGCACCCGCGCATAATCACGATCACAACGCGCTCTCGCATTTGAATTAAACTGAAACACTGTAGCATTTTCAATATAATGAAACAAAGTTACACACAAGCTTCCACTTTTAAATGTGCAGTAGGCAACTTTTATAAAACTAACTTTCTGTCATATTTGCTGAAACTGACCCTATGGTCAAGTATAATTGCATGAAGCAGGTCATTTAAAAAAAAAAAATAGGCTCCTCTGGCCCCTCCTAGAGCCTGTAGCGCGATTTGCAAGACATCCACCGCTCCACTCTCAGTGCACCAATCAAGCCCAGGTGTGTGTCTAACAGAGTGTCAATCACTGCTCATGGACACGCATTTCAAAGCGCCCTCCGCTGCCCCTTCCCGGTGCACGTCGTGCACGGTCATATATCTACCACATAACAAATTGATAAATCTAAACTGTGGAATAAAACACCACAATGAATGCTTCTAACTGTTTCTGATTTTGTTGTTCTGACGTCGGTGTGTTCCATGCTAGTTTGTTTACTCGCACTTTCTCGGTTCTCTGCTCATGCGCAGTATTCCAGGGCCAATATGCACGCACTCTATCGTGCACAGCTCTCCCTTGTGGTGGGGAGGGGCTTAGGAGACCGTTTTGGGCTTTAGTGGAAAGGAGGAAGGGACTGAGAAGTTGTCGATGTTCAATTTTTTTTGTCCTGGATCTTCACAACCTTGCCTACTGCACCTTTAAGAGCAAAGGGGATGATGACATGGCTCAGGCTGAGGCTCAGAGGCAGAAGGAAGGAAATATGAGGAAATATGGATGGATATGCAACATTTTAAGCCGCATTACACAAAAATTGCAGCAAAGACCGTGGAGCTAACGCAACGTCAACATAACACAGCGGTTATAGAAATAAAATTAGAATGCCAGTAATTCGAATTAAAATTGTATTAAAGTTACACACGACCCACAACATAAATAACAAAGAGGATAGGCTCAGGAACAGATAAAAAAAAAAATCCATCTGACGTTGCAGCACAGATAGGGTACGGTGCGTAGAAGAAGATAACTTCTTCTCCGCCATTGCATTTTGCATCTCGCCCACTCCCTAGAGGTAGTTCACACACCCTGAGGGGTGGGCGCACCACACTTTGGGAATCCCTGGTCTATGGTTAGCAGTTAGCAGAGCCTTGACGTGTGCATCAGTGTAATCAGCGTACCAAGAAATCGTGCACCAACAAAAGTTCCACAATGTTTGGAACGCAAACTTCTATGAGAGACAAGAGACAATTAATAATGTCACTCGCCACCAAGTGGTCAAGGGTGTGAATTGCAATCTGTCAAAATGACGGACTGCTTCAGATTTTTCTGTCATATTTAAAAAAAAAAAAAAAAACGGTCAATGACGGAAAATATTTGGTTAACGCGACCCTTGGTGTTATGTTAGTCTAGAACATTTATACGTTGCAACTCCAACAGCCAATTAATCAAATCAGTCTCATAAATTATACTAATTTGTCAATTTGGATTTCTGATTAATAATTAACTTAATAACTATAACCAAAATTACCACATTAACAACTAGCAAAAGGTGAAGGAATTTGGAGTTCTCTTTCGTCTCAATACTATCTCTCCACTCCACTCCTCCCCTGCATGTCAGGGTACATGGATACTTCTTTACGACACACCAGCTCGCCCGCTCACGCCCCCAGGTTTACCCTATAAAGCACCTGTGCTGAAGTGAAATCAGTCATTGTTTGATCTCCACCTCAGTCAGGGTGCAGAATTATAATCTAAGAAAGAGAAAGTAAAGATTGTTACAGCAGGTATCCACTTACCTTATCGGAGGTGTCTGTCTACGGGCAGCCACCCCGGATGCTGATCCTTTCCTTTGTTTCATTCATTGTTATGCGCTATCACCGGTGGCTTACCCCGGTGCTGGTGCTTCTCCAAAAAGAGGAGTGAAAGATACAGCTACGACGGCTATTCCTTTACCGGCATATTGCTTGCGGCCCACGAGCCGACGCGTCCAATAGGAAATAAGCTGAGCACGGGCGACACCGGCGTATTGCTAGCATCTCGCCGCGTATCTATAATATATATATATATTAAAAAAACGGTATCTGTGTCATCCTCATCCTCAAGCTCGGGTCACTGCCCCGAGTACTCCTACTGCCACGGGGACCACGCTCACTTTGACCTTCCACATCTGCTCCAGCTGTTCTTTCAACCCTTGGTACTTTTCAACCTTTTCGTGTTCCTTCTTTCTGATGTTGGCATCTGCTGGTATTGCCACATCTATCACCACCACCTTCTTCTGCTCTTTGTCTACCACCACCATGTCCGGTTGATTGGCCAGGACCTGTTTGTCAGTCTGGAAGCTGAAGTCCCACAGCACCTTGTCCTGTTGTTCTCAGCCACCTTCTGTGGTGCGGCCCATTGGGACTTGGGTACTTCTATTCCATACTGGGTACAGATGTTCCTGTACACTATCCCAGCCACTTGGTTGTGTCTCTCCACATGTACGCTGACCCGGCTAGCATCTTACACCCTGCTATTATGTGCTGGACTGTCTCAGGGGCATCTTTGCAAAGTCTGCACCTTGGATCTGATCTACTCTTGTAGATCATGGCCTCTATGGCTCTTGTAGCTGGGGCCTGTTTTTGTGCTGCCATGATCAGTGCCTCTGTGCTGTCTCTGAGTCCAGCCTTTTCCAGCCATTGGTAGATCTTCTCGATATCAGCCACTTCTTCAATTTGGCGGTGGTACATGCCGTGTAGGGGCTTGTCCCTCCAGGTGATCGGCTCCTCTTCCTCTGCACTCTTATCGGATTTCAGTTGCCTGAGACATTCACTTGGCAGTTCGTCCTTTGTGGCCATCTTTCTGATGTACTCTTGGATTTTTGATGTTTCATCCTGGATAGTGGCCTTGATGCTCACTAGTCCTCGGCCTCCCTCCTTCCGCTTAGTGTATAGTCTCAGGGTGCTGGATTTTGGGTGAAACCCACCCTGCATGGTGAGGAGCTTTCTTGTCTTGATGTCTGTGGCTTCTATCTCCTCCTTTGGCCAGCTAATGATCTCAGCAGGGTATCTGATGACTGGTATTGCGCACATGTTGATGGCTTGGATCTTGTTCCTGACATTTAGCTGACTTTTCAGAACCTGCCTCACTCTCTGGAGGTATTTGGTCATGGTCGACTTCCTTGTGGCTTCCTCATGATTTCCGCCTGTGGGATACCAAGGTTCTTGTAGCTGTCTTGGATATCACCTATGTTGCCCTCTGGTAGGTTGACCCCTTCAGTTCTGATGCCTCTTCCTTCAGTTAGAGCCATTTTCTTGCCTCTTTTTGAGACCATCCGGCCACACTTGTCCAATCCGAATGACATCCCTATGTCGTTGCTGTAAATCCTGGTGGTGTGGATCAGTGAGTCTATTTCTCGCTCATTCCTGGCATACAGCTTGATGTCATCCATGTAGAGCAGGTGGCTAATTGTTGCTCCACTTCAAAATTGGTACCCGTAACCACTCTTTGTGATGATCTGACTCAGGGGTTCAGGCCTATGCAGAACAGCAGTGGTGGTAGTGCATCTCCTTGGTATATGCTGCATTTAATGTTGACTTGGGCAGTTGGCTTTGAGTTGGCCTCTAGGGTTGTCTTCCACATTCCCATCGAGTTCTGGATGAAGGCACTTAGGTTTCTGTTGATCTTATACAGTTCCAGACATTCCAGTATCCATATGTGTGGCATTGAGTCATAAGCTTTCTTGTAGTCAATCCAGGCGGTGCACAGGTTGGCCTGTCTGCTCTTATAGTCTCGGGTGACTGCTCTATCGACCAGTAGCTGGTGCTTGGCTCCTCTGGTGTTGCTACCATTTCGCTTCTGAGCCCCACTCATGTATTGAGCCACGTGCTTACTCATCTTAGCCGCAATGATGCCTGACAGGGCCTTCCATGTTGTGGAGAGACATGTTATTGGCCGGTATTGGTGGGATAGGCCCCTTCTGGGAGTCCTTCAGGATTAGGACTATCCTACCCTGGGTTAGCCACTATGGGTGGGACCCATCCCTTAGCAGCTGGTTCATCTGTGCTGCTAGGCCTTCATGGAGTGCTGTTAGCTTCTTCAGCCAGTAGGCATGGATCATATCAGGGCCTGGTGCTGTCCAGCTCTTCATCTTTGACACTCTTTCTTGGATGTCTGCCATTGAGATGGTGATATATATAAACATATATATATATATATATACATAAAAGCAGTATGGAAAGTCAGCAGGGACAAAGGAACACATTAAGTGTGTGCTGTGTCTGGGGCACCAGCGTGCCACCTTATCTAGGGAGGTCCCGGAAAGCTGCATGGACTGTTTTATAATGACTGTGCAGACCAGGGAAGCGCAGCAGTCAGGCCTACTCCTCTCTGATGAAGTTAAGGGTAAAACTGGGAGATTTACTGAGGCCACAGGGGGTCAAGGGGGACATCCAGCCTGGCCAACCACACTGGCCCCTCCCGCTCCTGGGCCTTTGACAGCCTGGCGTCATGCTGACCTCATCCCTCCCCCCGTCCCTGTACTCGAGGAGGAGGACGACGAAGACGACGACGATGACGTCGATGTAAAGACAATCTTCTCTGATGACAATGACGTCCCATGTGGGCAGCAACTGCCAGGTGACACCCGGAAAGGGGAGGTGGCCCACCATTTCGCTGGGGATATTAGCAGGGCAACCAGGGCCCTGCCAGAAAAACCCTCAGCACCCGCCTTTCGGTTTGAGGAGGATGCGGATATGTACCCCATACTGGCCCAGATCCCCCTCCTGCCCGACTTCAAAGACCTAGTTTGCAAACAGTTTGCCACACCAGCTGCCACAACTAGGCCGTCTACTTCATGCAGAAGGCTCTCTGACATGCATCATAACGAGCAGGTCGCCTGTGGGTCGCTTCTGCCACTGGACCCGGCGCTTACTCCACTGGTCTCTCCCTCCAGCTCTGTTTTCGGCAGAGCCACCTGCCCTAGCAATTGCAGGGTTATGGACGGCCTTCTTGCCAAGCTGCACAGAGCCATGGCTACTCAGACCGGCTGGCTAACACTGGAGCGATCATGTCACTGAACGTCTGCCAGCTGTCTCGTCAGCTACAGACGGTTCAGGGGGATCTGGTGTTGTGGGCGAGCTTCAGACAGCTTCCTCATGCCTCAGTTATGAAGGAGCAGGTGGAGACTGCAGGCAAATCTCTGGCATCCCATTGGATGGTCAGTCGCCACTTGTGGCTGTCTCAGTCCCACACTGCAAAAAACAAAATCTTACCAAGTATATTTGCAATTTTTGCTTGACAATAGGCAAAAAAAATCTGCCAATGGAACTAGTGAAAATGGCTCTGTTTTAAGATGTATTGTCTTAAAACAAGTACAGTACAGCTCCAGCAGCGGGATCGGGACTGCCTGTGCAGTCCCGGAAATGGTCTTTAGATTTCTTCTTAAGACAATTTGTAAACAGCACTCAAGCTTTATGCACATGCTCCGCCTCTTCCTCTCTGTTTTTGGTGAATTTCTGAAACTGAAATAGTGCCACCTGTAGGCCTGGAATATGAAGTAGCGTTTCGAGTTCTTGAAACGATGCCAGGGAAAATGGATGCGTAAAAGTTCGTTTTCGTATGTGTGGATGAAGCCTAAAGGTGCAGTGTACTTATTTTCTTAATAAAAATAAAAACAAGGATGAATAGAGCTTTTAACACTGTAGCAACAATTAATATGACTTAGATCACTTTGACTTGGTCACTGCAAAAGCTCGCAAGCCAAAAAATTGTGGGCACCCCTGATCTAGGATGTGGTAATACCACCACTGCTAAAGCAGCACTTTTCAACTAAACATGGCAACCTCTGTAACTAAACAAATTACTGAAAAAGCACTACCTGCCAATTAACATGGACAGTCCTACACACCATCCAATAATACAATTAATAATACTGTGTAGCCAAAACTACAGCATTCTAGCTTGTGATCTACATACAAACTGGTTTGTTATCCTTCATTCCCACCCTCCTTAGTAGGATTTTAACAGAATACTTTACATAACTAATGGTCTTGTCTTTTAGGTTTGGCAGGATTTGCTCGACTGTGTGCTGGTGACCAGTATGAGGTTTGTCTCTCTATTATCTATTACTGTGTGTGACAAACATAACTTTGACAGCCTAGTTTTAAGTAAAACTATATACATATCTCTTGTCCTCCATGATCTTTTTCATTCCCCGCAATAAATGAACAAATTCACATATGATATACAGTGCATAAATGGTATATATTTCATGTTACTGCCAGATAAATGCATACAGTATGTAAAACCACATGTACATCAGATAGTAACCTGTGCACTGTTAACCGCAAAATAATTCTAATAGTAAATAATAAAAATAAATTATATAAATTACAGATAATTAGACCTGTATAAATAAAGAGCAACAAAGCATACACCCATAGTGTCTTTAGTAGTCAGGCTTGAGCATGCATGTTTATGTTCAAGATGGAACACATGAGAATAAGTTAGGTTTGTCATTAGAGCCACAAAATATTATCCTATATTGTTTTCCTGAGAAGCTACTCTCCATAGTGTAGACCACAATATACGAGTGTACTGCTCATGGCACACTACAAGGTGTTTACCAGCACATCACATAAACTCATTGCTATGTTGTATTATACAACTTATTAGCATTCTCTATTTCATTCTTGATTCTTGATTCTGAAACCCATCCTGCAACCCCCATTACAACCAGGAAGGCAATGGTGGCAAGGAAAAACTCCCTTTTAAGAGGAAGAAACCTTGAGCAGTGTGAGTGTGAATGGTTGTTTGTGTCTCTGTGTTAGCGACCCGTCCAAGGTGTACCGTACCTCTCGCCCAATGACAGCTGGGATAGTCTCTAGCAGACCCCACAACCCTTAATAGGAACAAGCGTTACAGAAGATGAATGAATGAATGAAACCTTGAGCAGAACTCAGCTCATGATACAAATACCTACAAATCATAGGCAACATAGTTCTACTGCAACATGTATCTGGTTAAGAGAGAGATTTTAGAAGAAGGAGGATTCCATTTGCTCGATACATGTAGGCACAACTTGTTGGTCTCTAATAGAAAAGACAGGGAAAATTTCATACCACCATATAAACACTTCAATTCAAAATCTTCCCTGACACCACTGGAATGCTGAGGTAAAGCATATGGACGTGGAAGGTAATTTTGTAGCTGTTGATAATCAGATAAGCTGTTGATGTACACAGGCTGGAACAGGCTCAACTGGTCTTATTAACACATTTAAAAACAAAACACATGGGTTAATACAAACAGCAGCAAGAGATTCTTTGTGTTTGTACAAAAACAGAAAAAAATGCTCAGTAAGATAAAGCAGTGCAAAGTTATCTCAGATGTCTTGACCTTATAAACAATGTTAGGAATGCATTCATTAAATGTGGAATGAGAAATATATACGTCACAATGAGTCATTTACAATAATTAACAGGTTAGAAATATTACATATGTTCAGTCTTTATTTCTCAACAATAGCTATCGGCAGCATGTGATGAGCATGTCTGTACAAGTACAAGGTAGTCAAATTAAACATTACAATTACTACTATAAGTGTTTCAGGCATTCATAGTTCTGGAGCCAGAAGGCACCAGGCTCAGAAGAACTCCAACTTCAAAGCCTTGTCTTTCTGATGCCCATGTATACACACTAGAGGTCGACCGATAGTGGATTTTTGAATGCCGATATTATACCGATAGTTTGGAGCAGGAAAAAACCGATAACCGATTAATCGGCCGATAACCCCCCCCCCCCCAAAAAAAAGAAAAAAAATCAACACAACAAGATGCAAATTAATGTAAATTAACTCAATAGGCTATAGCTAATGGATAAAAATGTATTAATATATTTTTTTAAATAATAACATAATAGCTGTGATTGAACTGTGATTTTCTCATCCTCCCATAGTCAGGCTGCAACCACTAACCAGCTATAGGGATGGTATGCTAGTATTTTTTCTTTATCTTATCCATACTCTAAACAGTCTTGTTCTTTCGTAAAACTAAAGAATTTACAAGAAATTCCCAAATTTTAAGATTCATGACAAACTAAGATGAAGAGACTACACACAGACAGCTTTCATTTTAGCCTGTTAACAAGCTAACTGTTGTTAGCTTAACAAGCTCATGTAGGCTAAATCATGCCGGTGGAGATGTGGCTGTTTATGCTGAAATATGATGCACGTTTATGCTTGTTGAGTGGTACTTATTGTAAAATGATCGAGGGTAGGCTTACTCCGTTGATATTTACTTTAATAACAGCGCAAACATCTAAACAAACCGGCATAAGAAGAGCGTCCTCGTAACCCCAGGCAACAACACATTAACTGCTCCGCGCTACAATGTTCCAGTTGCTGTGGCAACATTAGTTCCGTTATAACTATAATATGACATCTCCCCCTTCTAAGTTATCCTCAATAACATAAATGCAATAAACACATAGAGTAACAGCCAGAAAATATTTCATATTCAAACATGTATCCTTAGCATGTTGTAAATTCTATTTCTATAATAAATACATTTACCCTGAAAACATTTCCCTTCTATCTAAGGTAATCCACACAAGATGCCATAAATTGTAATAATAATAATAATAGATATCAAACTCGAAATGCTATTTACTTAACTCATCTGTAAATTACTAAATCAAATATTATTACATTAAACTTAACCAAGGCACTTTCGCAATCACAAGATGATTTTCAGTTTACATATTTCATTCTTTCTTTCTCTCTCTCTTTTTGTCTTTCTGTTTTCCCAATCCCCCCAAAGGCCATATGGTTGACACATCAGTGTCTGTCTACAGGACTAGCCTGTTGACTGGTCTGCACAGTCGTCCAGCTCTGGTTCGATACTGTCCTGATGTCTGTGCAGGGGTGTGTGTGTGTCTTGTGAGTTCCTTCGGACTAGAAGAAACAGTCTCTGGAGTGATAACAGTTCCTTGCTGGGAAATCACTCCTGTACTCTCAGCTGATGAAAGTAGTGTGTCTTGGGCAGGTTGTGAAGAAAGATCTGCCCGGAGATGGCGGCGGTTCCGCCTCAACACTGCTCCTTGTGATGTGTTGATGGTGTATGACCTTGGAGTCACACACTCTTTTGAAACGACTGCTGGTGTCACCCAGGCCCTTTCCTGATCCAGCTTGGTGAGGACTGTGTCTCCAGCTCATAGTGGTGGAAGAGGTCTGGCTCCATGTCTGCGATTGTAGTAGAAAGCTTGTTTTGCCTTCTCACCAGCATCTTTCTGTTTAACAGTCTTTCTGTTGGGCCATTTAGGTTGAAGGTTCTTCTCTAATGTGGGGAGTGTTGTTCTGATCTTTCTCCCCATTAACAGTTCTGCTGGACTGACTCCCGTAGTGGCACAGGGAGTTGATCTGTAGCACATGAGGGCTATTACTGGGTCTTCTTGTCGGAGGATTCTCTTTGCAGTCTGTACTGCTCTCTCCGCATGACCGTTTCCTTGAGGATGGTGAGGACTAGACGTGATGTGTTTGAAGTCTAGCTGTCTTGCCAGCTCCTGGAATTCTGCGCTGGAGAATTGAGGACCATTGTCACTCATCACCTCATCCGGGATCCCAAACCTTGCAAAGGTTGCTTTAAGTCTCTGAATGACTTGAGCGCTTGTTGTGGACGGTAGGTGCAGCACCTCGAGGAACCGTGAGTAATAATCTGATATTACCAGGTAGTGGTTTTTGTTGTGCTCACAGAGGTCAAGAGCAATTCTCTTCCATGGACGATCAGGCAGTGGTGTAGAGATGAGTGGCTCTTTCTGTTGGGCCCGCTTTTGCTCATGGCATGAGTGGCATGACATCACTGTGTTCTTGAGTTCTGCAGAGAGTCCTGGCCACCAGACCGAAGATTTTGCTCTGTCTCTACACTTTGTTAGCCCCTGATGTCCATCATGTATTTTCTGAATGATGTCGGCTCTCTCTGACTGTGGAATGACGATCCTGCTTCCACGTATGAGCAAACCATCAGCCTCTGATAGCTCATTTTTCACCTTCATGTACACTCTGACGTTTGGTGGTGCATTTCCACTGTATTCTGGCCATCCGCTTCTTACGAATTTGATGACAGACTGCAGCTCGCTGTCAGCTGCAGTGGCCATTTTGATGCTTTCCATCCTGCTTGGAGATGCTGGGATGCCTTGTACCACCGAAGCTACATAACACTCCACCTCGCTGTGTGTGTCAGTTTCTTCTTTTGTGTAAGTCTGTGGGCTTCGGGACAAGGCATCAGCGACGAGGAGAGTTTTTCCTGGCACATATACAGCAACTGGTTTGTACCTCATCAGCCGCATCAGAAGACGCTGACATCTCAAGGGAACATTATCGATGCTCTGGCTGTTGATGAGTGGCACCAATGGCTTATGATCAGTCTCAAGCCTGAATTCATCTAGGCCACACAGATACTTGTCGAACTTTTCACAAGCCCACACGCCAGCCAGACACTCCTTCTCTATCTGGGCATAGCGTGTTTCAGCTTCTGAGAGACGTCTGGAGCAGTAGGCTACTGGCTTCTACTCTTCTCCGTGGAGCTGAAGCAGCACAGCTCCCAGTCCATAACTACTGGCGTCTGCAGATACAGCTGTAGGCCTTGTGACATCATAAAAGGAAAGAACAGGTGCTTTTGTCAGCATTCTTTTAATGTCCTCAAAAGCTGCCTGCTGTGAGTGTCCCCAGGTCCAGATGTTCTTGCTCTTTAGCAGCTCATACAACGGCTGTCCCACCGCTGCAAGGGCTGGGACGAACCTCCCCAGGTAATTCACCATGCCGAGGACTCTTTTAAGCTCCTGCACATTTTCAGGCGGTGGCAACAGGTGAATAGCCTCCACTTTGTCAGGGTCCGGTCTGACTCCTGACTGGTCGATGAGATGACCCAGGAAGCGTAGCTGGCTCTGTCTGAGGGAGCATTTCTCCTTGTTGAGTTTCAACCCTGCCGACTCAACACGCTGCAGCACCTTCTCCAGTCAGGCATCATGTAGCTCCATTGAGGTCCCATAGATGAGGATGTCATCCATGAAGACTGCCACGCCTTCCAGTCCTTCTAAAGTCTCCAGCATCTTGCGCTGGAAGATCTCCGGTGCACTTGTTATGCCAAAAGGTAGTCTTTTGAAACAGTATCTGCCAAAAGGTGTTATAAATGTTGTCAGCTTGCAGCTGTCTGGATGCAGAGGGATCTGCCAGAATCCGCTGGCAGCATCAAGGGAAGAAAACACAGTTGCGCCGCTCAGCTTGGCTGTTATCTCGTCTGGAGTTGGTAGGATGTAGCGTTCTCTTTTGACTGACCTGTTTAGCTTTGTCAGGTCAACGCAGATTCGGGCTGTGCCTGTGTTCTTCTTCAGGACTGGTACCATGGGAGCGCACCATTCAGTAGGTTGTATCACTCGCTCGATGACACCATCCTTCTCCATCCTCTGTATTTCTTCTTTCACTTTCTCTAACATGGGAAAGGGCACACGACGTGCAGTGTGCACAGCATATGGTACAGCATCTTCTCTTAGCTGGATTTTGACTGGTTCAGTTTTTAGAGTAGCATGCTCACTGTGGGTTAGATGGCTGCTGATGCATTTTAACTCATCTACTCGCCTCACCAGGTTCATCCTCACTGACAGGGCCCGGCTGAGGAGATTGTTGACTCTACGTCCACGTACTATGTAGGCTGTGAATAGATAGTCTTTACCTTTGTGGCTGGCTGTTGCGTTGAAGCGGCCCAGACACAACAGCTCACCTCCAGGGCTGTCAGAGGAATGTCAGGTGGGTCCAGTGCTCTCTCAGGGGTGAGTGTGTGAAATGTGTCCTCACTTATGACAGTGACATCAGCTCCCGTGTCAATCTTGAATTCTACTGGACAGGAATCCACTTGAAGTTGCACAGTCCACTGTTCACTTTTTTCATTAGCATCACACACTGAACCCAGGAAATAAGAGGTCTGCCCAGCTCTCTCAGTCTCTGTGACCTCATTCACTGACCTGCTGCGACATACTCTGGCCCAGTGTCCCATTCTGTGACAGTTGTGGCAGGTAGCTCTTTCTGCAGGACACTTCTCATCTCTATTATGCTGTGTTTTCCCACATTTGCCACATTTCTTCTCATTTCCCCCCCATTTTCTGTCCTTTGACTTGCCTTGTTGACGCTGTTGTGGTTTCCAATTCGTGCTTTTGCAACCTACGGGTCCTACAGTACCCGAGAGGACCCGGCGATTGGCGGTCACAGCTGTCAATCACCGCCGCCCTCCCCTTTCCCCCCTTCCCGACTCCAATGCGAGGCTAGGCCAGGGGTGGGGGCTGGCAGCGGCCGCAGCCGCAGCCGGAACCAGGTAGAAGAAGACTACGTTTAGGTAAGAAACAGAAAGTAATAGCTTATAAAAACAAGTCTTAAGACAACTTGTATTAAATCATAAAGCAACTCGGGCATTTCGGGTCCACGGGTTTTTAAGGGTTCGGTTCGGTTTCGGAACTCGTATTTACAATAATGGCTCGGGGCCATTCGGGTCCGGGTCGAATTTTCACGGGTCCATTTGGGTTCGGGTCCGTCAAATTGGACCCGTGAAGACCTCTACTACAGCCCCTCCCCTACACACTCGCAAAGAAAAACAAAAAAAACCCAAAAATATATATATATGTATATAAAAAAGATCTCACTGATCATAAAAAAATTAAAGTTAAAATAACTATAAGCTTGATCAAAAAGGAAAGTCTTAAGCCTGACCTTAAAAATAGAGAGAGTGTCTGCTTCCCGAACCCAAACTGGGAGCTGGTTCCACAGGAGAGGAGCCTGATAGCTGAAAGCTCTTCCTCCCATTCTACTTTTTGAAATTCTAGGAACCAAAGTGGAAGGGAAAACCATTCTGCCTGCCAGCTCAAACACCTGAGTTAGACCCATTGCTTCAGAAGATGACCTTCACAATAGCTCAAACTGGAGTAACAGATACCAAGCGTACCCACCATCTGCGTCAACATTCAAACATTACGAATCTTACATGAACAAATCTTGCAGTACGTTCGTGAATCATGAGTGGCAGTACGAATGTGAATCGCCAAGCTAACTCAGCTCTCTGTGTGTAGCGAGTGACACAGCTCTATAACAGCAGCATGTTCACTAAACATGAACTGAACTGAGAAAAGAACGAATCAGTTCATGAAGTGATTCCATTCAGGAAGTTTAGTCAAAAGATTTGTTCATTGGAACGGATCATTCGCGAACGACACAACACTAATCAGAACTGAACCGCAGGTGTTTTGCATGTGTAGCAGCCGTTTTTTCTGCATTGTGTTATGTAGTTAGGAAGTGAGATGCACACTGGGGTTGAGCATCTATGGGAATTTAATCTTCAGAATAAAGAAAAACACAGGCGTAACACACCGAGCCACACTGCAACTCTCCACTACTCAGCCCCGAGCACACACAGCTCTATTTGTATATTACACAAAATATACAGTATAGCGCATACTGTATTAAAATTAATGTGAAGATACAGTGCACCGTGTAAAACTAAATCCAACATACGTACAATCAGGATTCAAAGAGCAATGAAAATGCATTAAATCTCTCCCACACATCTTCCACAATCTAAAAGAATTAAATTATTTCACCCACACTAGCTCAGTTTTATAGTGCAAAAATTTCAAATGAACTGAATTAGACAACTCATACATTGGGAATAAAGAAAAAAACGCACAGAGCCACACTGCAACTCTCCATCACTCTACAAAAAATGTAAATTAAAATTCACCCAACCACGATAAAACATTACATTACATATGAAATAACACATTACAAAGTCCTAGCATGCAGAGCACAACCTCATGACATCAGCATGGAAAAGAGAGAAACAGGGATGGAGAGAGCGCCTCATAAAGTGACTCAACAGCCACAAGCACACACATAGCTCTATGACATTTTGACTGTGCTATGTGGTGCAACGCCAAAACAACACCCCAGGGGAACAAATTTGGCATACAATTGTAGCTTTCTTTTCTTTCTTTTTTTACAGGAGAAAAAAAATGGGGGAAATTCACAACACAAAATAAAGATTTTAGGGAAAATAAATAAACAAAACATAATAAGAAATTTTGACTTGGCTACACATGTGTCAAGCAGGTACGTCCATTAGCTCCTCCTCCTAACTTTACTGACAAACTCTTTAGAGTCTCATGGTTGCCTTGGCAGCCGCTCAGCCTATCGGTACAGCAGCGCGGTGCTTGGAAGTTCATACGGTTGACCAACAATACTAAAATATGTTAACAAAGATTCTGACACAAAGATGTAGTAATGATATACCAGTTAGCAGCGTTACTACATCTTTGTTACCACTTAGCAGACCATTTAGCAGACAACGGGCTAAATCAGGGGAGTGTTCAGTTGGGCGGGTGTTTTTTACACACTGGGCGAGAGGCAGGGGTACACCGTGGACAGGTCGCCAGTCCATTGCAGGGCTAACACAGAGAGACAGACAACCATTCACACCCACACGCACACCTACGGCTAATTTAGAATCACCAGTTAACCTAATGAGCATGTCTTTGGATGGTGAGAGGAAACCAGAGGACCCGGAGAGAACCCACACAGACACAGGGAGAACTTGCAAACTCCACGCAGAAAGGCCAGCCGGCCCATGGATTCGAACCGGTGACCTTCTCGCTGTGAGGCATCAGTGCTAAGTGTACATTACGCTCAGAAGAAAAAAATAAATAAATCTAATTGACATATTTAAACATAAAGTAACACAATTGTTACTTTCCCTGGTAATTACTTTCATAGAGGCGTAATTCAGTTAATTTCATAGTGGCGTAATTCGTAATTCAGCCCCATCCCTACCCCAACCAAATTCACGCCATTGCCGCCAAAATCTCACTCTGAACTCAGTTAAAAACTCAAGAGCCCTGCTGTGAGCCTACTTTTCCACAGTAGCACACACAGCTAACAGAAAGCTTACTAAAATATGCATGACAACACCACTGCAGCTAAATACCAGTCTGGTGGTATACATGCTAACATACAGACACACTGAAAGTGACCAAATAACAGCAGCATGTTTAACACTACATTAGTGTGCTAACTTAGCAAAAAAAAAAAAAAAAGGTCTATCCAGATGATCTGTCCAGAACAAATGACAAGCTTTATGGGGGCCGGACAGAGTCAGCCAAAGGGTCGTATACAGCAGCATAATTACAACAATAAGTCCATTTCAATAAAGATGATATTTAAATGAAATGGGTGGGACTTGAAACAGAGGGACCCATATGTACAAAATGTGATTGGCTATCAGCATAGGCAGTGATACGTGAACACAGGTATAGCCTATCACAACAATGGCCGTCCGACCCAGCCCCTCAGCGGACAACAACACTGTTGGCCATTGCAACAGACTTTTTTCCCCCTTTCCTTTTCTTTTTCTCAGGGCCTGGCCCACTGGGGAAATCCCCAGTGTCCCCGTACGCCAGTCCGCCTTTGGATGTATATAATTTTTCTGTATAATTATTTTTGAATAAATGCTTTTTATTATATAAGCTGGTCTGTTTAATGTTGCACAATATGAAATGGTTCCAACCTCCAAACTCCTACTCCAAAGAACTCCAAAGTCATATTTTTTTTCTAGTTATAATTTAATAATTAATCATGTTTTGAAAGTTACAGTTAGGCCCAGAAATATTTGGACAGTGACACAATCTTCATGATTTGGGCTCTGCATGCCATCACATTGGGTTTGAAACGAAACAACTACAACAGAATTAAAGTGCAGACTTTAAGGTTTAATTCAAGGGGTTGAACAAAAATATATGATTAAACATGTAGGAATTGTAGCTATTTTTATACAAATGCTCCTCATTTGAGGGGCTCAAAAGTAATTGGACAAATAAACATAACCCTAAGTAAAATGTTACTTTTCAATATTTTGTTGAGAATCGTTTGCAGGCAATGACTGTCTGAAGTCTGGAACGCATGGGCATCACCAAATGCTGGGTTTCCTCCTCTGTGATGCTTTACCAGACCTTTACTGCAGCTGTTGCTTGTTTGTGGGTCTTTCTGCCATAAGTTTTGTCTTGAGCAAGTGAAATGAATGCTCGATTGGGTTGAGATCTTGTGACTGACTTAGCCATTGCAGAATATTCCACTTCTTTGCTTTAAAAAACTCCTGGATTTCTTTTGCATCATTGTTCATCTGTACTGTGAAGCACCATCCAATCAATTTGGCTGCATTTGGCTGAATCTGAGCAGAAAGTATAACCCTATACACTTCAGAATTCATCCGGCTGCTTCTGTCTTTTGTCACATCAACAATAAATGCAAGTGACCCAGTGTCATTGGAAGCCATGTATGCCCATGCCATCACACTGCCTCTACCATGTTCTACAGAGGATGTGATGTGCTTTATCATGAGCTGTTCCAATTCTTCTCCAAACTTTCTTCTTCCCATCATTCTGGTACAGGTTGATCTTAGTCTTATCTGTCCAAAGAATGTTGTTCCAGAACTGGGATGGCTTTTTCAGGTGTTTTTTGGCAAAGTCAATTCTGGCCTTTCTATTTTTTAGGCTGATGAATGGTTTGCACCTTGTGGCGAATCGTTTGTATTTACTCTCATGAAGTCTTCTCTTTATGGTAGACTTAGATACTGATACACCTAGTTCCTGGACAGTGTTCTTCACTTGAGTGGATGTTGTGAAGGGGTTTTTCTTCACCATGGAAAGGATTCTGCGATCATCCACCACTGTTGTCTTCCTTGGACGTCCAGGCCTTTTTGAGTTCCCAAGCTCACCAGTGCACTCTTTTTTTCTCTAGAATGTACCAAACTGTTGATTTGGCCTCTCCTAACATTTCTGCTCTCTCTGATGGATTTCTTCTTTTTTTTCCAGCCTCAGGATGGTCTGTTTCACCTACATTGAGAGCTCCTTTGACCGAATGTTGTGTGTTCACAGCAACAGCTTCCAAATGCAAACACCACACCTGGAATCAACTCCAGACCTTTTAACTGCTTGATTAACGAGGGAAGAGCCCATGCAGCCTTGTTATTTTATTTTTGCAGCCTTCTGAGTCAATTGTCCAATTACATTTGGTCCCTTGAAAAAGAGGAGGTTACGTATTAAAGAGCTGTAATTCCTTGCTCCAATTTGGATGTGAATACTCTCACATTACAGCTGAGAGTCTGCACTTTAAGCCCATATTGATTATATAATTGTATCCTGCATATGTTTTCGTAAACAGCTAAAATAACAAAACTTGTGTCACTGTCCAAATATTTTTGGGCCTAACTGTATGTACATTTCAAGAGACTGTACTTGTTATCTAAGTATTGCTCCCTATTAACAGAATAGTGTCGTAATGAATAACCATAATTACTCTAATAATAACCATATTTACTCTAAAGACCAACAACAACCAATAACATTGTGTCTCACTTGGTGCACGGTGCATTGTTTTTTGTTGCATTGGAAAATTGACAAAAGTGTTGCTTGGAAAGTTGTTCTCAATTTTACCATCACATCAATGCAAGCAAAGAAAAGTAACAAACTCATAAAGCTAGACCATTGAAGCCTGGGACATGTATGTGTACATTTAAACTGCATGTGCATGATTCCTGCATGAGGTCCATTATATTTCATAATTCAATTCAATTCAATTCAGCTTTATTTATATAGCGTCAATAACAATACAAATCGTCTCAAGACGCTTTACAAGACCCGGCCTGAAACCCCCAGAGCAAGTCTGAAGGCGACAGTGGCAAGGAAAAACTCCCTTTTAACAGGAAGAAACCTTGAGCAGAACCCAGCTCATATGGAGGGACCCATCTGCCTAAGGCCAGCCGGGTACAGACAGAGAAAGAGAACAGCAAGATAAACATACATCTGTCATAGATAGATAGATAGACAACTTTATTAATCCTTTTGGGAGGTTCCCGCAGGGAAATTGACATCTCCATCGCATAACACTGTCAGACATACATGTAGGAAAACAGTACAGTAACCCAAATACCAAAACACCCAGTAAAGAATAATAGATAAATAATAAGAATAAATACTGTGACTGTACATAGATGGTTGTTGCATAAATAGACAGATGCCGGGTATTTATATTGCACATTACTGTTGTAGATTAAGTTAAAAAAGTCATTCAGGCCCTTCCTTTTTTGTCCTCCTCCCCCCAAGTGAGTGGTGGTTGAACAGTTTTATGGCACGGGGAACAAAGGAGTTCCTCAGTCTGTTGGTCCTGCACCTCGGGAGGAGCATCCTCCCACTGAAGGTGCTTCTCTGGCTGCTGATCATTGTGTGCAGAGGGTGGTATCAGATGTGTGTATCATAGATACACACATCTGACTAAAGCATACAGGTGGGATGCTATGGTACAAACTAATGATGTTACATGACAGTTAGAAAATGTAAGGGGAATCATCAGCAGGTTGGAGAATCGTTCATTCAGGCAGGAGTGGATAACAGCAGGATTCCATGGAGACTGGGCAGAATGATGAGACCACAACAACAGATGTAGTATGGAGCTCCACAGGAAACACTCAACTCCAGGCCAGAGATACTCGGAAGAAGGGAGAGCAGCAGTAAACATTCTACATAGTAATAGCACAGAATTGCATGACTAGTAGCAGATAGGAATTTAGAGGGCAGGAGCTCTGTGCCAGAGAAAAGAAAGTGGAGGACACGAGAGTGGAGAGAGAAGAAGGAAGAATGTTTGTTGCATTGTCCCCCAGCAGCCTAGGCCTATAACAGCATAACTAAGGAATGGTTTAGTCCAGCCCTAACTATAAGCTTGATCAAAAAGGAAAGTCTTAAGCCTGACCTTAAAAATAGAGAGAGTGTCTGCTTCCCGAACCCAAACTGGGAGCTGGTTCCACAGGAGAGGAGCCTGAAAGCTGAAAGCTCTACCTCCCATTCTACTTTTTGAAATTCTAGGAACCACAAGTAGGCCTGCACTTTCAGACCGAAGTGATCTGTTGGGATGATATGGTACAATGAGGTCTTTAAGATATGATGGAGCTAGGCCTTTGAGGGCCTTGTATGTAAGGAGGAGGATTTTAAATTATATTCTAGACTTTAAGGGGAGCCAGTGAAGAGAAGCTAAAACTGGAGTAATATGATCTCTCTTGCTGATTCCTGTCAATGCTCTTGCTGCGGCATTTTGAATCAGTTGGAGGCTTTTTAAAGAGTTATTTGGACAGCCAGACAGTAATGAATTACAATAATCCAGTCTGGAAGACTAGTTTCTCAGCGTCACTCTGAGACAGGATGTTCCTAATTTTGATGATATTACGTAGATGAAAGAAGGCAGTCCTGGTTACTTGCTTAATGTGACATTTAAAGGACATATCCTCATCAAATATAACACCAAGGTTTTTCACAGTAGTACTGGAGGCCAAGGTAATGCCATCCAAGGAAACCACGTGATTAGATAATGAATCTCTGAGATGCTCATAATGTATGTGAATTTGTAGTACCTGCGTAATACTTCCCTCTTTGTTTACAGAAATGCCTTTGTATTTATTGGGATTAGATTTATCTGAGTTCTGAAAATTATCAAAATAAGTTTAGGATTGTACATGCCTGTGCTGTAACTCCAAGTTTTATTGATTTGCTTTAGGACAACTAATTGGAATGTGTTATAAGTACCCATAAAGTATATCATTCAATTCTAAGATCTAGATATGTTTGAAGGTAAGGGTTAGCAGTAGGCCAGTAGTAGTAATAATTAAGGGTAGAACAAGTCCAGAAAATTAAGTCAATGTAATGTCCTCTAAACCAGTGGTTCTCAACGTTTTTGGTGTCCTGGACCCCCTGCATATTTTTGATCGATGCTGAGGACCCCCCCCCCAAATGCAAATTGATAGAAACTGCATTTTTAATTGCATTATGGCATATTCTCTCTTTGGGGCAAATACGAGCTTTCAGTTGTAACTCCCACAACAAAATAAATCATACACATGCAGTATCTTCTTGGCATAATGTAACACAACAGCGTAGTTATGCAGTTTCCCGAAATTATTTTCCCCGCACCTAAACTCGGACAATTTTTGCATGGAAAAGTTAGCAAAATTAGCACAAATGGAAATATGGATTTGAAATTAAAACCAAATCGTCACCTTAATCAATCATATAATATATATATTAATATTGCATTGTTAAATCTTTTGGTGAGCAGATTCTGTTTTAATTCAGAATGTTTAACAAAATAAATAATATAAACATTATTTACCAGTTCCTGTTTTGACTGAAGGTTTAGATTTACAATCATTTTTTATCTTCACACAGAGAAGATCCCAATTAATGGACTGACGGTACAGTTGACTCAGCATAGAAGAAGAGCAACAGAAGGAAGCAGTGGTTCACTAGCGCCCTCTTCCCTGAGGAAGAAGTACTGGCTGTCTCATCTCGTTGTTTTTCAGTGCGATTTAATGTCAGATAAACAAGACTAAATATGTTACACCCATACATGAAATACAGGATATGGGAGGTTATGACACCTGATAAAATGTACACAACCAATATCTTGATGGCATACAGAGAGTTAGCCACAGGCATGCGCCAACGACACGAGCCTAACGCAGTTTGTGAGAGATTACGAAACCAGAGCCTGAGGCTCGGCTCGCTGCCTCAACTCACGTCGGTGGTCGGTCACACAAGAAATTCGTAAATTCAGCGATTTTGACTAGAAAAATGATTGAATGACGGGAATCATACAGAAATTGCACTTATATCCAACTTATATCAGACCAATGGACAAATAGTATGATTTATTTTATCAATAGTATATTAGTATACTTTATCGTTATTACTTTTCATGATACTAGGTGAGGCACTTTCTCCCCTGACCGCACGTCTGCTTTCTTTTTCGGTGGCCCAGAGTCTGCCAAGTCTGAAACAAGCGGTCTTTTTTTATTTGAGCCATCTCTCCGTGTTGTCAAGTTGAAACGTCGTCGTTATCATCTTCTTCGTTGTAAGAGTAGCATAATTTCAAACGCTAACCTGAACCTTGCAATTGATGAGTTTTACCACATCAGCTTCCTGCAAATGTTTCACAATAAAAGCATTATTAAGAAATTAATGGTGTATGCCAAGTGAAACACTAGGGGGCTCATAATTTGAAAAGAATGCAGATCCTGTTAAGTTTGTATTAACAGCGTCATGCAGTAACTTTAGCAATGCAAGCGGGTGAGGGATCTCTTATTAAAATACAACGAATAACACTTGTGAAACAGATGGAATTACAGGAAAAAAGCCATGTTACCCACTGTAGTTTAGGTAGATAAAGGTCTCAGTCACATTTGAATAAAATAATACTTTTTGTATAAATGTCAAGGGATCTTTTTTAAAACATATTTTAGTTTCACGGACCCCTTGCAATTACACCACGGACCACTAGGGGTCCGCGGACCCCCGGTTGAGAATCACTGCTCTAAACTGACTGATGTGTGATGTATGTGTTCCTGATGTGATGTGTGCATCTGCGTCTGTGTCTGCGTGTGTGTGTGCACTCAGATCTTTATGAAGTATGGTCGGCAGCGGTGGAAGCTCCGGGGAAGAATAGAGATCAATGGCAAGCAAGTGTGGGACAGTGAAGAGATGGTCTTTCTGCCACTCATCAATGAGTTCCTCTGTGTGAAGGTTTGTGTGAACTTATTTCTTTAGACAATAGGAAAGGGAAAGAGGAATTGATTATCTTCTCAACTGCTCTCACTATGTGCTGGAGGGTCTTACAACAGGAAGCGGAGCAATGTTGTTTTTGTTCTCAGTGATGCCTCTTTTGTGTGCCTTAATGAAGTATACAGCAATGCAGTGTGCAAGTTATGTGCAATAACGTTATTATTACTGACTACTGTAGTTTCACAGTGTATAGGTTTCAATCTAAAGGACTGACTCACTGACCCGCTGAATGCACCAGCGCAGATAGCATGAACAAACAACATTTCTTTGATTCTTAGGTAACGGAGCTGAAGAGCCTAGCCAGTCATGTGGTTGTAGGAAGTGTTTCCTGTGAAACTAAGGACCTGTTTGCTGCACTACCCCAAATGGTTGCTGTGGATATTAATGACCTTGGGACTATTAAGCTAAGCCTTGAAGTCACCTGGAAGTAAGTTTTGTCGACCATCCTGTCAGTGTGCTTACATCTGGCTTTTTGAGTACTGTATTCCTTGTTAACAACAAACCTTTGTTTCTTCTTTTAGTCCATTCGATAAGGACGACATGGCTAGTACTGTCAACAAAGCACCATCTGTCAGTAAGAGATTCTCAACTATCTTCAATCAAACTCCACCTGACACACCGACCTTACGTGAACAAGCATTTTATGTGAGTTGTACTATATTCTAGTTGATGTTTTTTTCTAAAAAGCAGTACTTATTTTTAAGTTTCCAAATGCTGCTATTTTAAATCATTAAAAACTAACTTGGTAAAACTAACCAAGACATGAATGACGAGGAACAAAAAACATGGCATGAAAATGGGGCTTGAAACAAGTACAACCTAACAGGGCACACAGGGGAAGGCAGGGGTATATACAGTTGAAACCAGATATTTACATACACTGTGTGAAAAAGACACATAAGCATTTTTTCCTCACTGCCTGGCGTTAAATCAAACTAAACCTCCCCTGTTTTAGGTCAGTTAGGATTACTAAAATTATTTCTATTTGCTAAATGCCACAATAATGAGAGAGAGAATTTGTTAGCTTCTGATAGGTCAACAGACATCATCTGAGTTAATTGGAGGCACACCTGTGGATGTATTTTAAGGCTACACCTCAAACACACTGCTTGTTTGACATCATGGGAAAATCAAAAGAAATTAGCCAAGATATCAGGAAGAGAATTGTGGTGCTCCACAAGACTGATTCATCGTTGGGTACAATTTCCAGATGCTTGAAGGTGCTATGTTCATCTGTTCAAACAATTATACATACGTATAGACACCACCCATCTCCGTGACCACCAGCCACAACTTTTCAGAGTAGTGCAGTTACCGCTTATGGCCACAAGGTGCAAATTTTCACATTTATATTAATTAGGGTTCAAGCAGCGAAGCTGCGAGAAGCCCTATTGTGATTGTTAGTTAGGGTTCAAGCAGCGAAGCTGCGAGAAGCCCTGTTGTGATTCTATGTTTTTAGGGTTCAAGCAGTGAAGCTGCGAGAAGCCCTATAGGGATTGTATGATTTTAGGGTCTTCCGCCATGGGAGTCTATGGCAGCCCATAGAACCGTATGGTAAAAAGTTGTGAAATTTGGCACATAGCTTAAGGCCAGTCTCAATATTTCTTTGACTGGGTTACATGTAAGCACTAAGTACGGTCTAGCGCCACCAACTGGTCAAAGTTTGAAGTACATTTGTGCATGTAACTTTTGAACCGTATGTCCGATTTTTGGAAACAAGGTATCGTTGGAATCCTTGGAAAATGACGATTGCAACGCACCATATGACGTCATAATGCGTCATGATAGATTTTTTGCAATTTACGATTTTGTTGAAAGCGAAACTAAATTTTCAGCGGTCACAAATTTTGTCCGATTCTCACAGAAATTGGCACAGACTGTCTTCTGACCAATGTGCACAAAAGTTACTATCAGGCGTCTGCAGCTTCGAAACCGTTTGGCCGCTACAGCCAATCACAAGTGGCGGCGAAGGCGGCGCTCATATCTCTGCAACGATTTGGTGCACTGTAACCAAATTTGGCAGCTTTGACACTATCAGCACTATTGCAAATGAACTGCTTGAACCCTTCATTGCTGCTTGCAGCTATATTTTATTTATGTTATTATTTTAATGTCTCTGCCATATTACTTTTTTTTTTTTTAAATGGTAGTGTTTCTTTCATATGCACATTTGATTTCAACTTAAGGTACATAAAACAGTGAGTTTTCTTTTCTGTACCAGTTCTTGAATCTGTAAGACTAGATCTCGTCTCGGTATAATTTAAATTAAGACTGTATGTGGATTGTACAATTAAAAATGACATGGGATTACGCAGTTATGTATCTTAAGCTAAATTTAGAACTAAATTACATTTTGAACACACATATACAGTAATGTTATAAGATAAAGATAAGATAAGATAAGATATGTTTTATTAAACCCACGTATGGGAAATTTCCTTGTCGCAGTAGCATGGAATTTGGCAAATATATATACAGACAGCAATGACGACTTTGAAATGGTTAAAAGAAAAAAAGAGTTACACAATACACATTTAAAAAAAATAATATATATATATATATATATACATATATATATATATATATATATACAAAATAAGAATGTTCTGAAAAATGTATCCAGATAAAAAAATGTGTGCAGAAATATAAAGACATTCTGTATACGTATACAGTTATGGTACAGTCAATGGTGGAATAAAAAACTAAATAATTGCTTAAACTATGAGATGGTGAGGCAGTGGTGAGGTAGTTTAGTGCAAAAAAGCAGTGTAAAAGAGCAGATTTATTTATTCATGGAGAAAAGATACTATTTACTCAGGCTGGTGTTGTGCAGCCTGATGGCAGCTGGGATGAAGGACCTGCGGTAGTATTCCTTCTTGCAGCGTGAATGCAGCAGTCTGCTGCTGAAGGAGCTACTGAGGTCTGAGACAGTCTGATGCAGTGGGTGAGAGGGGTTGTCCATGGTTGATGTCAGCTTGGCTAACATCCTCCTCTCACCCACCTCCTCGATGGAGTCCAGAGAGCAGTCCAAGATAGAGCTGGCCCGTCTGACCAGCTTTTTCAGTCCCTTTCTGTCCCTCTCTGAGCTTCCACTGTTCCAGCAGACCACTTAATACAAGATGGCAGAAGCCACCACAGTCGTAAAAAGTCCTTAGCAGTGCCCTGCACACTCCAAAGGACCGCAGTCGTCTAAGCAGGTGGAGATGACTTTGGCCCTTTTTGTACAGGGCGTTAGTGTTGTGTGACCAGTCCAGTTTATTGTTGAGGTGAACACCAGGGTACTTGTATTCCTCCACGACCTCGGTGTCCAAGCCCTGGATGTTCACCAGTGCAGTCAGATGTGGTTTCCTGCTGAAGTCAATCACCACCTCCTTTGTCTTGCTGGCGTTGATGTGCAGGTGGTTCAGTGTTCAGTGTTCAGTTGGCGATTAGCTCCATGTACTCCAGAATGTTTCCCTGAGATACATGCCTGACAATGACTATGTCATCAGAGAATTTATGGGGGTGGCAGCTGTCAGTGTTTTTGCCTGAAGTGCGATGTGTATTGGGTGAAGAGGAAGGGAGCAAGCACAGTACCCTACGGCGATCCTGTGCTGCAGACTACCACATCAGACACACAGTCGCGAAGCCTCACATACTGCGGCCTGTTGGAGAGGTAATCGGTGATCCATGCAGCCAGGCTACTGTTAACTCCAGCTCCTTCCAGCTTCCCCCAAGCAGTGACTGTTGGATGGTGTTGAAGGCACTGGAGAAGTCAATTTGAAGAACATGACATCACAGTGCTACCGGTATTGCCACCATGTTGTTGTGCATCAGATGATGGAGGTGGCCCAGGATGATCCTCTCCATGGTCTTCATCAGATAAAAAGTCAGGACTACAGGCCTGAAGTGGTTCAGCTCACTGGGATGCACAGTTTTGGGAACTTGAACCATGCAGGATGTTTTCCACAGGAGCAGAACTCTCTCCAGACTGATGCTCAAATTGAAGATGTTAAGAAAAATCCCACAGAGTTGATCTGCACAGACCTTGAGGAGTCTGGAGCTGATGCCATCAGGGCCAGTAGCCTTCCTTGGTTTAATCCTCCTTAGCTCCCTTCTCACCTGGTCTGTCGTTATGGAGAAGTTGGAGGAGTGGTGTGAAGAGACCCCTGTTGGGTTAGGTGGAGGTTCGGGTGAGGGGATCTCCCCAGCAGAGAGTAATGGGGGGAGGAGGAGTCTATTTTAATGTAACCCCTTTTTGCTCTTGGTGTATCTGTCCTCTGTCTACAATCCCAGAGAATGCTCTTGAGAAGTAAAAAGACAAATTTTAGATGATTGTTGAATACAACGGGTATCAACTGAAATTGTCTGTGTGTGCGTGCGCGTGTGTTAATCTGTTTATACAGTCACATTTTGTGCTGATATTCCATATATGTTCAGAAATGTCCCCATAAAGAAATAACTTAATATTGAGGTCAAGATAAGCATCAGGGTTGTGCCAGCAGTAGTTATAGATAAAGTTAGAGTCAAACTTAATGCAGTCACCAACATTTTGATTGGTAACTCCAGTTAAATAACATTAATTTTCTTACTTTATTAATACATGTAACTTGTTGCTCACCCATACATTTTTGCCTTTGGTTCGTGTCAGGGCTTATTCCATCTGGCAAAGATTTTATTTTGAACTAGGAAACTGATCTGAAAAAAGTGTTGATAGTTTAGTGTCATAGTTTACCCACTGCTGAGAGAGAACATCAAACATCATTCCTGTGCCCTTTTTTTCCACCTTTTGCCATTTTGATGTGCAGTCTCATGTGCAGCAGCAACACTGGCCACTGCTGGACATCTTCAGAGGCACACTTAGTCAAAGCTCCTCCTGTAATGACAACTCATCAACAAGACCACTTACTTTAGTAAGCCATGTTATAGTATAAACCAGAGAGTAGATATACAAGTCCTACTAGTATATTGATAATTTTCATGTAGATGTAGCATATAATAGTAGTCTCCATTGTTTGTTCACGGCATAAAAGATCTATGTGTGCAAAGTTTCCACACAGTTTTCTGGTTGATTTGACAAAATTTTGGCTACCATTCAAGAACATCAACTTGAACTAGATGATCGTAAGTGATCATAAAGGGGTCCATGCCGTGGCGAAGTCATCCCCAACCGGAGAGGCATGAGTCACCAGCAGCGCCCCCTATAGACCATATTGCATGAAACTTGGTGGTCTTGTAAGGAGTCATCCTCAGATTATTATGGTCAAATTTCAAGTAATTGACTGCAGTGGTTTGTGAGATATAAACATGTAGTGGTTGACAGCCCGGATTTCACAAAACTTGGCATGATTGTATGCAAGCATATTATAATGACGGTTCCTAAGTTCCATAAGGCCTGGGTGAATACTTCCAAAGTTATAGGCCTTAAAGTCATATGAAATATTTGCATGTCATGTGTAGCACCCCCTTTAAACGTAATGTCATGCAACTTGTTGGGCGTTTACACAATATTTTACAGATTCTGTATGCCATTTCACTGCAGTACTGAAAGTTTTTGAGATATGAAATATTGCTTTTGTAGAGCCCCATCGAGACCAAGGGTCACAAAAGGGTTTGAGTGCTTGTACAGAATCATATTATAATTAGTGATGTGAAGTTTGATTACGTTTGAGTATTTACTTCACAGAAGATTAGCTTTTGAGTTATACTGTTGCACACCATACAAATTAATTAGCCATTAACCTAATTAGCCACTAAAGTTTTTACGAGAACTTTTCATTATCTTGGTCCATAAATGATACAGTCCAAGTTTGGTGATAAAGATGAACAGGCAAGGAGGAGTTGATTCAAAATCGTGGAAAATAATGACAGGTGGAAATAGGCTACCTGCAGGTGGAAATGGTGTAAAGTGGCTTATTATAGCGCCATATAGGTGTAGGCATGTGTATTGACACCTTGGCAAAGTGGAATGGCAGGAATTCTATCAAGTTACTAGGTCTGATGCCTTTTGCCCTTGCAGTTTGTCCTGAGCAGACACTTTTAGCTAGGCAAAAGAAAATGAATCATTAAGGCTAAGAAGTATAAAAATCACAACAAAATCAATAGTGTTTGGTGAAACTGCAAATTGCACACATGATACTCTGCTGATTTGTACAGATATTAGAATCTCCTGACAGTCCTTAGACAATACTTTTAGCTGTCACCTGGTGTAAATTATAATAATGAACCTCACTGAAATTTTAAATTTTAATTCTGTTTGTCACACATTTCTTTTTTTTTTGCAAATGTAATTTGTGGAATATATAAAAAAGCATCTACAGACTTTAGTTATGGTGGAGAAAACATATTTCTTGTAAACAAGATTCCATGTAACTATAATATCCACACCTCTAAAGCTTACCGAATAACATGTATTGTAAATTAATGTATTTAATTTTTACTTCCGTTCAGAAACATAATTTATGCTTTTGGGAAATAATTCTGTGCTGCAGTCTTTTCTTGGTGAACTACTAGGTGCACAAACTAAATAGGTAGGATCTCTGTCCATATCCATTTTTTTTTTCCCCTAATTCCTGTCTAAACTTGGCTGTTCTCTTTTAGAACATGCTCAGACGACATGAGGACTTAGAGAATGGAAGAGCATGGTCCAATTCATCAGAGTCTTCTGATGACTCCTCCAGCCCTCGGCTGTCTGTACAAGGTCTACACAACAATACCCATCAAAAGGTAACAACAGATATTTTGCTGTTATTTATGATTACAAGTTTATTCATATAAACTTGATGTGGGGATACCAGCAGATACCAACATCAGAAAGAATGAACACAAAAAGGCTGAAAAGTCGTAAGGGTTGAAAGAACAGCTGGAGCAGATGTGGAAGGTCAAGGCAAGCGTGGTCCCCGTGGTAGTAGGAGCACTCAGGGCATTGACCCCCAAACTCGGGGAGTGGCTCCAACAGATCCCAGGAACTACATCAGAAGCCTCAGTCAAGAAGAGCTCAGTCCTCGGAACAGCTAAGATACTGCGCAGAACCCTCAAACTCCCAGGCCTCTGGTAGAGGACCCGAGGTTGAGGATGACACAGATACCACCCCAAGAGGGGGAGAGAGACATACATCCCTAATTCTGATTTCAGGGGGCACAAGTATTTTTATAAAACTCTAATCTTTCAGTTCACTGAGTTTTCTGTGAACTATGGAATATATGGTAAACAGACCTCATAGATAGCACCACCCAGTGGTGGGCAGCCAGCACTGGCATCACTGGTAGGGGGAAATTGAATAAAATGTCCATTATTCAGTGTAAGTATTCAATTATGTATTAAGTATTAAGTTTTAGTGTAATAGAGAACCTTTGAATTTTTTTATTAGCATTTTGTTACTCCCCAATTTACAGTTGCAGGTTAACAAGGGCTTCTGACCGCAGACTGGTAGACCGGTGTGCAAGCAAGGTGGAGTGACAGCGAAGACGGCCAATCACACAAGAAACGGCAGAGCCAAGGAACTAAGGGAAACAGGCTTCAGCTTGAGCGGCCATTTCCCGCTTGGTCCTAGTGCTTGACGAGTCTGTTAGCGTAATATTGTTTTCGGACGGAAAAAAAGTGCAGGGGACCAAAACGGCATTTTGAAAAGGTGCAGGCCCCCTTGATTGCTGGAAATACTACAGTTGGGTTAAAATCTGTCCAACGCTTTAAAAATTAAAAACGGGAAGGATAGTGAAACATCATCTTCAAGAAATGCTGTCACTAACAAATGATTGGTGATCACTTAAAACGTTTGGTAAAAACAAATCACAGAAAAACAACTGTAAAACCCAGGACTTTGTTCGGTAGTGAAAATTAAGAACATGTACAATGCGAAAGGAACTCAAGGGATTGCGACAGAAAAGTTGTGTAGCCTTAAGAAAACCAATCGGTGAGGCTAACTAGAAAAAAACCTTCAATTTACTAGAGACCATAAAGACAGGAGCAATGGGAGAAGGTCGTGGTCTAATCCAGATTTCTACTCACTGGAGTGGAGGTGCGCAAAAATTTACTCATTGGCACGCTGTCCTCCACGCGCCACAGTGTTGGTTAATTGCATTTGCGCATTAGCCTACATATGATCTGCACACTGATGAATTAAAATGTTTCATAATGTGATAGCGCTTTTATGGCAATGTGTGTGCAATCGATTCGAAAACCTGCTCTCGCTGCAAACGGCTCTCTAATGTTGACGCACTGTTTGGGAATTTGATATGCGTGGCTGACAGGCGTATAACTCCGTCCCGCACGGCTGGCATGCCTCTGCTCAGGAGCCATACAGCTCGGACGGACTAATTGTTTTCACATTTTTGACAGTTTCCCAGCATCTCCTCTGTCGCGAAAGGATCAACAGCTGTAGAAGCCAGCGTACGCCAGCCATGGCGCTGGCGTAAGAATATTTCACTCTAGTATGAACTTTTCCGTGAGCGAGTACGTATACGTTTTTGGCACATTCCAAGATGACAATGCCATCTTCGGCTTCCTGGCCAAAGACAAATTGGACAAAGAGAAATTGGCCGTAGGCATGCATGTGAGTGTGAATGGATGTGTGTGTCTTTCTGTGTTAGCGCTGCGATAGACTGGCGACCTGTTCCGGGTGTACCCCGCCCCTCGACTGATGACATGCTCCAGCATCCCCATGATCCTGCACGGGACAAGTGGTTACAGAAGATGAATGAATTAATGAATTATATGACAACATACACATTATAACACACTAAATCATCTGTGGGGCTATACTGGAGGAATATGGAGTAAATATTAAAAAGATTATTACTCCTCTTATTATTATTTTATGTTGTTATTGAAGATTTACTGATGTATGGGCTAAAATGAGCCTTAAAGGTAATTGCTTTGCCTGTTGTGTGCTGGACAAGAATCTCGCTGTGACTCAGTAGGACATGTTTCTTTCTCTCAAGACAGTAGTGGTGACACCAGAGATCCAGCCAGCTGTAACAAGAAGTTCCTCCCCACAGCCTGACATTGCATTTTGCCCCAGAGATCCCTCCTCGACGTCGATGTCCAATCACAAAGTCAGCACTGTCACTGAGGTTGCCAACATACACAAACACCAAGTAAAGAACAACAGGTAGTGTTTGATTGTGGTGCTATATTCTATATATTCTTAGGTTGATATATTTTTAAATGATATTTACTGGTTACTTGTGACATAAAAGAACACAGCTAAAATGACAGGTGTGCTTTCCTCTGTAGGGACGAGGAGAAGATCGCAGTTACCGTGATAACAGAATCTGACATAGAGGAAGAGATTGCAAGGAAACAGTCTCTCATAACAAAGGATGCAATGATGACAAACAGCCATACCTCACACCAATACTCACGCTCTCTGAGCCACATTAGTGAAAGCAGCGCTGATGCTATTGTGATAACAGACAGGTTAGTCTGTGAATTTGGGGAGGCAATGTCTCTGGGCTCTGGGATCTCCATCAGTGACATTGAAATGGAGATTCCTGACAGAACTCCTGAGCCACAGAGCACTGTTACCACAGACACAAACATGTCACAAGAAAGGCACTGTGTCATAAAAGGAAATACAAAAGCTGATAATGTCACATATCAACACCAAATCAGGAAGAAACAGAAAACATCTAGCTGTGCCCTCGCCACCTGCTTACCCAGGACTGAAGGAGTACACCCTAACCCTGTATCACAAACAAACACATGCACTCACCTAGAGTGCAATACACCTACGGAAAGTCAGGATATTACATATTTGGCCCAATGGGTCTCTGTAAAGGAGGAAATATCTCCCATGGGAGGAGACGATTTGTTCAGTAAAGGTGATGGTCTCGTAGACAGCAGCCTGGAGGATGCCCTGGGAGCTGTGGTTTCCTCTCTCGAGGATTGTAGAGGACAGTTCCCAGAGTTGCAACTACTGGAACATGAGCTGAAGCTGTTGCAGGTTACCTTGAAGGTGAGGATGAAGTATATGTGAAAAATAAGAAAAGTAACCTCCAAAGGTGGGTAAAGTTAGATATACTTCTTCCGAGAAGCTGCTAGACAGGACTTTTAACAGGGCTTTAAGCTTTGTGGTCTTTATTTAGTAAATGATGCATCTGTGATTTAGTTACCTGTTAGTCAGTAAGAAAAAACTTGATGTGTTGATTTTCTGATGTTACAATCAACTCTGGTCTGCCCGATGGTGCTTTGGGTTAAGATCTGCAGTATTTGGGGATATTTTGGAGCTCTGTTTATTATGCAGCTGCCATGTTCTATATGTGCATGCTTTGCTATTGTGTGAGTGTCTGCATTCTTAGTATTGTTCCTATCACTTGTTATTCCGCTACACAAATGTGTATATGTATCTGTATTCTTGACGGAATCTAAAAACATATGTTATTTTTTGGGTGGGTGTGTGTAGCATGGTAAGCACAGCCGATCACCAAGCACGGTCAGCCTCACAGTGGAAACAGCGCTGGGCAGCTTTGACTTCCTCAACACATCGGACTGGGAGGAAGAGGTGGAGGAGGAAGAGAATTGTGACAAGAGGAGCAGACATGGCACATCTGTGCAGAAAAATGAATGGTTGGTGAAAACACCAAATACCAACTTAATCCTGTGAAATTTGTCCACATGGACCTCATGGTGCTTTTAATTTCTTCTTCTAAAGGTTTGTGTCTGTGTTTCCAAAAAAAAAGGTCAAAAGAATTCTTCTAAAAGGATTCTCTAACTTCAGTCCAACAACAGACACATATAATAACAGCCACCCGCTGTACCCATCACCTAGTTCAGAATTTCATTAGCTATACGAAAAAATAAAGAGGGTTCCTTTACATGTGTGATTGTTGTTGGATACTATATGATAGCCTATTTACATGCTTATATGAGTTAAGAAAATACTTAATATAATTTCTCAAATTTGGGCAGCACAGAGGTTTGGTGGTTACTGATGCCTCACAGCAAAAAAGTTCTAGGTTTGAATCCATGGGCCTTCACTAACTTCCAATCTCACATGAGCCACTGAGACACCATTGTGTTAAGTACTCAAAGAAACAAGCTGGTGTAGCACAGCAGAGTATACATACCACATTTATGTCCTAAAGTTTTTAAGTTAGTAGATAAGCCAAAATTCTCATCACTTCTAGCAATGGAAGAGAGGTAGTTGTCAATCTTTTTGTTAAAAAGGGCAAAACTAAGCAGTAGTTGAAAAAAATAAAGGTATGCATAGGTATGCTTTAGTATAGTACATGGTTATATAACTTCCATGTGTGTTTTTTTTACTATGTATTTATGCATTTGTTTTTTTGGTTATTGATTATATGTCTCCTTTTGATGTCTTTTTTGCCATGTTGTGATCTCAACCCATCTTATTTTATAATCAGTTGTATTCAGAAAAGCTGACCCCTTATGCCAACACTGTTTATCAGAAGCCTCCCATAATAATTTGAATATTTTGTGTGCATGAAGGTCTCCTCAAGACAGAGGTTGGACAAGTTCTTCCTTCCCCAACTCTCCGGCCACGACAGGCTGCGCCAGTCTAGACTGCTCCCTTATGGTCCACCTGAAGAACTGCAGTACTCAGCTGTTGGTAAGACACCTGTGACACTGACTTCAAGTCATTTTCCACACACAGATAAAAGTTTCTAATCACCTTTTATTGAGTCCATCAGTGCTCCAGAATAGGAGATATAGATAGATAGATAGATAGATAGATAGATAGATAGATAGATAGATAGATAGATAGATAGATAGATAGATAGATAGATAGATAGATAGATACAACTTTATTGATCCCATTGGGAGGTTCCCGCAGGGAAATTGACATCTCCATCGCATACAGCACTGTCAGACATACATGTAAGAAAAAGCAGTACAGTAAGCCCAAATACCAAAAAAACACCCAATAAAGAATAATAGTAATGAAAAAATAAATACTGTGACTATACATAGATGGTTGTTGCATAAATATAGAAATACTGGATACATTGTATTGCACATTACTGTTGTAGGTTGCATTCAAAAAGTCATTCAGTCATATAGTTGCTACGCTAACTCTGTCTTGGACACAAGCATAGGTTGTTAGTAGTCTGTGAAGGTTTTCAGTCATCCAGGTTATGATGTATCCAAAAAAGTTCAAAAAATGTAACTGGACTTGTAGAATTTTTTGAGAAGACGTTTCACCACTCATCCGAGTAGCTTCTTCAGTTCTAGGGGACTGCTCGTTGTGTTAACAACCAGTCTCAAATGGCTTCCTTTACTCTATTACCCTTCTTTCAAACCATTGGTCTTCTCTGGCAAAGATCACATCCAAATCTTAGACAGGAAAGGCCAATGGTTTGAAAGAAGAGTAAAGGAAGCCATCTATGTCAGACTGGAAAGCCTTCCCTGAACAGAAGAGGTGGACTGAGATTTTTTTGGATAGAAGATAACGAAATAGTTTTATTAATCTCTAACCACATTATTTAGCACTTATTTAGCAACTTTAAACTGCATTAGTTTATTCTGTTTCTTTGTAATAAAAAGTTATTAATTAATTCCATTTTTAATTATTCTTTAGTAATTGTGTGGTGATATTTGTGATGGTTATGGAAAAGCAGTCTGTCATTATTGTAATCTGACACTAAATGTTCGAGGAGAAGTTGAGGTTGATATATACTATACAAGATTGATCAGTGCTTTGATAAATGTTGTTAGAGATGGACCAAAGTAGACCAAATTAATATTTTTGTTAGAAAGAGCTTCTATTGTATCAAAACTGTTGGTCTGATGATGACTGTACGTAAATGTAACTGGTTTGTGTACTTTGTCTTTAGCGCCTGGGTATATTTGGTCCTCTGCGGTGTAGAGAGATGTATGCCTTAGACAGGCTGTTGAGAGAGGCACGTGTCCTTAAAATTATCCGACGCATCGCCAAGGACAACCCACGAACCATCAGACAGCCTACTGAAGGTAAGTTGTAGTATTTGTCTCAATCTTTATTTGTCTGAACATTTATTTGCCACCACGTCCATGTGCAGAAGTGATCATCAGCCACAGCTGTGGCACATTCCTCTGCAAACTGAAACATTAAAGCATTGTTTCTGAAGTGGTAAGCAAAGCCCCAAATGACAGCAAAGAGCTGCATGAAGCTAACATAGGAGTAGTGTTGGAGGTGAACTGTGAATGTTCACCTTTGAGGTTGTGTGTCACATAGTGGAACAGGAGAGATTGCACAGATACAGAGAAGAATGGATCCTCTGAATATCCTCAAATTCAGGGGGCATATGTCATTTGGTCAGTCTATAAAGTGAAAATGACTTCTCCATCTACTGGATGCTGATTCAAGGCAGACCTGAATAATATCTTATCATTAAATTAACTACTCAAGCAAAATGGCATAAAGAGCAACAAAATCTTTGTTTCTTGAATTATTAGCTCTCAAAAAACTCTGTAAGTCCAATTGCTTTTTTTAAACCTCATCTTTGTAAAAGATTTGAAAATTATTTTAAGGAATCCTGACTCTTGATGACCATGGTTGTTATCTAAATCTGTCATTTCATCAAGTCAGAATGGTAAATGAGTTGAATGTCCCTTTGCACATTATATTGTTTAAAACAATTTGGCAGATTCTACAGAAGTTTGTTTTCCTGCTGTTTTTTTTACCAAGACTAATTGTTTTGTTTTTTTCCTGCATTACAGTGGTACCACAGCTGGGCCTCTGTCTGGGTGCTGTGTCACTGTGGCAACAATGTGTCGGGCAGGACAATGCTTACTGCATCTCTGCCGAGAGCTTCTTGGCTACACTGTCTACAGTCTACTCCAGTGTTCTTCCTAAAATGACTGACAGAGGTAGATCACCTGTGGGTGTACAGCTCAATTAAATGTGGGTGCTATTTTAACACTTGTGTTTGTGTATTCGTTCAGTGTGCTTATGTCTGGTTGAGCGAGTGCTGGACCAGCAGTTATCACAGCGAAGCAGCAAGCGAGACAGAGTGATGGTGACGTTATTCCAGCTGTGGAATTACTTAGACTCCAATGGTATTAGCAACATGGAAATACACATCAGTGAGCTGGCAGAAGAGGGTACACACACATACACACACACACACACACACACACACACACAAACAGCAAATTTAATGTATGCAGAAATAACTTGTAATTAGTAATAGTAATGAGTAATGACCATATTTTTACAGTGTGGTTTGTGCAGAGTCTTGGATCATGTGACCAGGATGTGGTTGTCCACACTCTGCGTCATCGTAGTGAGTGCAGCCTGAGGAGGGAAGAACTTCACGCTGTGGCCAAATTACTTACAGATTCACAGGTCAAAGTGTCAGCCTCTGCCAGTGCAGTACTGAGAGGTTTAGCTGCTCAGCCTGGACAGAGAGAGCAGGTAAGAGGACATTGAATGTACTGTATGTATGCACAAAATGCATCAACATGAACATATTTCTAAAGATGGAATTTAAAGAAATGAATTAGTAAATTACTGAAGGTTAGTGTACGTATTGCTGATTTTTTGTGATTTCATAAAACAGTATCATATTTAATAGGCTTTAATCACAAGACATTAATCACATAAACACAAAACAACATCTCCTCCCCCTTAGGCGTTGGTTAGCTGTCTAGAGCTGCTGGAAGATGAGAATATGGACACCAGAGTCTGTGGATGCAAGGCCTTAGCTTGTCTCAAGGTGCAGAGAAAATACTGTTGTAGTGAATTGTTGATGTAATTTATTGCACATTATCTGTAAACTTTAAAAAAGTAATGATGAAATTGTATCAGTCTGCAATTTGTTTGTGATGAATAATATAGTATGTTTTTACCATAATGACAACTGTATTCAATCTGTTCCAGGCCAAAGAAAGCATTGATCAGTTAGTGTATCTTTGCCAGACAGACAAGGAGGAAGTACGAGATGCTGCCAAACAAGCACTGCTTGTGCTCGGTAATTAAACTTCATGTTACTCGAAATACAAAGAAGCAAGATAGTACATTTCCATTATAGGTGTAAGTTTCTGTTATTTTTTTACTGCATGATTGTATGTAGGTGTAGGTACTTTGATAAGATTAACTGCAGAGGGTGGCAGTCTCTCATTTAAAGACAAGTCATGGTATGTACTCACCTCTGAAGACAATGTACATAACACCCCAGAAGAGCTGCAATTTTGGCAATGCTTTGACCCAGTTGTCAAACAGTTCCTGCTTAATATATGCCACCCTCTGACAGGTATCATGGTAACGATAACCAGTGTTAACTTAATTGACTTACTTCTTCCACTTTCTGTTGTTTCATTCACTGTGGTGAGCAGGTGAGGAAGGAAAGATGGCGCACAGACATGTGGAAACATCTCAGGACAGTATGCCGAGACTCTTCGCTCCAGGAAGCATGGCCAGCACAGCTTTCTAACTCTATGCACATCGACACATCCCACTGGGTGGGAACAAAAATAGAAAGTTAAAACCATATTTTGACAGAAAATGATGAGAATGTTGTTCTCTTCTGTGCCACTACTACAATGATTAACATGTACAAGACAAACATTATATAGTATATACACTGTAAGAGAGTTTGCTACAAAAAAGGCAACTATACTTAATACTGGGGAAATCTTTTAAATCAGAACGCTACACATACAGAAAAAATTAAAATCAGAATTGTAAATATCTTGGAAAGAATGTACAATGCCTGCTCAAATACAAAAACACAATTTAATCAAAGTTGAGAGAGTCATTTTAAGTATTGTGTTAGATAATTCATGTTTCCAAAGCATATTACCCCCACCATTACACAAAAAAAAATGCTCCTTGCCAATTTTCAATCTTGTCTCTGTCACAATTAGGGACTGAACAGAGATAGGGATGAACAACAATAACCAAAGCAACAGAGAACTGTGTGAAAATGCATTTTTATTAAGGATTCAGTAGTTTTCTCTTCTGTGGCACAGTAAAGACCAACTTTTGTTTGTCCATTAACAAAGACATACAATAGCAAATGGAATGAATATGGAATTGATCTTACACTGCAAAAAAAACTAAATCTTAACAAGTATATTTGTCTCATTTCTAGTCAAAATATCTCATTACACTTAATATAAGACACACTTTCCTAAAGAGTACCATTTCAGCAAGACACAGGGACTTGTTTTAAGACAATACATCTTAATACACATGCCATTTTCACTAGTTCCATTGGCATATTTTTTTGCCTATTTTCAAGCATTTTTTGCTTGAAAATAGGCAATTTTGCAGTGTAATCTTAAATATCTGTATCTGTATATCTGCTTGTTCTCACTGAGCTAAATTATTATGCATGTTGTTTCACAGAGTGAGCACAAACATTTTGATTTCATTGTTTTTAAGGTGATTTTATTTTTTACAGTGTGGCTAATACAGAGAGGGAGCTGACAAAACAGCCGCATACCACTTTCTATTCCGGACCACTTCTCTATGCTTATTAACTGTGAAATGTATCCTAATTGAGAATATAAAAATGAAATTTTCCACTCCGTCTTATATATGTTTATATTTAATGTTTTATGTTTACACTGGCAACAGATTCTACACAGATAATGTTTTAAGCAATTCAGTGCCATTACTCTGTACAATTCAAAAATAACAAAAATATATATACTATACAACTATATGACTATACTATACAACTATATGACTATGGAATTCGGTATCATGAGTTTATTTGTTGTATTACATGTGTTACATATTGGTAGGCATATAGTACATTTCCCCAAGCCTCTTTTGTATACTAATACTGTGATGAAAATCACATGTACTAATGTAAATAAATTTGTTGCTACAATCTAAGTAAGGTGACTTTTCTCCTAGAGCGATTAACATTCACTCTGTCCAAGCACACATAAAGCTCATAACATTCCGATCAGCCTCAACTGTCCTTTGCATTTAGCAAAAGTTGGTTTCCATTGTACCTACTACATAGCACCATGTTAGCGTTTTAATTAAACTGAAAAACCTGTTTAATTCAGTCATAATTTTAACATGATTATGTTTCCATGTGAATGTTTTGCTCAAACCACTGCTGTGCCTTTGTACCGTTTTACAGGAGCTAGAAGCTGGGTATAGTCTTTACAGCCTTCCTTTTTATATTGTCTTTGCTTTTATACCTCTGTACAGTTGTTGCACTTTTTGATCAATTCAGTCTGACAAATTTAACTGTACCTCACTTTATAATTTTTCATGTGTGAACATGCCATTTACCAAACAGAAATCAGCACAAACTATGCAAACAGATCATGGCCTTTGTAAAGGCAATTTGCAAGATTAATGCCAACAAACAGATCATGCAAACTTTGGCAAGCAGATGCTGAAATCTAAGACTAAAGAATTCCAACCATTTTCTCATTGTGAACTCAGACACTTTAGTACTCATGGATTCATCTCGGTTATTTTGTTTCCACACATCCCTAGTTATTTACTGATGCTTAACTTAATTCTTGTACTGTTGTGTGCCAAAAAAATGTTATCTAGATAACATTTAAACAAACAGATCTGATGACCGATGAGACAATTAACTAGCAGTATGTTTAGTTTGAATATTCTATTATATAGTTTATTATGAGTAAAAATATGTGGTGTCACTGAAATCATAATGTAGTAATGATGATGTGTGGTGATTACCACTGTATTCAACGTAAATACAATTGTTTGTCTAAAGGACAGCAGAAATCTGAGCTATACCTCTATAAATCATCACAGTATTTAAGTGCCTCAAGGTTTGATAATTGAGGAATGGTGATAGTGTGAAGCACTGAAAAACACACTGCAGCACATCATTTTTTCCCCACAAGCTTGATAAACTTTGCAACAATGGATGTTATTGTTTGTTTTTGTTTTCTAGAATATAATATATAAAAATTTTCAGGCATTGTTGTGTTAAATATATACAAACTATTAAAATGTGTAAACATTAAACATTGCTTGACGTGCACTGGTTAATTTGACTGTGACATTCTCATACACGCAAATAAGCCACAGACAGACTGCACTGCCAACAGTTTGACATTTTGAGATAGAGTTAGATTATTTGAAAAATACAATTTCACCCAGACAACACAGGATACAAGCTCAAGGTATTTTGAATTCAGGACACATACAGAAGTTTGTAAGCTGAAAGCACCAAATACATATCTCAAGTAATGAGGAGGGTGACTTCAGTCCAAACTAAAACTAACTAACCACTAGTGTATGTGTTTTGTCTGACTTAAACATCATGAGGATATTCTATGACTGTAAAGGTATTTAAAGAATTTAAAGGAATAGCTTCATCCATGCATGCATCTTCTGTAACCGCTTGTCCTGTGAAGGATCGCGGGGGGGCTGGAGCCTATCCCAGCTGTCATCGGGTGAGGTCGCACCCTGGATAGGTCGCGAGTCCTCGCAGGGCTAAGGAAGTATCCTAAATTTGTGATAAATTGCCTTAAATATATTACATCGGGCGCCCCTCCTGGCCAATTAGTGTGTCTACAGCACCTACGACACCACCCCCCAGCGGCCGCACAGGCGCACTGAGCTCCCAACTGCCATTTTGTGGCAGAAGCTACTCTGCTAAAGCGGGAGAAGGATTAAAACAAACTGCGAAGAAGCCTGCATTTTTTACCAGCCGGTTAAAGTTTGTAGCACACACTCTGTGCTTTTGTCCAAGTTAAACGGAAGGAGAAATATACTAAAATAGGTAAAGTACCACTACTTTTCTGTTAAGGGGAGAGTTTGCAGGATCTTTAATCGGCCTCTAGGTGTCACGATGGGGCTCTAGGTCCGGTAGTGAGCATTGCAGAGTGTTTGTCTCCCTCTATCGTTATTGAAAATCCTATCAAAATGTGTTTAAATAAGCAAAAATAGAATAAATATATATATGGCCATTTGTATTTAACGCGTTTCTGTGAAAATATCGTCGAGGATATGTTGCATGAATTCGTTGTTATGGCTGGACAGTTTAGGCCAAGGCGTCCATTTTCTCGCTTCTTTGTTTCCAGTCTTTACAGCCCTGACGACATAGAACTGGCGGCTTTCGCTTGTCGTCCATAGCTAACGCTAGCTTGTTTGCATTATTATACGCAGTATGTAACATGTACATTCTTAAGTGCATCAGAGTGTTACAATAAAACAAGAGTCAAATAGATCCTGCTGGTGGTGCTATGAGTTAAAGCAAGTTACATAACATGCAACGAGACTTTATTTGTTAGTTAACCCAACTCAGGCTCAAGGCCTTCCCCACCCATTGCTCATGGTACATCGGAAATCAGGGAATCCTTGCAATTTTGTCTCCAGTTTGACTGAATGGTTATTTTTCCATCGACCATTATTGTAATAAACGTACTTCTTTGCACTTCTACTACTACTACTACTACTACTTTCCCTGTTAGCAAACTACGCACATAAACACGTCTGTCGCAGAAAAGAGAATGACGATGTATTCGCAACAAAACAATCTCCGTTACTCGTGCTGTCCCGTAATCTACCATCTTCCACTATCGAATATTGCACTTCTCTTCTTTTAGAGGTCATCACGACATGGTCGGAAGTTTCTGTTGTTCCATCCGTCTTTCAGTATACTTATTATATATAATAAGAGCAGAGAGCTCCCTCTACGACTCGGGTCGGAGAGCTACAAAAATACCGCTATATAATTGCAGTGCAAGGAGGCGACAGCAGTGCCTTTCTGTGTAATTTCCATGTGAGAGACGTGTCCCATCACGAGTAAATATACACACGAAGGCCTTTATCGAAGGCTCCCAAAACTCCCGTTCTTTTAGGCAGCTTTGGTGTCACAGTTAGGAATTTTACAATGAAAACTTGCTTTAAATCAAGAAGATAGTGAAAATGCCCAATAACAAATGTGCATTTTCACAGATAATTGAACTGTTGGTTATGTTACAGCAACTTGGTTTAAATAGTTTATCCGTTAAAAATACGTACAAAATAAAAATATAGCAGTAATAAAGATACAGCATTAAAAGACAGTTTACAAGCTATAGCAGAAAACTTAATTTCTTGTGTCACAAAGTAGTGTTAGTATCAGAAAAATCACTGGGTGCCAAATAAGATTAAGGTGTGCCATTTATGTGTGTGTGTGTGTGTGTGTGTGTGTGTGTGTGTTCACAGTTATTAGGCCAGTGAGTATTTTGACCATATCATCATTTTTATGTATGCCTATTGGATTTAAGCATACCAGGTGCATTTGTGTAATAAGGGAGGGTGTTTCCTTAGGAGATCAACACCCTGTATCAGGTGTGCACAATTATTAGGCAGCTTCTGTTCCTCCAAAATTGGCCAGAAAAGACATTTAACAGACTCTGAAAAGTCAAAAACTATAAAACATCTTTCAGAGGGATACAGCACTCTTGAAATTTCCCAGATATTAGGACGTGACCACAGAACCATGAAACGTTTTGTTGCAAACAGCCAAAAGGGTTGCAACAAAAGACACAAATTAACTGCCAAAGATTTGAGAAGATTAATACGTAAAGTTAACAGGAATCCATTATCCTCCAGTGCTGTCATATTCCAGAATTGCAACCTACCTGGCGTGTCTAGAAATACTGGGTGTTTAGTGCTCAGAGAAATGGCTGAGATTAAAAAAAAAAGGCTGAAACCTGACCACCGCTGACAGAACAAGTTGAAATGCCACGACTGGGTCAAGAAATATCTGAAGACAGATTTTTCAAAGGTTTTATGGACTGATGAGATGAGAGTGATTCTTGATGGACCAGATGGATGAGTCAGTAATGGGCATAGAACTCTATTCTGATTCAAGATGCCAACAACGATGAAAATAAAGAAGTGTGATGGGAATGTTTTTGTTTTTCTTTGAGTTGCGGAATAATTCTGCACACTGATAATTGCCTAATAATTGTGCACAAACAGATATTCTTGACAGAAACCAAAATCTCACTTTCAATTAGGGATGCACCATATATTAAAAGACCCACTGATAGCGATTTGCAAAACGTTTAATGCTGAAATACCAAGAGGCATACGTCTACAAAGACTTTCTCTATTTTGGGTTTAATTTATCACCTGAAATCCAAACATACAAGCACGATAGTTTCTCAGTGATAGTGCAGGCGATTTTTCTTGATAAAAATAGAAACCAATATGATCAGTCTAACTGCACAGTGGATTGATGCTGATTACCAGCTGCAAAAGCTTCCACTCCATTGCTATTTTTCAGTTTTCAGCCTTTCATTTTCGGTTTTGGCCAAGAATTTTTATTTTGGTACATCAGAATCAGAATCAGCTTTATTGCCAAGCGTGTGTGTACATACAGGGAATTTGCTTTGGTCCTACAGAAAAGACCATGGCCCCCGAGTATCGGCGCCATTTTTGGGAAATTGGGGTCAAGAAAGGGGAAAGGAACAAGAGGAGAGAGGAGGAGAAAAAAAGCAGCTCCCAGACTAAACTCCTCTGGGGGAGTACAGTGTGGGACCAGTAAAAAAAAGCCTCAGCAACATAAGCACATATGAACACACTTCACAACACAATAAGTCAAAACAACTTGCACCGGGGAGGAGGAAAAGGGAGGTGAAGGTATTCCAGTTCAGACCGGCAGCTATCCCTACATCCCTACGTTCACTCCCTTAAATATTCAAGTTTGAATTAGTTAACAGTTTGGACTGACCAAGAGCACTGTTGTTGTTGTTGTTAAATAATAAAGCTAATCTTCAAAAGTGCAACCTCCCTAATAATTGTGCACACAGTATAACAGGGTGTGTTGTGGTTAACACTGTTGCCTCGATTCAGCAAGAAAGTTCTGTTTTTGATCCCAACGGCTGGATGTATGAAGCATGTGCCTCTGTGGATGTTCTCAAGGTGCTCTGGTTTCCTCCAACAGTCATGCAGACATGCTTGTTAAGTTGATTGGTCACATGTAAGTGTGCATGCAAGTGTGTATCTTTGTTGTCTCTTTGTGGTTGCCCTGTGATAGATGGCCAGGTTGAGTGCTGGGGGTTAGAGTACTCTAATTGCTTTTTACGTGTAACTTGTAACTTAATGTGTTAGTTTTGTGCATTAAGTAATCAGTAACTTTTGTTATTTTTTTCAAAAAGTTATCCGTTACTTTAAGAATTTCTCCGGATAAGGAAAGAAAAATTCTGACTACAGCCTGCTTTTTGTCAGACAGTACTGTGCCACCTGCAGATGTGTCAGCGGAGGCGCAGCGCTGTGATGATGTGTTTGTCCTCTACTGAGGTGTGGGTGTGGGTGTGGGTGTGTGTGTGTGTGTGTGTGTGTGTGTGTGTGTGTGTTTTCGAACCGCTGGCAAGATGGCAGAGAGGACAGCTTTTGAATTGTGGAAGTATGCACATTATTTTCAATTCGCCAGCAAAAAGGACAAGAACAACATAACGATAAAAGGCACACTCTGCATTGGTGAAAAGCTTCTGTTGACCCCAAAAAAAATCCCACTTCCGATTTTAAAAAAACATCATGTATCCAAGAAGCACCACTCTGTCACCCTGGTATTGTTATCCTGCAGAGTTAATTTGGTTGGATGAATGACGTTATTCATTGTCAGGATTTCTGAGTTGCTGCATGTGCCAGGCGCTGCAAATGGCTTTTAATTTTTGGTAACGCATGAGTACTCTAACGCAACTTCATTTTGATCTTTCAAATAACTGATGGACACAGTCATATTTCAGTGGTGAAATGAGATTTATTGGACTAACAGTAAATGTGCAATATGAATCAAAACAAAATTAGACATGTCCATAAATTTGGGCACCCCAACAGAAAAATCCCATCAATATTTAGTCGAGCCCCCTTAAGGGGGTCGTCTGGTGGTCGTTCAAAATTTTCTTCCTTTCTTCCTATAGCCTGTAATAAGTGGCTGGAGGTATTTTAGACCATTCTTCCTTACAAAACAGGTTCAATGGTTTCTGAGCATGGATAGCCCACTTCAAATCATTCCACAGATTTTTAATGATATTCAGTCTGGCGACTGGGATGGCCATTCCAGGACATTGTATTTGTTCCTCTTCATGAATGCCTGAGAAGATTTTGAGCAGTGTTTTGGGTCGTTGTCTTGTTGAAATATCCAGGACCGACGTAACTTCAACTTTGTGACGGATTCTTGAACATTATTCTCAAGAATTTGCTGGTATTAAGTGAAACCATGCGACCCTCAACTTTAACAAGATTCCCAGTACCAGCACTCGCCCCACAGCATGATGGAAGCTTCACCAGATTTTACTGTGGGTAAAAAGTGTTTTTCTTGGAATGCTGTGTTCTTCTGCCGCCATCCGTAACGGCGCTTGTTATTCCTAAATAACTCAATCTTTGTTTCATCAATCCATAGGACCGTATTTCAAATGAAGCTGGCTTGTCCAAATGTATTTCTGCTCAGTAATCTTTGTTTTCAGGTCATTCGAGAGTTGTTTTGAAGCCCCCATGTCGCCCCCAAGAGAAGAACACAATTGGCCACCTTAAATACCTTTTCTCATGATTGGATACACCTTTGTGTGGAGTTCAGTGCTGAATGAGCTCATCAGACCAATTTTGTATTCCAGTAAGTAGTTACAGGTATTCAAATCAGTAAAATGACAAGGGTGCCCACATTTTTGCACAGCCTATTTCTAACCTCTGATTTAATTACATGCAATTGAATAGCGGTACACTTAAAGTTTTTGTCTCAAAAACACCCTAGTACTCCGCTTTGATTAGAAAATGAATGGCATCCCACTATGATCATTTCCTGTGAAGATAAAAGAAATTATTATGCAGCCTCAGAGGGGTGCCCAAACTTTTTATACAATTGTATATGCAGAGACCGGTTCTACGCTTGCATTTACTGTCACTTTGTAATGGGGCTGGTTGATTAATTAATAAAAAACACTGTCTTGTCAGTAGTGAAACAGACTCTCCTAGCCTGACTGTAACGATTTGGTACTTAAAACAAGGTCTACATGCTCATTATTTCAGCTGAAAGAACAAAACAGGATGGAACTATTTGCAGAGTGAGTGAATCTGCTCATTGTGTGTTCTGCTTCTTGCAGGTTTAAAATAAAGTAGCCGCTTGGAGCTTCAGGTAAGCAGGACTGTGTTGAACAGAACAGTTACATTTGGGATGGGTCTTCTGCTAAAGTCACTATTTTCTGACTGTGGACAAAAATCGTGCAGTGTAACATATCCCTCTTCCATCCCTCAGGTTGGCAGGGACAGTCAGGTAGCACACATTTGATTGACCAAAGCTCAGGGTTTTCAGCAGCAATGAAAAGGGTCATCATCTGTGCCACAACCCCGCAGACTGCAGCCCAGTCTACATATTTGCGTTAACAGTCAATTTATCCATGCCATTCCACTTAACAGCAATGTTGCATACTAGCAAGTTTACAAATGTATCACAGTTTTGATCCAGGAAAATACAGATCATGGATAATTTCTCATATCCTGGTGTTTTCCATATTCCTCTGTACATATGAAGTCCTGAGTACACAAATCAAGGATATGGAAGTATTTGATTCTCTGCTTTTCACAATGCAGTCACCATATCAATTTAGAATAAAATGGAATAGAATAGACTTATTGTGGACCATGATTTTGTTTTCAGCCCTGCAAGATGCTGAAAAAAAAAAAAAGAAAGAAAAACAGTAGTTGAAAATATAATCTAAATCATAGTTGGAATGGAATGTAACAAAAATATGAATATTACGTATAAATATGACTGTTGAACAGAAAATATGGCTCTGAATATACAGATATAATATACACTACTGTGCAAATCGGCCCCAGTCTCACTGCCTGATGGCACTCCAGCCCTTTGCAAGTCCAGCCTTTCATTCTCTAGTCCAGAGGTCTGCAACAGGGGATCCGAGACCCCTAGGGGGTCTGCGGAGGTACTGCAGGAGGGGCCGCAATTTTTTTTCTATAAATTTAAATGTCTTTAAATGTACATGTACATAAGTAGGGGGTCCCCGCTCCATCTCTCCATCAGTTTGAGGGTACTTTGCCTGGAAAACGTTGAAGACCCCTGCTCTAGTCTATTGGACTGGGTTTTGATGCGGCCTCTTCAGAGCATATGTTGCCTCTACAGTAAACCGTGCCTGTGCAGCTTTTGTTGTTTGTTTTGCTTGAGAACATCTTCTCTCAAATTGTAGTTCTCTTGCACACTAGATTATCCTCAGTGGTTTTCCTTTATTTAGTTGAATTCATTTTACCATTCTTCTTCTCTTACAGTCCCTCGGTGGTCTTTTGTAGGTTTTTATAATATAAAACCAGAGGAAATGGCTGCAATTACCTGATCATTTCACTGATTGTGAGATACTAGCAGAGGGCCCATTGTAAAGTCTAGACTTCCTACGAAACTGTGTTGGTTGGTCAAAGAGCAATCATGCAAAGGTCCATTGCCAGCTAACATTAGAAACCATGCTAGCATTGGCAATTTTGATGTGTGGTGTCCACACTTGTCTTGTTGACCTTCCTTTGAGGAATGAGCTGCTTATCTCTTTAATTTCAGTAGATATATTTGCAAAACAGTCACAGATGTCTATGACACAATGTCAACATTGTGTATTATATTGCTTACCCTTAGGCCTGTCGTGATAATCAATAAATCGCACAATAAACGAAAACGGCCATATATTGCCATGTACATACTTGTTTATTTTCCCCGTCTCTCTCTACTAAACTGGCTGGATGACACAAGGGTTCACACTGTGAATCGGTCTCAGCCGCTGGACACGTTGGTTCCATAGGATAATGAATGGAGTGAACCCTCCTGTCAGTCATGCCACAGCCCAAGTGTGGGAACATTTCGTATTCAAACTGAACAAGGTGAGCTCATTAACATGGACGAGCCAGTATGTTGTATTTGAAAGTAGTGGCAACAAAAAAAAAAATAATACAACCAAGTTGTACTCGTACCTGAAACACAACCATCTAGTCCAGTTTTCCCAGCTGGGGAAAAAAAACTCCAGATCCAGAGGAGGCAGTAGGCATTTGGTCGTCAGAGAGTTCTTGACATTCCAATTACAATGTTAAATACTCCTGCGAAATAAATGTTTATTGGGAAAGAGTGTTCTTGCATTCTTATGCCATATTATCATTACATTTGTGAAAAAATGGTCTCAAAATAACGTTGACAAGAATATCGTTTATGTTCAATAAATTGTGGGACAATATATCGTCTAGCAAAATTTGTTATCATGACAGGCCTACTGATTTTTTTTAAAAAAATTGAAAAGTTTAATGGACTTTTTGAAAGTTTAATGGACTGTTTAAAAAGTCTGGGGATAACATAACACGCAGCTTGTAAATGTGTATTTCTTGCACTACAGTTCCTACCTAGCATGGAAGGTGGACCAACAGAGGCTGTGGGGGTAATGAATGTTCCTACAAAAGACTTCCAATCCATCCAGGCTGTCCATAGTCAAGATTCCATGGTGGCTGACCTTCTTCAGCAAGCTGCGGAAGCTGGGGGCGTGGTAGAAGGACAAGGTGGAGTCATCCTGGAACAAGGTTCTGTCTTTTTTGCATTATATAATTCCATTGCAATTTTGCAGAAACGAGAAATGTTTTATTCCCTGGAATTGTTGTTGTGTTTCAGGTCATAGGGAGGGAATGGTAGCAACTGCCCAGTCCCAGCAACAGCTGATGGAAGCTGGGGTGGGGGTTGGTGTGGAAAGTGAAACAGGGGTTGAAATGATGGTTATGGACTCACTGGATCCCACCCTGTTGCAGATGAAGACTGAGGTAAACAAGCTTATACATTTTGTGCTTCATGTCAAGTACTTGTTTCACATTCTCGGCAGAAGACTGTCAACTCTGTATCGTCATAATTTTTAATTAGTGCTACAGTGCATGTTTTCCAAATTTAATTAGCAGAAACAGAAGGCGCCTAACATGCCAGTGAATGCACCCGAAATGTTAAAATTAATATAATTTGTAGGTGATAGATGCTGCCGTACGGGGGACATCAACAACAGTGGGTGTGGTTGGAGGTGTAGCAGGTGCTGCTCACCAAGCCACTGTGACAACAGTTGACCAAACTCAGATCATCACCCTACAGGTAGACGCTTTTTGAAATACGTATTTTTGCTATTATTTAATCCTTCATCCCTTTGTATTGTCAGAGGGAATTGGTTACTGTGTGTTATAAAGAAATTTAATTCAGATATATTCTGTGAACGTCCTCGTGTTTGAAATAGGTCAGAGTAGATATATTATACAGATGTGTTCTGTCCTCTTTTTCACGTTCTCAGGTCGTAAACATGGAGGAGCAGGCGGCTTTGGGCCTAGGGGAGCTCCAGCTGGTCCAGGTACCTGTTTCCGCCACAACTGTGGAGGCCCTGCAACAGGGCACCTTTGTAGACACCACTGCAATGCCAAAGGATGGAGAGCCAGTCATCTGTCACACACTGCCACTGCCTGAGGGCTTTCAGGTACAGAAACATACTCTGAAAGTTATAAACTTCATAACTTGCTGATTTTACGTCCTGACAAAAATGTACTTCATTGCAACAAGCGTGTAAACAACTTTTTTCACTGATATTTTCGTTTAGAATTCACTGGTATAATGTAGAATTCATTGTAGTTACCTGTTACCTGTTACCTATCCACTTCGTGCCTCGTGGCACATAAGGCCTCCACAGAGCGCTTCCACTTCTCCCGGTCAGCTGCTGCAGTCCTCACTGCAGACCATGATGTCCATCCCGCTTCAGAATTCATTGTAGGCCTACAGCAATTGATAATAATTTAAATATGTTGACAATTTTTTTGATTCTCTCAGTGCTAATTGTAGTACTAAACAGGAGTTTTACTCATAAATTTTATTCCAACATAATGATAGCTTATTTAAACACAATATCTATGAATGAATAACCCATTTTAAACCAAATGATACTACCGTAATTTCCGGACTACAAGGCGCACCTGAATATAAGCCGCACCAGCTAAATTTTCGGGGGAAAATACAGATTGATCCATATATAAGCCGCACCCGACTATAAGCCGCTGGTGTTTTAATGCCTAATTACCGTAAGGGTTTCTTCGAGGGGGGATTGACGGGACAGAAATGACTTTTTGGAAACGCAAAGCGTCCCATTTATTTACATTTGAGAAACACAATAAATATTTCAGTCAGTCCAACAATCAATCAATCAAACAATCACTCAATCAAACAAACAATTAAAACAATCAATCAAACAATCGGTGCTCTCCTAGTGCACTTCCTGCAGTCATAGTACCGTAGTAGTACAGTATAACAAAAACAAAGCTTACAACGCTTGACAAGGCAACAACGTTAAATGGCTAAATTTAATTCGTTTTTAAAAGTACTTGCCTGTAACACGGCAGCAAAAGTGCAGTAACCCGACTGCTCAACAAAATAACCAGCATCTTTTTTGAAAACAGCCAACACGGCAGTAAAGGTGCAGTTACACGGACGTTTACTGTATCAAAGTAACCAGCCTACTATACCAGAAAAGTCAGCCAAATCGATCTCCATTGACTTAAAAGCAGCTCTCGTACTGTATTTGGGCTCACTTGGTTTCTTTTTCTCTCGTTACCTGGCTCGACCTGACCTGTCTCGCTCTTGCGCCCCCTGGTGACCGTTAGCTGTAAAAATCCATAAATAAGCCGCACCGCTGTATAAGCCGCAGGGTCCAAAGCAAGTGACAAAAGTAGCGGCTTATAGTCCGGACATTACGGTATTTAACCAAAGTTCTGATTAAGTGTTCTTAATGTTTTTACTATATTCTGTCACTAGTTAACATACTTCAAGTATGTCTTAACCAGAGATTGTGCAAGACTTTTTTATTGTCTGTCATTTTGACTGACAGAGTCATAAAAATCCTGTCATAATTTAATTTTAACCATCACTTTAATTTTTTAGAAATATAGTTATAATATAGATATTTAATGACATATTCAGAATCATTAAATTTTCATCATCTGTTAGTACTTTTTCAAAACAGTATTGACTTTAAATGGTTAAAAAAAACAAAAGTTTGGGCTGCCAGCTGCTGACACGTCTTGTTTGTACTTTTGTTTTTTGTTTCTTGTTTGTTTTTTTCACAACAAACTCCGCTTTTAGCTTTTTTCCGCTTTTTTTTTTTTAAATAAAATTTGCCTTCCTTCAGTCCTACCAACCTGCTTTCATCCGATAACTCCATATTGGTAGCCATTATCCACACAGACATAGCATGACTATGGCATTGACTGTACGTGGATCTATGGTTAGCCGAGCTTTGAGGTGTGCGTCAGTGTAATCGGTGTATCACGAAATTGTGCACTGACAAACATTTCATGATGTTTGGAAAGCAAACTGTAATGAGAGACAAGTCCCAGTTAATAACATTACTTGCCACCAAGTGGTCAGGGGTGTGAATTGCAGTCTGTCAAAATAATAATAAGAAGAAGCAGAAGAGGAAAACCTTTAATTGTCCCACAATGGGGAATAGATAATAGACATATAGACTGGTGTTATTACACCATAATGTGTTATAATATTGCACATATTAAGAGTGCTTGTCATGGAGCCTAACGGCAGCAGGAAGGAAAGACCTTCTGTATCTGCGAAGCAGTCTGCCACAGTTCGCTGCCGGCTTCCTGCATAGCAATGGTCTGGATGTTGTTAAAATATTGGCTATGGCGAGACTCCCAATAAAAAAACAAAACCTAAAAAAGTGCAATGCTGTCTGAAAAAGCATATACAAAAGTAATCTCCCCAGGAAGCAAAAAGTGAATTAAATTCGGAAAAACAAGATCTAGTAAGAGCTGTCAGCTTCAACCGGTGCCACAAAAAAAAAATAAAAAAAATTCCGTCACAGTTTTAAAATAACGGTTAGTGACGGAAAATATTCAGTTAACACGGCCCCTGGTCTTGATTTGCGTGACTTGTACTGATTGTTATTGGAAATGCATTTGCATTTTCATGTAGCAGAGTATCATTATTCATACTCTCATTAACATAACATGCATGTCTATTTGAGAGGAAATGGCGGGAACACAGCAGACACAGGGAAAACATGGAAACTCAGCTATGGGTTGCATAGAGCAGAACGTACATGGAAATTTACAGTGCTTCTTTGATCTTGTCTGTCCACAAAACATTTTCGCAATAGTCTTTTGGCATGTCCAAATTATGTTTCGAAAACTGCAGGCAGGCAGAGATGTTCTTTTTGGAGAACAGTGGCTTTGTCCATGGCACTCTGCAATATACACTGTTCAGTGTTCTCCTGATGGTGGATTCATGAATGTTAACATTAGACAATGTGAAAAAGGCCTTTAGCTGCTCACAAGCTACCCTAGGTTCCTAGAGATATTTCTGACTACTGTGCGTCTTGCTTTTGGGGCAGTCTTTGTTGGTCAACCAGAACTCCAATTACATATTCCACATATATATACATTTTGAAAGTAACAGTAAATACAATGGATTAATCAACCACCCAAACCAGAACTAACCTTCACTACAGGATGTTGTGAAGAAACAATAGGAATTTGACAGGCTTTATTTCAGCTGATACTGAGTCATTAACTATCACCCTGATAACAGCTGTTATGTGTGGCTCATGATATCCATATAATGTGGTTCCTATAATTTCAAAAAGTAGAATGAGAGGTAGAGCCTTCAGCTATCAGGCTCCTCTCCTGTGGAACTCCTGTGGGTTCGAGAAGCAGACACTCTCTATTTTTAAGGTCAGGCTTAAGACTTTACTTTTTGATCAAGCTTATAGTTAGGTTAGGGCTGGACTAAACCATCCCTTAGTTATGCTGCTATAGGCCTAGGCTGCTGGGGGACAATGCACCAATGTGTTCATGTTCTCCTTCTTTCTTCTCTCTCCACTCTTGTGTCCTCCTCTTTCTTTTCTCTGGCACAGAGCTCTTGCCCTCTAAATTCCTATCTACTACTTGAGACGATTTGTATTGTTATTGACGCTATATAAATAAACTGCATTGAAATTATAGACTTAGTTTGCAAATAGTTGAATTAATTAGCAGATCATCATGTGCCTTTAAACATCGGTAGAAGAAATTTACCAGCATTGCCAGTTTGGATGACCTGACTAAACAATGAATCTATCTGGAATGTAGGTTGTTAAGGTTGGTGCTAACGGGGAGGTAGAGACAGTGGAGCAGCAGGAGGAGGAAGGAGTAGAAGTTCACCCGGAAGAGGAGGAAGATGAACAAGTAGGAAGCCGGCTGCTTGAAGAAGGGGAGGATGAACCCATTCAGCCTCCAAATGATGACCTTAACTGGGCCAAAGACCCAGACTATCAGCCTCCATCTGGGGTTGTCAAGAAGACTAAAAAGGTAAGATTGTTGGCGGTTCTGTTATTGGGGGATGCTAGTCCTCTGTTAAACTGAAATTTCTGTTTGTTCAGGGCAAAAAGAGTCGTCTGCGTTATGCTGAGGGAGATAAGGACATGGATGTCAGCGTCTATGATTTTGAAGAGGAACAGCAGGAGGGCCTTCTGTCGGAGGTCAATGCAGAGAAAGTGGTTGGCAACATGAAACCACCAAAACCTACCAAGATCAAGAAAAAGGGTAAGATCATATATATTTACACATGCACACACGCACACACACACACACACACACACAAAATACAACAATTTGACTCCCATGTTGTCATCAACCCTATCTGAAACACCCCTTCAGACCTTTATGAAGCTGAAAGTGACAAGACAAATAGGTATCCTCCTTTTTAGTTAACGCCATTACCACAAAACCATACATACAAAATTATTTTTTGAAAGTATTTAATGTATATGTAAAACAACATTTAACTCTCTTGTAAATGCATATCTCATGTTGTCATGACATTTTCCACTTGGTAATAATGGCTGTCAGTAACATTTTATGTCTCAGAAGCAGAAGACAGCAGCTTGGTGCGTCATGGGAAGTCCCCTAGCACTCTAGATATATAGCATAACTGAGGGATGGTTATGAGTCACCTAAGACAGCTATGAATATAAGCTTTATCAAAAAGGACATTCTTAAGCCTAACCTTAAAACTAGAGAGGGTGTCTTCTTCCTGAACGCAAACCAAGAGCTGGTTCAACTTGAGAGGGGCCTGAGAGGAGGAGGAAAGAAAATTAAGATTTTGTTAATGATGTTAAGATAAGTGATAAAACATTTTCTTGTCTCGTATTAAACACTTGGTTTAAATTAACAGGTATGGTTTCATAATTATACATTGTCTTTATGCCTAAACCTCAATAAAAATTACATATATTTATATCACATTCTATATGTAAAGTGAATGCCTGTCAATGCCATATTTTTGTTTCAGGAGTAAAGAAAACATTTCAGTGTGAGCTGTGTAGCTACACGTGCCCTCGACGCTCCAACCTGGACAGGCACATGAAGAGCCACACTGATGAGAGACCTCACAAATGTCACCTGTGTGGAAGAGCCTTTAGGACAGTGACCCTGCTGAGAAACCATCTCAACACACACACTGGTATACACCAATCTGCATCTTCATAAAAATGTTAAACTACAATGAGATTAAAATAGCTGTCATTGTTTTAATAAGAAAAAATGGTTTTTATGACAAATACATGGAAGGATTGCTTGCATGTCTTAACATGCAGGACTCCAGACTAACCTTTTTCACTGGGAGTACTCCTCCTGACTGAATTATTGGAGGGTAAGCAGAAAATTTTGTTAGAACAATCTAAAGTCGACCCGTGATGCAGTAATTCACATTTCTCATTTCTCTATTTTTTTTTACAATTATTACTGACACATTCACTGCTTAAAAAAATAAAAACACCCTTTAACCATAGTATAGTGTCAAGTCAGTTCAACTTCTGGGATATTGCCGTGGTCAGTTAAGTAGCAGGGGCGGTGGTTTCAGCAGTTTCAGCTGCTTTGCTGTTAATAAAATGAAAAACACTAGAGGGGCTACAATGAGAGGACTCTCAAAACAGGAATGGTTTACCAGGTGGTAGTCCTTTTCTGACTGTTTTTCAATAGTTTTGCAATTTCAAGTGTAAGGTGGATGGTGCCCTTCCCAGGTCAGATCAGCAGTTCAGCAGCTTGTGGGAGAAAACTGTTCAGCACTCCGTTAGTCCTGCTTTTGATGCTCTGGTACCATTTGTCAGCAGTTCGATGAGTTTATTGAGCGGGTGAGAGGAGTCCCTGATGATAATTTGTGCTCTCATCATGCATTGGCTCTGGAAGAGTTCTTGAACAGGAGGCAGTGAGACTGAAATCATTATTTCCGCTCCCCTCACTACTCTCTGTAGGGCCTTCTTGTCTGCTGTTGTTGTACTGGAGTAACAAGAGGCTATACAATAGGTTAGCACACTCAAAACCACTCCTATGTAGAAGGTCCTGAGGATGCGGGTGGAAAAATTATCCCTCCTTCAGTGTCCTCACGAAGTACATCCTCTGTTTCACAATTGTGGTGGTGTTTGCTGACCGGGTGAGGTTCTCTGAGACATGAACTGCAAGAAGCTTGATTTTACTGACCCTCTCAACTAGGGAAAGACCGATACTTGGTTGGTTCTTCTGACCGATAGCTTTAGCCGATGGCCGATATGGGCTGCCGATTTTCTTGAGACAATATTTGGAGCTGATATTGCTTTTGCTCCCTCAATTTACATCATAAAATTGACACAGTGATAAATGTTATCAGTGTCAGTTTAACAAAAAAAGTGAAGTACTGCGTATTGTGGTTGTTTGTGAACATTAATTTAAACTCACACAGCAGATGCCGGTGTCGTGTGCCGGTTCAGGCAGGAATGCCTGTAATTAGCTTACAGGTGTATGTCGGCAGTGTATGACGGGAAGTGTAGTCAATGTACGCGAGTGGGCCAGCTAAAGGTCTGATAAACGGAACGTGGTAGCAGCTAAAATAGTGTCCACTTCTTACACATGTACAGAAGTTTTAGAAGTTCTTATTCGGGTGGAGCAGCAGTGTCATACCGCTTTGATGGCTGCTCACTAAGTGGGACACACACACCCCCAAACTTCTGCTTGGTAGGAAGCTGACGCTGACAGAAAAACCCTCCACTGAACTGGATTGATAACTTATGCGCACTTATGTCTGGTACATTATAAACGTTAAACACGAATAAATATTCAGCTATGTAAGAAACATTTCTCTCATCATAAAATGTCTTCTTGATGCGGAGCTTCGCTCTAATCACTGCGAAATTTATCGGCAAACGCAACCGCGCATCAGCCGATGCCGATAGAAATAAAAAAAAACAAATATCAGCCCGATACATCGGCCGGCAGATGTCAACGATCATCTCCTTCGGTTTGTCTCTGAATTGGGAAATTCGGTGTCAAGTAGCTTCTTCACATGGATAAAAGATATTTAAAATACATTTCGGTCAGTCTGTCCGAGTAGAGTTACCATAGTGCTTGCGTAAATGAGCAGTGAATCCGGTAGTGACAGGCAGCAGAACCGACTGATAACGATGGAAGTAGCTAAATAGCACGTTTTCTTTATCGGTTGGTTCTTCTGTTTGTCACTACTGGATCAACTGCTCATTTCTGCATGCAGATGGGTTAATATCATTGGATCTGTAATGTCTTAAGATTTGTTTCCATCTAGTGTTGCATTCATTTTTCATTTTGACATGACCTGTCAAGATGTGGTATTGATAATGGGAGAGTCTGACCACTGCGCAAAGCATTGTCCAGAGCATCCTAAAGATTCTCAGTGGGGTTAAGGTCTGGACTTTGTGGTGTCCAACAGATGAAATTGTTGAACCCATTGTCAGAGTTTACATAGGTGCAGTGGTTCCTGGGTTCATCCTGGTGACAATGTCTGGTCTTGTGGCGTGAGTCAGCAGGCAGTTGCTGGAGCATGAAAAAACTGATGCCACTGACTGGCCCCCATGCTGGCCTGACTTAAATTTAACAGAACATCGCTGGAACATTTTGTTTCAGTCCATCCTACATCACCAGGTTGCAGATCAGTCTGTCCAGGAGCTCAGTGTTGCCTCAGGACACCATGTGTTGTTTCATTAGGAGCAAGCCCAAGTGTTGTCATGCTTGCACACAAGCATGTGGAGGCCATACAATCTACTGAGTACCATTGCTGCAAGGAATTTCAGCAAAATAAACTGCTGCAACATTTTTTTAAGACATTTTTATATATCTTTCCACAACAAGTTACAGTTATGACAAGTTCCAGCTTATTCAGTGCTCATCAGTTTGAAGAGCAGATTCTACCGTATTTTCACGACCAAAGGGCGCACAGTATGAAAAGGCGCAGTCTCATTTATGTGTGCCATTTCTGTATTTAACACACACATAGGGCGCACCTGATGATAGGGCGCAAGTTTTATATACATATCCTCTACTACCATACGTACGTCCGCCTTACAACAACACACACGCATACAAGTGTGCGTATTTAAAAAATAGATAGGGAGCAAAACTGAGTTTGGTTGTGCTTTATTTAAGTATTAATTTTTTCTAATCATCAATCAATAATCAATAGGCGTCGGCATGGTAAAAACAAGCACATTACCGGTAACAGTCATTAATCAAATCCATCGAAGTCCTCATCCTCTGTCTCAGAATCGAACAGCTGCGCTAAATCCAACATGGCAGGTTCGCTTTCCTCACTATCAGAGTCACTTTCTGTGCTGTGCGGCTCCTCGGAAATGATGCCGGCTTTTCCGAAAGCTCGAACCACCGTGCCAGCAGACACGTTAGCCCAAGCATCCACAATCCATTGGCAAACTGTGGCGTAACTCGCCCGGTGCTGCCTACCACTCTTCGTGAAGCTGTTGTCTCCTTCGGTCATCCATCATTTCCTCCGCTAGCGTTACTGCTCTGAGTCGGATGGTGACAGTCGAAACGCTCCTCCCGCTCGCTCTTTGCTCGACGATCCATTGCTCGAGTCTTTCCTCCAACTCCGGCCACCTCGCCTTATGTCCGCGGAAACTCAGCTGAGTCTTCTTCACCTGTCGGAGCTCGTTCTCCAGCTTCCTCCACTTGCGAACCATCGACTCGTTAATTTTATATTCTCTCGCGGCGGCTCGATTCCCATGTTCCTCGGCGTAGCTGATAGCCTTCAGTTTAAACTGAGCTTCATAAGCCTGTCTCTTTGCCATTTTCAGGGTTGTTAAAACAGCAATGTTCTGCATAAAGCACATACCTGTTCTTTTATACACAATCCACGCCCACACATCCCCCTTTAACGTTCTCATGTTCTCTACCACGTCCTCCTCATGGTGGTCTCTAATACGTCCGCCTTACAACACATATAGGGCGCACTGCACTATAGGGCGCGCCGCACATTTTGAAAAAAATCTAAGATGTTTATATGCGCCTTATGGTCATGAAAATACGGTAACTGTATTTCAGTGTTGTAGAACAACATTTCCATAACAATAATAATAATTATCCAATACAAAGTAATGAACATGAGTTACTGAAATTGTTGTCAACACGCAAAGTTTTCATGTTGCTGGCTACAAGTATTTGGTCTGCAGCTTATGTCTTATTGTTTTTTTGCAGGAACTCGTCCACACAAGTGCACAGACTGTGATATGGCCTTTGTGACTAGTGGAGAGCTTGTACGCCATCGGCGCTACAAACACACACATGAGAAACCCTTCAAATGCTCCATGTGTGATTATGCCAGTGTGGAGGTAAGATGAACTCTTGCCTGCATTTCGGTCTTTAAAAGCATGATCATAGTTAATGATTACTATGTGTGCAACTTTTGTGACTTTTGTGTAGGTGAGCAAACTAAAGCGTCACATTCGTTCTCACACTGGTGAGCGTCCATTCCAGTGCAGTCTTTGCAGCTATGCCAGCAGAGACACATACAAACTTAAGAGACACATGAGGACACACTCAGGTAAAAAAACAACATTTTTAACAGATTTTTTACAAGGAAAACAAGAATGTCTAGTTGTTATTTTAGGGAAAATATAAAGATGATGAAATACTACCAAACAAAGGTGGTCACATTTCTTCAGTGCTGTCTTAAGTTAACTAAACGTAGCCGCATGACAAACGTTGTTACTTGAAACAAAGGTATGCTGTGTAATGGGAGCATCTTGACTCTCTGTGAGATTTCGATGCTACCACCGAGCTTATCTCAAAAACCACACCTAAAGCACAGTTAACGTTAACTGCCTCATTTCCAGTGTCATCTCATATAACAAAACAGGTCAACACATGAACGAAATTACTGAAGCATGACCATATCATATTGTGAAAGGCATGGTACCCATTTATGTTACCAAAAAACTTGAGAAAACTAGAGTTGTTAAAACCAATTGAGCCACAACTATTTTGCCATGGACCTTAATTGTTATTTTTACGTTCACATCTGATATGGCCAAAAAATCTATTCTGGTGTGATTGATCCTCTCAGGTAGTTGGTTGTGGCTCTAATTGATTAATTTTTAATTAATTGTCATTTTATTTTGTAATAACTGAAAATAGGACAATACTAAATTAAATCTGTACTTTTCAGATATTTTATATATTATGTTTTATATGCCTACTACCCTATTAATATCTCTTAGTTTGCTACTGTATTCTTTGACTGCTCTGATTGCAAACACTAATAGTAACACTAAACAGTAACCCCTTGACATTTTTAATGTACATCTTAGGAGAGAAACCTTATGAGTGCTACATCTGCCATGCCCGATTCACCCAGAGTGGAACCATGAAGATGCACATTCTGCAGAAACACACAGAAAATGTGGCCAAATTCCATTGTCCACACTGTGACACTGTCATTGCACGCAAGAGTGACTTGGGTAACGCACAAATACCACACAAATAAGAGTTTGCAGCCATATTTTTCCCACACCTAACCTCTCTTGACATTTATGTGCGTCTCCAGGTGTTCATCTTCGTAAGCAGCACTCCTTTATTGAGATGGGAAAGAAGTGTCGCTACTGTGACGCTGTTTTTCATGAGCGCTACGCTCTGATCCAACACCAGAAGTCTCATAAGAATGAGAAGAGGTTCAAATGTGACATGTGTGACTATTGTTGCCGCCAGGTATGTTTGTATACAGTTATCTTGTGATACATAGGTTTACAAATTATTGATTTTATACAAGTATCAAAACTGGCACCTTGAAGACAGTGACACTATAAATAATACTTGTGTGTATAATTGGTGTTTAACTGTCCTGCTTTGTCCAGGAACGCCACATGGTAATGCATCGCCGAACCCACACAGGAGAGAAACCATATGCCTGCAGCCAGTGTGATAAGACCTTCAGACAGAAGCAGCTCTTGGACATGCACTTCAAACGTTACCATGACCCTAACTTTGTCCCCACAGCATTTGTGTGCCCTAAGTGTAGCAAGACCTTCACTCGCAGGGTAGTACCACTCCTCTGTCTCGCCACATCTTATTTGGTTCAATATCTAAACCAGTAAATTACCAGCAAGTTAAGACAAGGTAATCGTGTGTTGTTTTCAGAACACCATGGCTCGCCATGCTGAGAATTGCACCGGTGAAGTGGACGATGCTGAGAATGGAGCTCCAATCCCAAAGAAAGGGAGGAGAGGAAGAAAGAGGAAGATGAGGAGCAGGAGGGATGAAGATGATAGTGGTGAGAATTTGACATCGGAGGCAAGTGTGGGCATGATACTATGTTTGTCTAATTGTTATGACGTATGTCTGTTTTGTCTTCGGAATTCAGATGACGATCATGCTGAACAGGATGAGGAGGAAGATGGTGAGGATGAGGAAGAAGCATCACTTCTCCAGGAAGAAGAGGAGTCAGAAACCATGGAACTCGACCAGGCCCCTGCAGCCATCCCAGTACCAGCCCCTGATGAGCCACCTGTCAAGAGGAAACGAGGCCGACCTCCAAAGAATGTCCCCAAACCACCAACAGCCAGGCAATCAGTCAGAGTTGGTGCCAAAACGACAGCTGGTGAGAATGCTAACAGGATTTATTAGATTACAAATGTCAATGGTTGATGTTAAGAAAATATCAAGGGAAAAGATTTTAGATTAGATTTAGATTTGATAAAATAAGTAGAAATAAGTAGAAAAACTTGAACTGATTTCTTTACCAAATCCTACATTTCATACAATAACTAAAATGCTGGACAGTTGTTGTCTATAGTGGCTTATCAGGCAACAGAATTTAGAAAGGTCAGTGGATATGAGAGTTACTAAAATGTGTATATTAAATTGCACTGTAGTAGGGATGCTCGATATTGGCTTCTGATATCTGATATTCCGATATTGTCTAACTCTTAATTTCCGATACCAATATCACCAGATACCGATATATGCAGTCATTTTAAACCAAAATTGTTAGATAACAACATAACATATCACCTATTATGGAATTAACACATTATGCCTAATTTTATAACGAGGTCCCACTGGATGCAAACATAAATGCAAACACTGTCTGTGCAAAATAAGTTACCGAAAAAAGTGACAAAAAAGTGCCATTCATTTATTTTTTGTGTGTTTAGAGAGAATATTTTGCCTCAAACTCTACAGACAATATCAAAACAAGGAAGACAAATGTAGCGTATAATTCCACATGATTCTTCTTGAGGTGGGTGAACAAATTTGATGTATTAAAGCACAGTTACTCATTGCGCAGCTCGCGAGCCACATGCGGCCCGCATGGTAGCTTACAGTATCACACTGCCACTTGCCTTTAATTGCAATCCACTATTTACCAGCAATGCTACTTAAACTGCCATCTCGTGGCGATAAGTTGTAATACATTTCACGCAGCTGAATCACGGAAAGCCCGAATGAAGGTGGCCATGTGGCATTGTTTACAAAACTTGACCGCAACACACGTTTGCAGGTAGGCGACGTAAGCTCCGCTAGCTAGCTTAAAACACAATGGACCGGTTTTTAATAAAAAAAAAGAGACAGAAACGAGCTCATTAAAGTAAATATGGTCTTAAAGGAAAATGCATTGGCCATGTTATTTATTTTTTGTGGGATGTCCAATTTGTATGTTGTGGTAAAAGTGGCTCACCTTTTGATTTTGCACTGCCAATGTGGCTCTTGTGAAAAAAATAGTGAGGATCACTGTATTTAAGGAAGACGCCTTGTTTCCTCCTCTCATAACCACCTTTGCTTTGCAGTCATTACAAATCTCAAATTTTCTGTTAGTAGGTGACACTTGGAAATACTTCCAAACCACGGACATCTCATACACCGGGCAAGCTAGCTTGTTAGCCACGGTTAGCGTGTTGTTGTTATACGTCATCAAGCACGCGCCTGTTAACGTCCCATGCTGCGTTCATGCACACTTGGAAATGCTGATGCCTACAGAACAAATATCGGTTATGAAAACCCGATACCGATATTTCCCGATATTACATTTTTAACTCAATATCGGCCGATAATATCGGCCCTCGGATAACATCGGACATCCCTACACTGTAGTGTTGCCCTGCTCTGTGAAGAGCTTGGTAATATTGCCTAAATTTACTATCATGAATGATGTCATGTTTCATGTGGCTATTATTTTTAAATACGGCATTCCAAAAAATCTATGTAATATATCTAGTCATTTTTGGTACCATACTTTGCTTTAAATAGATGTTATTATTGTCTTTGTTCCTTTTTTCGCAAACTATATACTTCAGTCTTCAATTATTTTAAATGAATTATTCAGTCACTTAGATTATCCCTTCTACACAACTTACATGTTAAAACAATAGCACAACACATGCTATGGTATATTATTATAGTATACTATTTAGATTATTATGGCCTCATGGGTAAACAGATGTTCACCAAACGGAGGCTGTGGTGCATCAACTTGCTGTAAATCTACTGATGTGCACTACTGTCCAGTAGGTGGTGATAATGCCCACCAACTGCCAATTAAACCACAGTGAGGAGTTGAACTCGCTGTAACTATGCAGTTCCAATGGAAACACAGTTTTGTTTCCTGTTTTTTTTGTTTTTGCATTTAATTTTTTATTCTCATAACTACTAAGTGCAGTTCTGAACTATGTCTTTGTTGTGTTTTGTAGCTGCTGCCATTATCCAGGTGGAGGATGAGAGCACTGGAGCAGTGGAGAACATCATAGTGAAGAAGGAGGAGGGTGATGCTTCTGTACCGACTCCGTTGGAGCAGGGAGTGGCCCTGAGTGTAGAGGGGGTGGGACTAGACGAGGAAGAGGTGGAGACTGTTGAGCTGGCTGTAAATGATGAAACGGCAGCAGCTGCCGCCAATGGAGATCTAACACCAGAGATGATCCTAAGCATGATGGACCGGTGAACATAAGAAATGGCATCACATGTAGCCAGTCTATGACTAAAATTTGCAAATACACCTGAATATTTCTACATGCTTGGCCTTCCAACTTCCATCTGTGTGTCTGTTTATTGGCAACCATTTTGTCCCAACTGAAATGTCTTCAGAAATGGTGATAACAAAAACAACCATGCACAAAAAGGGAAGCTGCATATAGATATTAGTGCACATTGTATTCTAATCCATGTACGTTAACCTGCATACTGATTGTTGTGGCATACACGTGCATACACACACCCACACACCTTCACACCAGCTCTTACTGCACACACCTGTGTCATACTCTTCATCATATACAGGTATTGTCCAAGACTGCCAGTTCTCTTAAGTGCTTTTTGTTTCAGTTGCAAAACAACACCCTAAGTTATGTATTCTTCATGTATTTTGCTGCTTGTTCCTACCCAAAGCCACATCCTGTGCAAGCCTACCCACACAATCTGCATATTGCTCAGCTGGAAACTCCCTCCTCTCCATGTTGTCACAATTTGTCTGCTATACTTACCCTTGTGAGATCATGTAAATGAAGTAGTTGAGACAGTCGCTATATAGTTTGAGTTGAAATTGTATTTAGATTTTTTTCTGTTTTCTCTTTCCATCACTGATGGAAAATACAGTATTTGTCATTCATAGTGAATGTTCTTCCTGTTCCACATTTTGAAGGAGAAAGTTAAACGTATACATCACATAAATGAATGATCAGTGCTGGTTGGAGAAAATACTGTTAATCTTCATTGGTAGAATCTGGTACTATAGTTGCAATTGAACATTCCAAACTATTCAGCCAATACGGAGTGTTTGCACAACATTTGAATGAAGTATTCAGCAGTGACAAATATTGCTTTGTTGGGTAATAAACTGCTCTGTACATTTACATTTGTGTTCCCATCCCAGTTACTGTGATAGAAACAATTACCAAAGGCCGGACTGTGTATATGTGTATCTCAAATGTCGTGTGGCAGATTGTTTGCATACACATTTCAATATACATTTCAGTCTCTTAGGGCTTTACATTCTTGATTGTCTTTTTAATGTTTTTAAATAACTGATGGTTAGGTGTATATTGAAAGAGAATTTTAATTCTAATTGATTTGGTAAATATATTACTGCCATTATTGACACACATAAGCTGCAAAGGTGGTTTGGATATATCCAATGATGCCTCTGTAGACTTGCCAGGCCCAGTCAAATAATGTTTTTTTGATTGTTTGTTTGTTTTTTTTGCCACTAACCTTGTTCTGACTATATGTTTATAGACAATTTGTGTCCGCTTTGGTGCTGTTTTATATGATTTCTGGCCATATTTGTTGGTTGACACTGCATTTGTGCAGTTGGTTGAGCTCAGTGTCCCCTTCTGTTCTCACTTGAATTGGTGTGAAGCTGGTTTCACCAGTTAATGAACAGGTTTCTGAGGACCTGTTAAAAGACAGTTTGGTACTATCTAAGAACATAAACTGCTGGTAAACAGTATCTAGTAACAGAATACATGTATTATTCTTTTTGAGAAGTTTTAATATTTCTTTGGAGGAAAAGCAGTTTCTGGAAGCTTTCTGTTGTCAGGACTGACACAGGTTGGGTTGGTCAGTGTTTATATGCCCACCAGGGATCTATGCAGGGTCTAAGCCATAGTGGGCAAGTGTAAGTGTTTATACTTGTACACTGGTGTGTCAATCATGCTCTGTATTAAGTCTCCCAAACACTAGACTGCAGCAAGTCAGCTGTGTTGAGTTTCTCCACGTACTTCAAGCAATGGTGACTGGAAGAGAGTGCCTTGTGCTGGAAGAAAAATTAATAAATGTTGTAGAACTTCTACTGAAGAGATCACTTAATCTTAATCTTAATAACACTCAAAAAACAGAGATCTGAGAGGTAGTGTGTTGGGGCCAAATGAGGTAAATGTTTGCCCCTGTCTGGCCACTTTTAGATATGAATGAGTAAAATGCATTTAACAGGGGCCTGCCACAACTTCTGGTTACATTTCAAGGGAGGTGTTTGGCAGGCTAAGCTGTAAATTTGGCACAGAACTGAGGACTCTGCAAAGCCAAGGGCTGAATGGATGCATTACCACTTCCTGGTCCTGCTAGGTAGCAGTGCCAATCACAGGCAACCAGTTCTGTCTGTAAGAAATCTATTTTTCGAGGTTTTCAGCGTGATCTGTGTTGCTGCTAACTCAAAACAAACTTCCTTCTTTTACTACAGGTAACTACTAACCCTTTCTGTGTAACACAGCAGACATTTTAGCCGATTTCTTGTTTATTTAGCTTGAAGAATGTTGAACTGGTTTAAGAGTTTTTAAGATGAGACACTATATAGCAGATAAAAAGAATCACAATGGGCCTATGGCGGCTGTATGCTTCTGTTTAAGGAGTGAGTTAATTATGTGCAACAACATTATAAAAACACATTAGTGTAATGTGTGTATGGTACAACACTGGGGCCAGTCAACTATAAATTTGACTGCAGGACTTGGTTACTAAATATAACACAGGAGTTGGTGTCTCAGTGGTTCAAACAGCTTTCCACAGCTTGTGCATATCCCACACTACTGCCAGTTAAAGAAAAAATGATTGGATGATATAAAGTTCTTGAAATATTTTTCCCATCATTGTTTCTTCTTCACTGTAAACACATTAAGCAGTCAAAATAAATGTCGTAAAGCCTACAAATTAATAGTGGATTTTGTGAAATTGCAGATATCCTGTGGTTTTCTTTTCAGTTTGTTAGAAGTTCCTGTCTGCTTAACCTTTATGTTCACTGTAATAGTTTGCAACTCACAACGTGGCACAGGATGTGTGTGACGTGTAATACATGATGGAAAAGAGAAAGTGGCTTAGATGTGTCTCTATGAGAAAGAAACTGGGTTGTGGTAGTTTGTATGCATACCCTCACCCTGCAGTTTGTCTTTTCTACTGCTACATGCTAACATTTTCCTCCCCTTCTCTTAATTAGAGTGTTTAGGCAGGTGATCAGTATTTTTTTCAGTTTGTATGTTTGAGCTGATAATTTGATATTAACATACATTTACGCTCCATTATTTTTTTCTTTTGTACTGTCAATATTAAACTTGACATTTTGGGCATGTTTTCATTCATTTGACTATTTCTACATTAATTCTTCAGTATGGACACTGTTTCTCAGACCCTACAAGGTAAGATGAATACGTTTGCATTTATATTGGCAGTTGAAACATGTAGAGAGAGCAGTTAAATGCAAGTGAAAGGACCAAATGCTCAAATAAAACATCTTGCATTTGGTACCAGTTGATTTATCTGTATTTATTTAAACTGGTGTGGTCTATGGTATTGAACATATCACCATTTCAATACCAACAGCAAATGACAGCATTGGACATTTTCTCCCTTTTGTGGAAATGCTTTTGAAACAGATGTATAAAATCACAGAGAGTAAATGCTGGTAAAGCCTGATTGCAGAAAGAGCAATGGAACCTTTTAACAAAGCTGAGTCAGACTGAATTATTCTTTTAAACTGTTATTTCTTCAGGGTTTCTTAGTAAAATGCCCAGGACAGTTTATCAAGAACAAGAAAAGTAAAGCTGACTTTCCTGCAGAAATACTAAAGTGAACTACACATCGAATCTTTATGAATCTGGATGTATGTCTGGCTTGTTTATGAGACCATTTTTATGGTATGGAACGTTCTAATGCCAAAATTAAATCATATGAATCAAGGTTAGACCCAATACAAACCCCCACCTTCCTCAAAAATTTGAGCCGACTAATCGTAAGATGAATGATTTCGATGAATGTAGACTCACGAGTTTTGAAAAAAATAAAATTAATTGAGTGGGTTATAAATTTGTTTTCTTTGACATTATCAAGTCGGTCCTGAATTTGTCAGTACAGTGACCAATGAGGCAAGTCTTGTTGACTTGTTAAATTATTCTGTACAGAAGACCGTCATCACGGTGAACACTGTTTTCATCATTATGAAAAGAAACAACTAGTATTTAATCAAACTCTTTCTTAAGTTTAACAACTCTTGTGAGTTTTCTTGCTGGAAAAAACAAACAAACAAACAAACAAAAAATAGACCTGATGGAAACTTGTATCCCTTTAAATAAATGTATGACACCGATTTCTGTAAATTATTCTCCTCCTCTTTAAACCATGGTTAAAACATCAAATAAACAATGTGGGTTCTATCCTGCATGCGTGATGCTCTGATCTAGGGACAACACATTGAAAGTATGATACTGTGGCAATATCTCAGTAACAAAGTCCAGCAAGTTTCGTGATTCATCTCATTATTAGTGTACTGTTGTCCAGCTATGAAAAGACGGAAGTACAGATGCAATAGCACCTGTTTGTGTTTGTGACCATGTAAGCAGATCAGATCACTGAGCTACTGAAGCCCCACAGAGTTTGCCTGGTGATGCCTGTTGTACTGAACCATTCAAATCAGCAATGTGTGAGATCAGCCAGTAGGTTTGTGGTAAGTAGTAATACATACAATATTACATTTCTTTATACAACAATTATGACCTTGTTTCTAATGTTAAATTGAGTGCATTTACTTTAAACAGTAAAATAAACAACAGATGAATTGCTACCTTTGACAAACTGTATTTGAACTACAGACAGCACCGCACAGATATGCGTGTAGTTTGTGAAGATGTTGTTCAGTGCCTACAAGTGCAGATGTGAATTTGACCAGAATGAAAAGTGTGGCCCAGAAAAGGTATTTGTTGTCCAAACAGAATATTAGAGCATGTGTATGTTTATGAGACCATTAGCAACCCCAAACCAATGTTATGGTTTGGGGTTGCTAAAAACCTTTGAAATTGAGCAGGTACTGATTCAATTATGATTTTTGCACCAAATTGTACTTGAACTAAAATTGAACCAGAAGTGGAACTTTCAGCTTGATAAAGATTCATTTCTCTGATTGTTCAATTATATCATCTTTATCTGTAGCTCTTTCAATTAAATAATTAAATACATTTTTAAAATAGGTGATTTATTCAGGCTGTGCTAGTTTGAGACTGCGCGCAGAATGGAGTAGAACATGAATCTGTCCGTTCCATCCATTGCCTTGATTTTCTCTTTCTTCTAATTATGTCTTTCTCTCTAGGTACTGAGTCTATGGAGAGGTTTCTTGGTTATAAACAAGCATTCCATCAGGGTAAATCACAACTCAAATGTTGAAATCGAATATTTGAAACACATCAGATTACCATCTGTTGACACAGTTGTGTCTGAAATATCCAAATTCATCCAAATCACGAACTACCCATTTTGACTGTTATGTGCTATATAATACCAATACTGACTGGGACACTCCTCATCAAGAGACGCAGTTGAATTATTTTTTTATTAAATGCTTAGAGGAGTACATCAACCTTCACTGTGTGTGATGCCAAACAGCCAACACCAGATTAAAAACAAACAAACAAACAAAAACTGGAGGACTCCATTTGGGTGAACTTTTGAACACAATATTTACTTAAACCAATTCCCAGTTACATATAATCTGTGTGTGTTTATATGACGTATTTTCATGTCTGCTTGCACAGGTGGAGAGCACATTTAGCTACCTGGAGATTTGCTCCATCAACATTCCCAGCCTCACACAGGTACACTATCATTGTCATACCTGTTCATAGGTATTGATATTTTTTCTTTATTATACAATTTTAGTTGACATATTTCATACTTAATCTTGTTTAAAATTAAAATGAAGCTGATTTGAAATATGATACCAGTGTACAGTATAATTATTTTTATATATTTGTGCAAAGAGTCATCCATGTACGACATGCATGCTTTGCAGATCGTGTTGGAGACAGACAGGCAGACTCTGTCTTTCAGTGTCTTGCATGTCGCAGATCTTGAGGCCATGATCAGTCATATGACAGCCTCACTGAAGAGGATTTTCCCTGATTCTTCCCCAGGGTGGGTCTTATTCATGTTTTAATGCACAACAATGAGTTCATATTCTCCATGCAGAAGTAAAATTTCTAGATTGCTTTACAGTGCAAAATTTTGTACAGCCTAGTTAAAACAATGCAACTGATGCCAAAAAATCTAACAACAATAAATAATAAGTTATGAACTTTTGTTTCTGAAATTATTTTATTTGACCAGCACAGTGGCATAGTTGTATTATTATAGTATTAGTTCTGTGCAGACCTACAAGTTCTTGTTTTCTTTCTGAAATGTATCACATTGGTTGTCAAGTGTCATTGTATAGGTTGTCATTTTAAAATAAAAATCATCTTCTTCTGTAACCGCTTGTCCTGTGAAGGGTCGCGGAGCCTATCCCTTTGCACTGATGCCTCGCAGCAAGAAGGTTCCGGGTTCGAATCCATGGGCCGACTGGGCCTTTCTGTGTGGAGTTTGCATGTTCTCTCTGTGTCTGCGTGGGTTCTCTCCGGGTACTCTGGCTTCCTCCCACTGTCCAAAGACATAATGGTTAGGTTTATTGGTGATTCTAAATTGGCTGTAGGAGTGCATGTGAGTGTGAATATGTGTTTCTCTCTCTGTGATAGACTGGCAATCTGTCCAGGGTGTACCGCACCTCTCATACAATGACAGCTGGGACAGGCTCCAACCCATCACAGGACAAGCGGTTACACAAGAGGATGATCTTTTTTTTTTTTTTTTTTTGACAACCTACACAATGATACTGACAACCATGCATATTAAAAAGAAAACAGCAACTTGTAGGTCTGCACAGAACTATGTGAACTATATGCTCACACTGACATAAAACCATTAGATTTTAATGGCCCATGAACTTTCCTTTAGCAGCTCCTTCTGAGGATAACATTTTAAAGCATGGACTTTTACAATAATATGGTTTACTGGAGGATGGCCTATTGATTTCTCATTCAATTAACTATAAATAGTAATGTTAACACAAACCAGCAACCATGTTGCCCACAATTGTGAAGTTTCCACTAGGAAGAGACTTCCCTTGGCTTGGGTGTTAACTTATCCCACAGCTTAAAGGAGTTTATAAGTTACCCAGTATCATCTTTACACGTGAATTAAAGAACAATCTAATGTCTGCCAATACACTATGGACCTTAGCTTTCTTAAAGGCCAACCAAATTATGATCTTGCTTCAGGACTGCCAAATGACAAATAATACACCATTTATTCACAACTTAATTCATGTTGAAATGAATGGTAAATGGTAAATGGTAAATGGCCTTGCTTTTATATAGCGCTTTTCTACCTATTGGTACTCAAAGCACTTTTACAGTCAGAGACACATCTACCCATTCACTCACACAAGCACGCACACATTCACACACACCAGTGCCACGCACTGGGAGCAACTGGGGGTTCAGTGTCTTGCTCAAGGACACTTCGACATGTGGCACATTCCGGGGATCGAACCGCTAACCCTCTGGTTCGTGGACAACCCGCTCTACCTACTGAGCCACAGTCGCCCCCTAATGCCAGCGATTTCATACCAAAATCCTTTTGTTGATAGTAACACCTAGATGTCTGCATTTTATTTTACCCAAACAAAATGTCTGTCTTAAAACATACACAGCTAAGCCAATAAAAAAGCAAGAGCCCACTGTGTTTCAGTGTTTAAAGTTAGCCATTGTTAATATGTTAATGTGATATACTTAGAGAATGTGATGTCACTGTACCCATGTAGTGGTGATAATAGAATCTAGTTGCCTAAAACGGCACAGAGCTGCTAACATGGCTTTAAAGCGCTGTTTATATTTTATGACTTTTCAGAAAGCTGTTAAAGAAAATTTCTCCAAATCTCCTCGAAAGATTCTTCACACTGACTGGTGTGATAGAAGAACAGCTGGACAGTCAGTTACGTCCCTGTGGTATGTTCCCTTCATTTTGCAATATTTAAGAGACAGATACATGCATACGTTTATATGATATAGAGGGAAATTTTCTCCAAATGTCACATTGCTACTCCATAACATAAATGCACTTGACAGCATGTTGCTTTATTACCACAAATCATATGTTGCTCACACAAAAACACAATATTAATGTGTTTAAAAGTAAAAATTTTTTAAAAAGGAGCAAATAAAAAATGTTCTTTATATTGAGCTTACCTACAATATGAAAAAGAACGTCAAGTATAGAGCCAATCACATCAATTGAATTCAGTTCAATGTTATTTATATAGCATGAATAAAATTTAAAAATAATAATAATAATAAATCTCTTACAAAGCCTGGCTTGAAACCTCCTGAGCAAGCACCAAAGCTTGGCAAAGAAAAGAAACCTTGAGCAGAAGATATTTCATATGGGGGCACCCATCTGTTTGATATCCAGGTAGAGACAGAAAAGAGAGAAGAGAGAGGAGAGGAGGTGAAGAGAGCAGCAGGAGGAAAAAGATAAACATACATACACCATGTCCCAAAAGTTCATGCACCCCAATGGGCAACATGTTTGTCTGTTTGTCTCCAAAATGGGTTGCACCTGGTCAGCCAGGTGTTGTGAGTTTGTTAATTAGTTCATCTGTTTCTGATAAGCCTATAAATTTCTTGGCTGACCATGAAGCATGTCACTGAGAGAACCTTTTTGGTAGTGTTGCCACGATGGCCAAACACAAATCTGGAAAAGCTGCACTTTCAAAGTCTCAAATCCGTGCTCAAGCCATTGCCTTGCGCAGAGCAGGGAAAACTTGAAGGGTTCTGAGTTCGAGGGCCAAGGACCTCATCTGCAAGATAAAGACCAATCCTGCCACAAACTCAGTCGAAGACTGAAGAATCTTGGGGAAGCAGTCTCAAAGAGTACCATCCATCATTTTCTGACTGATAAACTGGGTCTGAGCGCATACAGAAGACAGCGGATAGCTCACCTTACTAAAAAGCGAAAGGAGCAGCAGAGTGCTTTTGCAAAGACGTATACTGAAATGACCCCAAGAGACTGGGAAAACTGGGTTTTCTCTGATGAGTGCCCTCTCTACTTATTTCCAACTCCCAACAGCAGTGGTGTTCTGAGCAGCTTCCTGGCTTTCTGCACAAAGAGGAAAGGCCACCACTCCCTGGACCTCAACTCAATTGAGAACTGCTGGGTCTTCCACAGCCCATCCCCTACCACCATTAAGCAGCTCAACGTGAGGGCTGTGCGGGAGTGGGGCAACATTGAGCCTTCCGTTCTAAAGAACTTAGTGCATTCCTTATCTGATAGGCTGAAGGCAGTATTTAAGATGTGTGTGTGTGTTAACTTTAACAGGGTTACTAATTCTCCTTATGTTGTATATGTCGGTGAAGGTTCTCAGTCATCCAGGTCATGGTAATGCAAAAAGTTTCAAAAAAGGCAACTGGACTTATAGATTTTTGGAGAAGACTTTTCACCACTCATCCGAGTAGCTTGTCACGTGCAGATTTGGGTTAATTTGGGTGGGGTCTGAGACGGTCGGCCATGATGGTAGGAGACGCTATCGGTTGCCAGGGGCAACGCCTGGAATGCCCGGAAACCCGGACCATTTACCTCCGTGCACGTATATGGATATTGTAAATTACCTTGTTTTTGGTGTGAGTTACTATACGATGCAGGAATTTAAAAGCCACAAGTCTTTGGAAAGTTACAAGGCTTTCTGCTGTGGCTGCCATTTCGGTAACCTAATAAACTGTATTCCATTGTTCCTATGTTCGTGTGAGGTAGCCTACTGGAGCAGTTTTTAATGCAGCAGTCAGTTCCAGGCATGGTATTACAGTGCGGAATTGCGAGAACCTCCTCTACTACCGAGTTAACAACACACGTAAACAATCATGTTTCGCCACTAATCCTGCCAACATGGCTCTGTAGCATGACGACAACTCCTCACTCTCTATAGTCTTAAAGCGCTGTCAATCACGACGAGTTCCAGCCACGTTAACAGTTCATCCAATCATCATACAGAAGCTCGGCGTCCAGGTACATCCCACTGCCCATTCACTCCCTGAGACGCCCGGCTTCCCTGGAAGTGACGATTTTGGAGCGTTTGTCCAATAAATGACTAGCTGTTTTGCCCTGAGATCGGCCCATTCTGAAGCCCCATTGAAAGTCCATTGAAGCCGAGCCTCAGTGGGTTTTTAAACGGACCGTGCCATTACAACAATGAGAAAAAAAAATCACAATAGACGAACGGCTAAAACATTATAAGAAGTAGCCATGAAGTCGATCATGTTCTAGCACATTTTAGTTTTAGTAGTAATGTAAATTCGTAGTATTTGACAAAATTGCCAGTGATATTTTAGGGGGAGGCTGAGCTTCCCCTGTAGTCTTAGAGCAATTGCCTCTGATACATACATCTGACTAAAGCATACAAGTAGAATCTAATCCTGATACAAGCAAGAGTACAAGATATAGCTGATGATGTTACGTAAGAGTTTGAAAATCAGTATAGAGCAAAAGTATAGAGCAAGACTTTGTTGGCATAATGACTGATTATAAAAGATATCACTGAAACATGAGAATGATGCACTCAGATTGGAGTGGATGATTGCAGGCAACTACAGTGGTATGCAAAAGTTTACTTGCTGAGCTTTTGAAGCGGCAACTTTATTTTAACAAATGTTATACCTTATGGAAACAGAAACATCTCAGTAGTGAAATCATTTTCATTGGTCCAACAGAAACATTTTTATGAATATTTAAACAAAAATAGGCATGTGCATAAATTTGGGTACCCCAAAGAAATAATTCCATTAATATTTAATTGACCCTCCTTTTGCTGCAAGAACAGTCTGTAGACGCCTCCTATAGCTACTGACTTTAAAGCCTAAAGTCCCTGAAGTCTGGCAGGTGGTAGTTTGGCCCATTCCTCTATACAAAACGCCTCCAGTTCAGTCAGGTTTCTTGGCTTCCGTGCGTAAATCAATCCATACATTTTCAATGATGTTAAGGTCTGGGGACTGGGATGGCCATTCCAGAAGATTGTACTTGTGCTTCTGCATGAATTCCTTGGTGGATTTTGAACAGTGCTTGGGATCATTGTCCTGCTGAAAAATCCAACCCCAGCGTAGCTTCAACTTTGTGACAGATTCTTGAACATTCTTGTCAAGAATCTGTTAATAGTGAGAGGAATTCATGAAGCCCTCAACTTTAACAAGGTTTCATGTCCCTGTGCTAGCCACACAGCCCCATAACATGATGGACCCTCCACCATATTTCACAGTAGGCAATAAGTTCTTCTCATGGAATTCAGTGTGTTTTTTTCACCATGCATACCTCCTCTTGTTCTGACCAATTAACTCTATCTTAGTCTCATCTGACCACAGTATTTATTTTTCCAAAATGCTTCTGGCTTGTCCAGATGTGCTTTTGCATACCTCATGCGACTCTTCTTGTGACGAACACTCAGGAAAGGCTTTTTGCGCATCGGCCTTCCAAAGAGCTTTTCCTGGTGCAAAGTGCGCTGGATTGTGGAACGATGAACAACTAGCCAGATGTTCTTGTAGTTCTCTGGAGGTGGTCTGTGGCTTGTCTGTGACCATTCTAGCCATCCTTCGCCTGTGTCTTTCCAGTATTTTTTTTTTGGCCTACCACATCTTTCCTTCACAACGACTGTTCTTCTGGCCTTCCATTTCTGCACCACATTTCTGACTGTGGAAATAGACATCCCAAACCTTCTTGATAATTTCTTGTACCCTTCTCCTAATTCATGATAATGAATTATCTTAGTTTTTTGGTCAGTGGAGAGTTGTTTCGATGCCGACATGTTGCCAGGAGCCTAGGACAAGCACAGCCAGCAATTACCTCTGTTAAATAGCCTTTTTCATGATTGGTTTTACCTGTCTTTTGAAGGTCTCACAAGCTAATCAAAGCAGTTTTGGGCTGCAACATGTCAGCTACAAATCCCTACAGGTCTTGAAATCAATGTGATTAAAAGGGTGCCCAAACTTTTGCACATACCATTTTCTTACATTTTAATTTATTATAATAAAACTTTGTAATGATACTCTAAGATACTCTAAGCAAATTATTATGAAATCTTAGAGGGGTGCCCAAACTTTTGCATACCACTGTACCTACTTGGAACGACAAGTAAGCCTGCACTTTGAGAGTGAAGCACCTATTGGGGTTATAGTGAACTATATATTGGGGTTATATGTTACTATGAGGTCATTCAGATATAATGGAATTAGGCCTTAGGCCTTTAGGCTAAAACTGTAGTAATATGATCTTGCATCATTTTGAATCACCTGGAGGCTTCTTTGAGAGCTATTTGGACAGCTAGAGAGTAATGCATTACAGTAATCCAGCCTTGAAGACACAAATGCATGAACTAGTTTGTCAGCATCACTTTGAGAAAAGATTCTGATGATTTTACGCAGGTGACAGAAGGCAGTCATGGCTATATGTGCAAATTAAATTACATCTCCTCGTCGAATGTACAACTGTTAAAAAAGGAGAAATGAAACGCTTTCAAGAACTAAAGAATACACATGATCTAACGAATCAGGACTTATTCAGATATTTACAAATGAGGGACTATTATAACAAAAGTATCAAAACAGCTGAAGACAAAATACACCCCATAATAAAACTACTTGTAAAAGGTTACAGTCAAGCTATTCCAAAGGCGGTGGCGGTTTTGTACAGATGTTTAATGGATTCTAAAACAGACTCAACATTATATATTAGAGCCAAATGGGAAAAGGAGCTAGGTGTAGGGATTCCAGAGTGGATATGGTTTGATATGTGGAAAATGCACCAAATTACAACACAGTCTTTGAAATGGAGGGAGTTTAGCTGGAAGAATGTGATTCGATACTTCATTACGCCTAAAATTAAAAGTAAGCAGACAAATGCACAGCAACCATGTTGGAGATTATGTAACCATATGGATGCGGACCACACACACATATTTTGGAAATGCATCAAAATACAACCTTTCTGGGAGAATGTTCATTTGGTTATTTGTGATGTTCTGGGGTATGTGATTCCCGAATCTTGTTTAGTTCTATACCTTGGTCATTTGGAGGGCATGGTACATGCGGGTGATCAATATTTAACCAGGATTCTTTTGGTTGCTGGGAAGAAGACCATCACTAAGAACTGGCTTAAGCCTGACACACCAAGTCACAAACAGTGGATGTCCATTATAGAGGATATACTACAGATGGAACACCTTACATATAAACTGAGATTGAAAGAGGATGTTTTGAAAGAGGAGTGAAAAATGGTTGTCATACAAGGGAAAACATAATTAACCGGATTGGTTTAACATTAACGTAATTCACACAGGCTCTGTTTCTTTGCTTTTCTTTTCTTTTTCTTTACATTTTTAATGTTGTATTGTTTAAATCGAAAAATAAATAAAGATTGTCAAAAAAAATTACATCTCCTCATCAAAAGGCAAAAGTACTCACATTCTGTACTTAAGTAAAAGTATGGCTACTTGTGTAAAAAAAAAATACTCTTGTAAAAGTAAAAGTACTGATTCAACTCCTTTACTCAAGTAAAAGTAAGAAAGTACAGGTTCTGAAATGTACTTAAGTAAAAAGTAAGAATTATTTTTCCATAAATTAAACAATTCATCCATTGATAATTTTACAAAATGAAAATTTCTTACAAAATAATTGAGATTTAATTGACCAGATGTCCTGCATGAGCATCTGGATATTTTTTAATAATACATTTTTGAGGGTGTTTCGGTTGTTTTTAAACTCCTAGTGTTAGCTGTAAAATATCAAAACTTTGGTCGTCAACTCTGAAGTATGGCAGCGTGTTGGGAAAAGTCCGACGCTCGTCTGAGAGTCAAGGAGGAGGTGATGGACGATGCTCGTACCGTTACGTCGGTGCATGAGGCGGAGTTTGACCATGTGTCGGAGCACATTGCTAATCTGAGAGAGACAGCCAGGAGGCTAGCCGTCGATGCCGGTTTCGCGGAGAAGCGCACCGGTGCAGAAACAACCAGCGAGAGCAACGCGGGGCCGGATGTAAACAAAGATGGCGGCGCCCGCTGTACCCAGCTCCAAGTAAAGACACCGAAATACTCCGGTAAGGCAGACTGGGAGGCCTTCCATGCCCAATTTGAACTCTTAGCCCGGGCTGCATGCTGGTCAGAGGACAGTAAAGCACTCCAGCTGGCCCTGTGCCTCACCGATGAAGCTTTGTCATGCTTGCTGCTGCTTAGCCCTGCTGAAAGAGACAACTATGGGGCTTTAGTTGGTGTTCTGCAGCGTCGTTTTGGACAATGCAACCAGCCTGGTGTTCTGCACTCCGAGCTGTCGAATTGGCAGAGACAGGCCGGGGAGCCGCTCCCTGTGCTGGCTAATGACATTGAAAGCATATGCCCACATGCCCACTGAAGTTCAAAGCGAACTGGCCAGGGACCAGTTCATCCGAGCCATAACTCCTAGAGAACTGCGCATACAGACTCAACTAGCACACCCCCATACCCTGCAGGAGGCGCTGGAGCTGGCCTTGGAAAGAGAGATCATGGGAGGGACTGCACAGAGCGACCATGTTGGGGGCAGCCCTGTTGTGAGAACTGTAACACAGGAAGGCCCAGGCCAAAAGAATCCGGCATGGGCAGATGAGCTGACTGGCCACATCAGCGTGCAGTGCCCCAAGCAGGCCGGTGTTCAGGGAAACGCCCCAGGGTCTGTGTAGAAGGGACGACGCAGACCCCTGCCCCGTGTCCCACCATGCTTTGTCTCGACGGAATGGAGCCCAGCTGTACAGACGGGGGAGCAGGGCTCCACTCCCCCCAGAAGCAGACGCTACTGCATCATTGAGCCATCTGACAGTCCATGGGCCTCTGGGGTTGTGATGGTCAATAAAAAGAAGAGTTCGAAGATGAGGTTCTGTGTTGATTACAGACCATTAAACAGCGTGACCATTACAAAGACCCATTACCCCGCATTGGTGAGTCTCTGGACTTGGTGTCTGGCTCGTCCTGGTTCTCCTCACTAGACCTACGCAGCGGGTATTGGCAGGTGCCCCTCAGCCCGGAAGCTAGACCGAAGACGGCTTTTTGTACCGGCAGAGGGCTGTGGCAGTTTCGAGTTGAGTTGTTTTGGCCTGTGCAATGCCCCGGCCACGTTTGAAGGGCTGATGGAGAAGGTGCTGGCAGACATTGGCCGACAGGAATGTCTGGTCTACTTGGATGACGTACTGGTCCATGGAAGCTCCTTCCATGCAGCCTTGGAGGCTCTGCGGCGGGTTCTACAGAGGATATCAGAGGCTGGTCTGAAGCTTCACCCCGACAAGTGCTGCTTCATGAGGAAGGAGCTGGATTTTCTAGGGCACAGAGTTGGGGAAGAGGGCATTAGCACATTGCAGGAGAAAGTGCAGGCAGTGAGGGACTGGCCGGCCCCCACCAACTTGCGAGAGCTGAAAAGCTTCATTGGGCTAGCATCCTACTACAGGCGGTTTGTGCGCGGCTTCTCATGTATAGCTGAGCCCCTGTTCCGCCTGCAGCAGAAAGACAGTGATTTTCTCTGGTCAGCTGAGTGTGAGCAGGCCTTCAGTTCTTTGAAGAAGGCCTTGACAGAGTCTCCCATCCTCATTCCCCCGGACCCCAACCTGCCGTTTATCCTGGACACCGACGCCAGCGACGTTGGGATGGGGGCGGTGTTGAGCCAGGTGGGGTCGGAGGGCGAGAAAGTGGTGGCATACTTCAGTAAAACTTTCCACAAAGCTGAACGGCACTATTGTGTGACACGCAGAGAGCTTCTTGCTATTGTTAGAGCAATTAGCCACTTCAGATACTACCTGTGCGGCCTGCCCTTCACTGTCCAATCTGACAGATCCTGGTGTTGAGCCAGGTGGGGTCGGAGGGCGAGAAAGTGGTGGCATACTTCAGTAAAACTTTCCACAAAGCTGAACGGCGCTATTGTGTGACACGCAGAGAGCTTCTTGCTATTGTGCGAGCAATAAGCCACTTCAGATACTACCTGTGCGGCCTGCCCTTCACTGTCCGATCTGACCACTCTGCCCTCCAGTGGTTAATGTCCTTTAAAGAGCCAGAAGGACAGATTGCACGCTGGCTGGAAGAACTGGCACCGTATATCTTCAAAGTGGAGTACAGGGCTGGAGCTCGCCATGCCAATGCTGACGCCATGTTCCGGCGCCCCTGTGCTCTCAACGACTGCCGACACTGTGAAAAAGGGTAGGCCAGAGAAATAACTCTGTGTGGAGGAGCTAGGCCTCGTGCATGATGGAGAAGGTCCTGTCTGTAGGGAGATGCAGGTTGTTGACTCACTCGAATGGAGAGCGCAGCAGGAACAGGATGCTGATCTGCAACCAGTGCTGCAGTGGGAGGAGTCCGGACAAAAGCCACAGTGGAATGACGTCGCTGGGTGCTTGCCTGCCACTAAGGGACTGTTTGCAAAGTTTGGGGCTCTCCGGGTGAAGGATGGAGTGCTTTCAGAGAGCCTGGAAAGAGCCAGCAACAGGGGAAGAGAGGTGGCAGGTCCCCAGGGCATTGAGAGAGGCGGTGCTGAAAGCCTCGCATGGGACTACTGGGGCAGGACACTTTGGAGTCTCAAAAACCCTGGGGTTTTTGAGTCGCATCCGACAAGGTTTCTACTGGGGTCAGCTCAGGAGAGATGTTGAGGACTTTTGTCGCCGCTGTGACCTCTGTACAGCACACAAAGGTCCCCCAGATCAGTCCTCCGCCAAGCTTCAGCAGATGGCAGTGGGGGCCCCGATAGAGAGGGTGGCGGTGGACATAATGGGCCCGTTTCCTCGCACAGACAGGGGCAACCGCTACGTTCTGGCCGCCATGGATTATTTTACAAAAGGGCCAGAGGCATATGCTATACAAGATCAGGAAGCAGGGATGGTTGCAGATGCTCTGGTGGAGGGCATGTTTACCAGGTTTGGGGCTGCTGAGTTCCTTCACAGTGACCAAGGCAGAAACTTTGAGTCAGGCGTGTTTTCTGCTATGTGTGAGCGTCTTGGCATGCAAAAGACTCGAGTTACTCCTTTGCACCCTCAGAGTGACGGACTCATTGAACGATTCAACAGAACTCTGGCAAAACAACTTGCCATCCTCACTGCAGAACATCAACGTGATTGGGACATGCACCTCCCTCTCGTCTTATTGGCCTACAGATCAGCCGTGCAGGATTCCACCTTATGCACACCTGCCCTGCTCATGATGGGGCGAGAGCTGCGGACGCCAGCGGAAATGGCTTTTGGCAGACCACCAGACACACCGGTAGTGCCACCAGGACCAGAATATGCCAGAAGGCTCCAGGACAGAATGGAGTCAGCTCACATCTTTGCACGTGACCAGCTGCAGAAAGCGGGTATGAGACAGAAAAGAAACTATGACATGAGGGCCAGAGGGAGGGATTTTAAGGGATTTCTGCTTGATCTGGTGTGGGTGTATACCCCAAAGAGGAAGAAGGGCCGGTGCCCTAAGCTAGACAGTCACTGGGTGGGGCGGTATATAGGCTCCAGCTGCCTACTAGGGGTAGACGGGTGATCCTCCACAGGGACAGACTGGCCCCAAATAGAGGCGACGCACATCCACCTCAGCGCCCTGGACCCTCGACACCATCCAAGAGAAACAAGATAGCCACATCCCCAGATTCAATGTCTGTTTCCCCATCTCTGAACTCACCCCCTGCTCATCAGCAGGATGTTCCAGGACTGCAGGGACAGCCCCCTTTGTTAACTCCAAGGCGGCCTCAGAGACAGAGCAAGGCCCCGGGCCACCTCAGGGACTTTTTGTGTGATCCCTCGGGGCGAGGTCTTTGTAAGGGGAGGGTAGTGTAACGACCCTGCAGGAATGTTAATGTTGTAATGTTTAAGTTCTGTGATTTCCGACAGTCTGTGAATGTATATGGTACGGGCAGGTATGTGATTGGATGAGAAAGCGAGAGGGTGAGTGAGAGGAAGAGAGGGTCATGTGTGTTGTGTTGGCGGAAGTTTAGGAGTCGTTGTTATTCTTTTGGCGTAGTTGCGGCCGACAGTAACTGTTGAAGTTCCGTTAAATAAAAGACAGATTTGTCATCAACTCCGTGTCATCATTCCAACGTCCGGTCGGACGTTACAATATTTTCATGTTATAACGTGAAAATATCATGTTATTCAAGATATGATATTTTCACGTTTTTACATGAAATTCACCTTTGGCTAAGCTGCACCTTAGAATGTAGATTGACCAATCACAGCACAGCCAAGAGAGCTCCTCCCACAGGGGTCTGACGGCGACACAGCGCTCCATTGGCCCAGTGCCATCTCTCTCGATGGCACTGGATAAGCCCAATGATGTGCACGCAAAACCCTGTGGAGCTAACCAAAACATCACAGTTACAGCTTTTTGCTAGCCGTTGCTAGGAATTCTGGGCCCCTTGAAAGAATATCGGCGTGGGCCCCTCTACCCCATTCATTGCCAAGTTTTTTACAACTGTGTATTATGATGTTTTTTCTTTGTTTTTCTGTTGATGCCTGGTGTATAATCACTCAACAATGAGTTAGAGTATTATTATGTAAATTATTCCCATTTATCTGATTTGCAACACGTTATTACACCTCTGATTGTATATATCTTCAATTAACCACTTCACAAATAGGTAGTGGGTATTTTATTGTATTTATTAACACTAGAAGTCCCGGAGAGGGGTCAATTGACCTTTTTACCTAGAAAACCCACAAGAGGGTCATTTGACCCCAAGTCCCCCCTGTGGAGACTCCTTTGGTTATGCAAATGTGGCTGTTAGTGGCACACGGCAGGAGCCACCTGAGCCTGTGTGGGGGGAGGGGACCTTACAGCTCAGGTGGTTCTTTTGAGAGCAAGCTTTAGACGTATTTGGTTTTCAAGTCACACGCCACCCAAAACTTGATCCCAAACTTGTCTGGTTTAGATGCAATGTACTGTAGGAAACAGCAGCGAGTCTTGGACGGGAAAAGTTGTTCGTCGATGGTGATGTGTTGACCAGGGATGTAGGATGTGATGCAGTTGTTGACAAACAATCCCCATATGTTTGAAATTGCAGCAGTGGGTTAGGGTTAGGGGTTAGGGTTTCCGAGGGGAAGGGAGATACCAAAAACGAACAGGAAGGTTAAAATTATGAATTATTTTTTAGCTTTTTATTCATATATTTATTTATCTTTATTTATGTATTTTTGTTGATTTAGGATTAATATTTATGTTGAAATATTTTTTCGTAAGACCATCTTTGAAAATTATTTATTGCCTTATCCTGTTACCGGTTGACCTTACCCTAACCATGATTGAACTGTATGCCTAAACCTAACCAATCCCTAACCAAATGCCTAAACTTAACCAATTCTGATCCTGTACCTAACCCTAACCATTTAGAACCCTACGCTCAATTCCTGTCTTTAAATTATTGATACATTTTATGCCTAACCCTAACCGACACTGGTAAATGCATCACTTACCGTGGTTGAGTCGAATGACCTGCTGAGTGAGCTTTTTTCTCTGCAATCTAACTTTACTGGGGTTGGTTCCTCGAGTAGGCTTTTTATTTATATTGGAATGGTGACGCTGGTGATTGGTGTTTGGCTGACCCTTCCTGAGGGCCCCATAATTAATTTTGTATTACTTTAAGTTGAAGGAAGGAGGAGCTCCTTTTTAGACTCTGGTTTTAATTTATTGAGGAGACAACCTGAGCCTGTGCATTAGTATCTTCCTCTAAGAGCAAGATTACTACTATTTTCCCCTAACCTAACCCAGAAGTAGCCAACATGACTTCACCACTGTAAGGTGTGACCACCTCTCCTGGCCTCATTACCATAACAACATGAGTGATTAGTGTATTCGAGAAAAGCAGCCAGGTCAAATGACCCCTCTCTGGGTCTTCTAGGTAGGCAGAAAAATGCTGGGACTTCTAGTGTTAATGATCAAGCACTGATATCCAAAAATATTAATAATTAAAAAAAAACAAAAAAAAAAACTCAAAGTGTCCTGGCTCAAGATAGTCCACAAGGTGAAGCTCAAGGTAGATATGTAGCATTTAACTTAAATGTGCAGGTAACACCAACAGCACATTTCATGGGAAAACTGATGAAGAATACAGGCTTACTCAGTAGGCTACCATAGCTCTAGGCAGACAGCTTCACTTTACCATTGTATGTGGAGGGCAAGCTCTTTTGAGTAATGTCAGTGTCACCCTTGTCAGACAAAAAATATTTGAAACCATCCAAAAGTCAGTATAAACTGTTTTGTTATTTTTGTTATTGTCAGTCATTATTTTATTCTACATCACTGTGAAAACAACAGCAAATCTTGTTGGGACATTTAACTTTTTGTATTTTCAAATGTCCCACCAATAGCTAGCACATTTTTACAAGACCACATTTGAACACATCATGATAACGTTATTGACCTTCTTCGCCTAATGCTCATTATTACTAGTAGAACTTGAATGCGTCATAATACAATTTAATGTGGCCTCATAACTGAGCGGGTGCTTGGTGCTTACTGGAGCACTGTCCGACAGTAATGTGTGTGAAACACACAGTCCGCTGTAGATAGCCTCCACATGAGTAACGTTCAGTTATCTACACTACTTGTCCAGAGTGTAGCCCGCCTCTCAGCCGATGATTGACAGCTAACGTAAGCTACAGCCCCTGCGCCCCGTCAGGTACGCGTTACAGACAATAAATGAAAGAATGAATAAATGAATGAACCGGCGCCCTCGGTAGCTTTACTCTCACCCTTCTTAGGGTCGTTCTGACCACAACCTGGTTCATCTGATCCCTGCCTACATACCTATGGTAAACAGACAGCCACCCACCAAGAGGTATGTGAGGAGATGTACTGAGGATACCAGTATGGCGCTGAGGGACTGTTTTGACACCACAGACTGGGATGTGCTCCGTAGGCCACATGGGGAGGGCATTGATTGGCCTGACAACCTGCATCACAGACTACATAAATTTTTGCATGGAGAACACGGTACCTATGAAGAAGGTACGGTGCTTCTCCAACAACAAACCGTGGGTGACCCTGGAATTAAAAACCCTGCTGAAGGAGAAAAAGAGGGTTTTTAAAACTGGGAACAAAGAGGAGCTGAAGAGGGTGCAGAAGGAGCTAAAGCGAGAGATAAGGAGGGGCAAGGACAGATACAGGAGGAAGCTGGAGGAAGCGCCTCCAGGGGAACAACACCAGAGAGGTCTGGAGAGGCCTGAAAACCATGTCCGGACACGGGAAGGACAGTGGAAGGGGCCCAGAAGCGGGAGACCGTGAATGGGCCAATGAACTCAACCTGTTCTTCAATAGGTTTGACTGTGCTCCTGCCTCCTCCCCCACCCTCCACAGCCCAGACCAAACAGCACCTATAAACCACCCCCTATCCCCTGCCCCCCACAACATCTTAACCCCCGAGAACATCTCTGGACTGTCACCAGCAACCCCCACCTAATTCAACAGGGTTTTCTTCGCACCACCCCTCCAACTTCCCCATAACCACAGACCAGGTGAGGAGGGAGCTGAGGAGGATTAAACCAAGGAAGGCTACTGGCCCTGATGGCATCAGCTCCAGACTCCTCAAGGACTGTGCAGATCAACTCTGTGTGATTTTTCTGCACATCTTCAATTTGAGCATCAGTCTGGAGAGAGTTCCGCTCCTGTGGAAAACATCCTGCGTGGTTCCAGTTCCAAAGACTGCACATCCCAGTAGTCCTGACTTCTCATCTGATGAAGACCATGGAGAGGATCATCCTGGGCTACCTCCGTCATCTGGTGAAAGACAACATGGACCCGCTGCATCATCCAGGCATATTAGTGGAAGATGCAGTCATCTACCTGCTGCACAGATGTTTTTCCCACCTAGAGAACACCGGTAGCACTGTGAGTGTCATGTTCTTTGACTTCTCCAGTGCTTTCAACACCATCCCACCATCACTGCTCAGGGGGAAGCTGGAGGGAACCAGTAGCCTGGCTGCATGGACCATCGACTACCTCTCCAACAGGCCACAGTATGTGAGGCTTCGCGACTGTGTGTCTGATGTGGTAGTCTGCAGCACGGGGGTGCCGCAGGGTACTGTGCTCTCTCCTTTCCTCTTCACCCTGTATACATCAGACTTCAGACACAACACTGACAGCTGCCACCTCCAGAAGTTTTCTGATGATACAGTCGTTGTCGGGCGTGTATCTCAGGGAAACGATCTGGAGTACCTGGAGGTCATCGCCAACTTTGTGGACTGGTGTGCTCTGAACCACCTGCACATCAACACCAGCAAGACAAAAGAGCTGGTGATTGACTTCAGTAGGAAACCACATCTGACTGCACTGGTGAACATCCAGGGCTTGGACATCCAGGTTGTGGAGGACTACAAGTACCTGGGTGTTCATCTCAACAATAAACTGGACTGGACACACACTAACGCCCTGTAAAAGAAGGGCCAAAGTTGTCTCTACCTGCTTAGACGACTGAGGTCCTTTGGAGTGTGCAGGGCACTGCTAAGGACTTTTTATGACTCTGTGGTGGCTTCTGCCATCCTTTATGCAGTGGCCTGCTGGAGCAGTGGGAGCTCAGAGAGGGACAGGAAGAGACTGAAAAAGCTGGTCAGACGGGCCTGCTCTGTCCTGGACTGCTCTCTGGACTCCATCGAGGAGGTGGGTGAGAAGAGGATGTTAGCCAAGCTGACATCAATCATGGACAACCCCTCTCACCCACTGCATCAGACTGTAGGGGACCTCATCAGCTCCTTTAGCTGCAGACTGCTGCATCCATGCTGCAAGAAGGAACGCTACCGCAGGTCCTTCATTCCAGCTGCCATCAGGCTGTTCAACACCAGCCTGAGTCTATAATAACTGTACCTTTGCGCAAACAATTCTGCTTGTTTGCACTGACTTTTTTTGGAAAAAAACATTACCTCTTCAACTCAGTTTTTTCCTTCAAAGTTTTTAAGCAACTATTTATTTGTAAAGTTTACTCCACCACCACACTGTATATACACAATGTCTTTATATTTCTAGTTACATATATATATATATATATGTATATATATCAGAGTATTGTATTACTTGTATATTTTTTTGTATATATTATTCAACTACTGGCAACTGTGGCTCAGTAGGTAGAGCGGGTTGTCCACGAACCAGAGGGTTAGCGGTTCAATCCCCGGAATGTGCCACATGTCGAAGTGTCCTTGAGCAAGACACTGAACCCCCAGTTGCTCCCAGTGCGTGGCACTGGTGTGTGAATGTGTGTGTGCTTGTGTTAGTGAATGGGTAGATGTGTCTCTGACTGTAAAAGCGCTTTGAGTACCAATAGGTAGAAAAGCGCTATATAAAAGCAAGGCCATTTACCATTTACCATTTACTTTTTTTCCCTGTCAAAGTTGCCACTGTTTTTTTCTGTGTGTGTGTATAAAAAACAAACAAATAAAAAATGTCCCTCTCACCCTCCTCGGGTGGTATCTGTGTGTCATCCTCAAGCTCGGGTCCTCTACCAGAGGCCTGGGAGTTTGAGGGTTCTGCGCAGTATCTTAGCTGTTCCTAGGACTGCGCTCTTCTGGACTGAGGCTTCTGATGTTGTTCCTGGGATCTGTTGGAGCCACTCACCCAGTTTGGGCGTCACTGCCCCGAGTGCTCCTACTACCACGGGGACCACGCTCGCCTTGACCTTCCACATCTGCTCCAGCTGTTCTTTCAACCCTTGGTACTTTTCAACCTTTTCGTGTTCCTTCTTTCTGATGTTGGCATCTGCTGGTATTGCCACATCTATCACCACCGCCTTCTTCTGCTCCTTGTCTACCACCACTATGTCCGGTTGATTGGCTAGGACCTGTTTGTCAGTCTGGAAGCTGAAGTCCCACAGCACCTTGGCCCTGTTGTTCTCAGCCACCTTCTGTGATGTGGCCCATTGGGACTTGGGTACTTCTATTCCATACTGGGTACAGATGTTCCTGTACACTATTCCAGCCACTTGGTTGTGTCTCTCCATGTACGCTGACCCGGCTAGCATCTTACACCCTGCTATTATGTGCTGGACTGTCTCAGGGGCATCTTTGCATAGTCTGCACCTTGAATCTGATCTACTCTTGTAGATCTTGGCCTCTATGGCTCTTGTAGCTAGGGCCTGTTCTTGTGCTGCCATGATCAGTGGCTCTGTGCTGTCTCTCAGTCCAGCCTTTTCTAGCCATTGGTAGGTCTTCTCAATATCAGCCACTTCTTCAATTTGGCGGTGGTACATGCCGTGTAGGGGCTTGTCCCTCCAGGTGATCGGCTCCTCTTCCTCTGCACTCTTATCGGATTTCAGTTGCCTGAGACATTCACTTAGCAGTTCATCCTTTGTGGCCATCTTTCTGATGTACTCTTGGATTTTTGATGTTTCATCCTGGATAGTGGCCTTGATGCTCACTAGTCCTCGGCCTCCCTCTTTCCGCTTAGTGTATAGTCTCAGGGTGCTGGATTTGGGGTGAAACCCTCCGTGCATGGTGAGGAGCTTTCTTGTCTTGATGTCTGTGGCTTCTATCTCCTCTTTTGGCCAGCTTATGATCCCAGCAGGGTATCTGATAACTGGTATTGCATACATGTTGATGGCTTGGATCTTGTTCCTGCCATTTAGCTGACTTTTCAGGACCTTCCTCACTCTCTAGAGGTATTTGGTTGTGGCTGACTTCCTTGCGGCTTCCTCATGATTTCCGTTAGCCTGTGGGATACCAAGGTACTTATAACTGTCTTGGATATCACCTATGTTGCCCTCTGGTAGGTCGACCCCTTCAGTTCTGATTATCTTGCCTCTCTTAGAGACCATCCGGCCACACTTGTCCAATCCGAATGACATCCCTATGTCGTTGCTGTAGATCCTGGTGGTGTGGATCAGTGAGTCGATTTCTCGCTCATTTCTGGCGTACAGCTTGATGTCATCCATGTAGAGCAGGTAGCTGATTGTTGCTCCACTTCGGAATTGGTACCCGTAACCACTCTTTGTGATGATCTGACTCAGGGGGTTCAGGCCTATGCAGAACAGCAGTGGTGATAGTGCATCCCCTTGGTATATGCCGCATTTGATGTTGACTTGGGCAATTGGCTTTGAGTTGGCCTCTAGGGTTGTCTTCCACATTCCCATCGATATATATATATATATATATATATATACACACACACACACATATATATATATATACTTTACTATACTTTACTATACTTTACTATACTTTTTACCAAACTCCATGCTCCTGTGACAAGGAAATTTCCCATACGTGAGATTAATAAACATATCTTATGTCTTATGTCTTATGTTGCATAGTTGTTGATACGCTACCACACGCTGAAGAAACGTTATACGTGCGTAACGTTAGTCCATTTGCTTTGTAATAACGATTATAGAAGTGAATAGACGTACCCAGCTTTACATGAACAGTGTTGCTCCTTGATATTGTCAGTCCCAGCCTCCGTCTCGATTGATAGGATATGCGGTGGTTCATTTTTTGCCTCTATTTGGATGCCCTGTTGTCCGTTGCATTTTACTTGTATGTCCTGACATAGCCTTCGAACGCATATTGCAGCCCCTTTTGCCTACTTCTATCGGACACTTTATTTGCTGCTTTATAAAAGTTTGACAAGAGTTCAGCAGGAAGAGCTGTCACAGCATAAGCTACCATACCCAAGCCTTATAGATAACCAGAAAACCAAAGCCCAGAAGAGAATGTCAGATGTAGCAAGGGGGCCGGGGCTTAGCCAAAGGTGAAGTATCACGTTATTTCAAGATAATGATATTTTCATATTTTCACGTTATAACGTGAAAATATCATTATCATAAAATAACGTGATAATTTCATGAAATAACATGATAATTTCATGTAATAACGTGATACTTATATGAAAAAAATGTTATAACAAGAAACTTTCATGTAATTACATAATATTGAGCCTTTTTTTTCTACAGTGCGGCAGCAATACGCTTCCCTACTATAGACATACATAGACGTCTTTTACATCTTGTCATCTGTGGAGGTTAAAAAAGTAACGAGACAGTTTTTCAAATGTTAGGAGTAGAAAGTACAGATATTTGTGTAACAAATGGGAGTAAAAGTAAAAAGTCGTCAGAAAAAGAAATACGTAAAGTACAGATACCTGAAAAATCTACTCAAGTACAGTAATAAAGTATTTGTACTTCATTACTTACCTGGGGTTAAGAGTGGGAAGATACATCGAAGCTCATGGATGAGCATGACTTAGTTTTCAAATGAGTTAAAGCTGCTTAGGTCAAGGATTAATCGATAAATCTGAGTGGAAGATTGCTGCTTCTAGGAATGTAATAATTGCTTTGACTGCACAGTGCTGACTTATTTATACTGACATATTCATTGTGCTGCAGTGATGTCTCAGTCAAACAAAATAGATCAATCTGATGATGAGTTATCAAATAATTTCACTAAAAGAGATTTAGATGAGAGAGATCTGACATTTAGAAGACCACATTTAATTTTCTTATTCTTCTGTTCTAACAATGAATTTATATTGATTTATTTTTTTTATTAGATTCTTATGAATAAACAGAAGACAGAACCTCTGTGTAGTTTTGGGTTTCAGATAGCCTTGGAGAAGTCCAGAGATATGCATAAGATTGCCTTCAGGAGTGAACTCTGGGTTGTCATGGTTTTCAGGAGGTTAATAAAATCGTCCAGCTGAGAGAGAGCTGCGCCTGTGAGGGTTGCCATCTTTCCTAATCAGACCAGACTTTCTCTGAAAGTGTTGCAGTTATCTTTTAATGCCACGTCGTTTGCTAGACAATTAGTGTTAGAATTACGTTATGTGACTGAACATGTCATCGTTGGCCAAATTTGGCAAGGATCCAAACTAGAGTCCAACATAATTTTGCCAAACTTACACACTGATTTCACTTTAATCTTTGTGATGGTTTGGTGTAACTGGGCATCATCACGCAGGCACAATCATTGTTTCCTTTTAAATTGTAACCATCTATGTTTGGAAGTGTCACTAGCAGCCAGAGAGCAACCAGGCATGAGGCACAACAACAACCACAACTTTTTATAACAACTCCCAGTTTTCCTGCTAAAGTGTTATTGAATGACAGCGTAATATAAATCTACTGTTGATATCTACTAAGAGCAATAAAGTCAGACCAGTGTTATCATGATGAACCATTTTACTGTTGCCATCTTGATCCAAATAAATTGGACTGGTAGGCTTATTCTAATTACTCCTTTTGTTCACCAACAGAAGAGAACAAAAACAGACAAGTATTTGCGAAGATGTAGTTTTATTTCCCCGTGTTCAAGTCTGTGTAATATTCATTTCAATGAACAACAAAAGGACAGAAGGACAAAGGGCACTCAAGGGTTAAACATCCACATATTAGAGAAGACGGGTGGTTTGAAAGAGTGTGTAGTGAGTTTTATAGAGCATTACTTTATTATATCAACCACCTTGCTTCTCCATAGCCAGTCTGGGTTTATTACAGGTGATCTCCACTCCCGTTGCAAACAATGCAGGTAGTGTTCTTTGTGCAGTTAAATACTTCATCCTGGCATTAGCTTTGATGTGGTCATTGTTAACAAGTTTTCTAAGGACCTTTCCTCCATAGTTGTACGACCACTACAAAAAAGTACATAAAATATACACCACCAAAGTTGAAACTGAAACTATATTCCTCTTTGCTGATCAGTTTCCCAATATGTTCCAACAGAAAGTCTCCTTGTGGAAATGGAGCTGAGGTAAAGACACCATGAAGTAGTATTTAAGGTTCAACTTACTTTTAACAGCACTGATGTATTTGATGTGCCCTTCTATAGGAGTGTAAACGTGAACTAAAAACATGTTATCCAGCCTCTCAAAGCTTTAATTTAACTCAGTTCAACTCTATTTACAGAGCACTTTAAAAACATCCACAGCTGAAACAAAATGATGTACATAGGTAAAAAAAAAGAAAGAAGAACATAATACATAAGACAAACAAAAGTAGCTTGTTATCAGCTTGGTGCTGTGTGGCTCCTGTTGGTTGAGGGTTTAGGCTGCAAACCTTCTGTTCGTTGGCTAAAAGAAGAACTAGTGCAGATTCCTCAAGCAGGATCTCGCTTCGGCTGCTTTGAAGAAAGAGGCCTGGAGTAGATGCTCTGGTTTGCAGACTACCTGGCACTCATCTGTAGTCGAGCAGTTGGGGGTCTGCAGAGGAGAGGTGTGGAGATAAGATAAGATAAGATAAGATAAGATAAAGAACCCAACTGAAGTCCTCCTCTCAATACTTGGACTGAGGATGGTATAAACAGAGCTGCAGCATTACCTGGATTACCCATGGAGTATAAACTGCAACATACATTTAAGGCTCAGTGAGTGAGTCTGTCAGTCTGGTTGTTTGATATGGCACATTTAAATGTAGGCAACTGCACTACAGCTTTGTTTCACCTCTCTGATATAATTCATAGTTTCATGTTACAAGTTTAATCACAGAGGAATATTTTAGAAGAGCAGATTTAGTTTATGTGTCAAGTAAAGTTTTTTTTTTTCTTTAGTACCAGTACCAGGGTAGTGGTTCTTAGTTCTTTCTTCTCCCTCATCTGCTTTCCTTTGTACAACTAGGCTTAATGAGGCTTAAGGAGGAGATCATGCTCTTTAAAATGTAGCTACCACATGGAATAAATGGAAAATTTGTATATGCAACTAGGTAAAGTGTGTTTGTGTTTGTTTTTTCCAGGGGGATTTTCCGATACTTATGCAGCTTTGTGTGATTTCAATGACATGCCATTTAGAGAAGAAATTCAGTGGGTAAGTCACTATTGTAATTCTTGTTTCATATTGCAATTGCTTCTTGACAGTAAACAACAATACTTTATTTAAATTTATATTTAACTGCAGTGAATCCAAATAAACACAGTTAACTGTTTATGCAGGATGTTGACAACATCTACTATATTCAGAACTCAAGACAGTTCAATCTGCAGGACTTCGGCCACTTAGATAGCAGGTGAGTTTTAGAACTTTACTGTTTCATCCAAGGCTTAGATATGAGTAATGTTTAATGTCTTTGTTTTCGGCTTCTAACCCTTATCTGGGTCCGGGTCGTGGAGGCAGCAGCCTCAACAGGGAGGTCCAGACTGCCCTCTCCCCTGCCACCTCCACTAGCTCCTCTGGAGGAATCCCCAGTTCCCAGGCCTGAGATATTATCAGAGTGTCGCCTTTTGGCTTAGCTCTCTCTACCACGACAGACCGGTTAAGCTCCCACATCACTGCAGACCCCAAGACACTCCTCCCCTACCCAAAGTGGGCAATCCACTCTTGTCTGACTGAGGACCATGGCCCTCAGAGTTGGAGGTGCTGATCTCCATTCCCCAGTGTCCATGCTATGTTGCAGAAGCGTGTCAGCCAAGACAGCCCTACAACATCCAGAGCCTTAAGAGACCCAGGGCAGGTCCGCTCCTGGAGCTCCACCACTGCAGAGTCGTTTCACTACCTCTGCGACTACCTAGTGATTGGATGTTCCAACAGCAGGGCCTATAGCTTTGTTTCCTGCATGGAATATGTGATGGAGGGATTGGGGAGTAGTATTCTTTCCCCCGTCTGACAATATGCCCAGTTGATGTCAGTAGCTCCCTGTCCCCGCTGAAAACGGTGTGAACGAGTTGCCATCTAGCCCCCTGAGGTGCTGGACAGTTTGCCAGAATGTCTTTGGACCTACACAACGTCACAAAGTCCTTTCTGTATTCCTTCTGTACGTGTCCTTCACCTGGACCTTGAATTTCCTCTGCACACACTTTAGCACCTCCTCATTTCCATTTTGCACTGGTGTAAAACTGGTTGAACTGGTTAGCAATCCCCACATCCCCCTCCACAGTGCTGCTCTACATCAAACTGCCTGTGATGGTTTTCATACTGGTCCAGACCTGCTTATACCTTCGCTCTGCATTTCTCTTTTGCCTCCTCCATTCATAGCTCAAATTGCCTCTGCATTCTGTTTACACTGTACTTCACAAAATGGTGAGTGGAACAGAGTGGTTCATCTTGGAATTAATAAATGAAGAAGTTGATGATCACAGATCAACAGTTAAAACACTAAAATCATTGCAAAAGTGAACATAGAGAAGAAAACTGAATAGATCGAATAGGAGGCTCAGGAAGGGAAAACTTTCAGTACTTGTCTGGCCGCTGAGACACATGCTCAATGAAATGCATTTTGGACCTACGTCATAGGCTCAGGCGTGGGTTTTGGAGCAATGCCATCTGTAGTCATTAGTAGATACTTGACATTTTTGACCCTAAAGTGCAAACTCTGGAAGATGCAAGGATGCAGTACAATCATTCGGTACTTGAAACTAGGGTTGGGCGGTTTGAACAAAATCTTATATCAAGGTATGAGTAATTTCATATTTCATATCATGGTAACGTGAATATCGCGGTATGTTTTTTCTCCCCTGTAAATTCAATTAATGGCTTAAAATAACCATACTGACACATTTGATAATTTTCCAGTTTTATTCTTATTTGTTCACAGCAGCATAACATTATTTTAAAGAAAATATCTGTTGGCCTTCATAATACTGTTTCACATGTTTTAACTTTAAGACGTTACTTGTGTTTCCACCTCCAGCAGCAACAGTTGCGCGACACTCTTTGCAGAGTAGCACTTTTTGTTTGTTGTCGTATTTTCCAAATCTGAAAGGGTTCCACACAACAGACGTAGCTTCATCTCCAGCAGTGGCAAGCAATACACGGAAGCTCCCTTCTGTCTTTGAAGAAGTGACAGCCTTTATTAACCAACACTGTGACATGCACTGTTCATTTATTGCTAACTTCGCTAACCAGTCTCACCGTTAACTGCCCTTCACCGTTACACTCACTCAGCCTCGCTCTACCACCCACACACACGTCATGGTCGCACATGCGCACTGTAGTACCCCCCTTAAAGACAGTTAGCATTGATGCCTGACAGCAACAAAGTCCTGGGTTTGAATCCATGGCCCGAGTGGGCCTTTCTGTGTGGCATTTGCATGTTCTCTCTGTGTCTGCGTGGGTTCTCTCTGGGTACCCCAGCTTATTCCCACTGTCCAAAGACATGCTCGTTCATTGATGATTCTAAATTGGCAGTAGGTGTCTTCTACAAGCTGTATATATGCGCACCTAGCCAATATACATTTTGCCTCATATCTCGAGAACAATCTGCCCTAGAAACAAAATGGTTTCTATTTCTGATTCCCAGAGTGGGACTGGTTCTAATGGACTAGGCCACGCCCATTTCTGCCTGCCATTTTCCCCCACCATTTTGAAAAAGAAAATGCAACTCAAAGCAAAATCAACTCCTCCTAGCCTATTCATCCAATTCTCAACAAACTTGGCATGTACCATTTATGGACAAAGATAAGAAAAAGTTCTCAAAAGGGTTATTGATTACAAAGTCAATGGCTAATTCATTTTCATTCAACTTCAAATCAGTCAGTCAGTCATTTTCTATACCCGTTTAGTCCTGTTAGGGGTCACGGGGGTCTGCTGGAGCCTATCCCAGCTGTCATCGGGCGAGAGGCGGGGGGTACACCCTGGACAGGTCGCCAGTCCATCGCAGGGCCAACATTCATACTCACATTCACACCTACAGGCAATTTAGAATCACCAATTAACCTAACGAGCATGTCTTTGGATGGTGGGAGGAAGCCGGAGTACCCGGAGAGAACCCACGCAGACACAGGGAGAACATGCCGGCCCATGGATTCGAACCGGTGACCTTCTTGCTGTGAGGCATCAGTGCTAACCACCCCGGTACTGTGCCGCCCTCAACTTCAAATCATTGATAATAATACAATTTTGTACAAGCACCCCAACTTTTGTGACCCTTGGTCTCTAGGGGGCATTACAAAAGCATCATTTCAATATCTAAAAAACTGCAATAGCTAACTTCATGAAATTTGGCATACACAATCTGTAAAATATTGTGTAGACGCTGATTAAATTGCGCGACATTACATCTACAGGGAGCACTACAACTACTACATGTTTATATCTCACAAACCACCATTTAAACTGCTTGAAATTAATTTGACAATAATAATCTGTGGATGACTCGTAACAAGCCCATCAAGTTCTATGCAATACCGTCTAGGGGGCGCTACCGGTAACTTACACCTCTGCGTGCTGCTCGGGGACACCTTCGCTGTGACATGGACTCCTTTATGATTGCTAGTGATCATCTGATTTTGTGTGTGTTTGGTCATTTGAGCATTATTGAACATGCTGTCTGTAATATGGTTATAAAAAAGCTTGTTGTGTTATTTATTTATTTTTTTAAGCTGCAGGGCATTAGGCCTGCGTCAACCCGGTTGCGACATAGAAGGGGTCAAAAATATTTGGAAAATGATTAGCTGATCTCTCGGATAACAGAGATGACCACTGTCATTATTTATGTGTAAAAAGTTCCATATCCATAAAATGGAATTATGACACTATACAAGTGTAATTCCCTTCTCATAAAAATACCCCCAAAAAGAGAACACACTGAAAAGATACACTGGACAGGCTGGCACTCGCATCAATTGAATGAAAAATTGTAGCTTCTCTCTATTCCTTGTTTTTTGTAATGTCATGTCTTCTGTGTCTGCAATATCGGGATGACTATATCTGAAATAAATATTTATGCTCTCTTCTCAGGGACTTGGCATTGGCAGTAGCAGCTTTGTCCTTCAACCAGTGGTTCACAAAGATCTACTCCAAAGAACTCAGATTGGTACACTATTTCTCTCCATCTTGTTATGGATTGGTTTGCAGTTCTATCTCTAGGCTAACATATATTATAGGAGCGCAGCACAGCCTTATTTTATAGAAAAACTTCAAAAAAAACAAAAAAACACTTATAGACATTGGCGAAGGATCTGTTCTGATCCTTAACTTTAGATGCGCCCATAATCTTTTTTTATTAAGATGTACAGAATTAGCAGCAAATCTAGTTAAAATATCATAAATGCCCAAGTTTCTCCCACCCCCTAGCTACTGAAAATGCAGCGGAGTTAGGTTTAAAGATGAAGTAGGTCTTAATATAATCATCACGAGTTATATATATTGATAGGGTTGCTGATGTGTGACTCCTCCTTCATCAATTGCTTCCTTAACTAAATACACTGTAAGTGGAGGGAAAATTGGCAGTCCTTGTACCTAAAGCTACAATAATGCTCAGTTCTGCACTGAATAAATAATATGGTTATGAACTTCAGTATCTGCACTTATTGTGTACATCTGGACATGAACGTGTAGAACCTATTGTGCATCTGTGTTATCACCTATCATGTTCGAACTGAAGCGTTTCCATTATTTGTTTGGAACTGTAATTCTGATATTCAGAACTACCAGAAAACACATTTCTCTTAGACTTTGTCTCTGTTTTTCTCCCTTCAGTCTGTAGATGTCCAGCAACAGTTGACTTTCCTGTTGTCCAGATCTCCAAGTTTGCAGGAGCTCTCACTAGAGGACAGTGGACTGAAACCGTGAGTTTGTGTGTGACTGTGTGCACGTACTTATAGTTAGGTTCTTGTTGGGACACTGACACATTTTCTTTTGTTATTTCAGCCATTTAGCAAAACACATTCAAGTTATAGTTATAGCTTAAAGTGAAGATCCCCAGCTTTGGTATAGTAATAAGTCACTGTTTTACACAGTCCACTGTTTTCGGGGTTCAAAAGTGATGCCAAAATCATATTCATTGTATGACGTATGTTTGGATTAACAGCTAAAATAACAAATATTGTGACAGTGCCTAGGCATATATGGATCTAACTGTATAAAGCCTGTAAAAAGTATTCACCCCCTTGGATGTTTCACCTTTTCGTTGCTTTCATACATGACATCATGTTCAATATAATTTAGACTTAAACTTAGGCTTCAGCCACAAGGGAAATTGCTTGGTCACAGTAGCACATACACCGTGTCCCAAAAGTTCATGCACCCCAATGGGCAACATGTTTGTCTGTTTGTCTCCAAAATGAGTTGCACCTGGTCAGCCAGGTGTTGTGAGGTTGTTTAATTAGTTCATCTGTTTCTGATAAGCCTATAAATTTCTTTGTTGACCATGAAGCATGTCACTGAGAGAACCTTTTTGGTAGTGTTGCCACAATGGCCAAACACAAATCTGGAAAAGCTGCACTTTCAAAGTCTCAAGTCCGTGCTCAAGTCATTGTCTTGCGCAGAGCAGGGAAAGCTTGAAGGGAGGTAGCTCAGGACCTTGGCAGAAGCATACGATGGGTGAAGAAGTGGTGGCAGAGGTACCAGAGCTGTGACACCCTTGAAGACATGCCCCGTGCAAGTCGCCCCAGTTCTGAGTTCGAGGGCCAAGAACCTCATCTGCAAGATAAAGACCGATCCTGCCACAAACTCAGTCGAAGACTGAAGAATCTTGGGGAAGCAGTCTCAAAGAGTACCATCCATCATTTTCTGACTGATAAACTGGGACCACCATCAATGCTGTGTTTTATGTTAAGAACATTCTCCAGCCAGTGCTACTTCCCATACTCACCAGAAAGAAGAAATAGGGCCCTGTCACAGCTAGGAAGATGTTCAACAGGCGTGTGGAAATGCTCTTTGTGCAAGATGGTGCCCCCGCTCATACTGCTCGTACAACTCAGCAGTGGTGTTCTGAGCAGCTTCCTGGCTTTCTGCACAAAGAGGAAAGGCCACCCAACTCCCTGGACCTCAACCCGATTGAGAACTGATGGGGTATCCTGAACAGTCGGGTCTTCCACAGCCCATCCGCTACCACCAAGGCCGGTTTTTGCTATGGGCAATGTGGGCGACCGCCCAGGGCGCAATCCACGTGAGGGCGCCCTAAAAAAATATATATATATATGGAAACAAAACTCGCCAGTTTTCTAGACTACCGCTCATTTCCACGTCAAGTTAGTGGACTGGGCGCTGGGGCGCCCTCATTGTCACATCAACTTTCTACTCCTTTTCGGACATGTTGGGTTCACATTATTATTTTGTTTTGACTATTGTTATTGTTGTTTTGACTATTCTTATTGGATTTGGTTTTTTCAATGACTTTGTTATATTACCATCACATGTTCGAAATAAACAATAAACAACAACAACTTGCTGCTGCTGAGAGTCATACGGGAGAGTGGGACGGGGGATCAAGTTGCGACAGCACAGGTTGCAAAGAGGAGGGGGGCGAGGGATAATCTGGGCAGTCATCTACGTCACTCACGTAACTCCGGTTGATTGACAGGCGAATGGACGGTGTCGGCAAATAGTAATGCAAAAGTTAATGATGTCGAGTCTTCATCTTCATCATGGATCAAAAGACCAAAGAAGCATCAGGTGCCCAGTTCATTAAAAAGAATTAGAGGAGAAGAGGAGAAACGGGCAAAAGATAAAGATATGCAGTGACGAGTGACAGTAGGCTACAGGCTATTTATTAGCCTCTTGCTAATATGTAGCTATTAGCCAGAAGACGACTGTATTTGTTTTTTAGTTTTGTTTAACTAGCAACTATTAGAATTAAGGCAATTGCACTTCACACCTGTTGTTGATGATATGGCAGTTGTAAACAGGGTGAAAAACCCAGGTGGCGCCCAGGGCGTAAATCTAGCCAGGACCGCCTCTGGCTACCACCATGAAGCAGCTCAACGCGAGGGCTGTGCGGGAGTGGGGCAAAATTGAGCTTTCCGTTCTAAAGAACTTAGTGCATTCCTTATCTGATAGGCTGAAGGCAGTATTTAAGATGTGGGGGGATACACTGGCTTTTGAATAACTGCTTTCTGTTGAATATTTACAATCTGAGTTGACTTTTTCTGTGGTGCATGAACTTTTGGGACATGGTGTAGTTGCACATAAACCTATTTAAAAAAGATTTGAATAAAAAAATATATAAAACACATAAAAAAATATATATTTTTTTAGATAATAATGTCAATTTATTAAATATATCTAAGTTAAAGTAAATGCATAAATATTCACCCCTTTTAGGTCAGTATTTAATAGATGCACCTTTAGCTGCAATTACAGCACTGAGTCTGTGTGGATATGTCTAAATCAGGCTGGCACATCTGAACACTGCAATTTTTCTCCTTGCAAAACAGTTCAAACTCTGTCAGGTTCAAAATCAGAATCAGAATCAAAATACTTTATTAATCCTTCTAGGACATTGTTTCAGGTTGTTGGACTGAGGCTTTGGAGTGGGTGGGTGGCTCTGGGCTTTGACTTCGCCACTCAAGAACATTCACCAAGTTGTCTCTCAACCATTTCTGTGTAGCTTTTGCTGTGTGCTTGGTGTCATTGTCTTGCTGGAAAATAAATCAAGTTGTAATTCTCTTGCAGAGTGAGTTGAGTTATCCTCCAGGATTTATAGATATTTTTCTGCATTTGTGTTCCTCTCTACCTTCCTCTCACCCATGGCCTGCTGCTGAGAAGCATCCCCAGAGCATGATGCTGCCACCACCTTCACAGTAGAGATGGTCTAGTCTGATGGCTCAGTTTCTGTCTGAACAGACCAATTGGCCCTTGGAGTCTCCCACATGCCTTTTGGCAAATTCTAGACAAGATATCATTCATTAATTTCTGTAATCGCTTGTCCTGTGAAGGTTCACACGGGGTGCTACCCACCACGTCACTGCGCCGCCCCAGCAAGATATCATATTAGCTTTTTTCAACAATGGCTTTCTCTTTCTCTCCTATACAGCTTTAACTGGTGAAAAACACGGGGAACAGTTGCTGTATGTACAGTCCCATCTGAGCCACTTAAGTTTTTTGGTGACCTCCCTCACCAGTCTTCTTCTGGCCTGGTCATTTAGTTTGTGAGGACTGCCAGGCAGATTTAAACAACTGCCATACACCTTCTATTACTTATTGGTGGATTTAACTGAACTCCATATGATGTCCAGCGAGCCTGACATTTTTGTAGCCTTTCATAGATCTTTTCTCTGAATTGCTTAGAGTGTTCTTTTGTCTTCATGTTTTAATTGTAGTAGGAATACTGATGAACCAGAAACTGGGCCTCCCTGTTTCGATACTACAATCAGTTGACACATATCAACTGCACTCAGGTGATCTCCATTTAACTATTTGTGACACCACTGGCATCCACAAGTTGGACCTCTGTCAAATTAGGTCAGTCACTTTTAAAATTTATGCAAACACTTATTTTACTCTATATACGTATTTTTAATTATTTGACATTAGTTTGAAAAACAAATCAGTTTTCAAACTGAGGAAGAAGTTGTGTGACAGGTGGGTGGGATACACACCTGCAGTGCAGAGGGCCTTGTGGGTGAGACAGGTGTTGTAGATGTCCTGGAGGGAAGGGAGAGAGGCACTGATTATCTTCTCAGCTGCTCTCACTATGAGCTGGAGGGTGTTACGGCAGGCGCCATACCACACAGTGATACAGCTGGTCAGGATGCAATCAATGGTGCCTCTGTAGAATGTGCACATGATGGGGGCTGGGGCTCTAACTTTCCTCTGTTTGCAAAGGAAGCAGAGGTGCTGTTGAGCCTTCCTTGCCAGTGTTGGTAGTCCAGGAGAGGTCCAACCATAGTTGTGTCGTAGGGACAACAACCTTACTCAGTGAGATGTTGTGAGCTCTTCTCAGGGCCGGAGTGGGATTCATTTTCAGCCCTGGAGTTTCATGTCTCAGACCGGCCCACTTTAGATCACGACCTATTATATTAACATAATGTAATTATAACTTTACACGTTAAGCCTGCAATAGTGCACTGTTCTCTAAAGCATTGTAATTCCGTGTATGTTTTCTAAAATAATTCCAATTCAGTGGAAGTAATAGTTGCTTCACATTATTTCAACATGAGCGCCCATTTTCACCACTATTCATTGCAACACAGCATCCTTTTCAACAAATTAAAAAAAGAATGAATAAAATATTAATCATTAAATTTGAAAAATAAAAAAGGGCTGCATTCTGTAATAACATTACTTTCTCCTACAATGTACAAAGTTAAATGACCCAAGAGAAATTTATTGGAACAAGTTCAGCTCTTTGGTTCCAGGTTTCAAAGAGCTGGACGACCTCTCCAAACTAAAAATACTCCTCGGAGAAGGAGAGCGGGCACACCTTGCTGCCCAGTATGTGTTAACATGCCACACCCTGAGAGACAGTGAGTGATTGAGGCACACACACACACACACCCACACACTGTATATAATTAATAGAATGTTCATAATGTATATATCTAACTCATTGTATTGTATTTTGATTTGCTTTGGCAATATTGTTTTGTTAAGAAACTTTCATGCCAATAAAGCCCACTTTGAATTTGAATTTGAATTTGAATAATCAGAACCTGTGGGCTCATGGCTGGTGCTTGGTGATGCATCTTGCATCTGAGGGGCTACAAGGCAAAGTTTGTAGCCAGTTATGTGGCGCTGCATCATACTATTATTTAAATTATTAGGTTAGACAGGCTAGATGTTACAACGCCACGCAATTCATTGACTTGATAGGCTAATTAATTAAGTTGAACGGTGCAAGTTGCATTTTGTTCAACATCCTGTCTTACCTGTTTCATCATCTTTATTGGTCATTTCAGACCGCGAGCACGTTTTATTGACAAAGCTGCCGATTTTTCCACATTTGGCTGCATCTGTCTCCGGTGCTTTTCTCTTTTTAATTCTCGCTTTTTCTACGACACCCTTGCTCTTTTTATTTCCATTTTGCAAACACACTGTACTTCTGGGGGTGGAGCCAGGCTCCAAACACCACTGACAGTGTGCGGTGTGCACGGACGTGTTACGTCAGGCTGCGTCTGCAAAAAAAGTGGAGACGGCCCAGTGACAGCGGTAACAGCATAAACGTGATATCCACTCAGTGCCATGACTGAACACTGGCCCAAAATAAATAAATAAAAATAATAATTGAACTCTCGCGGCCCGAAAGTCAGACCGGCCCACCGGGAATTGTCCCGGTCCTCCCGATTAGCCACTCCGGGCCTGGCTCCTCTGCACAGTCTGTCAGTACACGACCAGGTGTGTCGTCTGGACCTGAAACTTTGTGTGCATTGATCCTGCCAAGGGATCTCCTCACACTTGCCAGGGACAGTGTCATCACTTGGTCGCCAGGTGGAGGTGGAGTCTTTTGTGAATGGGTGCTGTTTTGTGCCTGTTTTGTGAGCAGAGAAGTCATTCAGCTCATTCAGCAGAGAGGTGGAGTTCTGCACATCTGTGGTGTGAACTTGTAGTCAGTGACGGTCTGTATCCCTACCACAGACTCAGAGCGTCTCTGCTGTCGCTGAAGCAAGGGGCTAGCATGCTGGAGGGCTCTTGGCTTCTCTAATCTCCCCTGTCAGCCATGGTTTCTGTCCATAACATTATCAATGCATTTGGCTATGTAGGCAGTGACAGTCTCTGCAGAGGCGATTGCTCTAAGACTACAGGGGAGGCTCAGCACAATCATTAATAAGTTTTATCCGTTCGTCTATCGTGATTTTTTTCTCATATTGCTGTAATGGCACGGCCCGTTTAAAAACCCACTGAGGGTCGGCCTCAATGGACAGCCCCGTTCTGACCGCCGCGCCGTGCCAGGCTGTGCCGCGCTGCGCCGCGCTAACTGCTGTTCTCACCTACACGAGCCAGAGGGGGAAGGGAGCTAGGAGCCAGAAGTCCTGGCCCAAGTAAAACGATGGGCCAGGTAGGGCCAGGGGGGCGGGGGTACATCGGGGCGGAGTTAATTTTTCAAACGTGCGCGGAAATAAAGGCAAGACGTCTAGTGTGACTGTGTCATCTGCTTTAACTGAGTTTTATCTGTGTTGTTGTGGTTGGAACAGAGGGGTATCCTAATGTTTGTCAGGACAGCTTAAATTTGAAGACTCTTGACTCTTAATTTTTGGATACCTTTATATCTTCATTCTATGGGGTCTAAAGAATAAAACAAACTAGCATTCTGGGTCGTTGTTAGCAGGGACCGAAACCAGTCGACACCTACCGGAGGAGCACAATTAGCCAACTCCGGAGGTGAACATATTACGGCCATCAGCAGCAATTATGCTGATCGTGCTAAACAATGGTGGGTAGCTTAATACGAACGGTAGCGGTCCTGGCCCACTCACGTATACAAAGGACAACCGTCGATAGCCCATCAAACCGCTTGACACCGTAATTCGCGCATAACTGCGCCATTTGCCCACCTCGGGTAATGACTGTGCTACAAAATAACGGGTCTCCGAGTGAACAAAACACACATAAGCCATTCTGTTCATGCTGAACAACAGTCAAGCATTTTTATTGTCAACAAAACAGCAGGGTTTGAACAGACATTTAAATTGTGGCTGACCAGTTTTAGTTTAAACCGACATATGGATAACTAACCATATAGGCTACACGCACCCACACAGTGTGCAGCATGACTGGCCTATACAAACATCACTCTTAGCTAACGCCTTTTGACCCAAACCGACAACGTTGTAGTTCAGTGCGGTGTGCTCCCACCAGTCACTTGTGCGCAGATAGACCCATACACTTTTCAGACACATCACGTCAGTGCAGTAGCTGGCGATAAGCTGAAATAAAGACATGGGAAAGCCTGGTTAGTTAAATGCAATGTTTCTCGGTTAGCGTCAGTTTCATAACAGAGTGAAATGGCGTTGCCGACATAGGCTACTACTGTGTTGTTTTTCTGGTCCTATTTGGGGAACATCGCGATTCGCAAGGAATATTAACTACAATTTACGGGCTACACACCTGTGCTCTCGAACGTGTCCTTATTCTCAGCTGTCGAGCTTTCTCTCGTTGCAGCGTTCGTTGTCTCCTTAATGCGCGATGCTTCTGTTTCAGCTGCCGAATCGCAAGCTCTATGCTCTCAACCTCGCGTAGAAACTTCAGCCAATTTCTTCGAAGTCGTCGTTTCCTTCGTCTGTAGGCTGTGATCAAACTGACAATCTGCACAGTTCCATCCATTTCGTCTTCTGCTTTCTTTGTTTTCCTTCCTGCTAGCTGTTACTGGTGGGCAGCTTTGGCTCAGAGTTCTAAAATGCCGCGGTCTTTCAACTGGCTTGAAAATGGGCTGTGGCATAATGACTGGGCCAGAATGGGCCGATCTCAGGGCAAAAAAGCTAGACTTTTATTGGATAAACGCTCCAAAATCGTCACTTCCAGGGAAGCCGGGCGTCTCTGGGAGTCGGCCGCGTTCTCACCGCAGTCGGAGGGCTAGCCCCGCGCCGTGCCAGTAGCCCATCCAGGCCCCTAGCACCCGCGCTTGGGGACCAGATTAATTCTCACCGGCGATCTTCGGACCCCAGGTGTTACGCCCCTATTTGCCCGACGTCATTATGCCACAGCTCATTTTCAAGCCAGTTGAAAGACCGCGGCATTTTAGAACTCTAAAGCACAGTCATTACCGGAGGTGGGCAAATGGCGCAGTTATGCGCGAATTACGGTGTCGAGCGGTTTGATGGGCTATCGACGGTTGTCCTTTGTATACATGAGGGGGCCAGGACCGCTACCGCTCATATTAAGCTACCCACCATTGTTTAGCACGATCAGCATAATTGCTGCTGATGGCCGTAATATGTTCACCACAAATGACCAAAAATCGTTTCCAACCACAACAACACAGATAAAACTCAGTTAAAGCAGATGACACAGTCACACTAGACTAGTGTTGTGTCGGTCGTGAACGAACGAATCAAAAGAACTAGTTCTTTTTGGTGAACGGAGTGAACTAGGTCACTTCCTCGAAAAGACCCGTTCTTATAATCGTTCGCGGCGTCCTCCTTGGCTGAACAGTCTGCACCGTTCCTATTTCCTCATTACGCGAGCTAGAAACCAGCAGCAGCTTTCCTGATTGGACCACACGCTGAGGAGGGTGGGACTGTGTGTGTGGGGGGGGGGGGGGGGGCAGCAGGGTCTCAAGACCCTCCTGTCAAAGACTGTGCCCCCCCTCATGCCCCCCCATCCACGATTTTAATTCCGCGCTTTGGAATCCGCGATCGCACTCGCACTCGCACCCCCCCCCACACACACACACACACAGAGATTTGGAATCCACAACCGCACCCCTCGACCCCTCTTATAAACAACAGGACCCCCCATTGCCCCCCCCAACAATACATTTCTGGCGCCGTCACTAGTGTGTGTGTGTGTGTGTGTGTGTGTGTGTGTGTGACTTTAAAATGTTCGTATACCTTCTTTCTAAACACCTTTAAATGTAAAGTGACTTTGAGTTCTTATTCTTATATCTTTTATTTTTAACCATCTTTTATTGTAATGTCTCTGAGTTTTCAAAAGCGCTATATTAGAAAAAAAAAACGATCACTGATCATATCAGTAATGTACACTGAACGGTCGGCGTCCCATCCGCCGTATTCGCTCTGACTCGTTCACTGAAAGACCGCCTGTGTGCCTGTGTCGGTCAGTGAACTAGGTGCGCGCTGGCGTATTCGTTCAGTGAACGAGGTGCGGGCGTATTCGTTCAGTGAACTAGGTGCGGGCGTATTCGGTCAGTGAACTAGGTGCGCGCTGGCGTATTCGTTCAGTGAACTAGGTGCGCGCCTATTCGTTCAGTGAACTAGGTGCGGGCGTATTCGGTCAGTGAACTAGGTGCGCGCTGGCGTATTCGTTCAGTGAACGAGGTGCGCGCGTATTCGTTCAGTGAACGAGGTGCGCGCGTATTCGTTCAGTGAACTAGGTGCGCGCTGGCGTATTTCGGTCTGACTAGTTCACTGAACGACTGGCTGTATCTTTTTGATTGCACATTTCATATCATAGTATAGTTTTTATTTATTGTTGAATAGGAATGTCGCACACAGACGAGCACACATACACACACGCTCTCCGCACACTCCGCGCAGCGCCCCCCCCCCCCCCCCCCCCCCCCCCCTCTCTTCCCGTGCGCACGGGGGATAGTGGAGAGCGCGCCGCGAAATGAACGAAATGAACGAAATGAACGGTTTTTTTTACTGAACGATCTGAACTGAACTAGTTCTTCAAAGTGAACGACAATTCCCATCACTACACTAGACCTTCTTGCCTTTATTTCCGCGCACGTTTGAAAAATTAACTCCGCCCCGATGTACCCCCGCCCCCCTGGCCCTACCTGGCCCATCGTTTTACTTGGGCCAGGACTTCTGGCTCCTAGCTCCCTTCCCCCTCTGGCTCGTGTAGGTGAGAACAGCAGTTAGCGCGGCGCAGCGCGGCACAGCCTGGCACGGCGCGGCGGTCAGAACGATGTACCTGGACGCCGAGCCTCTGTATGATGATTGGATGAACTGTTAACGTGGCTGGACTCGTCGTGATTGACAGCGCTTTAAGACTATAGAGAGTGAGGAGTTGTCGTCATGCTACAGCTTCTCCAAATACCGCGCTGTTTTGCTGTTTTATGTAAGCTTGTCCCTGTAAGGTCCATTTTCTTTCCCCTTAACTTTCTCCATTGCTTTACTTTCTTACTTTTCTTGTATCTGTCCCGCCGAAATAATAAACGCGCAAAAATTAATGTTTCGTCGCTCCTCCGTTAAATTCTGAGGGCGTTGCCCCTGGCAACCGATAGCGTCTCCTATCATCGTGGCCGACCGGCTCGGACCCCGTCCAAATCAATCCCGGATCGGTACGTGACAAGCTCGGATGAGTGGCGAAAAGTCTGCTCGAAAAATCTACAAGTCCAGTTGCCTTTTTGAAACTTTTTGGATTACCATGACCTGGATTACTGAGAACCTTCACAGACATAAATTGAATGATGTAATAATTGGCCAATTTTACAAAACTGGGCTTCCCCTATTTGAAAGACCAGCAGCCGCCACTGAGTCTCTGTGTACTCCTGTAGGTCTGTGTTGTTGTTGAACGTGGCAGCCTGCTTGAACATATTCTAGTTGGTGGTAATGAAACAGTCTTGGAGTGCCACTGTAGACCCTTCTGATAATTGTATTCCAAAATAATAATAAAAGAAATGGCGGTAATGTTACTGTGGCTACACGCACTTCTTTGATAGGGTTAGAGTTTATGCTATATTTTGATGTTTGGGCTCATTTTCTGCTGCAGAATGAATTATGGGCCAATCAGATGTCTCCCTGATGATATCACATTGGGTGATCAGAATTTGCACAGTAATATTTTGCACAATACTGTATATCTCAATAAAAAATATTTGATTTTCACATGTGAATCTAAGCAAGCTGCCTCTCACTTAAAGTCCAGGTTCTATGTGTTTATGCAGCGTTAGAAATCATTTTTTTTTCTTTTTCTTTTTCTTTTCATTCTGCTATAGGGACTTTGCAGTTAAAATGGCAGCTGCCCTCCGAGAGAACACATCCTCTACCCTGCAATCCATCAACCTCACAGGCAATCTGATTGAAGACAAAGGTGCACATTTTTATATCTCATATTTGAGTGATATAAGCATAGTATAAGGATGGAACAAGGTTTCCAGCCTATCTTCAGCCATGTGGCCAAGGCTATTTTTTTCTTAACTGTCCAATCCCTTCTACTGCACTACCATATACTTTTAAGGGGTTTGTTAGCCAGTGTTGCAATTCAGTTGGCATAGATAGATAGATAGATAGATAGATAGATAGATAGATAGATAGATAGATAGATAGATAGATAGATAGATATTATTCATTTCATATCAGCTAGTATGTGTGTTGTGTTTTTATTCCAATAGGTGTAGTAGCTCTGAGTCAGGAGCTGGAGAATCGGAATGAAGGACTCAAGCACCTTTCTCTGTCCCGGGTATCAATGACTGCTAGAGGTACACACGCAAGTGCAATATGCATTTTCAAGTGTAGCACCACATCCACATTGTTTACTCTACACACTCTGTTTTTATTTTAAGTTCACCTCAAGAATTACAAGTTAATTTCAAGGCAAGTAATGTCTTTGTTTGGGCTTGTTTTCCTGCATCTTCGTCAGGACAGATTGTCATCATTGATGGAGCAATGAATTATCAATTGTACTAGCAAGTCCTAGCCCATTTCCATTATCCAAGATGCCCCCCCCCCCCCCCCCCCATAGAACTGAATAGAACATAACTCATTCTGGGGACCATGTAAGTATTGTCCCACGACAGAGTTGATCATTACATTGGTCATGACTTCCAAAAACTAAAAAATTTAAAACTCAAATTACAGCAATCAGACCAAAAGAAGGGTTAAAGAATAGCAAACGGAATGCTCTGAAATGGCCTGACCATAATCCATGTTCATGTGAGAAAACCCAACACCTTAGAAATGATCCCGTTGTGTACTCAGGAATGAGCTAAACACTTTTTTTCTTTACCTCCCAATATCCTCCATTAAAATGATTATGACTTGCTTGTTTCCAGGTCTTGGATGTCTCTGTCAGGTGTTGCTCTCCAATCAGATGTTCTCAGCATCTCTGACCCACCTTGATCTGTCTGGGAACCCCAGCAGCCTGGTAACGGAGGCGGCCACGGTACGCTCTGCCCTGTGTTTTTCATGTTAAATGATGTAGGCAGAGGATAGATGACAGTATGAGAAAATAATGCACACACAGTTTTATTATGGTTCAACACTTCAGAGCACAACAGCATCACTGCAGAAAACTTTGAAAACCTGAAATGTTTTAACCCTATATCATTCTAAAAATTTAGAAAATAAAATTTAGAAAAATATGACTAATGGTTGGGAAAATTATGGCAAAGACATTTTAAGAATTGTGATGATTATTAGGTTGAGAATAGCTCTGAAACAGTCAAGGAGAGACACAATGTGCTGGTGCTGCACAACAATTTATTATCAGTCTGTATTTTTTCCTATATTTAGAGGCAGATGAAATGATGCACCCATCATGCCTAGTGCCTACTGTACAAGCCTGTGGGGTGATCTGGGGTTGCTGCGTTTGGCCAGGTCTAGGTTCAACAACATTGTATGCCCAAAGAATGAGGTCAGCTGACTACATGAATTAATATGCTGAATGACCAGGTTATTCCATAAATAGATATTTTTGTCCCTGATTGCATAGGCATATTCCAAGATGATAATGCTAGGATTCATCGGGCTCAAATTGTGAAAGACTGGTTCAGGGAGCATGAGACATCATTTTCACACATGGATTGGCCACCACAGAGTCCAGGCCTTAAGCCCACTGAGAATCTTTTGGACGCTCTCCCATGATCAATACAAGATCTTGGTAAACATTTACGTAACACTGGATAGAAATAAATCTTTTGACATTGCAGAAGCTTATTGAAACAGTGCCACAGTGAATTTGATCAAACCAAAAGGCGGTCCAACTAAATATTACAGTGTTTGACCTTGGCACTGGTGTGTTAGTGTATGTGTGCTTGTGTGAGCGTATGCGTAGGTGTGTCGAGAGTACAAATAGGAACAAAGGCACTATATAAAAACAAGGCCATTTACCATCATTCAGATGAGAGACAATATGATGTTCTATAATTCTACAGCATAAATCTGTAAAAAATTCCCAGCAAACAGCTTCCAGACAGACACTCATCTGTCTGGCTCCCAGGCACAAGCCCTAAAAGCACAGGAAGGAAAGGAAACTTCAGAACATATGGCCCGTGCCTCAATAGATTTAAAGTTTAAAGCAGTATCTAAAACATGTGTATTGATCGTGTGAAACTTTTCAATTGCAGTGCCAGGGCTGGTGCTGTCTCTCTGATGCTTGCATTTGCTCCTGCTCGTCCTACCCATTTAAAACATTTAAAAATATGTTCAATAAAACACAAAAACAATAAATATGTCAATAAAAATAACATCAACTGCATTGTCAAAGTACACTATGTACAAATAAATATTATACTCTCCTGACATATAATATATTCCAGTAATGGTATGTTTTTTCTTGCAGAATCTCTTCAAGTTCCTGTCCAGTGCAAACTCTCTGTCTCATTTGGATCTTAGTGATACCAACTGCCCTCTGGACACGGTCAGTGAGATAACTGTGCAGTTCTTTCTTCTGTCTTGTTGATTTCACTAAGAGGAATGGCATTTGAATATTCTTTTTGGAATGAAATATTTTTTAGTTTTGTAATTAAATTGGTTCCTAACACGCTTTCTAACATTTTCTTCCAGTTATTTTTGAGCCTGTCTGCTGGATGTTACAGACTGATACACCTGAACTTGGCCCGCAATCCTTTCAGCCACAGGTCAGTTGCACTGGTTCCATTTGTTAGTTGTTTTGAAATGGATTTCCATGGAAATTATCATCCACTCTGCATTTTTAAAAACCAGGGATTAACTAATTGATTAAATGACTCAAGTTTTAACATTTTATTTATTTATACGTATTTAACTCTGTATACTGTAAATCTCTCTAAAGCAGGTGTGAACTCAAAAGAAAAAGGGGACAAATCAGATAAGACTAATTTGTCAAATTTAAGTTATTCTTTTTTTTCTGCTGTTGCATACTATACAAATACATTCCTGATCAAAATTTTAAGACCAGTTAAAAATTGGCAAGAATTTACATTTTGCACTGTTTGCAAAAAGGAGACATAGGAGTGAGACAAGAAAAAAAACTGAGTAAACAATTTATTGCAAACAACCTTTAAACTGAAATAGGCTGTTCATCAGCTGATCAAAATTTTAAAACCACAGCCTTCAAAAGCCCAAATCTTCGCAAAAATGTGGATTCAGTGTCATTTTCTGTCAGGTACCCACACTGTCATAACCTCCTGATGGCAAAAGCAAAAAATCTTTCTCTCTTTGAACGCGGTCGGATGGTTGAGCTACATCAGCAAGGCCTCTCGTAGTGTGCCATTGCTGCTGAGGTTGGATGCAGTAAGACAGTCATTTTAATTTAAGATCCCGAGGGTTATGGGAAAAAAGTCAAGTGGTAGAGGCAAAAAAAATTCACCGGCCCTAAGCCAGAGGATCCAATTGGCTGTCCGTCAAGACATGGGACGATCTTCGGCCCAAGTTAAGCTTGTCACTGGTGCCAACTGCAGTCCCATAACCATTAGACAGCATCTGCGAGAGAAGGGTTTTAAGAACAAAAAACGTCTCCTTCAACGGTACAAAATTGCCTGTTTGGAGTTTGCACGAGAGCACCAAACATGGGACATTGAAAGGTGGAAGAAAGTTTTATTCTCTGATGAGAAAAAATTTAACCTTGACGGTCCTGATGGCTTCCAACGTTACTGGCATGACAAGAAGATCCTACCTGACATGTTTTCTACACGGCACAGTGGAGGGGGCGCCATCATGGTCTGGGTCTTTTTTCCTCAATGAAACAATGAAGCTACAGGTTGTGCAGAGGCATAAAACGACAGCTGGCTATGTAGAGATGTTGCATGGGACATCCCTCATGACTGAAGGCCATCGTCTGTGTGGTAGTGACTGGGTTTTTCAACAGAACAACGCTGCAGTTCACAATGCCCGCCTGACAAAGGACTTCTTCCAGAGAAATAATATCACTTTTTTGAACCATCCTGCGTGTTCCCCTGATCTAAATCCAAATGAGAACATCTGGGGTAGTTTACAAAAATGGAATGGAAAACAGTTCCAGAGAGTGGATGCCCTCCGTGGAGCCATCTTCACCACTTGGAGCAGCATTCCCACTAACTTCCAGGAAACACTAGCCTCAAGCATGCCGAAACGAATTTTTGAGGTGATTAACATGAATGGTGTAGCTACTCATTACTGAGTCCTTTTTCGAAAATTTTATTTCTATTTTAGGGGGGGTTTGGTTTTTTTTGACATGTGGTCTTAACCTTTTGATCAGCTGATGAACAGCCTGTTTCAGTTTAATGGCTGTTTGCATTAATTTTTTTTTCTTGTCCCACTCCCATTTTTCCTTTTGCACTTTAAAGCACTACTTAGAACCTTCTTAAGATCCAACAGTGAAAACTGTAAATTCTTGCAATTGCGAGAATTTACATTTTTCATGTAAATTCATCTTAAAATTTTGATCAGGAGTGTACATTGAATCTTTGACACTGACCCCCACAGACTGTCAGATAGAAACTAGTCTATGTTTTGCCATGACACCCATATAGGGTGTACTGCAGCCTCACTGTGTGTCTTTTAAGTCACTTAAGTCACCCTCAGCAGATGCCCATCACAGGATGATCAGAGCTGGGTTAATTACTTTCCACTTGTCAATATCCAATTGGCTATTGTACATAAACATGAAGATAAGCATTCACACCAGCTGTGTCTGTAGACAGCCAGACAGTGAGACTAAAGACGCCGAAAGAGGGACCATGGCCTTGGCATGTTCCTTGGAGAGAAAATAGGGCAGATAACTGACCCTAGCAGTAAGGCAGAGAAATTATTCTCTAACACCATGCATTCGGTTTTTATAGCCACGTATGCAGCTTGCCAGCTTTGCACCATCTCTGTTGTTCCTTCAATTGACATGCTGATCGTTTGATTCGTTCTAGAAATATATATGGCTGACTTGGTGGGATTGTTTCTGTGTGTGTAGAAAGGTGCGAGAAGTGACCAAGAGCATTGAAGAGTTCTTCAGCAAGAGCTGTGAGCTAAAATATGTGGGCCTATCTGCAACCAAACTGCCTCCACAAGCTCTCAGGTTTGTTGACTTTACATTCTACAATTAAAATAATAATCAACTACATAAAATGTATAGCAACTTAATATAAACCCATGGCCATGGGAATTCAAGATTAATTAATTTATTATCTCTATCTAATATTTTGGTGATTTTGTTTTAAATTTTGTTGTGTATGTATTTATTATTTCACATATTATTCAAGTGTGGGTCATGAGTTTAGATAGTTAGGTTAATTGAAACATTTTGTGATTAAATAAATACAGTAAATCTTTCTTCTTTCTTACTTTTACTTTTCACATCTTTTAAAATAGTGATCCTAACTGATATAAGAGATGGGATATTTGCTAGATTAAGGCCCTGTCCACACGAAAATGCATTTTTGCGTAAACGCAGATGTTTTTATTCGTTTTGGCCTATCGTCCAGATGAATCCCGTAAACGCATAGCCCTAAAACGCACTTTTTTGAAACCGGGTCCCAGGGTGGATAAATTCGAAAACGCACTTCTTGTGAATCGGTCTGGACAGGGTAATCCGGAGATTTTGGAAAACGATAATGTCATCGCCACCATCGCCACCATGGCCACACCCCTGGAGCAGCCTTTCACCTCTTATATCTCGCGAAACGTCTCATAACAACATCAACAACAATGGCGGACTACATGCTTGCGTTACTACTGGAGAAGATATTGAGTCTATGGTTACTAGGGCAAAATCAAAATTTTCCTTGAGTTTGGTTTCTTCGAAAGCCGATTTGTAAACAGCGTTCAAGCTTCATGCGCATGCGCCACCTCTTCCTCTCCGTTTTTGGTGAATATCTGAAACTGAAACAGCGCCGCCTATAGACCTGGGATATGAAGTAGCGTTTTCAGTCGTGTAAAGACAGATCAGTCTGGACGCGAATATTTTTGAAACCGTGCCAGCGAAAACGGATAGGAAAAAGATCGTTTTCGTACGTGTGGACGAGGCCTAAATGTCTATGGTGATGTGAAAACCCTAGTTCAAATGTTTTAGCTAGGTGTACAGGTGCTGGTCAACGAATTAGAATAATTTGAAATAGTGCAATCATTAAATTCTTTGAATGCATTTTTTGTGCAGAAAGCAAATCAGGTGTTCACCGCACCTGTCCTACTCGTTAGACTAATCACAGAACTTGTTACCTGTAAAAAATTTGCTCAGCTGAGCTTTCCAAAAGGCCCATTTAGGCCATTTAACTGTGACACTGTTGTTTTATTGAATTAGAATAATGGAGAAACCGTTTCATTGAATTAGAATAATTTTTATTATAATTAGAATCATCACTTTCTCAGTATTTTGTGGCTGCCCCCTTGGCTTGTATGACTGCCTGAAGTCTCCGCGGCATCAATTTGACCAGCTTGTCGCAAGTTTCCGCACTCACAGCTTCCCAGGCAGTGGCGATGTTCTGCTTCAGTTGGTCCAGCGTAGTAGGCTTTCTGTCGCGAATTTTCCGCTTGACGATGGCCCAAAGGTTTTCAATGACATTGAGGCCAGGCGAGTTGGCCGGCCATGCCAAAACTTCAAGCTGTTTTTTAGTGAACCAATCTTTGGTCGACTTTGCCGCATACAACCACGAGTGCATGAAAAGATCCGTCAAGTTTCCCCAGAGCGTTATGGTCTGGGGATGCATGTCCGCTCGAGGTGTAGGGAGACTCTGCTTCCTCAAGAAGACTGTCAGTGCTGCCGTACTGTATATCAGATGTTCTGGAAACGTTCCTGATTCCGACTGTTGAGGAACAGTTCGGCGAAGAAGACTTCATATTTCAACAGGATCTTGCACCGGCTCATGCGGCAAAGTCGACCAAAGATTGGTTCACTAAAAAACAGCTTGAAGTTTTGGCATGGCCGGCCAACTCGCCTGACCTCAATGTCATTGAAAACCTTTGGGCCATCGTCAAGCGGAAAATTCGCGACAGAAAGCCTACTACGCTGGACCAACTGAAGCAGAACATTGCCACTGCCTGGGAAGCTGTGAGTGCGGAAACTTGCGACAAGCTGGTCAAATCGATGCCGCGGAGACTTCAGGCAGTCATACAAGCCAAGGGGGCAGCCACAAAATACTGAGAAAGTGATGATTCTAATTATAATAAAAATTATTCTAATTCAATGAAACGGTTTCTCCATTATTCTAATTCAATAAAACAACAGTGTCACAGTTAAATGGCCTAAATGGGCCTTTTGGAAAGCTCAGCTGAGCAAATTTTTTACAGGTAACAAGTTCTGTGATTAGTCTAACGAGTAGGACAGGTGCGGTGAACACCTGATTTGCTTTCTGCACAAAAAATGCATTCAAAGAATTTAATGATTGCACTATTTCAAATTATTCTAATTCGTTGACCAGCACCTGTATGCAAACGAATTCACATGCATCCTTCACTTTGATCTCAACTGCATGCCACGATACTATGAACTGCGACTGTGGCTCAGTAGGTAGAGCGGGTTGTCCACGAACCAGAGGGTTAGCGGTTCGATCCGAATGTGCCACATGTCGAAGTGTCCTTGAGCAAGGCACTGAACCCCAAGTTGCTCCCAGGCACTGTGAGTGAATGGGTAGATGTGTCTCTGACTGTAAAAGCGCTTTGAGTACCAATAGGTAGAAAAGCTTTATATAAAAGCAAGGCCATTTACCAAGGCCATTTATGGAATGAAAGATACCAAAGCACCTCTCCTGTAATATGTGTAGACTTGGACATTGATATGTTTTGTTTTGCAAGGTTATTACTACAGGGTCTGGCAACAAACACTCGTCTCTTTGGGCTGGAGTTAGACCTCAGTAGTTGTGAGGTACAGTACACAGTGTGATTAACAGTACGCAGAAAATACATGTTTTCCTTTATGATAATGTGTATCAAAAGCCATGCTAAATATTTTTTGTTGGTGTATCTGTTGCATTTGCGTGTGTGGTTGCAGCTGCGTTCAGCTGGGGCACAGGTGATACAGGAACACATCTCTGAAGCCACAGCTATCAGAAGTCTGGATATCTCTGACAACAGTATGTAAAAACCACATTCAGGTTCACACACATAAAATTCCATTATGCCATATCATATACACAGTACACTTCCTGTCCCAACATACATACTTACAAACCCCAATTCCGATGAAGTTGGGACATTGTGTAAAACGTGAATAAACATAGAATATAATGATTTGATTTTTTTTCAAACTATATTCATTTGAATATGCTACAAAGCTAATAAATTTACTATTCAAACTAATAAACTTTGTTTTTTTGCTGTATATTGCATATTACGAATATTCACTCAATATGAATTTGATGCCTGTAACACGTTCAAGAGAAGCTGGGACAGAGGAATGTTTACCTCTGTGTTACATTACCTTTCCTTTTAACAACACTCAATAAGTCTTTAGGAACTGAGGGCACAAAATATTGAAGCTTGTGTGGAATTCTTTCCCATTCTTGCTTGATGTACAACTTCGTTGCTCAACAGTCCGGGGTGTGTGTGTCGTCGTATATTGCACTTCATGATGCGTCACGCATTTTGAATAACAGATGGAGATGACCCATCTCCCACTATTACTACAAAGCCAGCCATACTGCAGTATTGTTGGCGTAATAAGCAGGGATGTCCCTGATAAAAACGTTGCTTGGATGGCAACATTAAGTTGCTCCAAAACCTGTGTGTACCTTTCAGCATTAATGGTGCCTTCACAGATGTGCAAGTTTCCTAGACCATGGGAACTAACACACACAATTTGAAACGTGGACTCATCAGACCTCAGCATGCTTTTCCACTTTCCATCAGTCCATCCAGAGAAGCCAGCTGCATTTCTGGGTGTTGTTGATATATGGCTTTAGGTGTTCCTGAGCCCACCTTGGTAATATTCTACACAAAATGATCTGATTTTAATGCAGGGTCAAAGGTCACTGGCATTCTTTGTTGGTTTTCATTGTTGTTGCTTACATGCAGAGATTTCTCCAAATCTTTTGATAGTACTATGGACTGTAGATGATGGAATCCCTAAATTCCTTGTAGTTATACATTGAGAACGTTGTTCTTATACTGTTGGACTATTTGCTCATACAGTTGTACACAATGAGGCGAACCTCAGCCTATCCTCAACTCTCCCAATCATTTGCTGCTCCTGTTCCAGCATCTTTGGAATGTGTTGCAGACATCAAATTCCAAATTAGTTCATGAAAATAGCTGAAGTCCCAAAGCATCCCAGTTCTGGTTGATTTGACAACACCCTTAGTTACTGGTTGAAACAGAAATTCCAGATAATAGTATAGGTTGCAGAATATTCGGGACAGAAAAATAAATTAAATATAACACCTCATTATGACTGCTCCTTCTTGTTCCATTTCTCCTTGCAATATTTCAAACTGATCTGCTGTCAAATAATGTGTCAGTAAGGTGCATAGCATTTCCTGGAACTACATTTGTATGCAGTAACAGTAGGAAATACTTGGTGTGTGCTCTTCATTGCAGTAGACTACACATTATCTGAGGTATTAGTTTGCTGTGCTGCACATGTTCATTTCTCATTTCCATTTTTGTCTTTTGTAATTTTTATGATTTTTGTAATTTAATTTCAGACCTCTTTGTTGCTCCCACTTTTTTTGGTGTCTGGCTGTAGGTTTTGAGACTGACATGGTGACACTGGTTTTGTCAGTTGGTCGATGTCAGTCCATTAAGCACCTTGCTCTAGGAAGGAACTTTGCCATGAAATCCAGGTCAGAGATCTTCTTAACTTTTTACTGTGGCAGCATGTATGTTTCGGACATGAATCCATTACATTGATATAAGCTCAGACCTTTGTACACAGCAAGCTGTAGACAACTGAAGTGTACGGCTACAAAGTTTAAAACTTAGAAATTCACTGTAAGTGGTAATTTGAGCTAAGCACCATGTAAATAATATATTTCTGTTTGCTAACAGTATATTAGATTTAGCTGGCATGTAAAGACAAATCAACCCTGGTCTTTGGAAAATATCTGTCCAGTTCTCATCAAAGCTAACATGGCATGTTCATAGTCAACATTAAGGATTTAATTCTTTTTTCAGACCTAATTTCTGATGAAAAGTTTTTGATATGTTTCCCCTATTCTTCTTTTCTCTTCACTCCATACTTCCTTCCCTTCTTGTCTGCCATGTTTCTTGCTTGTCGGGGTTTGTTATGAATGCTCTCTGTCTACCAGAGCTCTGAGTGATGTTCTTCATCGTATCGCCCAACTTATTCAGGATGAAGAGTGTGTGAGTGAGACTTCAATTGAAATAATTAAAATGACCCATTATTACAGTTAATTATGCATGTACAGTTCTAGTATATATCTCTGTAGATTAAACTATTCTAGTATAGTCTCTGGAGTTACAGGGCATGTTTTAATGACTTTCTCAGTATTAACATTCTCCCAATAGTTGGTTTCAGAATGATCCAGTTGCTCGTATATAATATATTCAAAAAACAAGCAATGAAACAAGGGCATCTCAACTAGGAAGGGTCTTTGTAGCCATAAATGACCCCACCAGTCTTTTAGAACTGAAGAAGCTGCATGGCTGATTGATGAAAAATCTTCAAGAAACCTTACAAGTCCAGTTGTCTTTGTTTCAGCTTGTTTTTTGGATATACTATATTATTTTGAATGACTGAAAACCTTTATAGTCATATCACTCATAAATATTTGTGTTTTTATGTGTGTCTGTGTTTTGTAGCCTTTGCAATCTCTATCAGTCTGTGACTCTAAGCTGAAAACAGGGATGCACATCCTACTGAGTGCTCTGGGTGGCCATGCATCTCTCGCTGAACTGGACATTAGTGGAAACAACATTGGAGACACTGGAGCTAAAATGCTGGCCAAAGCCCTGATGAGCAACACCAAACTGAGGTACAAACATACACAAAATGATGCCCATTAAAAAGGAAATTTTTGACCAAATGGACAAAAATGTTCCTAATGACACAACTCCCACAACGCACTGTCTGAGACATTTTCTAGAGTAAAGTAATTCCATACAGCATATTGCATGTGAATTTGGTTATTCTTGTCAAGTTTGGCAGCCGTTACGGTAACCAATGCAGACGCATTTTTGGTTTATTGCAAAAATAAATAAATAAAATTATTGCTAAAATAAATCAAACTTTAGAAATGCCAGGATCAGCCCTGATACCGATCTCCCGATACCAGTCGGGACATCCCTAGTACAAACTTCACCCTTTAGACTTGTTACATCTGTTGTATTGTTGTAGCTGGCCTTACTTCAACTGACCTCTCTCTCTCTTGCTGTCTTGCTCTCTTGCTTTTTTGCTCTTTCTCAAGGACTTTAGCATGGGACAGAAATAACGTAACTGCCAGGGGTTTCCAGGATGTGGCAGATGCCTTAGAGAGGTCACACACACCAAACACACACACATATCATGTTCAACGAGCGTTCTCACTGACTAACGCGGTTCTAGAATGAAACACACATTTTTTCAAAAAATTGCCAATGATTGCTTATTATCATTTGTTTATTGATTTTGTAGAGATTTTTCTTATAGTAATTTATCTTTTTCTGCATAACTAAGTGTTTGCCCAGGACAAACTGCAAGGGTGCTATAATAAGCCAATTTACGTTTTTTTGCCTGATACCTTGAGAATCTTGTGCCCTAGAAACAAAATTCTTTTTCTCTCTGATTCCTTAGATAGTACTGGTTCTATTGGACTAGGCCATGTCCATTACTTTTCTACCATTTGTTTCTGCCATTTTGATAAATTTGGACCTCAAAGCAAAATCAACTCCTCCTAGCCAGTTTATTTAATTCTCACCAAACTTGGCATGTATCATTTATGGACAAAGATAGTGAAAAGTTCTCAAAAGAACAGGGTTAATGATTACAACGTTGATGACTAATTCATTTTTATGGCATGCAACAGTATAACTTCAAAGCTAATATTTTGTGAAGCATATCCCATACTTAATCAAACTTCAGATCATTGATAATAATATGACTCTGTACAAGCACCCCAACTTCTGTGACCCTTGGTCTCAAGGGGGTGCTACAAAGACAACATTTCAATATCTCAAAAACTGCAAACATTAACTTCATGAAATTTGGCATACATAATCGGTAACATATCAAGTTGCATGATATTACGTCAACAGGAGCGCTACAGGTGACACGGAAATATTTCATATGATATCATTTCATATGTTTAAGGCCTATAACTTACCTATTCACCCAATCCTAATGAAACTTAGCAACCATCATTGTGTTTGCGTACAATCATGGCATGTTTCATGAAATTCAGGCTCTAGGGGGCGTTACAATAACTGCATGTTTATATCTCACAAACCCCCAATAGATCACTTCAATCTCAAAAAAGAGAAAGAATTTGAGGCACTGAGTAGGGCCAGGTAGTAGCCTAAACCCCTTTAATTCACCATATAATCTAGATTCTTATAATCTACTGGTATCTGGAATAGGGATGTTCGATATTATCGGAGGGCCGATGTTATCGGCCGATATTGAGTTAAAAATGTAATATCGGGAAATATCGGTATCAGGTTTTTATAACCGATATTTGTTCTGTAGGCATCAGCATTTCAGAGTGTGCATGAACGCAGCATGGGACGTTAACAGGCGCGTGCTTGATGACGTATAACGACAACATGCTAGTCTCTAGGTCGCTAACCGTGGCTAACAAGCTAGCTCGCCCGGTGTATGAGATGTCCTTGGTTTGGAAGTATTTCCAAGTGTCACCTACTAGACAACAGTAAATTTGCGATTTGTAATGACTGCAAAGCAAAGGTGGTTATGAAAGGAGGAAACAAGGCGTCTTCCTTAAATACAGTGATCCTCACCATTTTTTTTTTTCACAAGAGCCACATTGGCATTGCAAAATCAAAAGGCGAGCCACTTTTACGACAACATACAAATTGGACACCCCCCAAAAAATAAATAACAGGGCCAATACATTTTAATTTAAGACCAGATTTACTTTAATGAACTCTTCTGTCTCTTTTTTTATTAAAAAACAGTCCATTTTGTGTTTTACGCTAGCTAGCGGAGCTTACGTCGCCTGCCTGTAAACGTGCGTTGCGGTCAAGTATTGTAAACAATGGACACCTTCATTTGTGCTTTCCGTGATTCAGCTGCGTGAAATGTATTACAAATTATCGCCACGAGATGGCAGTTTAAGTAGCATTGCCGGTAAATAGTGGATTGCAATTAAAGGCAAGTGGCAGGTGATACTGTAAGCTACCATGCGAGCCGCCAATTATAGCTTGACAAGCCGCATGTGGCTTGCGAGCTGCGCAATGAGTAACTGTGCTTCAATACATCAATACACCCACCTCAAGAAGAATCATGTGGAGTTATACGCTACATTTGTCTTCCTTGTTTTGATATTGTCTGTAGTGTTTGAGGCAGAATATTCTCTCTAAAAACACAAAAAATAAATAAATGGCACTTTTTGTCACTTTTTTCGGTAACTTCTTTTGCACAGACAGTGTTTACATTTCAAAAGCCATGTTGCATTTATGTTTGCATCCAATGGGACATCACAATAAAATTAGGCATAATGTGTTAATTCCATAATAGGTGATATGTTATGTTGTTACCTAACAATTTTGGTGTAAAATGACTGCATATATCGATATCGGGTGATATCGGTATCGGAAATTAAGAGTTAGACAATATCGGAATATCGGATATCGGCAGAAAAGCCAATATCGAGCATCCCTAATCTGGAGTATCTTCGAACTCAAAAAGAATCACTGAAGACAATCAGAATTTGATGCAAGTAGAGTTTATTTTTAAAAAGAAATCAGGGTCAGTTCAGGATACCATGCGAGGTCTAACTGATTTTGTGGTATTGTACAACTGTTTTTATACCTCTGTGCTTCATTAACAAACAACAACAAAAAAAATTCTCTTGGAAATACCTGTCTTTTTCATCCCACATGTGGTCTTCTTTCAAGCACAGTCCACATCCTTCATGTGCCGCAGTTGTTTGCGTCTCGTCTTACTGATGGCTTTTTAAAAAAACACCTGCAGTACCCTAATAATAATGAATAATAATAAATAATAATTTGAACAATATACTGAAATGACAAAAAATATATGCTTACAACAAAAACAGAATAATATATTGAAATAGATAAAAGTTATGCTCAAGTGTTTTGTGATTAAAAAAAACAGGACTATACATTTGAGATGAATAATACGTTTCATTAACCGTTAGTTACTGATAAGTGATCTCACACATATATTTTTGTGCTCTCAAAACAAGATTACATAATTGACACATCTGTCATTCCCCACATGAGCGCTGAAGTCCCCCAGCAGGACAATGAAGTCCCCAGCCTGGGCACAGTTTGTGCACATTCTGCACATGCGCACCTCTACAAAAAGAGACAGGATTTATGAGTTTAGGAACAGAATGTCAATCTGCAAAATTCTGGCCAAGCCATCTGATTGACTACTTGGTTCATCAGCAAAAGTAATGGCAAATAGGGAACATGGAAATGCATAATGTACTCCTGTGATTCCAACCCTAGCAACCCATCCAGAAGCTGAGATAATGATAAACCAATACTGCCATCCCAAGAACTATTCCACAATCATACTACAAATGTGTAAAAGAAGCAAGGGTACTGCTCTGCATGGTGAAACAGATGTACATTTTGATAAGAAGGATTTGTTGTTTAGGAACTTCACCCTACAGCAGGTGTTACTGCCCCTGGCTGATATCACACAGAGTTACCGCAGCAGCCCTGATAGAACAAAAGAGGCCCTGTTCAAGGTTAGTTTAAATAAGAGTCTGTCTGTTGAGCAGTTGTTGTTTTTATAGTGTGTGTATTTTCATAGTTGATGTAAAATGTTTGTAATTTCATATGTTATGAAATTATTATTTTGTTATTTGTTTATTTCCTATAGTATATAGTGTGTTTAGGAGGTTGGAAGAGAGGGCCGATGCAGAGATATTATGTTTTTTATTATGTGTGTCTGTCCTGTGTGTCTGTCTTCAGATTCAACAATATTTAGACAGAAACAACAAGAGACAGTGTGATGGGCCAGAATTTCAGCAAGTGTTTGGAACTCAACATTATGAAAAGGTAGGCGTAACAATTAATAGTAAAAAAACTGGTGCTGAACTCTAACATTTATAATGTACAGTTTCCAGTACAGTATTGGTCAAATTGAGACTCAAATGCAAAATATTTTCTTCAATAAATTTTAATTTTAAACAAATTCCGCAATTTGGTTTGACAGCATATTCTCATCTTAAACATTTTTTTGTTGTTTTTCTACTGGGACACTGTGAATCCTTATAGAATATTGTCCAGTAGATAACACCATTAGTATACCAGGAAAAATGATTAGCAGTAGTGTATTCTTTATTGTGCATTAAGAACAATCTAAAGTGTGAATAGCATAAAATGTAACTTCAGACATGGTATATTATGTTTATTTTACAGACTCTTTTGTTATAACAGAAGTGGAGTTTTGCTCCATGTGCCAGTTTCTGTATCTTAATCTCCGTTTATTGTCCTCCATCTTAGTTGATCCAAAGTATGTGTCAGCAGTTGGAGGACACCCTTCAACGTTTAACCCACTGTAACATACCGGAAGTCCAGGCTGACATCCTTTCGGCACACGAGGTGCTACAAAATGCCAGGGAGTCTTTCAAGGTATAAGCTACAAAGCTGAATTGAGGGGAAAGACTATGTAGTGGAGTGTAAGGGAGTGTAAGCAATAATTTACGTCATTTATGTTTTTGTTTGTTTATGCAGCTCATTCCCTCTCTATATGAGGTGTGTGGCAAGTGTGATGGAGAGTTTGTGAACAGCCTCCTTTCCGACACTGCAACTGCTGTGGCAGATGAGTTCTCTAGAACCATACAGGTACATATTTCAATACACGCTTTGTAGGCTTCTCATTCTCTGCTGTAGTTTTCCTCCAGCCATTTTACAGACGTGTAAGCAGATATTAGTGCACAGGCAATATAATCAATAGACTTGTTTTGGTGGGTTTCTCACAGCTGTGTACATGATTTGAAGGTAGATTGTTTAATTTATCCCATAGTGTACACAAAATCTTTATGAAACAAACATACAAACTGAATATGTTAATTTGTATAAAAACAACTTTTCCTGAGATCAATAAACTTATCTCTCCATCTTTCTATAGAAATAGTTTTAAACATCTCCATATTTGGACAAAAACACCTATTTTCTCTGTGTTCCAGGAGTTGGCTCAAGGCCTGACTAGATATGCAGAGGCAGTGTGCCCACGGATTGTCCAGCGGTCAAGTGTGTCTGAGTGTCTGTCAGAGTGTGTGTCCAAAAGTAATAGACAGACACATATATTTTTGAGAAGCACTCTGGTGGAGAGCACAGGGCATATCATCAGCAACAGATTGCGGTAACATAAGACAGTAACAGTAACATATAAGCCATCTCATTCTTCTTAATAGAACTCATTGATATGGTTCAGTCTCAGTATGATATGACAGAAAATTAATTCCAAAAATGGTGATAATCACTATTTGATGCATACTCGATAGGGGTCGGATTAGTTGGAGGGGGACAAATTTGTTTTCTACTCAAACTTTATTTCCTCTGTCCACTCGTTTTATGCATCCAGGGAACTGAGACAAACATTGAGTGTTACTCTGGCTGAAAGCATTTTAGAACAGGTGCTCCAAGATCTGACAGCTGCACAGAGTAAAATGGTAAATATGTGTGTATTATGTTTGTGTGGGGTGAAAATTACTACAGTCCATTTTAAATCTGTGTATAATTATTACAGTAAAATATACATCATATTTTTCATTTAATGACAGATAACTTACCATGTTATCATATATATGATTGATATGGCAGCACAATGTCCACCAATGTTTTACTGTTCAGCTTATCTTTAATTATCCAGTAACTATTCATTCTTATGATTACAAATCCTAATATTTAATTCTGATTTAGATATTGTTTTATATCGTAAATAGAAAACAGTGTCACACATTTATGTTTATATACTTTGGGAATCTGTTCACCACATTGCACTCGTTATTGGTAATGTTTTTTATTTCCTGTTTAGGATTGCCTTATAAAAATAAATTCATACAATAGTCCGAGAATTGACATCCCAGAGCTTCGTCTGGTTGGAAATGACTTCCCAACTGATGATGTAAGCAACACAAACTTGTCTATTACTCATTTCACACTGTTATTCCATGATTCATCTGTGCTGAATACTGCGTTCTTCTTTTTCCTCTTACTGTATGCCTACTCCATCACCAGTACAGTCCAGCCTTTTGGAGAAATGATTTGCACACCAAGAGCTTGAGGCCTGCCCCTTCAATTAAAAGTAAGAGACAAACCTCTGAATTATTTAACTTCATTTCTGTGAATCTAAAGTCAGTTTGATTATTTGCAAAACAGCTGTCGGTAGCTGAAAGCAGAAAAGAGGTTTACATTTTTTTAACATAGTTTATATCTGTATAAAACATTTTATTTCTAGTCACTTTATATTTTTTACATAGTTTTTGTATTGTATGTTCAATGTTACTGCTACTGGATGCTTGAATTTCCCCCGGGATTAATAAAGTATCTATCTATCTATCTATCTATCTATCTATCTATCTATCTATCTATCTATCTATCTATCTATCTATCTATCTATCTATCTATCTATCTATCTAACGCAGTAGGTGTCGGGGATGGGGGGCAGTATTAGTTTCTTTATTCATGCTTGAACAATAAACAAGTTTCCAGTCACTAGGTGGCAGCTGTGCTCAAACTAACCAACGGCCTGCCTGTTCAGCTTAGTAGAAGCAGTACACAGGAACACCGATGTATAATGCCAGCAGACTGGTCATTTTGTGAGCATGGTAAATAAGTACAGTTGAAACCAGATGTTTATATACACTGTGTTAAAAGATACAGTAACATTTTTTCCTCACTGTCTGAAGTTAAATCAGACTAAACCTCTCCTGTTTTAGGTCAACCCCAAAAAAAAAGCTAAAGACCTTGTCAAAATGACGACTGAAGCTGGAAAGACCGTGTCATTCTCCACAGTGAAACGAGTGCTGTACTGACATGGGCCGAAAGGCCACTCATTGAGGAAGAAGCCATTACTCCAAAAGCAACATAAAAGAGCCAGATTACAGTTTGCAAATACACACAGGGAGAAAGACCTTAATTTTGACGACATGTCCTGTTGTCTGATGAAACTAAGTGGAACTGTTTGGCCAAAATGACCATCGTTACTTTTGGAGGAAAAAGGCTGAAGCTTGTAAACCTGAGAACACCATCCCAACTGTGAAGTATGGGGTTGGTAGCATCATGTCGTGGGGCTGTTTTTCCGCAGGAGGAACTGGTACACTTCTGAAAATAGATGGCATCATGAGGAAAGAACATTATGAAGCAACATCTCAAGTCATCATAAAAAATTTGTGGGCAGATCTGAAAAGGCATGTGCGAGCAAGGTGGCCTACAACCCTGACTCAGTTACACAAGTTCTGTCAGGAGGAATGGACCAGAATTCCAGCAGGCTATTGTGAGAAGCTTGTGGAAGGATACCCAAAAGGTTTGACCCAAGTCATACAGTTTAAAGGCAATGCTACCAAATACTAAGGAAATGTATGTAAACTTCTGACTTTGAAGAAAGTAATAAAAGATTTTATAAGAAATTGTCTCAGGGGTGGGACAGTGGAGAGGTGGTTTGCACTGATGCCTCACAGCAAGACCGGGCCTTTCTGTGTGGAGTTTGCATGTTCTCCCTGTGTCTGCGTGGGTACTCCGGCTTCCTGGGTAGAGAAGATGAATGAATGAAATTCTCTCTCTCATTGTTATGGCATTTAGCAAATAGCTGACCTAAAACAGGAGAGGTTTAGTCTGATTTAACTTCAGACAGAGAGGAAAAAAGGTTTATATCTCTTTTAACAGAGTGTAAACATCTGGTTTGAACTGTAGATTTGCTTTTAAATTCTGTGCTGAAACACACATATGATTTTCCCGGTCAAGTTTTCTCTCTCCTCCACGCGACGTCTCTTCTTCACTGGTGGAGAAGACCAGGTGGAAGCGTGCACGAGGTGGTGTCTATATTAGAGGCACTATGTAGTGGTCTACAGTGTCATAACAACTGATTTAGTGCCGCAGAGGACACATTTTTATCATTTTTAGAAATTAATCAAAGGTCATTCAAGTGAGGTCGCGGGCCGTGTGCGGCATGTGTGTCTCTGAAAAGGAAGAATTAATGAATCACAGAATATAACATTGAGGCTTCTAGATTCTGTCCATATGAAACAGGAAAGATAAGTCCTCTCACCTGTCCTTTTTAGTTCTTCATCCTGTGTTGATGAGGCTAATTAGATCAGAAAAAGAGAGTGGGAAATTCCACAGACTTGTAAATCTGCGCCGTTTGACTTAGTCAAGGTCCAGAGTTCAGAGACCCATTAGTGTGGGTCTGTACAGTATCAGAAATTGGCACATTTACTGCTAAGGTAAAAAGAATTGTCCATTAGAAGGGTTCTTGCACAGAACAACAGGGGCCCTTTTTTAAAAAAAAAAAAAACTTTAAAAAAAAGTTGATGTTGAATATAAATATTATATTAAAAGAAAATGTTTACATATTATTTTTATATTACTACAAAGACTCTCCTTTACTTAGTTTTTCTCAATTTTTTTCCTGACACACAACTGTTTTTGCTCATATTGTTTTACCAGTACAGCTAAGGTTAGCTAAATTTTATTGTATGAGATAAGAACACTTTTACTTTTTGTTAAAGAAATAGTTATACCAGAAGGGGACCATGAAAATTAAAAGTGAATAGCATTTACCTTTATGTTATCGTTAACGCTGTGTGGTTGGTTGATAAAGGTTTCTCTGACGTTTCCATCTGCTCTTCTTCCTCTCTGTTGCATGTTGGTATTTAACTGATTACTTCTCCCTAGTTTGTTCTCTGTTGTTTAGTCTCTCCACTCCATCTATGCTCTTAACACCTCATTCTTCTAATTTTGTCTGTTCTCTGTTCTCTTGACTCACTGTTCTCCTTTCTTGGACAGCCCTGCCTGCCCTAGATAGCCATGTGGTATACAATTAATTCTATTCTGTTATACTCTGTTCTTATTTTGTGAGCTGGATACTCAATATTCCCATCCTTCTTCCCTTCATTCTTCTCCCTTTCAGCAACGTTCTCTGTGCCTTTCCTCTCAACAGTGTTATTGCTTCATTCTCAGGCCTATTGGATGCAGATTGGGAGCAACAGACCAGGGACAGGGAAACTGAGAGAGAGAAGGGTGAATGTGCTAGAGAGGAAGATGGAGGAGGAAGGCGTGGCCTCTCACAGTTGCTAACAGCAACCCCACTGTCACTCAGAACCTCAAGCCCTTCCCCTTCTCCTTCCACTTCCCCATCCCCCTCGCCCCCAGGACAGAGGGGGAAAAGACAGAAGGACGGGGAGTTGGTGACAGTGGATGCTGCAGAAGCAATATCAGGAGCAAGGGGAGCATCATTCATACCTCCTCCGACTCTTCCCCTCTTTTACTCCATCGCCTCTCAAGCTCTAAAGGAGAACGCAGCTTGCCACCAAGGCTTACACAGAGGAGAGGCTCCCTTCCTTGGCTGTGGCCGGAGCCCACACCCCCTCCCCATCTCTGGATTCTCCGTTTCTTCCATGGAGCCTCTACCCACCCAGGGACAGACTCTAAGGCACTACACTGCCTACCGACCACGGCCACGGCGCACACACATGTACCCCCCCTTCCCCAGGCCTCAGGTAATAGCACACACATCCACACACCAGTGACAATACGATTTTTGATTTAATTGAATTTTAGATCACACACACACACCCACACACACACACACACACACACACACACACACACACACACACACACACTGTCACATGTATGTAATTTACACTATATACAGTGCGTTTCAAAATGATGTCAACATTAGAGTGAATTTTCATATTTTGTGTCTTATTTAAATTTGAGAAAACTCACACTACAATGAAAGAAAATGGTTTGATCTGCTTTTATTCGACACTGTTTACATGGATTGTTCTAACATAGAATGGGTATCTAAAGTATTTGTATGTATACCCCAACATAAAGACCAGAGAACTGACTTAGATAAGAATACAAAAAGGCCAGTTCCACAGCATAGCAAATGCATTATGGAATAAACAGAATGCTGCATGAAAAATAACTGCAGATGCATGACAGAAAAGTCTTTCTACCTGTGAAGAACAACCACAGAAGGTACGAGTATAACAATGCACAATTTGTGATCGTTTAATCACCCATATAACTTTGGTGTCATTTGCAGTCGTTCAGGAGATAAATAGATCAGTGCATAGCCATAAAGCGGGAGGGACTGGGGCACCAAGCTGCAGCCTGAATTTTATTTCAGTTGTATTTTATGCTAGAAATAAGGTCCAGGTTGTCAAAAACAGTAGTTCCCCTTTAAGTAGTGTTCAGTGTATCAATTCAGTATACAATATGGAAACATCTTGGAATCCATTGGAATTTGCCAAGAAGAAGAGCAAAGTTTCACAAACAGAAGAGACCAAAGGAAAGTGAAGTTTAAAAATATGGAGAAAATAATGGAAGTACCCATAACCCAAATCATTCTAGCTCATCAGTATTATATGGGGAAACTAATGTGTGGAGAAACTAAGACATTTGTAGATGCGACTGGAACTCTGACTTGTCGTTACTAATGACTTAAGAGATGATGGCAACAGTAGGATGAATTCAAGGGTTTCAAAGTTTCAGTGCTTTTGTTGTTGAGAGATCTAATCTCTGACCACATTTGGAGGTGGTCTGTGTCTTATGTTTGTGGAGTATTGGCTCATTCATTCAGAAAAAAACACACAGACACTATTATAAAAGATCACCTGTAAAGGGAAAAACTCTGTAAATGATTTTTGTCCATTAATGAGAGACTTTTAAAATATTCTGTCCTTGTAGCTGTAACTAAAAAATAAATTAACCTAAGTACAAATTTACAAATGGAAGTATTTAATATGAGTATATACAAGTTTAATTCTGTGTTAATTATTAATACGGTCATGTTGATGTATCAAGTTTTGGAACACGTTTTTCCAGTTTTATACTGAAAATTATTTTGTTTAGTGTCTCATTGCACTATGAAATGAAAGCACAGAACAAATAAGCATTTTGAGTTGAAAAAGAAACCATGGAATCAATTTGTAGGCCAAAATATATTCTAAACTTTTGACTCAAAGTAGTCACCTTTGGTAGGTATAACAGCTGAACATACTTGTGGCATTCTTTCTACAATAGAAATCAAATATTCTTCAGAAAGTTCTGCCCAAGTCTCATGCATAAGTTCCCATAAATGTTTGGCACTTGTAGGTTGCTTGGCTGTTTTAGTTCAGGATGCCTCTCACTCTGTACAAGTCACCGACCCTGGATCCAGCAAAACAGCCCCAGACCATCACACTTCCTCCTCTATGTTTGACAGTTGATGTCAATCCATAATACCTTCTTCCAGTCGATCCTCTTTGTGTTATTCTGACATCTTAGCAATGGCTTTCTTGCTTCAACTCGTCCTGTCAAACGGTCCACCTGCAGCTCGAAGTCTTCCCTTCACAGTTGAAACTGACCACTAATAAGCTGCGAACTGCCTATCACACAAGCTGTTAACTCTCAAAACGTGTCCTCTGATTCAGTTGTGGCTTTGGGTCTGCCAGAACTCTTCCTGTCAGAGTTTCCCACAGTTTCGGAGTGCCTTTAATGGTGAAGAAAGCTGTACTCACTTGACTTTGTTGGGCCTGGATATTAAGGCACTCAATATTGGGGTTTGGCTATCATGAAGAATTAATAATTATCAAAAATTATTATTATTAAAAGTTGAAGGAATTTAGAGTTCTTGGCAGTGTAGAGGTTGGCAGTATTCACTCTTGTGCAACATTAAACAGACAACTGGTATGTTTAAAATACATTTATTACAAGAATAAAAGTAAACATACAATCTAACTACAGAGTACTTTATACAGGTGTGTGTGTATGCATTAGAGTGTGTGTCTGTGCGCGTCAAAATGGTGGCTGGTTGTGGGTGTGTCAAGATGGCTGCCAGTTGTGGGCGTGCCAAGATGGCTACCAGGTGTGGAACACAACGGAAAAATGGCTACTGAGGAGGGACACTCAGACCATGTGCTGGCTGATAGACATGTCGAATCTGACAAGGGTTTTATGAGGTGCCAGGTTAGAGGAAGGGTGGTTAGTTAAGCATGCAAGACCCTGAGTCTATGTGTTGCATAATCTAAACTAACATCAAATCACAATACTCAAACAACTCAATAAAACAAACATCACATCAAATCAGCATTTCTAGTTCTATGCTTAGCTTAGCTTAGCTTGACTATGCCCAGGTCATACTACCAGTTGGTGGAAAGTCCATTTCTTGTGTTGCTCCTTTAGCTGGCGGTTCCTGATTGAAAACCAAACTTGGAAAAGTTGTAGTCCTTGCTGTATGTTCTTGATGGCAGACGTTGGAGGGAAACCGGACGCTCCTCGAGTCCTTTGAAGTTGCTTGTTAGCAGCTCTGTGCTAACTAGCCATGTTGCTCCTGTTGTTTGGGAGTTTAGCCTGCAAACCTTTTGTTTGTTGGCTAAAGAGCTGGTGTAGATTCCTCAGCAGGAACTTGCTTCGCTGCTGTATGGAGAACAGGCCTGGAGTAGTTGCTCTTTGTTAGCACCTGGCACCTGGCACTCCACGTGGAGGTGTGGAGTTGAGGAAGGGTCAGAGAGTAAGGCCTTGTCCACAAGTACGAAAACGATCTTTTTCCTATCCGTTTTCGCTGGCACCGTTTCAAAAATATCCGCGTCCAGAGGGATCCGACTCAAAACGCTACTTCATATCCCAGGTCTATAGGCGGCGCTGTTTCAGTTTCAGAAATTCACCAAAAACGGAGAGGAAGAGGTGGCGCATGCGCATGAAGCTTGATCGCTGTTTACAAATCGGCTTTAGAAGAAACCAAACTCAAGGAAAAATTAGATTTTGCCCTAGTAACCATAATTGGCTCAATATCTTCTCCAGTAGTAACACAAGCATTGTAGTCTGCCATTGTTGTTGATGTTGTTTTGAGACGTTTTGCGAGATATAAGAGGTGGAAGGCTGCTCGAGGGGTGTGGCGATGGTGGCAATGACATCTTCGTTCATCATCGTTTTCCAAAATCTCCGGTTTCTCCTGTCCAGACGGATTCACAAGAAGTGCGTTTTTGAATTTATCCACCCTGGGACCCGGTTTCAAAAAAGTGCATTTAAGGGCTATGCATTTACGGGATTCGTCTGGACGATAGGCCAAAACGATTAAAAACATCTGCGTTTACGCCAAAACAGCACATTTATATGACCTGATGACCTCAGAGGTCACATGCCACTGTCAGCCAGTGAACTGCTGAGTCAGTTTTCACACCTGGAGGATTGTGGGCCTTGGGGTTTCCAGGGCATCCCTTTGTTTCCAAGACAAAGACAACACATGTGGTTAACTTGGTTATGCATGGTGAGCCTCCATAGCTCACCACCAGGTTCATGTCCCAACAACTTTATGTTGCTCTATGCAACTTCCCTGTAGGAAAGACCATCATTTTAAGTGTTATAATGGTCTGTCTCTCTTCCATTGTTAATTGCCTTTTTCTCGCCATTTTTGTAGCAACACACTACTTTCTGCAGTACAATGCTGTTCACCTGATGCTCATGAGAGTGTGATACCACAGTTCCAAAACTGCTTTTATACAGACAGAGGGGGTTGTAAGTAACCAAATAAAGTTGGAACACCAGCTTTCAAGGCTGATTAAACCTTCATTATTAAATTATCAACCCACTTCGTGTTCCCTGAAAGAGGCCTTTTTGTATAATTCTGAAATGTACCTTTTTTTTTTATGTTTGTTTAACCTGTGGCTGTTCGGTACTTACCTTTTCAAGCTATTCATTGGACTTGCATGACTTGAATTGCAATAAATAACTCGAAAAATCGTTATCTACAGATTAGTGTGCGAATGGGATATGTGTTAGGTTACATGTCTGCCTGTGTGTGTGTGTGTGTGTGGGGGGGGGGGGGGGGGGGGGTGTATGTGAGAGGGTTTTCGAACCGCCAGCAAGATGGGAGAGAGGACGGCTTTTGAATCGTGGAAGTACCCACATTATTTTCAATTCGCCAGCAAAAAACAACATAACGGTAAAATGCACACTCTGCGTTGGTGAAAAGATTCTGTCGACCACAAAAAAATCCACTTAAAAAAAAATAATTGCATCCAAGAAGCACGACTTTATCCCCCTGCTTTTGTTATCCTGCAGAGTTAATTTGGTTGGATGAATAATGTTATTCATAGTCAGGACTTCTCTGTGCATTTAAAGGAGGCTGTGTGTCACTGAGTTGCAGCATGTGCAAGGCACTGCAACCTGCTTTTAATTTTTGGTAACGCATGAGTACTCTAGCTGTAACATAACGGATTATTTTTATTGATGGTAACAACCTAACTAACTACTTTCCAAAGTCACTATACTCAACACTGTTTATCTGTGTGTAATGCATAATCCTTGTAGTAGATCAGAAAGTATTTGCTGTTGGGTGGAAAACCTGTCTGTCTAAAACACAGGTGTCAAACTGATCCATGAAAGGGCCGTGTGGCTGCAGGTTTTCATTCCAACCATGCAGCAGCACACCTGACTTGGCTCAATCAATCAACTGAACTGCCTTCACGTAGTCATTTCAGGTGTCAAAAACTTGCCAGCCACACCCACTGCATGGTTGGAATGAAAACCGGCAGCCACATGGCCCTTTCGCGGATCAGTTTGACACCCCTGGTCTAAAACCATTCTTTTATTATTGCAATTATTGGTGAAAATACTCTTAATACGGGAGTCACGTGATGCTGGCAGCGGAGATGGCAGCTTAGTTGGAGGCTCTGCAGTCGAGTAGCTTATTTTCGACCTCTGAGTGACACATTTAAGTTTGAGAATTCTGAAACTACATTTGTGGAGTTACGATGCCTGGCCAGCAGCAAAAGCCCGCAACACGAAGCCAAGAGACGGCTAGCAAACCCGGCGAAGCTAGCAACGCAGCTAAAGCAGCTAACACCGCGGCTAAAAACATCTCGCCGTCGCCCCCCAAAACGGCCAACCCCCCTCCTCCTCCTCCTAATCAGATGGCTAAGGACATATCGAGCACGGCTGAACAATGTTGAGTCTCGCATAGACTTCCTTGAAGACGCACATCAAGCGCTTGAAACTAATCCTCCTGCCACTCAGTCTGAGGTGGAGATCTTGCAACAGAAGCTGGACGACCTGGAAAATAGGAGCCGGCGGAACAACCTGCGCTTTGTTGGCTTCCCGGAGGGATGCGAGGGCCCGGACACACTCGCCTTTCTACGCAAAGTTATTCCACAGATGCTGAACATTGACCTTCAGGGAGACCTCGAAATCGACCGCGCGCACCGGACCCTTGCCAGACGCAGACCTGACGACCAGCCCCCGCGACCCATCGTTGCTCGCTTCCTGAGATTCCAGGAAGCTGCGCGGAAGATGGGAAAGGTGCACTGGGACAAACATCACATCATGGTCTTCCCTGACTACTCCAAACTTGTCACCGAGAAACGGGCTGCTTTTAACCAAGGCCTAATAGGGAGACGTACACTCCAGATTGACATCACTGGATGGGTGGATATAGCTACAACTAACCTGTTCAGGAGTTTTGGTTATATTTTACTGTTTATTACTTATAGCCCTTACACAGTTTTGTACTGATGTAGCCCTTACTAATTCTCAGCTACATAATTATAGCTGCGTGACTGCCCTCTTTGTGAGCTGTTAGACTGTTCAAAGTCACGGACCAAGTTTTTTGTGTGTTAGGCTTGGTGCTTTTAGTGCACCTACAGGTGACAACAGTTCATGGTCACCATGTAAGTATGTGTATGTATTCATGTCTTTTTTTCCCATCATATGGTTTTCTTTTTTCTTTTTTCTTTCCCCCCAACTTTTTTGTTGCCCATGATGTTTGTTGCTCAGCGATGGTGGCTTTAATGATAGGTTACATGGCCTATAAGCAGAGGTTACTAAACCTACTCCAAACTAATGATGCAGGCGGATAAAGGAAGGTCCTTGAAACTAATGACATGGAACGCTTCTGGTCTAGTTGATATCTGGCGGTTATTAAACCCAACCACAAGAGATTATACTTTCTACTCCCCACGCCACAATACATTTTCCAGGATCGATTATTTTTTTGTTTCTGGCTTTGGCATCTCCTCCATAGTATCTAGTTCTATCGGCAACATTTTCCTCTCGGATCATGCTCCTGTGTTTCTTTGTGTAACCCCTTTTTGCAGTACCCCCAAGTCTCCCAGATGGAGGCTCAACTCCAGCCTTCTGCTTGACCTGAATTTTAAAGAATATTTAAGGGCTCAAATTAACCTTTTTGTAGAAACTAATTTGGAGTCAGCACCATCTGCTGGTGTGGCATGGGAAGCGCTCAAGGCTTTTATTAGAGGTCATATAATACAACATGCCTCTTTCAAAAAGAAATCTAACATAACAAAACAACTTGACTTGGAGAAGAAGATTCACACTGCCGAAGCTGCTTTTAAGCAAAATATGACCCCCACTAATCTGACTAATCTGACCAGACTAAAATATGAACTCAATTCCATTTTGACCCAGAAGGCAGAATTCTCCCTTTTCAGAACTAGGCAAAAATATTTTGAAGAGGGGGACAAAGCAGGTAGATTACTGGCTAGATACATTAAACAAAGAGAGGCCCAGAGCACAATAGCAGCAATTAGGACAGAAAGTGGCGCTGCTACGCGTGACCCCACAGAGATAAATATGACATTCAGAGAGTTTTATGCAAAGCTTTACTCATCGGAAACGCAAGTCAGCCAGCAAGAGATGCATGCTTTTCTGAATTCCCTCACTCTCCCCACCTTATCAGCGAGCCAGGTAGATCTGCTTGATGCGCCAATCACTAAGGAGGAAATTGTGGATGTTATTAGTGGCCTTCCATCTAGCAAGGCGCCAGGCCCAGATGGCTTCACAGCTGAATTTTTTAAGGTGTATGCTAAGGAACTCTCCCCTCTACTTTTGCAAATGTATAGCGAGGCACTGGATAAGGGCAGCCTGCCCCCCACTCTGTCTGAGGCACTGATTTCTCTCATTCTAAAGAAGGATAAGGATCCACTAGATTGTAAAAGCTATAGACCAATCAGTTTGATTGGCTGTGACAGTAAAATTCTTGCTAAAATTCTAGCTGTGAGGTTAGATAAGGTGATAACCAACCTGATTCACCCCGACCAAGTTGGCTTTATTCGTACTAGGAGCTCAGCTGACAACATCAGACGTTTGATTGACATCATGTGGACCTCCCAAAATTCACCCTCCCCTGCTGCCGCCCTGTCTTTGGATGCTGAAAAGGCATTCGACAGGGTGGAGTGGCAATATTTGTTCTCCACCCTGGAAGCTTTTGGTTTTGGCAGGATATTTATTAGCTGGGTCAAACTTTTATACACCAACCCTAAGGCCTCAGTGACAACAAATAGCATAATATCACAGTCCTTTGAGCTCCAGAGAGGCACTAGGCAGGGCTGCCCTTTGAGCCCTTTACTTTTTGCACTAGCGCTGGAGCCTTTAGCAGCGGCTATTCGCAAAGACCCTGACTTCACAGGTATCCAAGTTGGCAATACTAGTCACAAACTGATGCTTTACGCGGATGATGCCTTGGTCCTGATAACAGAGCCAGAACGCTCTCTCCCTGCTCTGCTCAAAACTATTAAACTGTTTTCTAAATTATCTGGATATAAAGTGAACTGGGCCAAATCAGAGGCTCTACCTCTGACTTCCTACTGTCCCAAGACCTTATTCCAACCTGGTGATTTCACTTGGCCCCAATCAGGTATTAAATGTTTAGGTATCCTTTCCCCCCCGTCATTGAATGAGTTGGTCCACTCTTGATCTTCTGCGTGTTTCTTTGCAGTTTTATTAGTGCCGAGTGCCTATGTCAAGAGGCCACTCTTGATCTTCTGCGTGTTTCTTTGCAGTTTTTTTACTTAATATTATTCATTTTCCGCCCTTTTTCGGCAATTAATGCGGCTCGAACCGGCCAGAGGACCCCAACACATGATATATCGAAACGTGTGTTTTGATCCCGAATCCTATGCTATTACTTGGATAAGCGATTGACGAGTTTTTCGCGAATTTATTCGCGAAAAAGCGCGAAAAATTTCCCATTCAAATTAGCGGCTAATGCTAATTTTTAGTAGCTAGAAATTGGTGGTAGCATTAGTGGCAGCATTAGCATGTTAGCGAATAGCATATTAGCAATTAGCATGTTAGCATTAGCATGTTAGCAATTAGCATCTACTTAATTTTTAGTGGCTTAAAAGTCATGCTAACACTAAACCAATGTTAAAATAATTGGCTAGCGCATCATGCTAATTGCTAACATTAGCGGCTAATGCTAATTTTTAGTGGTAGAAATTGGTGGTAGCATTAGTGGCAGCATTAGCATGTTGGCGAATAGCATATTAGCAATTAGCCTGTTAGCATTAGCATGCTAACAATTAGCATGTATTTAATTTTTAGTGTCTAAAGAGACATGCTAACACTAAACTAATGCTAAAGTTAGTGGCTAGCGCGTCATGCTAATTGCTAACATTAGCAGCTAATGGCAACAGCCCACTCGGCACTTCAAAAATTTCCGCGGGAATTTTCTAGTTATTATTATTCATTTTCCGCCCTTTTTCGCCGATTAATGCGGCCCGAACCGGCAAGAGGACCCCAACACATGATATATCGAAACGTGTGTTTTGATCCCGAATCCTATGCTATTACTTGGATAAGCGATCGGTGAGTTTTTCGCGAATTTATTCGCGAAAAAAGGCGAAAAATTTCCCATTGAAATGAATGGGAGACCCCGAAAAATCAACAGGCATTTTCTACAATCAATTGCTCTGGCATACTTTCACCCAGACACTTCATTTAAACTTTAAAACGTAGACACTCTTGTCTTCTCTTCAGAGATTCCCTTCACTTATCGACACCTTTTACCGTTTTTAAACTATGAAGCCTCAAAGCGGTGTAGGTTTTTACTCAAATTTCGGGGTTTATAATGGGTGTGTATTGCGCGGAATGTTCGCCCTAGAGTGGATGACATCATCAGCTAGAGTGTGGAGAAGAGAAGAACATTAGGCAAAAAATAAAATAGAAACTGCTCCCGTGGCCACAACTTTCACACCACAGACATAATTTATACATAGAAACGTAGGAAAATTTGTCTTCTCGCTCACAATTCGTCTGCTAAAGCTGTAAGTCTTATAGTTTTGGCGTGAGACGCAAAGCTGCGCCAGCAAACCCCTTCCTCGCTCCATAGACTGCAATGTTAAATTTGTGGAGCAAAGCAGAAGCAATCCTTTGTTTTAAATCGCTTTAAATAGCTCACATTTCTACATTTTACCCACAAACTGCATATCTAGACGTTCAGGAAAGCCTCAAGATGCCCAAAGTGAAGTCGGTTCAACGATTGGACACACGGTTTGGCCACAAGGCCTTCCTGTTCGAGGCCGTGGTTTCAGCATTTTCGCCCACTCTAGTCGTTTTCTAACTGATATTCAAACTGGTAACCGTGGCAACCAGGGGCTCCACAGAAAGAGGCGGGAAAACATAAGTAACTGGTCTGTAGGGCGGCCATTTTGGGGCAATGTTAATGGAAACAGCCCACTCTGGAAACTTCTAACTGAAGTAACTGGTCTGTGGGGCGGCCATTTTGGCTTTTGGCACCCAAGTTGAACAATGACAGGTGTCTGTCTGTCATTGGCTAGCGCGTCATGCTAATTGCTAACATTAGCGGCTAATGCTAATTTTTAGTAGCTAGAAATTGGTGGTAGCATTAGTGGCAGCATTAGCATGTTAGCGAATAGCATATTAGGAATTAGCATGTTAGCATTAGCATGTTAGCAATTATCATCTATTTAATTTTTAGTGTCTAAAAAGACATGCTAACACTAAACCAATGCTAAAATTAGTGGCTAGCGCGTCATGCTAATTGCTAACATTAGCGGCTAATGCTAATTTTTAGTGGCTAGAAATTGGTGGTAGCATTAGTGGCAGCATTAGCATGTTGGCGAATAGCATATTAGCAATTAGCATGTTAGCATTAGCATGCTAACAATTAGCATGTATTTAATTTTTAGTGTCTAAAGAGACATGCTAACACTAAACCAATGCTAAAATTAGTGGCTAGCGCGTCATGCTAATTGCTAACATTAGCGGCTAATGCTAATTTTTAGTGGTGGAATGCAAATTTTTAGTAGCTAGAAATTGGTGGTAGCATTAGTGGCAGCTTTAGCATGTTAGCGAATAGCATATTAGCAATTAGCATGTTAGCATTAGCATGCTAACAATTAGCATTTATTTAATTTTTAGTGTCTAAAAAGACATGCTAACACTAAACCAATGCTAAAATTAGTGGCTAGCGCATCTGGCTAAATGCTAACATTAGCAGCTAATGGCAACAGCCCACTCGGCACTTCAAAAATGTCCGCGGGAATTTTCTAGTTATTATTATTATCATTATTATTATTATTATTACTTTTGATTAAATATTAATTTCATTGTATTGCTGTGTTCTGTTTTATCCTTTTTTTAGACTGTTCTTGTTTTTCTTTTTTGTTGTTGTTGTTCCTTCTCTCTTTCATAACATAGCTTATTGTTTACTTTCTGTATACAAGTTACAATACTTGTCACAATACTGTTCTGTAACCAACACTTTCACAAGTGTACTTGTAATGTATGATATAAAAATACCCAATAAAATATGAATCATAAAAAAAATACTCTTAATACTAAAATTGGCTAAAACTAGACTAAAAACTTTTTGAGTCTTCATTGACTAAAACTAGACTAAAACCATATAGAAATGACAAAAATGTGTCTAAAAGTATATGGCACAGTGGTGAGGTGGTTAGCAAAGACTCAGAGGGGCGAGAGATAGTTGTGGCTTATGCTAGTTATATAAAGAAATGAAGGGCGGTCCAAAAAGACGAAGACTAAGACTGAATCTAATGTGAGAGTACTCAAAAACAGCACTGGTCAGGAAAGGTGTCAAGCTGAAGGCGGACGAAACAGAGTAGATGGAATACAAGAATCTGGGTTGATTGACGGAAAATCGAATGATGACACGTCGAGGGCCTACTTGCGGTCCATGGTAATCGATATGGTGAATTGTGTCATGATAATCGATTTGGTGAGTTTGGTGAGTTGTGTCACTGCTTTCGAACTGGGCCAAACAGGCAAGGAAAGGTTTGATGAGGGTAATTGAGGCATGGACCACAACCTTTATACCTTTATACCTTTTACCTTTATAAGTTATATTTGATAAATTGTGCCTCACAGCAGGAAGGTTCTGGGTTTATATCCACCGGCTGACTGGGGCTTTTCTGTGTGAATTAGTAGGGTTTTCTGTGGGTACTGTGGCTTCCTCCCACCATCCAATGACGTGCTTCTTATATTAATGGTCGATGGGTGTGAATGTGATGGTTGTCTGTCTCTCTGTGTTAGCCCAGTGATAGACTGGTGACCTGTCCAGGATGTGCCCCACTTCTCGCCCAACAGTGTTGGTGAAGTTACTTTTAAAAAGTAGTGTTTGCTCGTTACTCGTTACTTCTTAAAAAAGTAACCTGTAACTTTACTTAGTTACCCCCTGCAGAAAGTAACTTTTTACGTTACTCGTTACTTGTACGTTACTTACATAATGTTCTACTATGGAGGACATAACCATAAGACATAACAGGTATTTCTCTTGTATCAACAGGCTCCTTAGGAACAACATGATAAACTCAAAATGGGTCATATGTCTCAAAATAAAACATGCCTCATCTAAATCCAACAGAAAAAAGAATAACTTATAACGAATAACAATAACTTAAAAATGCCATGATTTCTATGGCTGTAAATAAAATAAAATGCCATTAATACTGCTTGGAGGCAAAGACATTTTAGCCAAAATAAAATCAAGTTCACGTAAACCATGACTAGCCTCAGAATTAAAATGTCTATGTTAACTGAATATGTTGTCCTTTCTTCACAGTATGATGGCAAATAGAAAAGAGAACATTAGGTATAGGCTTGGTCTGTCTACAGCATGGGTGGCAGGGCAACCTATTTCACATCAGCACAAAATGAGTGATTATACCTCATCAGGAGCAGTTTTTCAAAACCTTTATCTGAAAGTCTGTTTCTTCTTGGGGTAAGCACAATACCTCCCAGACTGAAAAGCCTTTCCACCGGTGCACTGGATGGTGTGGCAGTGTTGTATTTCATGAACACAGCTTTCACTCGGGGAAACGGTTGAGAACTTCTAACTCTGAGCTTGATCTCATGTACTCAAGTACCTGTTAAGGACATTGTGTCTTCCTCCTCCTCATCATCAAAAGAAAAAAAATCCTTCTCATTGGCGCTGCTGTGTGCGGCAACTTCTTGCTTTTTATTCTCAGTCGGCTCTGCAACACTGGGTAGAGTGCGACACTTCGCGATGAGCAGCGTACGTGCCGTTTCTCGTCGCTCCGCTCCCCCATCCAACAAACTTTAAATTTCGGCAACATCAAGGCAGCCAATAAAGCTTCCCTGCTCTCCAACACCCGTGTGAATCATGTCCGTCGCGTGATAGCCTAGGACAAAATGATATAGAAGACATAAGCTTAGTTTTCAGACACTCTATCAAGGAAGGTAGAAAACTGTCCTTCTGTGGTCCCAAGCAACTCTTCCACATCTGTAAAAACTACATCTTGCTCTTCTACATCCTCCTCCTCTTCAGGCTCAGGGGGGGCATACATCTTAAAAGCTTTAACTAAATTCGACCCGTTCAAACGCTGATTGAATTTGTTCCATTTCAAAGCCTATAACATCATATGTATGCCTGCCCTTTATTCTTTTGCATGCAATGGCAGCTTTCTCACGATTAAAGTTACGTGGATTGATCCAGTGCACAGTGATTCCCAGAAAACTCCTGTTATGGCTACTCCATATATCCGCAGTGGTTGACACATACTGCAAACTCTCGAAAGTTTTCTTTAATTCATTCTCCATTTTTAGATAACATTCATCCAGATAGCCTGTGAAAGTTCTACGGTCTGACCATGGACGCCTGTCTCCTGCTATCGGTATCTCGCTTAGTATTTAACTGAAAGTGGGAGATTCGACAGTATTGATGGGCAACATTTCTTCGATGATGAACGTGTTTGTCCAACTCTTGTTTGGTTACCTGGTCGTGGAAATGAAGTTTTAGCTGCTTATTTGGTCTTGGACTCAACATATCGCCATCATTTCCCCGAGGATCTTGAGCTACAAGCTTCACGCTAGCATGTTTTGCTTTTAAATGCTTGTTGTGGTTGGCAGTTAAATTAATGGCTGTGGACAATAGTTTCTCACCAGGGCACAGTGTACAACTTACACTCAGATTTCTCTCCTTACATTCGACGAGTTTGAAGTAGAGTGAGTACCTCCAACCCTCAAAAGTTACCGTTGCCTGCTTCCCGCTTGCGCTTGCCATGACTTCTTCTACTGCTGTCACCAGCCTCTGTCATGACACGTCACGTACCGAGTGGAGGTCACAATTGCACAAGCGCGCACTTCAGAACGCAGCGTCGCTGTCAAATCTGTCCCTGGGAAAAGTAACGTTGCCCCAATTTGAAAAAGGAACTACGTTATGTTACCAAATTTACAGTACTAGCGTATTACCCTACTTTTTACCCGAAAAAGTAGACCCGTTACTGTAATGCGTTGCTTTATAACACGTTACGCACAACACTGTTGCCCAATGACACCTAGGTTAGGCTCCAGGACAAGGCTCCAGCAAAATCAGTTAATGTGTCCATTCTTCATCTACAGTAATTTCTTTAGTGGAGATTTTGGACCAAACATAATGCGATCAAAGTGGTTCAAAAATCCACATTGATCATGTCCCGGGGTCAAAAATCTATAATATCAGATAAAGAGGAGAGTGGCCATCAAATGAACATTGTAGCAATGTTTTGTATTCAGACAGCAGTAGACATGACTATGCCAGATTATAGCCACAATGCTAATTGCAGTCCCTAGGCAGGTAACATAAAACATGATAAGACATTGGACAGGACAATGGATCACAATAAGAGCACATTATAAGACAGCACATTACTAAGACAATAAAAGTCAATGGTTACAAGAGTGGGTTGCTTTCAACTGCTGCTTGAGGTGAGTTTTGAAGGGACATTGCCTTTTGGAAAGTTCAGGACTGTTCCAGATCTGGCCTTCACAGAAAGAGCATTTTGTCCAAAGGCTGTTTTTCTGTGTGGGACCTCACAGTCCCCTCTAGAGGAGGCCCTGGCCCTGGCCCTGAGACCGCTGTGAACCTTTTTTTTAAAGAAAGTCAGACATTAAGGATTTTTTTAATTCTCGAGGCTCAGTAAGTTGTACTTTTTTAAGATGTTACAAACGTGACATTGTTTTTTCTATCAAAGACCTTTAAAGATTAAAGAAATTTATAGAGGGATTAAATGATTGCCACAGACCAACATATAACACAATAGTCAATGTGTGACAGGATCATTCAGTGTAAAAAAAACATTCTAGCAGCACCAAGTGTTATGAAAGTTTGTATTTGTTTAAACATTTTCAAATTGAATTTCACTGTATTAGATATTCTTATAATGTCGCTCTTGAAACATAGTGTGGAATCAAGGGTCACACCAAAGTACTTGAATTTATTTCCTGTCCTCCCAAAAATACACCTGAATGTTTGATGTCCAATGATTGCTTTGCGAACATCATAGAAACAGTTTTTAGCAGTGTTTAGCAGTAGACAAGATTTCTAAAGCCACTCATTTACAGCAACCATAGCTGAAGTAAGAACAGAGGCTGCTTCATGAATATTTTTTGCACTAGTGAAGATGACGTGTTAAACACACGTTGGACACTTTTGTATAAACAGACAGTTTGCAAACTCTGTGAAATGAAGTTGCACTGGATGCAAAGGAGAGTGGCTTTTATTAATTTTTTATTCATTTATGTTCATTTATAATTTTTGCTACCCACCTCTCAGCAACTTTAGAAACCACAAGGAGGATACTGATTGGCCAAAAGCTGGCTACATTTGAACTGTCACCAGATTTTTGTTTAAATGATAAGTTGACTATACCTGTTATGGGTGATAGTAGGGATTCTTTGCATAATTTGAGAACATTTGTGTCTAACCCATGGACATCCTTGGCTTTAGAATACTGTATAGAGCCAATGATGAGCAACTTACAGCTCTGTTATTTCTCATTGAGAGACAAAACAGGCTGTGCATAATTAATAGGTCTGGCAACAAGAATAGATGGTGGAAACTTTTCTGTTATCTCCTTGAGTTATGGAAAAAAAAAATTAAATTCACCAGCTAGGTCAGCTTCATTAGTAACCATTGCATTGTTAATTTTCAGCTTAATATTTATGTTTGAGTCTTTCATTTTGGCAGATCTTTTGGCATTTCATATGACTTCAAGGTCTAACCTTTGAAGTATTCACCCAAACCATATGAAACTGGAAACCGTCATTATAATATGCTACAGGCGACGCACAATCATGCCAAGTTTCATGAAATTCGACCTGTAGGGGGCGCTACAACCAGCACATGTATATGTAAGAAAAAAACCTTTATTAATCCTGCAATAGGGAAATTGCAATTTACAACAGCTTACAGAAAAGGCAGAATAAAAACTAACAACAGCAAAAAATAAATAAATAATGAAATAGAATAGGATAAAAATATTGCACGGATTGCATATTGCATAGACTGGTGTCAAACTGCTGTTTTGAAGTTTTTACACCTTGTGGTGTAATATTATTGTTGTTTTTTATCATTGTTAAATCTTTTGTAAAGCATGTTGGTTCACCTATGGGTCGATATAAGGTTCAATATAAATAAAGTATATTTACATTTACCTTTACTGCACATACACTATATTACCAAAAGTATTCGCTCACCCATGCAAATGATCAGAATCAGGTGTTCTAATCACTTGGCCTGGCCCCAGGTGTATAAATTCAAGCACTCAGGCATGCAGACTGTGAAACAAGACATTTGTGAAAGAATGGGCCGCTCTCAGGAGCTCAGTGAATTCCAGCGTGGAACTGTCATAGGATGCCACTTGTGCAACAAATCCAGTCGTGAAATTTCCTCGCTCCTAAATATTCCACAGTCAACTGTCAGCTCTATTATAACAAAATGGAAGCGTTTGGGAACAACAGCAACTCAGCCACGAAGTGGTAGGCCACGTAAAGTGACGGAGAGGGGTCAGCGGATGCTGAAGCGCATAGTGCAAAGAGGTCGCCGACTTTCTGCACAGTCAATTGCTACAGAGCTACAAACTTCATGTGACCTTCAGATTAGCCCAAGTACAGTACGCAGAGAGCTTCATGGAATGGGTTTCCATGGCCGAGCAGCTGCAGCCAAGCCACACATCACCAAGTGCAATGCAAGGCGTCGGATGCAATGGTGTAAAGGACGCCGCCACTGGCCTCTAGAGCAGTGGAGACGCGTTCTCTGGAGTGATGAATCACGCTTTTCCATCTGGCAATCTGATGGACGAGTCTGGGTTTGGAGGTTGCCAGGAGAACGGTACATTTCAGATTGCATTGTGCCAACTGTGAAATTTGGTGGAGGATGACATCTGTCTTCTGTCTGACCGTGTGGAGCAGGCACAGGAACTGCAGAAGTCCCTGGATGGATGTTATACCAGAATGCTACGAGCTGTTCTGAATGTGGACCAGAACACCCACATCACCAACAAGGACCTGTACGGGCAACTACCGAGGCTCAGCACGAAGGTAGCAGCTAGGAGGGTGAGGCTGGCCGGCCACTGCCACAGACATCGGGAGCTCCCGGCCAGCAGGCTGGTCCTATGGGAACCAAAGCACGGACATAGATCACGAGGACGACCCGTGCCAACATATGTGGACGTCCTGAAGAAGGATGTGGGAGCTGAAAGCTCTTCGTAACTGGCGGGGTGTATGGAGAATCGGGAGGACTGGAGACTCCGATGGAAGCTCGTCTGAGGACGACCAAGAGAGAGAATTATGGTATGGGGTTGTTTTTCAGGAGCTGGGCTTGGCCCCTTAGTTCCAGTGAAAGGAACATTGAATGCTTCAGGATACCAAAACATTTTGGACAATTCCATGCTCCCAACCTTGTGGGAACAGTTTGGAGCGGGCCCCTTCCTCTTCCAACATGACTGTGCACCAGTGCACAAAGCAAGGTCCATAAAGACGTGGATGACAGAGTCTGGTGTGGATGAACTTGACTGGCCTGCACAGAGTCCTGACCTGAACCCGATAGAACACCTTTGGGATGAATTAGAGCGGAGACTGAGAGCCAGGCCTTCTCGACCAACATCAGTGTGTGACCTCACCAATGCGCTTTTGGAAGAATGGTCAAAAATTCCTATAAACACTCTCCTCAACCTTGTGGACAGTCTTCCCAGAAGAGTTGAAGCTGTAATAGCTGCAAAAGGTGGACCGACATCATATTGAATTCTATGAGTTAGGAATGGGATGGCACTTCAGTTCATAGAATGAGTAAAGGCAGGTGAGCGAATACTTTTGGTAATATAGTGTATATGGGACGTTTTTACACCTTGTGGTGTAGTATTATTACACATATTAAGAGTGTTTGTTGTGGAGCCTAACAGCAGCCTAACAGCAGCAATCGCACAAACTACCACAGTAAACTGCTTGAAATTTGACCATAATCATCTGTGGATGACTCCTTACAAGCCCACAAAGTTTCATGCAATACTGTCTATAGGGGGCCAGTTAGCAGTGAAGGTGATCCACCCAGCAGTGGATGGGGTCCAGTTAGCATTGTTGGTGGCCTGGTTAGCTGTAGCTGTAGTCCATCTTGGTATGGTTGTAGCCCAGCTAGCTGTAGGCCATTTTCTTCCAGTTAGCTGTGATTGTAAAGAATCCAGGAAAGTTTAAAGACTGAGGACCAGGGTTTAGTTCAACATAACTGACCAAGAGCAGGATGCGCAGGAGATTAAGAATGTCCAGGAATGGTCTATTTGTAACAGACTTTTCTGGTTTACTTATAATTATTTATAATTTGGTACTCTTGTGTGTATGACAGTCACACAGTGTAAGATGTTTATTGATGATGTTTATTTGTTGATGGCAGAACTGTGGCAAAAAAAGATACATATGGTCAGCAACAATTCTTGTATGTATGGTTGATTACAGTAGTATAAGGGAGCCTAATATATATTGTATTTGACCTGACGAATGTAACTATAATCCTGGCTACCAACAATTTTAATCGACAGACTTGGAAATGGATAGGTCTCTCAAGACACATATTTTATCTGGTTTTAATGTTTGCATACAGATAATGGAATGCAGCTTAATGAACCACTTTATTTGTCACTCACATTTTGGTTTATCTGTGAAATTATAAACTGAATACAAACATACATAAAGCGATTTTTGTGTATTTCCCTCTCTTATGAGGCACACATGTATACAATATGCAGTTTACATACGTATGTCATAGTATGTTATATTCTCATATTTTTACAGGATCCACTCTCAAAGGTAGAGAATGAGGCCAGAGTGGATGAAGGAGTAGAGGAGTTCTTCACCAAGAAAATTATCCCTGACTATGCACTGTGAGTTGAACTTACACCAATAAACAAACAAACAAACATCTTTCTCTAGCCATCACTTGTACATCTGGGGCCAGAGGTAGGGCCAGACAGTTTTCTGAAACAAGATGCAAGTGAGATTTCATTCAAGGCTATGGGCATAAACATGCTTTATTTTCCTGTTATAGATCTTTTTATTTCAGTGGAGTTTTTTTTTTTTTGTGGAGTACCTTTTAGTATAAACTCTACCAATTAATCATTCATCATCATTTGAAGTTTCCCCCCGTCGTATAGGGGGGAAAGGTGATGACAATTCACCTTTGTGATGTGCCCATCAGGGCCCACACACGGCCCCTAGTAGCTTCTATGACTAAATTATTATGTATAGGCTTAACTAATATAGTAATGAATCTGAACTAAAATAAAGCCACAAAGTCACGCCATATTTTAATTTCAATAATTTCAATAACCCCCTTGACCCCTTCTTAAAAATGGTTTGGTCCACACCGCGGGTTCGAATTGAGCATGAGCGAACTCCAGCAGTAAACATTCTATATAGTAATAGCACAGAATTGCATGTCTAGTAGTAATTTCATTTTATAGCAGCAGATGAGAAATGTATTTAATTTTGACAACAATGACCTACTTAACAGATTGAGACTGCGGAAAAGTCTCAGTGATTAAACTGGAAACTCCCACAGTCAGCTGATTACAGCAGCGGGCAGAGAGAAAGAGACATGTATGAGTGAGGAAGAAGATAGAGATTCTATTGAACAAGAACAGCTCAACGCTGCTCATTTAAAAAAAAATAACATAAAATAAAAATGAATGTGAACTGTTCATTTTGGAATCTATGAACTTAGTTCAAAATTAAAAAATGTGAACTATGAACTTTCAGTTTTGGATTATTGTGATTTGGATAAGGGTTTGACAGCTAAACGGAAAACAAAGTAAGCAATAAGGAATAGAAATTTAGTTTGAGGACCAAACTGAAAATCCCGTGAAAGATGCAAAAGGTTAACAACATGTACAAAAATTAGGCTGAGTGGACAAACAAAACAATTCCATAAATTCCATGATTTCAGCATGCACATGATAAAATGAACAAGAACTAAACTGAATAAATGTCAAGAGATCAATCTTAAACTTAAAACACTAAACATTGAAATCACAGTGCTTCTACTGCAGGGATTAGAAAGTGTTATTGAAAACATGACAATTTGTTAGTAATACAGTAAATATGGGCAAAAAATTGTGTTCAATAATGGTCATTTTAAGATGTGTCCTTGAATCTAATACTTGTGCTCCTAAAATCTTCTGTAAGGAGCCACGGTAATTCTGATTTCAAAAGTTTATGAGGAGTTGTTGTTACAAAGATCTTTAATTTGTGAGGACAGTGTTGATAACAAGGCAACTGAAGGACGTCTAAACCAAAGATGACCCTGTTATTGCAGGAAGGTCACTGTGCTGTAAAGCAAAGCTAAAGGCAGTCCACTGATTCACAGTACACATTTGCTGTGACAATGTTTTGATAAGCTTCTCCAATGTCACAAGATTTATTTCCCTCCAGTGTTGCATTCATTGTTTTGTATTGATGATGGGACAGTCTGACCGCTGCGCAAAGCCTTCTCCAGCACATCCCAAAGATTCTCAATGGGGTTAAGGTCTGGACTCTTTGGTGGCCGGAGGCTAATCCATGTATGAAAATGATGTCTCATGCTCCCTGAACGATTCTTTCACAATTTGAGCCCGATGAATCCTGTGTTAGGACCTGAACATGGTGGTGAGAGATGTTAGCTCACCATGCAACCAAGTTGTGTCTTTGTCTTGAAAACAAAGGATAGCACGGAAAACCTCTAATTCCACAATCCTCCAGGTGTGAAAACTGATCCAGTTGTCACTGGCCAACATTGGCATGTGACATCTGAGGTCATCAGGTCATATAAAAGCCTCTGCTTGGGTTTTTTCTTGCTCTCTTCTCTCTTCTCCTCTTCTCAACCCCACACATTCACATGGAGACCCCCAGCTGCTCAGTTGCAGCTGGCTGCCAGGTAGTCTGCTAACAAAGAGCAGCTACTCCAGGACTGTTCTCCTTGCAGCAGCAAAGCGAGATCCTGCTTGAGGAATCTGCACCAGCTCTTCCTGTAACAGAAGACAGAAGGTTTGCAGGCTAAACTCCCAACCAACAGGAGCCACACAGCAAGCTAGGAGCGAACAAGTGCTGCTAACAAGTCACTTCAAAGGAGTGGCCAGTTTCTCTCCAATGTCTGCTACCAGGAACACACAACAAAGACTTCCAACTTTCCCAGCCCGGCCCTACCATCAGTAACCACCAGCTACAGGAGCAACACACCAGAAATTGACTTTTCCACCAAAAGTATGAAGCTAAGCTAAGCATAGAACTAGAAATGTTGATTTGATGTGATATTTCTTTTTACTGAGTTGTTGTGAATGTAAGGTTATAGTAATCTGATGTTAGTTTAGGTTATGCAACACACAGACTCAGGGTCTCTTGCAAGCACTGTAGTTAGATCATATGTTTACTTTTATTCTTGTAATAAATATCTTTTAAACATACTGGTTGTCTGTTTAATGTGGCACAAGAATGAATTTTGCCAACGTCTACACTGTCAAGAACTCCAAATTCCTTCAACCTTAACTAGTTGTTAACATGGTAATTTTGGTTGTAGTTATTAAGTAAATTAATTATTGATCAAAAATCCAAATTGACAATTTAGTAAATATTAGACTGATTTGATGGTAAATGGCCTTGCTTTTATACACTGGGAGCAACTGGGGGTTCAGTGTCTTGCTCAAAGACACTTCGACATGTGGCACATTCCGGGGATCAAACCACTAACCCTCTGGTTTGTGAACAACCCGCTCTACCTACTGAGCCACAGTCGCCCCTGATCAATTGGCTATCTTTTCCCTTCTTAGAAGGGTCGTGCCCAAGGTGATCTAGTAATTTTGATCCAATTATTTGATAATAATCTTTTGTAATATAATAATTTAATAACTCCCTGTAGGTCCACCACCCGTAGGAGGATTATAAAGGGTCCGGTGGATTGTAGATTGGGCAGCGGACCAAGGCAGGGGCCTGTACACTGGATCTCCCTGCGCCTTCGAGTTGGGGAATGGGTCCCGACTGTTGTCTGCGCATATGTGCTTAACAGCAATTCAGAGTACCTGGCCTTTTTGGAAGCCCTAGGATGGATGCTGGATGGCGCCCTGACTGGGGACTCCATTGTCCTGCTGGGAGACTTCAACGCTCATGTGGGCAACGACAGTGTGACCTGGAGGGGCGTGATTGGGAGGAACGGCCTGCCTGATCTGAACCTGAGTGGTGTTCAGTTATTGGACTTCTGTGCGAGTCGCAGTTTGTCCATAACTAACACCATGTTCGAACATAAGGTTTTTCAACGGTGCTCTTGGCACCATGATAGCCTAGGTTGTAGGTCGATGATTGACTTTGTAGTCGTATCATCTGATCTGCGACCGTATGTTCTGGAAAATTGGGTAAAGAGAGGAGCAGAGCCGTCAGCAGATCACCACCTGGTGGTGAGTTGGATCAGATGGCAGAGGAGAACACCACGTAGACCTGGCAGGCCCAAATGAGTAATGAGAGTCTGCTGGGAACGCCTGGTGGAAGAACCTGCCAAGATGGTCTTCAACTCCCACCTCCGGCAGAGCGTCAACCGCGTTCCAGGGGTGGTGGGGGACATTGAGTCCAAATGGGCCTGCGGGGCGTGACTGGTCTGTGGGCCTCCTAAAGCCGCTGACCGGTACCAGATGGCCACGCAGTATCGCTGTGCAGTGGAAGGAATACTTTGAGAAGCTCCTCAATCCCACCAACACGTATTCCATAGAGGAAACAGAGCCGGAGGGTTGGACCATCCAATCTCTGGGGCAGAAGTCGCTGAGGTAGTGAAACAACTCCGCGGCGGCAGAGCTCCGGGAGTGGATGAGATCCGCCCTGGGTATCTCAAGGCTCTGGATGTTGTAGGGCTGTCTTGGTTGAGAAGCCTCTGCAACATTGCGTGGACATCAGGGGCAGTACCTCTGGAGTGGCAGACCAGGGTGGTGGTCCCCATTTTTAAAAGGAGGGACCAGAGGGTGTGTTCTAACTATAGGGGGATCACACTCCTCAGCCTTCCTGGCAAGGTCTATTCCAGGGTGTGGGAAAAGAGGGTCCAGTCGATTGTTGAACATCAGATCGAGGAGGAACAATGCGGTTTTCGTCCCGGACGTTGAACCATGGACCAGCTCTTTAACCTCAGAAGGCTGGCACACCCAAGGCCAAAGAATGCTGAGTGGCTTTCAAGCAGTGGGATGAGTGAGCGCACAGACTAGTTGGATCATGTGATGTGAAGATGGTTGGAAAATGAGGTGAACAAAGGCTGAAGTATTTCCCAGGTTACTCAAATGGGGGTTTGTGGTTTGCATAAAGTTGGCCGGGGACTTAAAACTGTGATCAGAATATTGACTCGAATGTCAACATAACAGTATCCCTGAGCCTGGGGGGTAGCTAGCATGAGTAGTTGTGTCTTTTCCATTCCTGAGGTGGTTAAAGTGGTGATGACGGAAAAGCTTAAACGTGATCTGCTGGCTTGCAGCGATTAGAGATGGGTAGGGCTGAGAGTGATGACAAAGTATTTGTAACTTCGAGAGGATAAATGCAGATTCAGCCGTTGAAGAGCCCTCTACTGAATTCTAGCCATCGGAGAAAGTCAATACGATGTCCTGCAATTTGTCTGATTGTGGTCCTGCATTAGCTTGGATATTGGCACTGCATGATTGATCCGAATGATATGCCTCCAGTTTCTCTGAATGATGCTCCCACTCCCACATCACAATTAACCTAAACAACGTTATGGTAGTGTTGTAATGAAAGTGAAAGTGGATTTCAAGTGACTTAACTTATCAAATGAAATTCATCTATAATGATTTTTAGTTGCATCTGAATCAGACATGTCCACATCAAGGCTGCTACCACATTCAGTAAGTTAGCATATTTTCGTTACATTCATCATATGAATCCATCCCATCCCCAACCCCCAGTGTAAAATGTTTGAATGGTGCCGTTTATTAATATATCAATCAAATGTGGTAGGACTCAACTGAGCTGGTTAAACAGATGTGTAGATGCTTCTTGAGTCATCTTTGATGGCCAGCTATATGTGCCAATCCGTATAAATTTTCCACCGCTATTGACTAACTGACATGAACACAAGTATGGCACGCTGCCCGGACACCTTATAGAAGGGAATAAGTTAATTGTTTGTTTTTTTTGTAACAGACCTGCTAGCATGGGTGTGGTATTTGGGGGAAAAGGGAACCTGACTACCCAGGGCCCCGATAGGGAAAGGGCCATTTTTTTTTTTTTTTTATTTATGAATGAATTAGGCCCCTACAATTAATTGGCGTCATAATGTATTTCAAAAATATTGATAACATCAAACCCCTAGCTAGCTGTCATCATGCCACCCAAAAAACACAAATCAGGATACCAGAAAAAGAAAGGGCGGTAAGAAAAAGAAATAAGGCAGAATGAGGGGAAGCAACTGTTAACTGCTTTCTTTCCGAAAGGTGAACTGAGTTTACTTGTTGTGTAACTGCATCTAATAAACAGCATGCAGTTTGTCAGTTGCCAGTGTTTGTATGCTAAAGTTTGCCAACCCGGTTGCTTGCTGTTACAAGTAAAGACGATTATGGGCCAGCTAATGTTAGTTGTCAACATTAACCATTTTCGGAAATAAACAGTGTGTGTATGCTGTGTACAGTTGTTGGCTTCTGTTCAGGAATAACTGTTTTTTATTAAAATGTGTCAAAGATCAAAACGTTTGTACATTTACCAAATGTAGCTTAATGTTTATAGGTATTTGGGCATAAGTAGGCTAAATGCATCAATTCAGGTGATGAATGAACTGCACTTAAGAAAGGTAACTGGCTATCTTTATTTGTTGTGAATAAGAGCAGCACACTTTTTTCCTATTGGTTCTAAGGTATAAAATATGTTGGATCATTTGGTGGACCTAAATAAAAGATAATGGAGATAAATTTGTTCGGTTATTTTAATTAACGGATACTGACTAAAGTATGAAGTAGCCACAGAGTGAGAAAAACAGAAATCCTGAATGGGGAAAAAAGATGCAGCAAAAATCGTGATAATCGTGGTAATCACAATAATCATTGAATAGCACCCTGAGTCATAACTGAATGGAATCGTGAGGTGACCTTAGAGAAGTTTTCTCCTCTGCTGCTGGTAAAGAATGAAATAGAGACTTCTGCTGGCCGACAAGGTTTTATTTTCTTAAGAAAAGAAGACAAAACTAAAAAACAAAACAAAAAAAACATTGTTTACATAATTTCATCATCAGAATCATTGTTTAGGCTGGATTGTGATTGTCATCTTGTCGGGTTGGTGGTTGTTGAAGTAATGGAGTTTCCTTGTGTCGTCCTCTCCTTGCGCTTGTTCGTCTCGTGTTATCCGTCTCAGCGTCATCTGTCCTTGCGTTGTCCAGTTCACAGCTGAATCCTTCCTGACCTTCCTGCAGTGGCTGGTGTGAATCCACATTGCTCTCTCAGTGATCTTCACAGCAGTATACATTGTCAGGACCACCTGGAATGGACCTCCCCGTTTGGAGTGCCAGTGCTTTCTTCTTAGGTCCTTTATCACCACCCAGTCGCCAGGCTGGAAATCATAAAGTAATGTGGAAGCTGGTGGTGGAAGGGCTGATTTCACCTGTTGAGAGATTTGAGAGAGAGTAGAAGATAAGTTTTTGCAATATTGCAACATCTTCACAAAGGTCGGTGGAGGGGAGTGGCCTGGTTACAGGCTCCACTCCTAGGGATGGAGGTCTGCCAAAAAGAATTTCAAAAGGACTCATGTTCACTCTGGATTCTCATGTGCATTAGAACAACAGGCAGAGCCTTGGTCCATGGCAGCCCCGTTTCAATTCAATTCAATTCAGTTTTATTTATATAGCGTCAATAACAATACAAATCGTTTCAAGACGCTTTACAAGACCCGGCCTGAAACCCCCAGAGCAAGCCTGAAGGCGACGGTGGCAAGGAAAAACTCCCTTTTAACAGGAAGAAACCTTGAGCAGAACCCAGCTCATATGAAGGGACCCATCTGCCTAAGGCCAGCCGGGTAGAGACAGAGAAAGAGAACAGCAAGATAAACATATATCTGTCATAAATACACATCTGACTAAAGCATACAAGTGGGATGCTAATTTTGATTTTAACGTGCCATTTTCTCGTTCAACTGCACCTGCACTCGCAGGGTGGTATGCGCAATGTTGTCTGAGGTCGGTGGCAAGAAATTTACTGATTTGGGTTATTGCTGAATTGACAAAATGTGAGCCATTATCACTGCTTAGTCTATGTGTTGCTGGGGTCAAGAAATCTACCTGGGCCTTTACAATTAAAACTGCAGGCGGCTGAAGCTTGAAATGTAATGACGCTGTCCTCTAACCAATCACATTTCAAGTTCATATTCTAAGGGCCTTCTCTGTCACTGCAGCAAACTAGCAAGAAAACTACTACTGCATTACACACTCATTCAAAAAGGCATCCACTAACGCTAGCATGGAACAATCCAAATCCGCTCAGTGACAGCCTGTCAGTTTGTTGGAGAATTTCACTGTCTAAAGTTAGTGTGTAACTTTTTAAAGTTAGTTTAGTCACACCTAGTTTTGCTTAGGTCATGATAAAAATAAAATGGAATAAAATCTTTTTCTTGTCTGTTGCTCTTTCAACTGTCTCCCTGCCGCAGAAAAGCCCAGTGGGAGGACTCAAACCCTGCCCAAGCCACTCCCTCAGAATCAAGCTCCTCCCCCACAGCCTCAACTCCCATTTCCTCCTCGTCTGACATTGTCATCTCCTCTACCTCAACCACAGTCACCTCTTTCTCTATTGCATCTACTGATACATCTTCTACATCCTCTGATGTAACACCCCTCTCTACATCCTCCACTCCCCTCACCTCCTCTTGTGTCACCATCACCACACTTCCTACCAGAAATATCAAGAGAAAGTTTGGGGACTTCTTCGCCTTCAAGAAGGCTCGAACTGGCCGAGCTGCCAAGGCAGGTGGGGGAGAGGTAGGAGGAGGAGAGGGAGTTAAAAGGGCTTCCATTGCAGACCTAATTCATCCCATTCGTGAGGCCAAAGAAAGGGAGAGGGAGAGGGACAAGGAGAGACAGAAGGAGAAAGAGTCAAGGTCATTGGAGGATGCTAACATTTCTAATGATGATGCCACCACCACAGAAGTCATCTGCCCCAGCCATCATCTTGCAGGCGATGTAAGGGAAAAAACTCCACCTGTCAAAAAATTAACCAGTACAATACCTCTCACTAACACAACGTCCACTCATCCAACCATCTCCACAAGCCCTGACTTCATGACTGCTCTGTCCCCCAACCTGGAAAAAGAGGTCATTCCTGTCTTGCCAGGTCCCATCCCCAGTCCTGTGGTCATTTCACCTCTAACTGAGCAGGGTATCCAGCTGGGCGGGACTCCATATGGCATGAGGAGACTGAAAGTGACTAAAAGGTCACTGAGAGAGGGCAAGAGCCAGAGTCTCATTCTGCTGACGGGATTAGAGCCTGAAGACAAGGATAATACGCCTAGTAAGGTCAGTCTGGTGATATATCTAACACACATAGAGATTGTCTAATACAGTGAAAGTGGGATTAACGGTTGTTAATGGGAATGAGGCATCAACATATTATACGAGATCCTACATTTTGCACAGCTTGTAACACTTTACTGTTTAAATTCACTTTAGACGATAACAATGTTCCCTCTAATTTTACACAAAAACTCCCTGAGCACACTGCAACACCAGATGCCATGGCCACACATCAGTATCACACCTGTTCAAAACCCAGATAACTTACGGGAGTTGCGTTAACAGAATATTTTCGGTCATTGACCTTTTTTTTCAAAATGGTGACGGACAAATCTGAGGCATCTCTTGATTAAGCAGGGATCCACGAGACTCAGTTAAGAGGCGGTTAAGTTTCGCTTCCTTCCCGGCCGAGTGAGTCGCTGCTGACTCACGGTTAAGCAGGGATACACAAGCAGCGGTTATGAGTCAGTTAAGTTTCGTTTCTCTGTGTATTGTGCGGAAGTGTTTGGGCTGTTTGAAAGGGGGGAGCCAAGCTGTCAGCAAATTTTCAACTTCAACTCAATAAGTTATTTTTGTGTAATTTGGGTTTAATGAGTGCTCAGATAGTTACTTTAATAATAAGAGAATTCTTATTTGAAATCCTGGATAAACAACAATGAACATTGTTAAACAAAGACCTACTTGATCAACGCTAGCCATATATGACAAAACTCATTTGTCTGGAATGCCAATCACTTTCCAAAACTTCATACCTTGTGCAAAATTTATGATTATGGTAAGGAAATATTTGGTGTGGCTGAGAAACAGAAGAAACAAGAGGGACAGGTAGTTAGATCTAGGCACCACAAGAGATCGTTAGGCTCATACAGGAGAGGAAGCTCCTTAAGAGGTGGTGGAGGAAAGCTACAGATGAAGAAAAGGAAGGTATTGATTGTTTACAGGCAGATGTGAGGGAGCGGTTGCCAGCGTTAAGTAGGGCGGAGAACAACGGAAAAGGAAAGAGCGGGCTAGACTAGCATTTTACAAGGACCCATTTAAGTTCCAGGTGGTATAAAAAACTGCAGGGAGGGCGCCTCCTCCTGGTCAGGGCCTACATGGATGACATGACAACTACAACGTCCACCACTCCTTGTACAGTAAGGTTGCTGGATAAGCTAAACAGCAACCTGCTGTGGGCTAGGATGAAAGTGAAACCTATTAAATCTAGGAGTATTTTCAGTTGTTACAGGAAAGATAGTGGATAAGTAAGAAGTTTGTTATAAATGATGAGATGGTTCCCACAGTGCTGGCAAAGCCAGTAAAGAGGAAATGATTCAAAGCATTTCAAGCATAGGTCTACTGCCCCGGTTAATGTGGCTGCTGACAGTGTATGTTGCCCTCTCAAAGGTAGAAAAGTTGGAAAGAATGATTAATTTATCTATCAGAAAGTGGCTCGGTGTCCCACGCTGCTTAAGCGGCACAGCCTTGTATGGGATGGCATTCTGTAGCTCCCAGTTACCAGCCTAACAGAGGAGTTTAAGTGTGCTACAGTTAGACTGGAAATTACTCTTACTCAGTCGAAGGATCCAGTGGTTAGGAGTGCAGCGCCTACTGTTAAGACAGTGAGGAAGTGGAACCCAAAAGAGGCAGTGCAGCAAGCACAGGCAGCTCTTAGGCATAGGGATACCATAGGCCATGTACAGCAAGGACGTGGGGGCCTAGGGCTGTGTGCAGGGAAACCTCTGTGGAACAAAACAACAGCAGAAGAAAGGAAAAAGATGGTAGTGGAAGGGGTGCAGAAACAAGAGGAAGCAGTTAGATGCTCTAAGGCAGTGTCACAGGCTAAGCAGGGTCAATGAGTGAACTGGGAGAGTGTGGAGAAAAGGAAGTTAAAATCGTGAGAGCTTTGGAGCATGGAGGCTAGCAGGATTAAATTTATAATAGGGGCTACTACTTATGATGTGCTGCCAACTGTCCAGAACCTAAACCAGTGGGTAGGTGAGGATGCTGCCTGCCCACTGTGCACTTGTGTATTGCACGCTTAGCAATATTCTGACAGGCTGTAAGGTTAGTCTTTCCCAAGGACATTACACATTACACCAGCTATCAGATCAATGCAAATTCCATGACCGTTGATAGAGAAAATAGTCGCATTAAGGTTGCACAGGAGGGAGAAAAGGCTAGACTAGCAGGCATCAGCCGTAACACAGGACAGCTAGTTATTCCAGTCGAGATAGCTAGCGCCTGACTACGGCCAGATCTGCTGTTGTGGTCTGACCCAGGGAAAGTAGTCTTTTTCATAGAACTGACTGTCCCGTGGGAAGATGAAGGATGCTAACAAGCGCAGACTGTGGTATGCAACATGTCCTGGGCAACAGAGAGAGCGAGCGAGTGGCTATGGGTACGTTGGAAGCATGCTAGCTAGGGAACTAGCAGCAGCATTAGTTAGCTATGTTTCATAATGTTTGAATTATCCTCTGCTGCTCTGTGGGTTTACATGCCAGCAGCATTTATTTAGTTTATGTAGTTTGTAGGTTAATTGTCATATCACATGACTGTAGGTTTGGTAGGGTTTCTCTAAATGTGTCTTGCCTGGGATCTTGGCACAAGGGATTGTAACATCTTCCTGTGTATAACTGAATATTTTAACAATTGTGTATGAACTCAGAAGTTTAAACAACATATTTACATAAATGAAAAGAAGTATGTTTACAGTAAATTAAATTTACATTTTAAATGACAGAAGTAGTACTATTATGTAAATTCCCTATAGTGCAGACAAGCACATTTAGTTTAGTAAAGACAAACCTATGTGCTAAGTCTGATTAGAGAGGTTATCTGCCACGAAAGATTTCAATTTAAGTTGCCGTTACAACGCGTTGCACAAAGCTAAGTACGAGAAGTATACTGAAACTGCAAGCGGCGCTATCGTAGCAGACCTCAAATCAAGAGTATACAAACAACAGCAATTTTTTTACCAGTGCCCACTGCTGGTAGTGGTGAGGTAGGGTGGGTATACAGGGAAAATGTTAAACTCTTTCTTAGTGTAAAAATGCACATATTAATTAAAATAGTTCACAGTAAATGCTTATTTTTTGTTTGCTCAAATAAACACACACGCACACAAACATATTTAAAATTGCAGTTTTATCATATCTGGTTTAGTGCACGGTCCTATATGGCCTTCAGGTAGTGTCGATGTGGCCCCCTCCATCATTTAGATTGCCCATCCCTGGTTTAGAAGACTCAGTGAAGGACCCAAAAACAGCTTTATACATTACATGCCACATACGTAATCACACAGTCACTCACTGAATTGCACTGCGAAATGGTACAGAATAAACGGTTCTAAGCTCAATTATTGTTTCATCTGCCCACAGAACATTTTCCCAGAAGGATTGTGATTTGTCCAGGTACTTAATGATTAGTTTGGCAAAGATTAGTCGTTCCTTTTTATGTCTTTTCCTCAGCAATGTCTTCCTTGGCCTTCACCCATGAGGCCCTGTTTGATTTAGTGTGCGGCATATGGTACTCGTTGAAACCATGACTCCAGACTGTTCTAGGTTGGCCTTCAGGTCTGTGGATGTTTGACGTGGTGTTTTTTCCACCATTCACATCAACCTTTGAAGACTTCTCTCATGATTTTTTCTCTTCCCCCCATGTCCAGGGAGGTTCTTGACAGTGCCATGCTTGACAAACTTCTTAATAACATTACGCACTGTTGAAACAGGGATACCAAGGTCTTCGGAGATGGCCTTATACCCTTTGGAGGTCTTGTGTTTGCTAATTATTGCACTTCTGATGTCCTCAGACAGCTCTTCACCATTGTGACAAAGGAACAGGGGATAACTTTTGCAGATGAGGTTCTTGGCCCTCGAACTCAGAACTGAGGGGCGGCCTGCACGGGGCATGTCTTTAAGGGTGTCACAACTCTATCTCTGCCACCACTTCTTCACCCATTGTATGCTTCTGCCAAGGTCCTGAGCTACCTCCCTGCAAGTTTTCCCTGCCCTGTGCAAGGCAATGGCTTGAGCACGGACTTGAGACTTTGAAAGTGCAGCTTTTCAATATTTGTGTTTGGCCATCGTGGCAACACTACCGAAGGGTTCTCTCAGTGACAGCCAAGAAATTTATAGGCCTATCACAAACAGATGACCTAATTAAACAACCTCACAACACCTGGCTGACCAGGTGCAACCCATTTTGGAGACAAACAGACCGGAATGTTGCACATTGGGGTGCATGAACTTTTGGGACACGGTGTATAGAAAAGAAATGTTGATGATGATTTTTTTTTTCTTTTTTTTCTTCAGAAGATATTCCACATTATGTACTTAAACTTCATGGGTGCCAATTATGGTGAGCAGGACTATATATTAAGAGTGTTGACTGTGGAGCCTAACAGCAGCAGGAAGGAAAGACCTGTATCTTTCTTGGAGGACAATTTTGCCAGGACTCTTCTGTCACCCACCTCCCTCACTGAGTCCAAAAGGCAGCCCAGGACAGAGCTGGACTTCCTGATGATCTTATCCAGCTTCTTCCTCTCCCTCTCCATGATACCATTGTTGCAGCAGACCACTCCATACAGGATGGCTGATGCCACTATAGAGTCATAGAAGGTCTTCAGGAGTGCCCCTTTCATTCCAAAAGACCTCAGTCTCCTCAGAAGGTAGAGCCTGCTCTGTCCCTTCCTGTAGAGGGAGGGGGGATGCAGAATATGCTTGGTGTTGGCATAAAACAAGGCCAGTGTTTTATTGTCTCTTGTGGGGCAGGTGACGTACTGAGTGTATATGGGCAGAACAGATGAGGGAGAAGTGTGGCTGAAGTCTCCAGAGATGAGGAAGAGGGCCTCTGGGTGCTGTGTCTGCAGCTTGCTGGTAACTGAGAGCAGGGCACCAGAAGCTGTGTCTGCCTTAGCAGATGGGGAGACGTACACCACTACCACAAAAGCATGTGAAAACTCCCATGGTAGATAGTATGTCCTCATGCTAACTGCTAACAGTTCAATATCCTTACTACAGAGTTGTGCTTTAGAGTGCAGTGTGTAGGTTTACACCATCTCTTGTTCACGAACACACTTTTCCCCTTACCGCTGTCCACTGTCCTGTCTGCCCGCAGAAGGTGAAATTGGTCCAGCGTTTTAACAAGAGCTTCGTACCTTCCGCTGTTATGGCACTTAATAATCTGCCCCATTAAACCTTGTGCGGACCCAGCCCTCCTGAGTCCGTATATCATGTGCTGTATGGTTGTGTTCGCTTTTTGTTTGTATGTGTATGTTGGTCATGTCTGCATTATATGCACTGTTTTGTGTTTTTCTGTGACAGACTGTGGACACAACTTCCTTTATGGGACAATAAAGGCCATCTATCTATCGATTCTATCTATCTATCTATCTATCTGTCTGTCTGTCTGTCTGTCTGTCTGTCTGTCTGTCTGTCTATCTATCTTGTTAAGAGGTGGCAAGTAACTAAGTACAAATAAATACTGTACTTAAGTAGATTGTTCAGGTATCTGTACTTTACTTGAGTATTTCTTTTTCTGACGACTTTTTACTTTTACTCCCTACATTTGTAGGGAGTAAAGGGAGCTCATGCAGGACATCTGGTCAGTTAAGTCTAGATTATTTTGCAAGAACTTTTTCATTTTGCAAAATTATCAACAGAATTAATTAATTTCATAACCTGTACTTTCTTACTTTTACTTGAGTAAAGGACTTGAATCAGTACTTTTACTTTTACCAGAATATTTTTTTACACAAGTTTCCATACTTTTACAGTAAAAAAAGTACAGAGTGCGAGTACTTTTACCACCTCTGATATTGCTATTGCACTTCACTATTGCACTCATTTTGTTGCAGGTTAGTTAAAAAAAAATCATTCAGTCCCTTTCTCTTTTTGTCCTCCTCCCCCCAAGTGAGTAGTGATTGAACAGTTTGATGACACGGGGGACAAAGGAGTTCCTCAGTATATTTGTCCTGCACCTTGGGAGGAGCAGCCTCTCGCTTAAGGTGCTTCTCTCTCGATGTTTGCATTTTTTTGAATTGTGTTGTGTAGCAGTGCTTGACGTCACGCAGCCTGCTCAGTGCACATTGATTGGCGTCACCTTTGACCTGCCTCATACGGACTGACCAAGGAGGAGAGTCTTAGCTCACGGTCAATTCAATTCAATTCAATTTTATTTATATAGCGTCAATAACAATACAAATCAGAGTCACAAGCAGCCAGGGGCAGAGATTATGTGCAGCGCATAGACCATATAAATTCAGTGCAACGACTCCAGCTGACAGTTTAACAAATAAGCGAGATATAACCAGATATTTTGCTTGCGTCTTCACTGCCCTAGGTCCTTTAGAGGTCGTGCCCATATGGTTAATCCGGCCTTGTCTGTGTTTGCTGCCAACTTCCAGTAATGTGAGTAAAGTGAGATACTCGTTCCAAGAGTGGTCCTTCCTCCCGCACATAGACACCTTCATCTTCTGTTAGCCGGTTTGAAATACTTTGGTATGCGAACTCTTTTTTTTTTTGCACAATTTGCACAAAACTCCACTTTTATCAAGGCTTCCATCATATAGCTTTTATAAATACAATTTTCAGTCCTAGCAACATGCTTTCATCCAATTCCTCCACTTTGGTAGCGCTTAGCTGAGCTCTGACGTGTGCATCAGTGTAATCGGTGTACCAGGAAATTGTGCACTGACAAAAGTGCCTTGATGTTTGGAATACAAACTGTGATTAGAGACAATAGACAGTTAATAACGTGGCGGCACAGTGGCGAGGTGGTTAGCACTGATAGTTCGAATCCATGAGCCGGCTGGCCTTTCTGTGTGGAGTTTGCATGTTCTCCCTGTGTCTGAGTGGGTTCTCTCCGGGTACTCCGGCTTCCACCCACCTTCCAAAGACATGCTCATTAGGTTAAGTGGTGATTCTAAATAGATGTGAGTGTGAATGGTTGTCTGCCTCTGTGTTAGCCCTGCGATGGATTGGTGACCTGTCCAGGGTGTACCCCTGCCTCTCGCCCGATGACAGCTGGGATAGGCTCCAGCAGACCCCCACGACCCTTAACAGGAATAACCGGGTATAGAAAATGAATGAATGAATGAATGAATGAATGATTAATGTCACTCGCCACCATGTGGTCAGGTCTCTGAACTGCAATTTGTCAAAATGACAGATGGCCTTGAGATTTTTCCGTCACAGTTTTTTTAAAAAATGGACCATGATGCTCCTGCTCCTGACTGTACCTTTTTAATGAAGAGTGTCCTGGGAGGCCGCTGTTGCCACCCACACCGCCATCTTTTTTTTCTCTCTCTCCATTACAGTTGTATGTATGACAAAATGACAGTAAAACTTGATTTGATTTGATTTGATTTGTATGACCATTGTCTCGACATTCATATTTACTCTTGTAAACATTCATGTACTGTCTTCCAGAAACATGCACCTGAGAGCACATCTGGTTTTGAACATAGGATTCAGATGATGCTGCAAAGAATGGGCATGGCCAAAATTCCACCCTCTGACACTAAGGGAAAGCAGGTAGGCTAGGTGCATTTATATACTGCCTACTAATGTATATCAGTGTCATATATATCAATAAATGGTAAATGGCCTTGCTTTTATTGCCGCTTTTCTACCTATTGGTACTCAAAGTGCTTTCCAGACACATCTATCCATTTGCTCACACAAGCACACACATTCACACAACTGGGGGTTCAGTGTCTCAAGGACACTTTGGCATGTGACACATTCCGAGATGCTAACCTTCTGGTTCGTGGACAACCCGCTCTACCTACTGAGCCACAGCCATCTCATGCTTCATAAATGATGAATTTCATTTTGTACTAATGCTTTGCTAAGGCTTATTTTTTCTTAATTACAGCTAGGCTCTTATTTATCAGTCTTACTTGTAATTCATATCAGTAATAATAGCACATGTTAATTATTTTATAGCTTGAAAACAACAGTAACAGTAACATTGTTATTTAAATTATCTGTTTTAAACATTAAGCACACTTTACAGACAAAACTCTAGCTTCAGCTTTAGCTACTGTGCATGTAAGAGTTCTGTGCACACACGTTTCTTTAATAAGTTTTACCTCCAAATAAAGTTGGATTATGATTATCTGAATAAGGCCTCTTCCTCGAGTCCTCACATATATTACCAAAATGTTGTCATATTTTTATTTGATTTTATGTATTTGATCTAATTAGGCATTACAAAGCTCAACATCAACCACACCAACAGATTGTAAATTATTCTCCTTGCCATTGCTTTGGCAGGTAGTAAATTGCTTTTTATATTGCTGATCAAATATTACACAAGTTTAAATCTGAATAATGTGTCTGTTTCAGAATAAAGATGACGAACTGAGAAAAGCCAACTCTGAAGGTAAGCGTTCTGTGGCCAAAATAAATAATTGATTTGCAAGTAATTTTTCCTATTACTAAATTGACATGAGTTGTTATAATGTATATATAACATAATAACATAAGTATATGCTGTGATTGATCAAAATAATGTGAGCATCTTTGATTGTGGCAAGCTAAATCACACTTTGTGGTAACAAAATGAATTGTGAGTTATGTCAGTGTTTAGCAGTCCACCCAAATTCAGACACTAAAGCGTAAGGTAGAGGGGGGACTGCTGAGTGTTGCCAGGTGAAGAAAAATTCAGAGCTGAGCAAAGCTGATGCAGGAGAGCGATTTTGCAGGACATCTGGAAATAAAAGCAGTGAATAAGAATAAGAAAGCAAGGGTTAGACAACAGCAGGAAACTAAAGAAACAGAAAGAGACCATCACTGAGGGCTACACAGAGCACTTTCAAAGTATTTGCCTCCCTCCCATCGGTGTGAATTTTCAACATTTTTGCATAAAAATGACTCAAAACTTCAGCAGATTTTACACCAGGCCTAAAAGTAGACAAAGAGAACGCAGTCACCGAATTTTATTTATGCATCCACTAAAATTAATCCTTTGTACATATCAGAGTTGGAAAAGTAAGTAAACCCTTGTTTTCAGTATCTGGTGTGACCCCATTGTGCAGCAATAATGAAAATTAACTGATCAGTCATCTGGGCAGCTTGACTGCCCAGATGACGTGACGTGACTTTATCTCACTCCGCTTCACTTCTAAGATATTGGTGGGTTTCCCCACATAAACTGCTTGCTTCAGGTCCTTCCATAACATTGCTATTGGATTATGGTCAGGACTTTGACTCAGCATTTGACATTAGGGATTGTTAACCATATTTAGCCATTCTTTTGTTGTTGACTTGTGTACTGAGAGTTGTTGTCTTACTATATTTCCCAGTTTCTCTTCAGATCACTGACCTCACGGACAGATGTCCTGACATTTTCTTTTAGAATTTGCTGGTTTAATTCAAAATTCTTGTTTACTGTTAGAGGAAAAGCGGTGGGCCTTTTCACATAACTTAGTCCAATCATCATCTTCAAAATTGTGACGTAGGTCAACCTCCCATTTTCCCCTAGCTTTCAGCAAATCTTTTCCTAACAGACTGTTAATTCCGTTGTACATGTGAGATATAAATCCCTTGAATTCCTTCTTGCCACTCAGTATACTATCCAGGGGCTGTGTTGTAATAGGTAAAAGTCTGCCCCCCTGTTCTGATCAAATATAATGCCTAAATTGTAGGAATTTAAAAAAGTGCCTCTGGTCAAGGCTGTATTTCTCTGCAAAATCTTCAAATGGCCCTAAAGCCCCGTCTTTGTAAAAATCCCCAAAAGTTTTGATGCCCTTTGTGAACCATACTGGGGTAATACCAACTCTTAGAACTTTAGCCAGAAAGGGGTTTGTATGAAAGGGGGTAAGGTTATATAGGGGTTGATCACTTTGGGTCTTTTTACACAATTCAGACCATGTTTTATAGGTTTGTTTTATGAATGGGTTTGTTGTCTGCATATGAAGCTGTTTGAGTGAGGGAACATACAGAATTGAGGCAAGACACATATCTTGCTATTCCATCTGTAGCCGGAGGGACTGCCCAGCATTGTGCTGCCCAGTAATAAGTTTCATAGTTAGAGAGTTTGAATCTCCCTTCCTGATATGTATCCTGGAGGACTCAAGGACTCAACTTAATTCTGGGGGTTTTAGTCTTCCATATAAACCTAGATATCGTTGAGTAGAGCCTTCAGCTGCTCTGCTCCCCAACTCTGGAACTCATTCCTACCAGACATCCGTAACATTGACTCTCTCCCTCTCTTTAAATCCAGACTCAAAACCCACCTGTTCCAGAAAGCCTATCCACCGTGACTGCAATGTTACATTTGTTTCTTCTGTCTTGTTTTGTGTCTGTATGTTTTTGTAAAGTGTCCTTGGGAGTCCTGAAAGGCACTTATAAATAAAATGTATTATTATTATTAGTGTCAAAATGTATTATTATTATTAGTGTCAAGAGGCCCCTCCTCCCATAGGGAGGAGGGGCCTCGTGCCATAGGCACGAGGCAACTCTTGATCTTCTGCGTGTTTCTTTGCAGTTTTATTATTATTATTCATTTTCCGCCCTTTTTCGCCGATTAATGCGGCCCGAACCGGCAAGAGGACCCCAACACATGATATATCGAAACGTGTGTTTTGATCCCGAATCCTATGCTATTACTTGGATAAGCGATTGACGAGTTTTTCGCGAATTTATTCGCGAAAAAGCGCGAAAAATTTCCCATTCAAATGAATGGGAGACCCCGAAAAATCAACAGGCATTTTCAACGATCAACTGCTCTGGCATACTTTCACCCAGAGACTTCATTTAAACTTTAAAATGTAGGCACTCTTGTCTTCTCTTCAGAGATTCCCTCCACTTATCGACACCTTTTACTGTTTTTAAACTATGAAGCCTAAAAGCGGTGTAGGTTTTTACTCAAATTTCGGGGTTTATAATGGGTGTGTATTGCGCGGAATGTTCGCGCTAGAGGGACAGCTAGAGTGAGAGGAGAGAAGAAAATTAGGCAAAAAATAAAACAGAAACTGCTCCCGTGGCCACACATTTCACACCACAGACATAATTTATACATAGAAACGTAGGAAAATTTGTCTTCTCGCTCACAATTTGTCTGCTAAAGCTGTAAATCTTATAGTTTTGGCGTGAGACGCAAAGCTGCGCCAGCAAACCCCTTCCTCGCTCCATAGACTGCAATGTTAAATTTGTGGAGCAAAGCAGAAGCAATCCTTTGTTTTAAATCGCTTTAAATAGCTCACATTTCTACATTTTACCCACAATCTGCATATCTAGACGTTCAGGAAAGCCTCAAGATGCCCAAAGTGAAGTCGGTTCAACGATTGGACACACGGTTTGGCCACAAGGCCTTCCTGTTCGAGGCCGTAGTTTCAGCATTTTTTCTCTCTCTCCCTGTCTTCGTAACTGAAATTCAAACTGGTAACCGTGGCAACCAGGGGCTCCACAGAAAGAGGCGGGAAAACATAAGCAACTGGTCTGTAGGGCGGCCATTTTGGGGCAATGTTAATGGAAACAGCCCACTCGGGAAACTTCTACCTGAAGTAACTGGTCCGTGGGGCGGCCATTTTGGCTTTTGGCACCCAAGTTGAACAATGACAGGTGTCTGTCTGTCATTGGCTAGCGCGTCATGCTAATTGCTAACATTAGCGGCTAATGCTAATTTTTAGTAGCTAGAAATTGGTGGTAGCATTAGTGGCAGCATTAGCATGTTAGCGAATAGCATATTAGCAATTAGCATGTTAGCATTAGCATGTTAGCAATTAGCATCTACTTAATTTTTAGTGGCTTAAAATACATGCTAACACTAAACTAATGCTAAAATTAGTGGCTAGCGCGTCATGCTAATTGCTAACATTAGCGGCTAATGCTAATTTTTAGTAGCTAGAAATTGGTGGTAGCATTAGTGGCAGCATTAGCATGTTAGCGAATAGCATATTAGCAATTAGCATGTTAGCATTAGCATGTTAGCAATTAGCATCTACTTAATTTTTAGTGGCTTAAAATACATGCTAACACTAAACTAATGCTAAAATTAGTGGCTAGCGCGTCATGCTAATTGCTAACATTAGCGGCTAATGCTAATTTTTAGTGGCTAGAAATTGGTGGTTGCATTAGTGGCAGCATTGGCATGTTAGCGAATAACATATTAGCAATTAGCATGTTAGCATTAGCATGCTAACATTTAGCATGTATTCAATTTTTAGTGTCTAAAGAGACATGCTAACACTAAACCAATGCTAAAATTAGTGGCTAGCGCGTCATGCTAATTGCTAACATTAGCAGCTAATGGCAACAGCCCACTCGGCACTTCAAAAATTTCCGCGGGAATTTTCTAGTTATTATTATTATTATTATTAGTTCAGCTGTCTAAAAAAGGGAGACCGTTTTGGGCTTTAGTGGAAAGGGGGGAGGGACTGAGAAGTTGTCGATATTCATTTTTTGGCTAAGTCCTGGATCTTCGCAATCCTGCCTACTGCACCTTTAAGTAAAGATAAATACAGTGGTATGAAAAAGTTTGGGCACCCCTTAGGAAAATCATTGCATCAGTTTGTCACATGCTGAGCTTTTGAAGCAGCAACTTTATTTTAACAAATGTTATACCTTATGGAAACAGAAACATCTCAGTAGAGAAATCATTTTCATTGGTCCAACAGAAACATTTTTATGAATATTTAAACAAAAATAGGCATGTGCATACATTTTGGTACCCCAAAGAAATAATTCCATTAATATTTAATAGAACCTCCTTTTGGTGCAAGAACAGCCTGTAGACGCCTCCTATAGCCACTGACAAGTCCCTGAAGTCTGGCAGGTGGTACTTTGGCCCATTCCTCCAAAACGCCTCTAGTTCAGTCAGGTTTCTTGGCTTCCGTGCGTAACCAGCGTGCTTCAAATCAATCCATACATTTTCAATGATGTTAAGGTCTGGGGACTGGGATGGCCATTCCAGAAGATTGTACTTGTGCTTCTGCATGAATTCCTTGGTGGATTTTGAACAGTGCTTGGGATCATTGTCCTGCTGAAAAATCCAACCCCGGCGTAGCTTCAACTTTGTGACAGATTCTTGAACATTCTTGTCAAGAATCTGCTGATACTGAGAGGAATTCATGTGGCCCTCAACTTTAACAAGTGTTCCAGTCCCTGTGCTAGCCACACAGCCCCATAACATGATGGACCCTCCACCATATTTCACAGTAGGCAATAAGTTCTTCTCATGGGATTCAGTGTGTTTTTTTCACCATGCATACCTCCTCTTGTTCTGACCAAATAACTCTATCTTAGTGTCATCTGACCACAGTATTTTTTCCCAAAATGCTTCTGGCTTGTCCAGATGTGCTCTTGCATACCTCATGCGACTCTTCTTGTGACGAACACTCAGGAAAGGCTTTTTGCGCATCAGCCTTCCAAAGAGCTTTTCCTAGTGCAAAGTGCGCTGGATTGTGGACAAGTACACCATCAGTAGCCAGATGTTCTTGTAGTTCTCTGAAAGGTGGTCTGTGGCTTGTCTGTGACCATTCTAACCATCCTTCGTCTGTGTCTTTCCAGTATTTTTTTTGGCCGACCACATCTTTCCTTCACAATGGCTGTTTTTCTGGCCTTCCATTTCTGCACCACATTTCTGACTGTGGAAATAGACATCCCAAACCTTCTTGATAATTTCTTGTACCCTTCTCCTAATTCATGATAATGAATTATCTTAGTTTCTTGGTCAGTGGAGAGCTGTTTCGATGCCCCCATGTTGCCAGGAGCATAGGACAAGCACTGCCAGCAAATGCCTCTGTTAAATTGCATTTTTCATGATTGGTTTTACTTGTCTTTGTAATTGAAGGTCTCACAAGCTAATCAAAGCAGTTTTGGGCTGCAACATGTCAGCTACAAATTCCTACAGGTCTTGAAATCAATGTGATTAAAAGGGTGCCCAAACTTTTGCACATACCATTTTTTACATTTTAATTTATTATAATAAAACTTTGTAATTATACTCTAAGAATTAAATTATTATGAAATCTTAGAGGGGTGCCCAAACTTTTTCATACCACTGTAGTTCAAAGAGAAGGTCTTTGAACATGCACTGGGAATCTGAAGGCCTAGATATGTTAATTATTCTTGACTCCATTTAAAGGGTATATTGTGTCTCGGTATTTTCGTCCCAGCTGTGTTAAGTGGCATGACAATACTTTTATTGAGATTTATCTTATATCCAGAAATGACACTGTATTCAGTTAATGTTTCTTATAATGCGGGTATTGATGACCCAGGTTCTGTTAATTAAATTCGGACATCATCTGCATATAATGAGATTTTATGAGTGGCCCCTCCTATCTGTTTCCCTTTAATTGATGGGTGTGATCTTACTGCCACCGCTAGTTGCTTGTGCGAATAACAAATTTACAGAAGGTGGGACCAAAATTCATTCTGTTCATTACCTCATAAAGATAAGGCCATTCTAAGCGGTCAAAAGCTTTCTCCGCAAAGACACAGCTACTGTTGGAGAATTGTCTGTTTCAGAGGCATGAATAATGTTAAAAAACCTTCTGACATTATCAATTGGGGAGCGATTGTGGATAAATCCAGTTTGGTCCAAATGAATTAAATTAAATGTGTTTTCCTAATCATAACAAGAGTCAGTGCCGGCGCTCCGCACACGCAAATCAGGCACTGCGCGTAGGGCACCAAGTGCCTGGGGGGGGGCACCAAAAAATCTGGGTTATGAAAAATCATCACAATAGGCTACTAGTATAAATAACAAATAAAATATGTCTAAATCATGTTAATATACAAAAGCAATACAGAAGTATAGGCCTAGACCAAATTAGTCGAGAAAAAGGTGAATCTCCTGTGCGGCCCTCTCTCCAGTCTCCCTCTGATGCCCCCCTTCCCCACCTCCCAGTGGTTTGTTCGATTATGCTTCAATGTCAAATTTGGCAGACACCGACCCTAGACATGGCCTCGAAAAGGCTCCAAGAGCTGGGGGCGGAAAAAAGGAAGAAGAAGAGACAGCGGGATGATGCTTGCGCCTTAGGGCACCCAAATGGCTAGCGCCGGCCCTGACAAGAGTATTTTATAATCTGTAGATAAAAGTGAGATCGGTCTGTATGAACTACATAATTTCGGGTCTTTCCCTGGTTTAGGCAAAACTGTTATTAGCACCAGTTCTAGAGATTCTGGTAGCTTCCCAATTTCAATAGCATGATTATACATTAACCGTAAAGGGTTAAGCAGTTTGGGTAGAAAAGCTTTAAAAAATCAGCAGGAAAACCGTCCAGGCCGGGGGATTTACCTGACTTAATTTTGGAGATTTCTTCTCCCGTAATGGCTCCCTCTAGGCTCTCCCTTGCTCCCTCATTAAGCTTCTCACTGTCGTATTTATCTAAAAATAATTTGTTTTTTCAGGAAAGTTACCTTGGGTTGTATAGAGTACTCCATAAAAATGCTTAAAGATGCTGTTTATTTCTTTTGGGTTAGTAATTATAGTAGAGCCTGATTTCAAGATATGTATTTCTCTTTGGGCTTCTTCTCTACGAATTTGCCAGGCAAGAAGTTTGCCAGCTCTATCTCCTTGCTCATAAAATCTTTGCTTCATCCTTTTCATTGCATTTTCTATTTTCTGAGTGGTTGTAGTGTTATATTCTAGTTACTTTGACCTCAGTTTTTGTCTGACTTCCTTGTTCTGTGAGATTAGATGCTCTCTCTCGAGTTGTTTAATTTCTTTTTCTAGAGATTCCACTTTTCATCTATGTTTTTTAAGTTTGCCAGATGCATATGATATGATTCGACCTCTTATGTAAGCCTTCATTGATTCCCAAACAACATCGGGTGAGGCAGAGTGAGGCAGTTTTCTCACACAAAAAAAAAAGATCTAATTGTGTATTAACAGAGAGAATAGATGTATTAAGTTTGTACGGGTGGGAGAAAAGGCTAGAGGAGCAGGCTTCAGGCATAACACGGGACAGCTAAGGGTAGGAGGAGCCTGGGAGATGAGGGCGGACTTAAATAGCCAACTGGTTGTCCCAGGTGAGATAGCTAGCACTCGACTACGGCCAGATCTGCTGTTGTGGTCTGAGCCAGAGAAAGTAGTCTATTTCATAGAGCTGACTGTCTGACTGGATAGAGTTGAGGAGGCTAACGAGAGAAAAAGAGCTAAGTATGCAGAGTTAGCAGCAGATGCAGAGCAAAATGGATGGAAGGCTTATGTCTGCCCGGTAGAAGTGGGCTGCCATGGATTTGTGGCAAAGTTGGTCATTGCTCTGCTGAGTGAGCTGGGCATACGAGGAAGAAGCCAGAGGACTGCGGTTAGCAATATGTCCCGGGCAGCGAAAAGAGCCAGTGACTGGTTATGGGTGTGCAGGAAGCATGCTAGCTTGGGAGCTAACTAAGGTAAGGATGTAGGCCGCATGTAGGCCACATGTAGGCCGCATGTAGGCCGCATGTAGGCCCCAGTTGACTTGTTTGTTGCTTCAGCTTGCATCAACGGAGCGGAGCATGGTAGATTTGTTTGTTTGTTATGGATTTGTTTGTTTGTTACGGATTTGTTTGTTAGGTGCTTCAACTCGCATCAACGGAGTGGAGCATGGTAGATTTGTTTGTTTGGCTCGTGGTTATTAGTTTCCATACTAGTTGTTGATAGACATCGAGTGGTGAAGAAGAAAGGGTTGTGTAGTGGCGGTGTGGAGGGGGGTGATTCCAGGACGCTGGAAATCACTGTTAAGCCTTCTTGAGGTGTCGTGGGCCTAACTTAACAAAACATCGGTAAAGGGAGATGCCCACTTGAAAACCCCAATGATATGCTGCATACTGCTGTTGTTCAGATCATGTTCTCATGGTATTTGGTAGCCATGGTTTGCTGCTGAGCGGGCCATACAAGCCAGCAGCGTTTAGTTAGGTATGTTTTACAATGTCTGAGGTATCCTCTGCTGCTCAGTGGGCTTACAAGCCAGCAGCTTCTAGCTAGCCTAGGTAGAATATAGGTTATTGGTCATATTACATTACTGTAGGCTTGGTAGGGCCTCTTAGTTGAACAGGGCCTCTAAACACGTTTTGCCTGGGATTTCAGCACAAGGGATTGTAACATCTTGTCCTGTGTATTTCTAAATGTTCTATCTAGTCTAGGCTAGTGACTGTTGTGAATAGTGCAGCTGACAACTAGGGAAAGACCTAGTGGCAGCATGGAAAGACAGCTGACAGGAGGGAACAGTCCCCACCGGGGCTACAGTGGGTTAGCAGCTCATTGTGGCAGTAGCCCAGGCTTTAATAAGCCATGGGCTACACCCCAACTTGCTACAAGTACGAATAATGATAAAATACCCCTAGAGTCAGCGAGAGCAGGGGCGGAAGATGACTCAGTTTGGACTGACACGGATGTTAACAAACTCGGTAAACTCAGAATCATTAGATGATAACTGAAACGCCATCTTTTAGGTTATGATGATGATTCAGTGGAAGGAATTGTATCTAAAAGGCCCGAATGGTCAGAAATAGTTCTTGCTAAATATTCACATGGAGGAATTGTATGGGCTTTAGCCAAAGGAACCAGGAAGAGATCAATTCGTGAGTAGCTGTTGTGGGGTGGGGAGTAAAAGGAGTATTCTCAGGTTAGATGGTTCTGCCTACGCCATGTATCACAGAGGCCAAAATTTCGGCGCTCTATTTTCAATAGTTTTGCTGCTTGTGTTAGGGTTGTCTGCTTGGTTGATGATCGGTCTAGAATAGGATCGAGTACTAGATTGAAATCTCCCCCAATAAAAGTTTCACTGGCGGGCTTGTTAAGTTGAAAAAATGTTGTGGAAAACATAAAATATAAATTTACTAGAGTGAGTGACTGGGAGAAAATCTTTGGTATAACATCTTTCAGTCTAATAGCAATTAGTTTGGATAGTATCTTATAATCTGCGTTTAGGAGACTGAGGGGTCTGTATGAGTCACATTTCTGTTTGTCCTTGGTTTTGGAAGTAGTATGATTGTTGCCATTTCCAATGACTCTAGTAACTTATTTTCTAGGGCTTTTTTTAATCATGTCCGTGACGAGAGTCAGTATTTTTTTTTTTGAGAAGGCCTTATAATACTCGACAGGGAAGCCATCTGGTCCAGGAGTCTTGTTATTTTGTAAAGAATAAATGAAGTAGCGTTGCTTTTCCTTTTTGGTAGCAATGTAGCCCTGTTCCAGCTTTTTAATATCACTTTCCAATGTAGGCTAGGTAGTATCTCTCTCTCTCTTTTTTTTAACCTTATTTGACCTTATGGGCACTGTATGATAAAACATGACCTCTCATATAAGCTTTAACAGACTCCCACATGTTGGCATGTGAAGAGTTTGAATTGGCATCCAGAAATATTTTAGTGGTCATATATGAAATTAATTCAGGGTCTTTTAACATATATTTTTTAAATAGACGCATTCTATCACAATCCTCCCCATTGTCTGTAGGTAGACAGTTTTGCATAATTTTGGCCGATTGTCCACACGAATCCTGTAAACGCATAAACGCACTTTTTTGAAACCGGGTCCCAGGGTGGAAAAATTCAAAAATGCAGTTCTTGCGTTTCCATGTGGACAGAGGAAACCGGAGACTTTGGCAAACAATGATGTCATCACCGCCACTGCCACACCCCTCGAGCAGCCTTCCACCTTTTATATTCCGTCTCATAACAACATCAACAACAATGGTGGACTACATGCTCGCGTTCCTGCTGGAGAAGATATTGAGCCTATTATGGTTACTAGGGCAAAATATAATTTCTCCTTGAGTTTGGTTTCTTCTATAACTGATTTGTAAACAGCTCTCAAGCTTTATGCGCATGCCCCGCCTCTCCGTTTTTGGTGAATTTCTGAAACTGAAACAGCGCCACCTATAGGCTTAAATAGGTTTAAAAATTCTACATTTTGAAAAATAGTGAATAACACCAGTTTATCCTTTAAGACAGTGGTCTTCAACAGGAGGTCTGGTTATGAAATTTTTGATTGATTATTTCATTTTCCTTGTAGATATGTTTCCCCCCATTTCATTTCCCCAGAATTTTAAATGTCTTATATACACATTTGTAAGATACACATTTGTAAGATCACTCTGGTGTGATCAGATCATGTGACGCTTTCAAAGCACCCTTACAAAAATCTATGTCAACTCGAGAGCTGCTGTCAACTTCACTGGAAAGTGCAATTTTAAACTCTCCCAGTTTTTGTTTGATGTTGAAAGAAAATAGACAACTGGAGATATGATAATTTCATAGTACAAAAATATGTATATGGGCATAAAAGTCTGTTTTGCTATACACTGCATCTGGAAAGCATTCACAGTGCTTCTCTTCCATATGTTAAATCCCATAATGGATTCAGTTCATTATTTTCCTCAACGCCCTGTAATGACAATGTGAAAAAAATTTTTTCGAAATTTTTGCAAATGTATTTAAAATATAAGTATGTATTTAAAAAACTGAGAAATCACACATATATAGCCTTTGCTCAGTACTTAGTTTCTGCCGGCCGGCCTTTCTGTGTGGAGTTTGCATGTTCTCCCTGTGTCTGCGTGGGTTCTCTCCGGGTACTCTGGCTTCCTCCCACCTTCCAAAGACATGCTCATTAGGTTAATTGGTGATTCTAAATCGCCCGTAGGTGTGCATGTGAGTGTGAATGTTGGCCCTGCGATGGACTGGCGACCTGTCCAGGGTGTACCCCTGCCTCTCGCCCGAAGACAGCTGGGATAGGCTCCAGCAGACCCCCGTGACCCCTAACAAGACTAAACGGGTATAGAAAATGACTGACTGACATGCTTCACTGTAGGGATGGTATTGTTCTGGTTTTCTCCAAACATAATGTATTTATGCCTTTCACGGCAAACTGCCATTTACTAAGGCGAGCTGCCACCATCAGGTTCTTGGCCACCTCCCTGACTAGGGCCCTTCTCCCTGATCGCTCAGTTTAGAAAGCTGTAGGAAGAGTCCTGGTGGTTCTGAACTTCTTCCATTTACGGATGCTGATGCCACTGTGCTCATTGGGATATCTAAAGCAGCAAAAATCTTTTTTGTACCCTTCCCCAGATTTGTGCCTCAAGACATGCACTGTCAACTGTGAGACCTTATATTGACAAGTGCAGGGTTCGAATTACGGGGGAGCTAAGGGGAGCTCGGCTCCCCTGAAAAGGACCTGGGCTCCCCTGAAAGCCTACTTTGAGACATTTAGGGGGAGCTCTAAAACACTGTCCATTATTATGTCGCATATAGATTTTGGTTTTCTGTACATTCTGTTCTGTACAAGGTTCCTGAAATAAATAATAATAGTAAAATGTGTCAATGTTGTGTGTTTATTCGCTCATTACATTACTATTTCCGAACATTTGTCTCCACTAATAAATGCAATACCGTGTCTCCTGTTGTGACCATCCATGCGTGGCGGCGCTGCACTCAAAATCACTACGTTTACGTCTCCACTTGAACTTCTCACTGAGTTGGTATTTGAATGTTAGCCTAACTTCAAGTTCAAAACATAGGTACCTGATTCGTTTTTTTTGAACACTCTGTGGATACTAATAAGAATGTCAAAAAGAAAGCAACCAAACCTCGGCCAATTTGGATTTACAAAACAAACGAAGAGGAGTGATGATAGCACACCAGCTACAGCTAGCTTGCCGGTGTTACTGCCGCCGCTAAAAGTTGCTGCTAGTGACAGCACCGAGGATAGCGCCAGATACTACTGCTGCGATGTGGTCACTTCTGATTTAAGGAAAAATCATGGAATTACTTACTTGATCTGTGCGTTTGTGAGGATTGGACCTAATCCTATTTAACATTGATGTATTTTGTTTTGTTTTTTTGGCTCCCCCGAAAGCCACTTTGTAATTCGGACCCTGGACAAGTGTGTGCCTTTACAAATCATGTACAATCAACTGACCACTTTACCACCACGTCTCAAGGATGATCAGTAGAAACAGAATGCACATGTGATTTCTTATTCTTTCTTTATTTATTTATTTAATTGCAAAAATCTAAAATAAATAAATCACATTGTCATTATGGGGTGTTGTGTGTAGAATTGTGAGGGGAAAATTAATTCTTTTGGGATCAGACAAACAACAAAATGTGGAAATAGTGAAGCGTTATGAATACTTTCACTGATGCACTGTATTTGTCATTTTATACATTAGTTTCATTTTTACATTTATATCATTATATATAGCATTGGACGGGCCCTCGCACGTCCGTGCGCGTCGGGGGGTGCGGCACGTTGGGTGGGAGATTTGACCTTCTGGTGAATTAGGGCAATTTTTGAGAATTTCTAAACACGACAAGCCCATCAGCAGGTGCTTCCCTTTCATGACGAAACATCGAACTTTGCCACGCCCCGACAGTTTCACGCTTACTCAGGAAGTCTATATGAACACACCTACCAAGTCAATTGAATAAAATCTATAATCTAAAAAAGTTTTATAACTGTGTTGAAAACTGTGGCGGGGCTGCCTAAAAGAAAATTTGCAGGGGGCGCTTTAGAGCGATTATGCCCCGCCTCCTAATTAATTACGCAGCCGAATTTTAGAGAATATTGCATTTAATAACCTCAAGAAGTTTCAGACAGCTCTGAGAAAGTATATGAGAGCCACACAGTTTCGCCTTCAAAACTAGCCAAAAAGTCAATGGATTTACAGTTCTGGATCATAGGGTCAAATTTGATGGAGCGCCACGGCCACACATGTTCCTCAAGGTTCATACTTTTGAGAAGTTTTACTCAGGAAGTCTATATGAACACACCTACCAAGACAATTGAATAAAATCCCTAGGAGGAATTGGTTCAAATATGACCCCTTGTCAACCAGCCCGAATCACCAAAAATGGTGATATTCATGCATAGATATCTCGCTTCCTGATAATTTTAACCCATTGCTCCAAGAGACATTTCGTAAGTCTTGCCATGGTCTACAATTCGGCCAAGGTTCTATAACTCTGTGTCGAAAACTGTGGGGGGGCTGCCTGAAAGAAAATCTCTAGGGGGCGCTATAGAGCAAATATGCCCCGCCTCCTAATTAATTATGCAGCCGAATCTTGGATAATATTGCTCTTAATAACCTCAAGAAGTTTCAGACAGCTCAGAGAAAGTATATTGAAGCCGCACACTTTTGCCTGAAAATGATCCTAAAAGGTCAATGGAGTTTCGGATTTTCGGAAAAAAATTGGGACGCTTGACTTTGATGGGCCACCGTGTCCACATAGTTTCTGGAAAAGTTTCCATTTTTGGAAGGTTTCTTCCCAAAGTTGTTTCTGATAGTTTCACAGAGTTTCAGCCCCATATGGTCAATATTTTCCGAGCTGGACGTCATCTTGTAAAAATGCAATGTTTGTATCGCCAGTAGGTGGCGCTATGAAAATCACCAAATGTTGTTATGGAAATGGGTACTAGGCCAGAATGGCATTATATATCAGAGGTTTGGTGACGATTGGAGTATTTTCCGCAAAGTTACAGCACGTCAAATTTTCATGAAAACACGCCACATTTCGTGGCCCCGCCCCTGACCCACAGTAAATCCAAGGAATACGGCTTGATCAACCTTTCATCGTCAAGGCCTTAAGAACACACAAGACAAGTTTCAAACAGATAGGACGAAAGCTGTAGGATGAGTTCGTTCAAATACGAGGTGTGGAAATGTGCACACTTGTGACCAAATATAATTTTTGATGGAAGATGGCGGACTTCCTGTTGGAGTTGGACTATGGCTCCAGGGGGCTTTTTTGTGCATCTCTGTCTGTTACATACTCCCTCCCAATGTCGTAGATGTACGTGAAACCGTGTCGAGGGGCTACTCCGAAAACGCACATCTAGGTGGCGCTGTTGAGCCATTTTGTTACGCCCTTGTGCGAGACCCCCAAAATACGTAATTTTACGCCCGACTTTGGGCGATAGGCAAATTTTCGTGAGTTTTCGAGTACTTTTAGGCTGTCAAAAATGCGATTTACTTTTAGGATTCTGAAGAAAGAAAAAAAATAAAATAATAAACATTCGAAAAACAATAGGGCCTGCGCCGCCTTGCGTGCTCGGGCCCTAATAATAAAAATAAAAATAATAAACATTCGAAAAACAATAGGGCCTTCGCCGCCTTGCGTGCTCGGGCCCTAAAAATAATAAACATTCGAAAAACAATAGGGCCTTCGCCGCCTTGCGTGCTCGGGCCCTAATTAAAGCTGCGAGCAGCATTGGACGGGCCCTCGCATGTCCGTGCCCGTCGGAGGGTGCGGCACGTTGGGCGGGAGATTCGACCTTCTGGTGCATTAGGCCGATTTTTGAGAATTTCTGAGCATGACAAGCCCATCAGCAGGTGCTTCCCTTTCATGACGTAACATCGAACTTGGCCACGCCCCAACAGTTTCATCAAAATATGGAATTTTGATGTTGCTTACCCAGAAAGTCTATATGAACACACCTGCCAAGACAATTGAATAAAATATATAATCTAAAAAAGTTCTATAACTCTGTGTCCAAAACTGTGGCGGGGCTGCCTCAAAGAAAATTTGCAGGGGGCGCTATAGAGCGATTATGCCCCGCCTCCTAATTAATTATGCAACCGAATTTTAGAGAATATTGCTCTTAACAACCTCAAGAAGTTTCAGACAGCTCTGAGAAAGTATATGAATGCCGCACAGTTTTCCCTTAAAAACGAGCCAAAAAGTCAATGGAGTTACAATTTTGGATCAGAGTCTCAAATTTGATGGAGCGCCACGCCCACACAGTTTCCTCAAGGGCAAATCCTTCTGATACGGTTTAATCAGGATGACCTAATGAACACACCTACCGAGTTTGAAGTCAATCGGATAAAATGCCTAGGAGGAGTTCGTTCAAATATGACCCCTTGTCAACCAGGCCGAATCACCAAAAATGGTGATTTTCATGCATAAATATCTCGCTTCCTGTTAATTGTAGCCCATTGCTCCAAGAGACATTTTTTAGGTCTTACCACGGTCTACAATTCGGCCAAGGTTCTATAACTCTGTGTCGAAAACTGTGGGGGGGCTGCCTGAAAGAAAATCTGTAGGGGGCGCTATAGAGCAAAAAAATCAGGACGCTTGACTTTGATGGGTCACCGTGTCCACATAGTTTCTGGAAAAGTTTCCATTTTTGGAGGGTTTCTAGACGTACGTGAAACCGTGTCGAGGGGCTACTCTGAAAACGCACATCTAGGTGGCGCTGTTGAGCCATTTTGTTACGCCCTTGTGCGAGACCCCCAAAATATGTAATTTTACACCCGACTTCGGGGGGGTAGGCAAATTTTCGTGAGTTTTCCAGTAATTATAGGCTGTCAAAAATGCGATTTACTTTTAGGATTCTGAAGAAAGAAAAAAAATAAAATAAAAAAATAAATAATAAACATTCGAAAAACAATAGGGCCTTCGCCGCCTTGCGTGCTCGGGCCCTAATAATAATAATAATAATAATAATAATAATAAAAATAATAAACATTCGAAATACAATAAGGCCTTCGCCGCCTTGCGTGCTCGGGCCCTAATAATAATAATAATAATAAAAATAAAAATAATAAACATTCGAAATACAATAGGGCCTTCGCCGCCTTGCGTGCTCGGGCCCTAAAAATTATCAGAGTATACAGGTGAAAAAAACAAACATGGTTATGGTAAACATTTTTTAAGTATTCCAAAATAGGCTAAAATATATGAACCTGTGTATTATTTGAATATCTTAATATTGAATGCACAATAACAAGGTACAATCAATTTATTAGTTCAGACACTAAACAGATTAAACTGCTACACTTTACTTTTTTGTTTGTTTCTATATTTTTTATTAGATCTGTGTATTTGCATATTCCTGCATTATTATTAATCCTTTTCTCATATCTCTACAAGTACCCAACCTATTTCAGATTACGTACATATTTCTCAGAGGGCCACACATCAAATAATCTTGAAGTAGGTGGACAGGCTATTCTCTTACACATAAACTGAGAGATTCAGCTCAACTTTTAGATTACAGAGCTGTGTGGCATACTTTGCATCAAAAATATAACCTGACAGTTAAAACAAACAATGTCATACATATACTTTGCAGAACTGATCCATCTGGGCTCTACTGCAACAGACAAATTTTCTTTACAGCAGAAATTAAGTAAGCGTGGTTTATAGATAGTAGATGGAATTAGATTTATGGAACTATAAAATTCCCGCGGAAATTGCCGAGTGGGCTGTTGCCATTAGCTGCTAATGTAAGCAATTAGCATGACGCGCTAGCCACTAACTTTAGCATTAGTTTAGTGTTAGCATGTCTCTTTAGACACTAAAAATTAAATACATGCTAATTGTTAGCATGCTAATGCTAACATGCTAATTGCTAATATGCTATTCGCTAACATGCTAATGCTGCCACTAATGCTACCACCAATTTCTACCACTAAAAATTAGCATTAGCCGCTAATGTTAGCAATTAGCATGATGCGCTAGCCAATTATTTTAACATTGGTTTAGTGTTAGCATGACTTTTAAGCCACTAAAAATTAAGTAGATGCTAATTGCTAACATGCTAATGCTAACATTCTAATTGCTAATATGCTATTCGCTAACATGCTAATGCTGCCACTAATGCTACCACCAATTTCTAGCTACTAAAAATTAGCATTAGCCGCTAATGTTAGCAATTAGCATGACGCGCTAGCCAATGACAGACAGACACCTGTCATTGTTCAACTTGGGTGCCAAAAGCCAAAATGGCCGCCCCACAGACCAGTTACTTCAGTTAGAAGTTTCCCGAGTGGGCTGTTTCCATTAACATTGCCCCAAAATGGCCGCCCTACAGACCAGTTACTTATGTTTTCCCGCCTCTTTCTGTGGAGCCCCTGGTTGCCACGGTTACCAGTTTGAATTTCAGTTAGAAAACGGCTAGAGTGAGCGAAAATGCTGAAACCACGGCCTTGAACAGGAAGGCCTTGTGGCCAAACAGTGTGTCCAATCGTTGAACCGACTTTACTTTGGGCATCTTGAGGCTTTCCTGAACGTCTAGATATTCAGTTTGTGGGTAAAATTAAGAAATGTGAGCTATTTAAAGCGATTTAAAACAAAGGATTGCTTCTGCTTTGCTCCAGAAATTTAACATTGCAGTCTATGGAGCGAGGAAGGGGTTTGCTGGCGCATCTTTGCGTCTCACGCCAAAACTATAAGACTTACAGCTTTAGCAGACGAATTGTGAGCGAGAAGACAAATTTTCCTACGTTTCTATGTATAAATTATGTCTGTGGTGTGAAAGTTGTGGCCACGGGAGCAGTTTCGCGAAATTCGCGTTTTTTCGCGAATAAATTCGCGGTTCGGGCCGCATTAATCGTCGAAAAAGGGCAGAAAATGAATAATAAGTAAGAAAAAAAACTGCAAAGAAACACGCAGAAGATCAAGAGTGGGCAATCTATTGAACTCGGAGTCCCTGACTGGACCAACCAGCTCCATTAAGATTCTCTCACCCTTTGTTTTCTACAGACCCCAAGCATCCTATCAGACCACTGGACGCCATCCAACTGGACTCTTTCCTTTACTCAACTCTCTCTGAGCACCCTATTGGTAGCCTGCCACCAAAACCTGCTATTGCAGCCAAATCTCCCATCCCCACCACAGGTTCTCCTACAAACAGAGTAATTCGTCCTTCTTCAGTACCTTCTGGTAGCAGCACACCAGAGCGAGTCCTGTTCAGTGCCATCACAAATGAGGGTAAACCAGAAGAGACAACAGTACAGGTAATATTGCATTCAGTTGGAAAATTCCTTCATTATTGCTAGTTACGTAATGCATATGTAATACTATACATTGTGGCAACATTATAAGAAAGAAGAGGAATATGTATTGCATTACATTTCTTTGGGCCCACCAGCAGCAGGAATTGGCATTGGGGTCAGGTGCAGCATAGGCTTGGCAGCAGGCAAAGGCAACAGCCTAGGTGTGCTGACTCCTGGTATTGCAAACAGGTTCGAGGCACATGGAATGTTGCCTCTCTGGCAGTGAGGGAACCAGAATATGTGTGAAAGGTGGAGTAGCACCAACATGTTGGGCTCACTTCCACTTCCAGTGTTTCCCTTTATTTGCCTCGTCACATCTTTCATGTCTTGATTAAACTAAACATTTTGTATCAGTGTGGTTGTGAAAGTGATGGTGTCTCTTAAAGACATATAAAGCTACAAGAAAATAGATGAATGACTAAAGTGAATGAAAAGTTTGTTTCCTACCCCACAGGTAATTTATGGTTAACTGACAATGTAATTTTGACCGTTTTAATAGTTACTTTTCAGTTATTTTCAGTTCAGAAAATGTAAGAAATGGGCAATTTCACTGGACATTATATTGCCTTTCCTTTATTTCCGAGGTACACTAAACATAACTTTAAATCTGTCCTTACTGGGGGGAAAAAAAACACTGCCAGCCACACTTGCTGTCTGCCTCCATATGGCTATACCAGTCATACAATAGCAGGCATATAATTTATATTAAAGCCTATTGAGCATCTTCTGATCTTCATCCCCAGGGTCCTGCCTTCGCTTTGTCCCCCAGGAAACTACTGCTTCATTCAGTCTCATCTTCGCAGAGGGCTGATAAAGTACAGTCAGTGGCCGCAGGTATGTCTAAGTAATTGCATTAGGTCATTTTTATGTACCTATGTTTTATGTGTATATGTGTGTTTATATATATATGTATATATATATGTATATATATATGTATGTATATATATATGTATACTGTATATATATATATATATACACTATATTACCAAAAGTATTCGCTCACCCATTCAAATGATCAGAATCAGGTGTTCTAATCACTTGGCCTGGCCCCAGGTGTATAAATTCAAGCACTCAGGCATGCAGACTGTGAAACAAGACATTTGTGAAAGAATGGGCCGCTCTCAGGAGCTCAGTGAATTCCAGCGTGGAACTGTCATAGGATGCCACTTGTGCAACAAATCCAGTCGTGAAATTTCCTCGCTCCTAAATATTCCACAGTCAACTGTCAGCTCTATTATAACAAAATGGAAGCGTTTGGGAACAACAGCAACTCAGCCACGAAGTGGTAGGCCACGTAAAGTGACGGAGAGGGGTCAGCGGATGCTGAAGCGCATAGTGCAAAGAGGTCGCCGACTTTCTGCACAGTCAATTGCTACAGAGCTACAAACTTCATGTGACCTTCAGATTAGCCCAAATACAGCACGCAGAGAGCTTCATGGAATGGGTTTCCATGGCCGAGCAGCTGCAGCCAAGCCACACATCACCAAGTGCAATGCAAGGCGTCGGATGCAATGGTGTAAAGCACGCCGCCACTGGCCTCTAGAGCAGTGGAGACGCGTTCTCTGGAGTGATGAATCACGCTTTTCCATCTGGCAATCTGATGGACGAGTCTGGGTTTGGAGGTTGCCAGGAGAACGGTACATTTCAGATTGCATTGTGCCAACTGTGAAATTTGGTGGAGGAGGAATTATGGTATGGGGTTGTTTTTCAGGAGCTGGGCTTGGCCCCTTAGTTCCAGTGAAAGGAACATTGAATGCTTCAGGATACCAAAACATTTTGGACAATTCCATGCTCCCAACCTTGTGGGAACAGTTTGGAGCGGGCCCCTTCCTCTTCCAACATGACTGTGCACCAGTGCACAAAGCAAGGTCCATAAAGACGTGGATGACAGAGTCTGGTGTGGATGAACTTGACTGGCCTGCACAGAGTCCTGACCTGAACCCGATAGAACACCTTTGGGATGAATTAGAGCGGAGACTGAGAGCCAGGCCTTCTCGACCAACATCAGTGTGTGACCTCACCAATGCGCTTTTGGAAGAATGGTCAAAAATTCCTATAAACACTCTCCTCAACCTTGTGGACAGTCTTCCCAGAAGAGTTGAAGCTGTAATAGCTGCAAAAGGTGGACCGACATCATATTGAATTCTATGAGTTAGGAATGGGATGGCACTTCAGTTCATAGAATGAGTAAAGGCAGGTGAGCGAATACTTTTGGTAATATAGTGTATATGTATGTGTGTGTATATATGTATATATATATATGTATATGGCATGCCGTTCAGGAAATTAATCTTTGAATATATTGAATGAAAGTTTGAATATATTGAATGAACTTTGACTGACGTCAGACTTCACGGCAGTGCCCGCTGCCATCTTGTTTAGTGTGTGGATGCTGCAGCAAAAAGTGACAGAGTAACAACGAGTCAGGCCGCTCGCAATCTTGTTGCGGCATTATTAAATGATGAGGACATGATAAACACACTAGCGAATGCGTGTACGGGCCAAAATCCTCCCGATACCCCTGCCCAATACCCATCCGTTCTTCTAACAAAGAAGTTCGCCTCTTTTTAACCGTGGCAGATCTATTAACGGAACACTCGGTTGTGTGTAGAGGTCTGTAAGTCTGTATGGTTAGCTTCACATCCATACAGTTTTCAGGTGATTTAATGAAGGTAAAACACAGTGAATGGCCATGCGTAACGTTACTGCGCTCTGACGCGGCTCTTCTCCGGGACTGGAGAAACTGCTGTGGCCATAGGGATTTCGTGAACTGAAAGAGAAGCTCTTCATATATTGTTTTGTTGCAAAAAGAATAACCCACATTCATAGACCAATGCAGGCTGAATATTTAGTTTAGTATTGAACGTATTTGATGATTGGCGACGGCGACACATCTTTGGGCACGTTACTTCATATATTCAAAGTTTATTCAATATATTCAAACTTTCATTCCATATATTTAAAGTTCATTCCATATACTCAAACTTTCATTCAATATATTCAAACTTTCATTCCATATATTCAAAGTTCACTCCATATATTCAAAGTTCACTCCATATATTCAAAGTATATTCAAACGTGTGCGTGTGTGTGTGCGTGCGTGCGCGCGTGTGTGTGCGTGCATGCGCGTGCGTGCGCGCCAATGACAGACAGACACCTGTCATTGTTCAACTTAGGTGCCAAAATGGCCGCCCTACAGACCAGTTACTTATGTCAGTTTGAAGTTTCCCGCCTCTTTCTGTGAAGCCCCTCCTCTTCTGCTGCGCGTGTGAGCGTATGTAAGCCCTGGGGCCTGGTTGTCACGGTTACCAGTTTGAATTTCAGTTAGAAGACAGAGAAAATGCTGAAACTAACCTCCTCGAACAGGAAGGCCTTGTGGCCAAACCGTGTTTCCAATCGTTGAACCGACTTCACTTTGGGCATCTCGAGGCTTTCCTGAACGTCTAGATGTGCAGTTTGTGGGTAAAATGAAGAAATGTGAGCTATTTAAAGCAATTCAAAGAAAGGATTGCTTCTGCTTTGCTCCAGAAATTTAACATGGCAGTCTATGGAGCTGTAGATGGGTGTTGCTGGCGCATCTTTGCGTCTCACGCCAAAACTATAAGACTTACAGCTTTAGCAGACGGAATTTGAGTGAGAAGACAAATTTTCCCACGTTTCTATGTATAAATTATGTCTGTGGTGTGAAATTTGTGGCCACGGGAGCAGTTTCTGTTTTATTTTTTGCCTAATATTCTTCTCTCCTCTTCACTCTAGCTGATGATGTCATCCACTCTAGCGCGAACATTCTGCGCAATACACACCCATTATAAACCCCGAAATTTGAGTAAAAACCTTCACAACTTTGAGGCTTCATGGTTTAAAAACGGTAAAAGGTGTCGATAAGTGAAGGGAATCTCTGAAGAGAAGACAAGAGTGTCTACGTTTTAAAGTTTAAATTAAGTCTCTGGGTGAAAGTATGCCAGAGCAGTTGATTGTAGAAAATGCCTGTTGATTTTTCGGGGTCTCCCATTCATTTGAATGGGAAATTTTTCACGGTTTTTCGCGAATAAATTCGCGAAAAACTCGCCGATCCCTTATAAGAGTAATAGCACGGGATTCGGGAACAAAACACACGTTTTGATATATCATGTGTTGGGTGCCTATGACACGAGCCCACTACTCCCATAGCCAGCACTCGGCACTAATAAGTAAAAAAAACTGCAAAGAAACACACAGAAGATCAAGAGTGGCCTTGTGTCATAGGCACTCGGCACTAATAATACAAACTACTGATATGAGTTTTGATCAGAAAACAGTGGCTCACTCAGTGAGGTGGGATTATAGAGGGCAGGTCTGTGGAAGAGGGCTGAAAATCCAATGCAATCATTTTTAGTTTCCATATTTTCATTGCCATGATGATGTTTTTATTTATACCCTTATTACTGGAAAATTTTATTTTACTGCTGCAAAGAGCACAGCACTGGGATTAATCTGTGTATGGAAGCTTCCATAGGTTGAGCTATAACAGCTATAACAGCTAACATCAGGTCAGGGCAAGCACAATAAAATAATTGCCATTGCACATCTATTGTCTAGACCAAGAGATGGTCTGTGGGGTAGTGTGTGTGCGTGCATGTGTGTGTGTGCTTGCGCGTGTGTGTTGTTCATTCATGCATGTATTTTAATACTTTCAGAGGGTCTTCTTAAGCCATGCCAACGTATGAAGCCCCTTCCACAACGTAGAGCTGTGTCAGTCCATGAGGACACACTGGCCATGACACAAGGTGAGAACAAATGCTTGTAACAGTAAGTACCAAGGAACGGTTATAAAAATAATCAAATTTAACACTCAATTAAATGAAACATCAAGTCTGTGAAAGATTTAAGTAATTCTAAACTGGCAGTTGATAATGGTCCAGTACTCTGACTCCAGAGCATGGCTTAGCATAATTCAGAATTGACCTTTGACAAAGTCACAAGCCTTTTTTACACTCGTTCTCAGAGCTGAAGGCAGTGTTACGGAGGTCACCCATCTGTTTCCGGGGTAACAAAGAGGATTTTCAATCCTGCTCTGAAGCTCCATCTAGTGGTGAGGGAGCACAAATAGCACAAGGTGGGAAAGATGTTTTTGAGTTTGAGTCATGTTCATGACTTGCCTGTTTTCTTATACTTTCATGATGTCTTTTTCTTCATTTCAGTCATTTAAATTTATTCATCTGCCCACATGTTTTTTTATCCACTCAGCTTGTGACACAGGTAAATACACAGATAAAGAAACAAAGGACACTGAAAGCTCAAAGGACCTGAAGGCAGACAAAAGGAGTGCATGTCTTAGAGGTACAGAAGCTGAAATAGACCCAGGCACTGAATGTCCCACCTCTACAACTGAGGCTCAACAAGAAGCAGCAGCACCCCACTTCTCCAGCCCACCAGCCACTAAATCAACCCTGGAGAAGTCTCTTGTAATCCTCACATCAAAATCAGAATCAGAATCAGCTTTAATGGCCAAGTATGTGCACATACAGGGAATTTGACTTCGATAGCTTTACTCTCTTGTACATAAATTCACAAACTTAAATAAGTGAAAGAAAAATAAAATAAAATAAATCTCAATATATACACATGGAATATAGAATAAAAATATACACACCAAAACAGGGTTTTGTACAGTGACTATGTACAGTAGTGCAGAGTTATTGTTTGTTCATGTGGTCTAAAACAGGTCTAAAGAATGCTCTGGAGTGGAGTCTAAACTGATTATGACCAGGGATTGTGACAACATCCCAGAAAACGTGCTCCAACATCGTTCCACCATTACCCCAAACTCTAGAAAAACATCTTGTCTCCCCACCACCACTAGAAAAGCCCACAAGCACAATCCCAGTTGCGTCTGACCCTTCAGAAATTCCGTAAATAAATCGTTCTTCCACAAGAAGAGCAGCACCAGCACAGTATCAGCTACAGTGAATCTTAGAAACCGTACACAGGGGAGAGCAGAGGAGGTCCCTAAACAGCACACAATGAAAGCAGAGCCCGCAGACCAAAGGACTGCACCCCCTCTGTCAGAATTGAGACACACCTGGAAGAGACAGAAGGCAAAGGTCTTTGACATCAGTGAAATCGGAGGTGGTTTGTTTTTACTTATTTACTCCAAAAATAAAATATACAGACTGTTGAGTGCAGTTTCCCCATAGCCATATGCTCAGTATGTCTGTTTGTGTTGTCAGCTCTCACTGATGTTGGAAATAATCCTGAACTTAATCCTAAATTTTGTATGTGATCTGAGCACATCTTTAAAACCCAGTATTAACTGCACAGCTGGTGTCAATTCAATGGATGACAAGAGTGTCAGTTGAGTCATAAATGTTTAATTGTACACTGTCAGCAAAAGGACGGCTCATTTACAACGTGCTTGTTAATGTATGCCAGCAACCTGTTGATTTTCATCTCACATTAAGACAGATTTGTATTCCCTTTTAAATATGTCATTATAATTTTATTTCATTTCAAGATCTAAGGTGGTGTTTAAGGCTAGAAAATGCTGATAGTACAACTTTTTTCTTTTCACTTTTCCTTTTTGACTTTTTTCCCCTGTGATCAGGTATACAGTGTTTTGTGTATTTCTTTCGTCTTCATTAGATTTTTCAGATTAATACATGATACACTAAAGCTAAGTCTGCTCTTATATATTGTGTAATTAATTTAGATCAGTTCAGGTTCAGTTGATCCATCAGTCAAATACTTACGTACAGTTTAGTCCATGTTTGCACTCTGAAACAACCTTTGTTATATTAGCTGTTTATCAAAACACACTGAAATTACAGTTATATAATGAATATGGGATTAAAGTGCAGACCCTACTGGGTTTTACTACTACTAGGTTTTTCAATACTTATTTCTTCCTGTTATTCTAGCTCAGATTATCTTAGTTTCATCTGTCCGTTTGCTCAACCAGAACGCCTTCGGCTTTTTTATAGATGTTTTTCCAGCAGTTTAATCTGACTTTTCTATTTTTGAGATTTATAAATGGTTTGCATCGTATGGCAAACCCTCTGTATTTAAATAAAGGCTTCTCTTATTAGTAGACTGGATTGTTCTTATGTCTACCTCCTGAAGAGTGAATTTGACATGAAGACAGTGTCTTTACCATGTAAAAGATGAATGCTCTGGTGAATTGGATCATTCATTTATCTATTCATTCACACAAGCGCAGGTAACAGTGCCAAGCAGTAGGAGCAACTGGGGTTTCACTGTCTAGCTTAAGGACACTAGGGCATGTGGCATGTTCTGGGGATATGACATACAGTTGAAGCCGAAATTATTACCCCCCCTATGAAATTTTTTAAAATTTTCAAAAGTCCGCACAAAGCCCTGACCTGAGTCCCGTAGAAAATCTGTGGGGTAAACTAAAGACCTTGGTCAATGCCAGAATGGCATCAAATCTGGAAGAGCTTCAGAGATTTGCCAAAGAAGAATGGGCTGGTATTCCTCAGGAGATGTGTCAGGACTTGTTTAAAACTACAACAAACAACTACAGGCTGTTATCCAACAAAAAGGATACACAACTGACAATTAACATCAGGGGGACTAATAATTTTGACCCTGGTAAGTTTTGTTTTTTGTGAAATAATTCAATTGTCTGTGTAGAAAGTAAAATAATGTAAGCATCCAAAATAAAAGGCAGATGTTTGAAAGATGTGTGTTAAAAAATTCCTTGCTCTGTTTAACAGCACTTGGGAAATATTTTCAAAAGAATCAAATTTCCATAGGGGGGCTAATAATTTTGGCTTCAACTGTAGCATTTGAGTGCCCAATCAGTGTTGAGCCCCTGCAAAAAGAGGACTGTCATCAAATGGTTGTACTCCTGCACCTTTGACACAATTTGCATGTGAATACCCTCAAATTATATCTGAGAATATGTATTTTAACCCTTTATAAGGTACTCACTGAAATACTTGGAAATTAAAAATTCAGCGCAAGACACTGACCTTAGGCTTTTTTTCATCCTTAAGGAGAGATTTAAACTTTATTAACTCCATAGATTTTTTTTGTCTGCTCCCAGATTCAAATCAAAAAACAGCAGAAAAAAGGGGGTTGTTCTTAGGAACCATCATACAAATCAATACAAATTCAGTGGTAGAATCTGTGAGCACAGATGAATCCACCTGCTTGGCATTCCTGCCTGTTGCACCTACGGCAGCGCTATTGTACAGGCTGCAGGGTCGCCAGCCGGGAGCCACCTGACAGTTCTTCATACCTTTCCTTCTTTCTCTCGTGTGCAGCCTCTACCTCTTCTTCCCATGGAATGGTGAGTTCTACCATGATGACTTTTCTGGCAGGAATAGACCAGCATGATCACGGTCTGGGCGCACTAATGTCGTGGTGATCTCTGTAGAGAATTTTTAGCTGGCGGACGAGGTCAGCCGCAAGCTGCCTCTCCCCTCCTCAGATTAGGAGGGATCACTCCGTCTTCATGCAGCGCTGCACTTCTTTCCCTTGCCTGACGAATTGGATCCAACTGGAGCTGTAGGTGTGCTGGCCTTATTTGCTTCCAGCCTGTGAGTTTCCAGTATTTCTGCCAGCTTGTGCAAGACCTTGTCATGTTGCCATCTGTACCTGCCCTGTGACAATGCTGACATGCAGCTACAGAGGATATGCTTCAATGTTGGATTGGAGATGTTGCTGAGCTAGCAGAGTTCCTCTGAGCCGTACCAGAAGGGCAAGGGAGTAGGTCGTACATGGCCCTGATCCGGAAACTCAGTCTTGCCTGGGGTGTCCTCCACATGTCAACCCAAGTGATGGCCCTATTGGTCACGGCCTCCCATGGTCCATCTGCCTTGCTGGCACTGGCTCACTGCTGTGATTCTCTAGCCTTTGTCTTCCATCGTGACAACTTCAGAGATGATGAGAGCCTTCCTCTCTTTCTTGGTGGTTGTGGACCATCTCTTTGGTGCTGCTCCCCATCAGCTCTGCCCTGTGCGTGAAACCAATGACTTCGTGATGTTTGAACAGATGAATAGGAAAATTTATTTGTCTTTTAAATGTCAAATCTCTCATCTAAATCTCTTTTAGTGAATGATTTAATAACTGATCATTAGATTGATCTATTTAGTATGACTGAAATGTGGCTGCAGGATGATGCCAGTGGCCCGGGCAAAATAAAAAGTCACCAGCTGAATTTAACTAAGCAAATGAGCCTCCTGTTGCATGGGCGATTATCTTTCAGCTGGCAACAAGCTATTTAACCCCAACTTATGCAATGAGTAGCTTCTCCTTTCTTATACAGTCATGTCAAAAGGTGGTCGTGGAAAAGATGTTAGTCTGACAAGTGTCAAATCATGAGCATGCATCAAGCAGAGAAAACATTAGGAGACTGCAGAAACTACCATAATAGGGTTAAAAACTGCCCAACATATAAAACAGGTTATTCCATCAATGTATTTTTTCTTCCCAAATGGCATGGGCGTATTCCAAGATGACACTGCCAGGATTCATGGGGTTCAAATTAAGTCAGTCAGTCATTTTCTATACCCGTTTAGTCCTGTTAGGGGTCACGGGGGTCTGCTGGAGCCTATCCCAGCTCTCATCGGGCGAGAGGCAGGGGTACACCCTGGACAGGTCGCCAGTCCGTCGCAGGGCCAACATTCACACTCACATGAACACCTACAGCCAATTTAGAATCACCAGTTAACCTAACAAGCATGTCTTTGGATGGTGGGAGGAAGCCAGAGTACCCGGAGAGAACCCACGCAGACACAGGGAGAACATGCAGGTTCAAATTAAGGCTGAACGATATTCAATTCAATTCAGTTTTATTTATATAGCGTCAATAACAATACAAATTGTCTCAAGACGCCTTACAAAAACCCAGCCCCCAGAGCAACCCTGAAGGCGACAATGGCAAGGAAAACGGAAAGAAACCTTGATCAGAACCCAGCTCATATGGAGGGACCCATCTGTCTAAGGCCAGCCGGGTACAGACCAGAACACCCAAGCTGCTTCAATGAAAAGTCAATAAACATATGTTTTTATCGCTGGTCTAGCTTTCGGCTACCTAATTCTAAATTTTGAATTCATTCTGATAAGGTTTAATGCCTGATTTACAAACTCTACCTAGATGATTTTTTGTCCAACTTTCAATTTGGTGGACGAAATAGCAGACTTCCTGTTGGGTTTAGAATATGGCTCCAATTGACTTTTTTGTGCATCCTTTGCATGGCCCCGTTGGGTCCCTGCACTTTATTGCTGGGGCCCTAATAAACAGTATGAAAACAATAGGGTCCTTGCAAGTCCGTCTAAATTGCCCGTAGGTGTGCATTGAGTGTGAATGGTTGTCTGTCTCTGTGTTGGCCCTGCGATGGACTGGAAACCTGTGCAGGGTGTACCCCTACCTCTCACCCAATGACAGCTGGGATAGGCTCCAGCAGAACCCCGTGACCCTTAACAGGACTAAACGGGTATAGAAGATGAATGAATGAATGAATGATCGGACATGACTAGCAGCGGTGGAAAAAAGACTTGGGATCCGGCTCATTTAACCGGCCACCAAAGAAGACTCATGGATCGAAATGTCTATTGAACCGGCTCAGTTGAGTCCTACCACGTTTGATTGATATATAATCAGTAAGCGTAATTCAAACATCTTACAGCTCACTCGGCAGAGAAACAAAATATTACCCGACTTGGCCACTAGCAAATTACGGCACTCAGCCACTGGAGTGAAGTGGCGCTACTGACTCATGAATCCCTGCGGATTCGTCACTCATGAATTCCGACGGATTCGCTACTGTCCAATATTAAGGGGCCTAATGTAGAAATAGTAGCAAAACACTGTCAGAACAACTCATTTCTCGCACAGCTGACAGGTCACAGCACAGGTCTATAAAAACGTGGACTGTGAGGAAGACTAGACTGTGATAGACCAAACCGGCCAAAGCTGGAGAATGTTCAGGTGGTTTAAAGGAAAAATTAGTTTATTTAGCAAAAACAAGAAAAGTAATTTACAACAAAAATCACTAAACTTCTGGGCCCATAAAAGAGGTCAAATTAACATAACTTAGTGTGTAACTAGAAGTCAACTAAGAACAAACTCAAAAACAGACCTGACAAAAGTGACATAATGGGGCACATATATACTGGCTGATCAGACCACGTTGACACACTAGGGGAAAGTAAAAAAGACGCTACACTAACCTCACTAAACATATGACAACAATTAACACCTAACCAAGAAAGCAAAGAGAATTCTCTAAACAAAGGCCTTAATAAAGAAATACAAACATTCTAAATATCCTAAGAAACAAAACAGTTAAACAAATCTAAATCCTCCTCCCCGGAGGTATTGAGAGATGGTGCAGCCCAATCGGCCCAGGAGACCATTTAGCAGGCCCGACCCTTTTCCTCAGCCTTTGCTCCCGGCCTCCTGAAGTAGCACCACGCGGGGACCCCACCAGCACTGGTAACTCAAAAAACAACAATTAATATTACAACTAATAACTCTGCAAATAAAAACCAAACATGTGTCCTGTCTTTTATCTGTAAAGTATTGCAACTGTACTGTAAAACAAAATAAACCAGCTAAAGCAGACTAACACAAATGTACTAATAACTAGTGATGGGACGATGATACCTCAAGGAGTGTATTGACACACTAAACAAACTGTGTCGGCACTGTATTGATACTGTGTTGGTCACCCAATAGTGACCCCTGCAGTAGTTATAAAATCATTGCAGGTAAAGAAATTCCTTGTTCGTGTAAATGCTAAAACTGAGTTGGTATGTAAAATATAGCAAATTAGAGTAAAAATTCAGAGTTACAATTTTTTAACTTATGTGCACATTTGTCAACTTAACTGTTAAATCATATGAAATAAAAGACAAAAAAGTGATTAGTTCATGAATTTTTATTGAGAAACAAAAGTTTTTGGAGTGTCTTTGCTCCAAGGCGATTTCTCCTCTTACACACCAGCTCCCCAGCCTTGGAAAATACTCTTTCGCATGGTACAGACGATGATGGTGAGCAGAGAGTTTTAAGTGCAAGTTGATGAAGATGTGGGTATATTTTCTGGTTCCATTTCCAACATTGCAAAGGATCTTGGTTTCTGGGTGTGTTTGTTTCTGCCAGGTAGCGTTGGACTTCAATAATGGAGTCAGCTGTTGCGTTCCTCGTCTTCTGGGTCTCTGCAACCTCCATATCTAAAGTTTTCCAGAGATTGTGCCCTAAAAAAATAGTTATTCATTACTTTATTATCACATGATATATCATATCATATAAGTGCCACAGAAATGTATTTTCATACCTGAACTGGGTTCTGACCCATGTGAAGAGCTAGGCTCTTCTTCTCTTGGGTCAGGCTCTTGGCTCCTCATTTCTTCTGCACATTCTGACTGCAGTCTCTTCACCGCTTCACTTGCCTTTTGCTGACTAACAAATCCATTCTTTTTAAATCTGGGATCTAACAGAGTTGCCAGAGTCATCACACTGAGAGATTCCATGCCGCAAATAGCGTCAGTTAGCCGCTTCCTCAGGTTTTCAGCCAGTTGCTGAGCAGCTGTTTTTGTCACTGTTGTGGCCTGACGTTGAAGCTCAATGTGGAGCATTCTCATCATGGGAATGACCTTTGACCCAGAGACCCTTTTTTCCTCAGACAGTTCTCTTGTAGCTTGGTCAAAAGGAGCAAGAACCCTGAGCATCTCTTCAATGATCTGACATTCTTCTGGAGTCAGTGGAGTGATGTCAGGTTTTAATGAGGCCAGTGACACCCAGACTGCCTCCTTCTGCTCAGTCATTCTTTCAAACATTTGGTAGGTACTGTTCCATCGTGTTGGCACCTTGTTTATTAATTTATGGCCCGGTGTTCCCAGCTGTTGCTGTATTTGAGTGAGCTTCTCTTTAGCAGTCACGCTCGATCGAAAGTATGTATTTCAGTTATTGTTGGGATTTGAGGCATGATTTTCTCACAATTAAATTCAGGGAATGGGCTATACAAATGGTATGCCGTATTTGCAGCATTCGAGCACATGCAGTCATGTTTGCTGCTGCATCAGTGACAAGACACCTGACCTTTCCTGCTATGCCCCACTCCTCCATGAGGCTCCTTTTAACCGTGGCGTAGAGCAGAGCCGACACTTCACCTACAATAACATAAAAAGTTAATTTATCCGAAAACAATTCAAACCTCTTACCAGAACATTGCATTCACTTGTTAAAAAAATAGACACCCTCTCATGATTACGAGATCAGGATCTCATAATTACATGATAACATGAATAAAGCAACTCTAAGGCTCTTTAACTGACTATCAAATGTATCACAGGTCATTCACTTGATAAACTGATAAAGTGAGTGCAATGCGCCACCGTAAAAAATAGTATATAAAGGAGAAAAAGATTTACCTTGTTTGGCGTCACGAGATCAAAATTATTCCACACCGGGGAAAACTTCCTAGAACGATCCATGATCAAGCAAAACTCCATCCGACAAACCCACGACATGTTGATACAGTTTGTTTCCTGATAAACACACTTTGGCGCGGCACATCCAAACGATACAGTTCCTGTATCGGTCACGTGATTCTTTCTTAAAGCAATACACGCACCGATATGAGGTTTCCCTCTTGAGCTCTCGGCACAGTGCTGATGCACCAGTGTCGCTCGTCCCATCACTACTAATAACTACCGTACTAGTAGCTCCCGGCTACCGGTTACCGACTTCTCAATTCAGTGTGGCTGTGGATGCAGCCATCACACAGACTTTGCATCATCGCCACCTCAGTGCCCTCAGAGCAGGTTTTCTCTAAAACAGGACAAATTCTGTCAGACAGGAGATGCCACCTCACCACTGACAAGGTGCGTCAACTTACATTTTTAAATGCCAACCTCAAAAAGTCTAGTAAATAGTCTTACTGTCCATTTCCCATTCCATCACTTTCCCTGTCCATTCCCTTTTTATTACCATTGTCTTTATTCTTGGATTGTTTTCTTCTATTTTTTATATTTTACCAAACCATAGTAGGCATTTTTGTTGGCATTTTGGATATTGTATTGTAGTTTATTCTTAGTTAACTCCCATGGCCATTTTAGGTTAAGTGACTCAAGTAACTCAGATGACTCAAGTGACTCGCAAAACCCGGATCATACTAGTGATGAGTGATTCAGACTGATCCGTATCCCTCAAAAGATCCAGGTTTTACACTAATGACTAGAGCAGTGATCCTCACTATTTTTTTCACAAGAGCCACATTGGCAGTGCAAAATCAAAAGGGTCTTTTTTTTTTATTAAAAACCGGTCCATTTTGTGTTTTACGCTAGCTAGCAGAGTTTACGTCGCCTGCCTGCAAACGTGCATTGCGGTCAAGTTTTGTAAACAATGCCACATGGCCGCTTTCATTCGCTTTCCGTGATTTAGCTGCGTGAACTGTATTACAACTTATCGCCACGAGATGGCAGTTTAAGTAGTATTGCCAGTAAATAGTGGATTGCAATTTGCAACGAGAAAATTCCCGCGGAAATTTTTTGAAGTGCCAAGTGGGCTGTTGCCATTAGCTGCTAATGTTAGCAATTAGCATGGCGCGCTAGCCACTAATTGGTTTAGTGTTAGCATGTCTCTTTAGACACTAAAAATTAAATACATGCTAATTGTTAGCATGCTAATGCTAACATGCTAATTGCTAATATGCTATTCGCTAACATGCTAATGCTGCCACTAATGCAACCACCAATTTCTAGCCACTAAAAATTAGCATTAGCCGCTAATGTTAGCAATTAGCATGACGAGCTAGCCACTTATTTTAACATTGGTTTAGTGTTAGCATGTCTTTTAAGCCACTAAAAATTAAGTAGATGCTAATTGCTAACATGCTAATTGCTAATATGCTATTCGCTAACATGCTAATGCTGCCACTAATGCTACCACCAATTTCTACCACTAAAAATTAGCATTAGCCGCTAATGTTAGCAATTAGCATGATGCGCTAGCCACTTATTTTAACATTGGTTTAGTGTTAGCATGACTTTTAAGCCACTAAAAATTAAGTAGATGCTAATTGCTAACATGCTAATGCTAACATGCTAATTGCTAATATGCTATTCGCTAACATGCTACCACCAATTTCTACCCACTAAAAATTAGCATTAGCCGCTAATGTTAGCAATTAGCATGACGCGCTAGCCAATGACAGACAGACACCTGTCATTGTTCAACTTGGGTGCCAAAAGCCAAAATGGCCAGTTACTTCAGTTAGAAGTTTCCCGAGTGGGCTGTTGCCATTAACATTGCCCCAAAATGGCCGCCCCACAGACCAGTTGCTTATGTCAGTTGGAAATTTCCCGCCTCTTTCTGTAGAGCCCCTCCTCTTCTGCTGCGTGTGAGCCCGTTGTCACGGTTACCAGTTTGAATTCCAGTTCTGAAGACAGGCAGAGAGAGAAAAAATGCTGAAACCATGGCCTCGAACAGGAAGGCCTTGTGGCCAAACCGTGTGTCCAATCGTTGAACCGACTTCACTTTGGGCATCTTGAGGCTTTCCTGAACATCTAGATATGCAGTTTGTGGGTAAAATGAAGAAATGTGAGCTATTTAAAGCGATTTAAAACAAAGGATTGCTTCTGCTTTCCTCCAGAAATGTAACATTGCAGTCTATGGAGCGAGGAAGGGGTTTGCTGGCGCATCTTTGCGTCTCACGCCAAAACTATAAGACTTACAGCTTTAGCAGACGAATTGTGAGCGAGAAGACAAATTTTCCTACGTTTCTATGTATAAATTATGTCTGTGGTGTGAAAGTTGTGGCCACGGGAGCAGTTTCTATTTTATTTTTTGCCTAATGTTCTTCTCTTCTCCACACTCTAGCTGATGATGTCATCCACTCTAGGGCGAACATTCCGCGCAATACACACCCATTATAAACCCCGAAATTTGAGTAAAAACCTACACCGCTTTGAGGCTTCATAGTTTAAAAACGGTAAAAGGTGTCGATAAGTGAAGGGAATCTCTGAAGAGAAGACAAGAGTGTCTATGTTTTAAAGTTTAAATTAAGTGTCTGGGTGAAAGTATGCCAGAGCAGTTGATTGTAGAAAATGCCTGTTGATTTTTCGGGGTCTCCCATTCATTTCAATGGGAAATCTTTCGCCTTTTTTCGCGAATAAATTCGCGAAAAACTCACCGATCGCTTATCCAAGTAATAGCATAGGATTCGGGATCAAAACACACGTTTCGATATATCATGTGTTGGGGTCCTCTCACCGGTTCGGGCCGCATTAATCGGCGAAAAAGGGCGGAAAATGAATAATAAGTAAGAAAAAAACTGCAAAGAAACACGCAGAAGATCAAGAGTGGCCTCGTGCTTATGGGAGGAGGGGGCCTCGTGTCATAGGCACTCGGCACTAATTAAAGGCAAGTGGCAGTGTGATACTGTAAGCTACCATGCGAGCCGCCACTTATAGCTTGACAAGCCGTATGTGGCTCGCGAGCCGTGCAATGAGTAACTGTGTGGACTAGAGCAGTGGTTCTCAACCCTGCATATTTTTGATCGATGCTGAGGACCCCCCCCCCCCCCCCAAATACAAATTGATAGAAACTGCATTTTTAATTGCATTAGGCTATGGCATATTCTCTCTTTGGGGCAAATACGAGCTTTCAGTTGTAACTCCCATAACAAAATAAATCATACACATGCAGTATCTTCTTGGCATAATGTAACACAACAGCGTAGTTGCAGTTTCCTGAAATTATTTTGCGCACACCTAAACTCGAACAATTTTTGCATGAAAAAGTTAGCAAAATTAGCACAAATGGAAATATGGATTTGAATTTAAAACCAAATCGTCACCTTAATCAAGCATATAATATAGATATATTAATATTGCATTGTTAAATCTTTTGATCAGATTCATTTTTAATTCAAACTGTTTAACAAAATATCTTCCATTATTTACCAGTTCCTGTTTTGACTAAAGGTTTAGATTTACAATCATTTTTTATCTTCACACAGAGAAAAGATCCCAATTAATGGACTGACGGTACAGTTGACTCAGCGTAGAAGAAGAGCAACAGAAGGAACTAGTGGTTCACTAGCGCTGTCATATGAATGCGGTATCCAGGGGACTGTTTTGCGTATGCGCGCACTGATCTGTATTCATGTGTACGGATAACGGTAGCGAAGGTAGTTCGGTTGTTGTATGTGTAGGAACCACAGCTCCTCTCAATTCTCCCCCTCTTTGGAATGTAAATTTACGGAGTTGTTTTGCATTCGAACTCTCCTTACCTTTTACACCCATAGCTATAAATGTGCCATGTCCAGATGCTGGACAGACCCACGCTAACGGAACTCCCTAATGCTGAGGACGTCACCTAAGCCAAAATAGACAGATTTACACTTCTGTGGAATTTCCCCACTCTGGTTTCTGGACTAATTAGTTCTGAATCGAAAGAACATTTATTCGATATCAGGAACTACAAAGACTGAATGTTATTTTTATTATGTTTTAAGCTTGTGATGTACTAATCCTTCCTTTTCAGACACACACATGCAAATATACCAAACACCTTCTTGCTCCCCTCTCCAAGAGTGACCAAGGAAGTGAACTGATAAGGGGTCGTAAATAACTTCCTCCCAGAACCAGACTCTCATCTGTTTTTCTCCTCTCTAAAAAGAGCATAGGTTTAATAATATGACTATCAAAATTGCAATAACCTGGTAAGTTATATATTGTTGTTCAGGAAGTGCTAACGATCACAATGAGACTATTTTGATCCTTGTACGATAAAGTTAGCCCAAATTCATATAATTGTCATAGAAAAGAAGTATCAACATTGCCATCAAGTGGCTATCTTTAAAAGTATTTTCCCTCTTTTAATCGTTGTTGAAGTTAAAGCATGTAGAACTTTAGATATGTTCTTATACTAGTAGCTATTGTGAAATCATCACTACGGGAATTGTTATTTTAGAAACACCACCTTTTAGTTTTAGCAAATTGTCACTGTAAAGAGAACATGAGTCTATTAATTAATTGATGCTTATGAATTTTTTTTTTTTTTGAACAATGTTTTTTATTATTTTTCAGTGTTACGCAGAACACATATCACACAGAGATGCAGGCAAACCTCGCTGCATACACGTACATACACAAACATACATAACCATGTAAAAAATAATAGTAATAATAATAAATCAAATTTTAGAGAAAAAAAAAAAAATGTCACACCCACTAGCCCCACGAGTAAATATAACCTATTGTTGCTTAAGAAAGTCCATTAATGGTGTCCACACTTCTTCAAATTATTGTGCTTTACCCCTGATTACATAGGTTAGCTTTTCCAAGGTAACATACATTGCCATCTCTTTTATCCAAGATTGTGTAGAAGATACTTCAGTCCGTCTCCAAGACAAAGCAATCATCCTCCTGGCCTGTAAGAGGCCAAAATTAATCAGAGTCTTATGCTTAGAGTTAACAGAGAAGCCATCTGGATATATCCCTAAAATACAAAGTTTTGCTATGCAGGGTACCTGAATACCTGTGATTTTACTTAGATTGTGGACAACCATTTTCCAAAAAGTTGCCAGTTTAGGACATTCCCATACACAATGAATCAATGTGCCTTTCTCAGTCAAACATTTCACACATGTATCTGGAGTGCCAGGGGACCATTTATTGAGTTTCTCAGGGGTTATGTATGTCCTCATTAACCACTTATGTTGTAGCAGTTTCATGTGAGTATTAATGGTTTGTGTTTGAGCTTGCATACAAGCTGTTGCCCACTCAGCTTCTTCAATATCTTCCTTAATATCCAAACTCCATGCCCTCCTTCTGTCATGACTAGATTCCTCATCGTGTGAGACGAGTACTGTATATAATATAGAGATTTGCCGTTTCTTATTCATATGTTTTAACACAACATCCTCAAGGCAGGATAGTGGCGGTTCTTGTGTATCCTGATAGCACTTTGATGAGATGAAGTGCTTCAATTGCAGATATTTAAAAAAGTGTTTTTTTGGAATTGAATATTTCAAACAGAGGTTGTTAAATGTTAATAACATGCCATGATCGTACAAGTCTCCAATTTTTTGCACCCCCCTATCAGCCCAGACCTGAAAACCACCATTTGCCCGGCCAGGAGTGAACTGCTCATTACCCCAAATAGGTGAAAATCGAGAGATGGGAGGTGTATCACCAATATGTCTATGAGCTTTAAACCATATACTGTATCAATAGAGTTTTTAAGGAAGGGATTTGTTGTTTTTTTTCTTTAAAGTTTTTAAATCTGCTGAATACAAATATAAGCTTAGTGGTAGCTTAGATATTGATGCCTGTTCAATATAAACCCATGCTGGAGGGGAATGTGTGACAAAATAAAACATAGCACTACGCAGCTGAGCGGCCGAGTAGTACCACTGTAAACTGGGCATCTGTAATCCACCCCTATCATATGGCAAAAACAATAATCTGAGTCTTAATCTTGGTTTTCGGTTGTTCCAGATAAACCTACAAAATGCACGATTGATTTCTTTCAAAAAAGATTTTGGCAGTGGCATTGGAAGTGACTGAAACAAATATAAGAATTTCGGCAAAATAGTCATCTTAATTATATTAATCCGGCCAATCAAAGATATTGGCATTGTTGTCCATTTTTCAAGTAACTCTTGTACTTCTCTCATCATTGGGTCGTAATTTGCTTGAACAACTGTATTAATTTGGGAGGTAATCTTAATTCCGAGATAGGTAAAGCCCTCCCTCGCATTTAAAAAAGGTGTTGCTATAACTGGATTTTCTTTCGTCTTTGTTCAGGAAAAGTATAGAAGATTTTGCATTATTAATACTGTATCCAGAAAATTGACCAAATCTATTAATTAGATGTACAACTGTCTGGATACTGTTTGATAAGTTTGACAGAAAAAGAATCACATCGTCTGCATATAACGATATCCTATGTTCATAATCTCCGATTGTTATTCCTGACAAATTCGCTTCGGCTCAATGGCCAAAATAAACAATAACGGGGAGAGAGGACAGCCCTGACGGGTTGATCTCTCTAGTGTTAACGGGCTTGATAAATTGTTATTCGTCATTACGCGTGCGGTTGGGTTGGTATATAATAATTCTATCCATTTCAGAAATTTTCCCCCAAATCCATATCTAGGTAGCAAGTTAAACAAATAGTGCCACTCAATTCTATCAAAAGCTTGTTTAGCATCTAGAGATAACAACGCTGTATCCAAGGGCGTAGAATTGGGTAGGGACGCTAGGGACACGTCCCTACCAATATTCAGCCGCTACTGTGTTGTCACTATCAATACAGCCGCTGTCCGTAGTGCTTAGTCAGTGATTATGGCACACAAAGGGTTAAATGTCGGTCTCTGCTCGAAGTCCCGCCTCAAACCTAAATATCGCTCCCTGATTGGCTACCTCCGCTGTCACTCCTTCTGTTTGAAAAAGCTACACGCAACCTGCTAGTTGGACCGGACACAGTTATCTGCAGTTGCGAGCGTAAGTCATCTAAGTTGTCCATGGGGCCATCATTGTAGTAAAACTATCTGCAAATGTGTATTTCAATCCGTGTGTGTGTAACTTAACAGTGGCCCCCAACCTTTTTTGCGCCACGGACCGGTTTAATGTCAGACAGTAGTTTCACGGACCGAAAGCTGTAAAAACAAAATAAAATGATAAGACCAGCATAAAAACTGTAGAATGTTCCCTATAACATAATAATAATAATAATAATAATAAACGTAAATCCACTGTGTCATATTATAGTTATAACGGAACTAATGTTGCCACAGCAACTGGAACATTGTAGCGCAGAGCAGTTAATGTGTTGTTGCCTGGGGTTACGCGGACGCTCTTCTTATGCCGGTTTGTTTAGATGTTTGCGCTGTTATTAAAGTAAATATCAACGGAGTAAGCCTACCCTCGATCATTTTACATGGTGTCAGAAGTAATTCAACGGACGATTAAGAGATAAAGTAAGAAGACAGACGGCAAGAAGAAAGAAATGGCGAAGTTTAACCCTCCGGAAAACTTTACGTTTGACAAGCCGACGGAGTGGCCCGAGTGGAAGCAACGGTTCGAGCGATACAGAGTCGCAACAAAGCTTCACAAGGACGAGGGACAAGTACAAGTGAGCTGCCTGATTTATGCCATGGGCATCGAGGCAGAAAACATTTTTAAGTCATTCACGTTTGCTCAAGAGGAGGACCGTAATGACTTTGTCATCGTCATGGGGAAGTTTAACGACTACTTTTTTCCGAGGAGGAACGTTATCCACGAACGGGCATGTTTTTACCAACGGGTCCAACGGCCGGGTGAGAAGGCAGAATGTTTCATCAGAGCCCTGTATGATCTGTCAGAGCACTGCGAGTTTGGAGTAACTCGAGAGGAAAATATCCGCGACCGCATCGTTGTCGGGATGATGGATAAAGAGCTCTCCCGCAGGCTGCAGCTGATGTCGGACCTGACGCTGACGCACACAATACAGACCGTCAGACAGTCGGAGGAGGTCGCGACACAAGTGAGTCTGCAAGGAGACGCTGCGGGATCAGTACAGGAGGTGCAGTTTAAACGCAAAAGCACGAATTGGAAACCACAACAGCGTCAACAAGGCAAGTCAAAGGACAGAAAATGGGGGGGAAATGAGAAGAAATGTGGCAAATGGGGGAAAACACAGCATAATAGAGATGAGAAGTGTCCTGCAGAAAGAGCTACCTGCCACAACTGTCACAGAATGGGACACTGGGCCAGAGTATGTCGCAGCAGGTCAGTGAATGAGGTCACAGAGACTGAGAGAGCTGGGCAGACCTCTTATTTCCTGGGTTCAGTGTGTGATGCTAATGAAAAAAGTGAACAGTGGACTGTGCAACTTCAAGTGGATTCCTGTCCAGTAGAATTCAAGATTGACACGGGAGCTGATGTCACTGTCATAAGTGAGGACACATTTCACACACTCACCCCTGAGAGAGCACTGGACCCACCTGACATTCCTCTGGACAGCCCTGGAGGTGAGCTGTTGTGTCTGGGCCGCTTCAACGCAACAGCCAGCCACAAAGGTAAAGACTATCTATTCACAGCCTACGTAGTACGTGGACGTAGAGTCAACAATCTCCTCAGCCGGGCCCTGTCAGTGAGGATGAACCTGGTGAGGCGAGTAGATGAGTTAAAATGCATCAGCAGCCATCTAACCCACAGTGAGCATGCTACTCTAAAAACTGAACCAGTCAAAATCCAGCTAAGAGAAGATGCTGTACCATATGCTGTGCACACTGCACGTCGTGTGCCCTTTCCCATGTTAGAGAAAGTGAAAGAAGAAATACAGAGGATGGAGAAGGATGGTGTCATCGAGCGAGTGATACAACCTACTGAATGGTGCGCTCCCATGGTACCAGTCCTGAAGAAGAACACAGGCACAGCCCGAATCTGCGTTGACCTGACAAAGCTAAACAGGTCAGTCAAAAGAGAACGCTACATCCTACCAACTCCAGACGAGATAACAGCCAAGCTGAGCGGCGCAACTGTGTTTTCTTCCCTTGATGCTGCCAGCGGATTCTGGCAGATCCCTCTGCATCCAGACAGCTGCAAGCTGACAACATTTATAACACCTTTTGGCAGATACTGTTTCAAAAGACTACCTTTTGGCATAACAAGTGCACCGGAGATCTTCCAGCGCAAGATGCTGGAGACTTTAGAAGGACTGGAAGGCGTGGCAGTCTTCATGGATGACATCCTCATCTATGGGACCTCAATGGAGCTACATGATGCCCGACTGGAGAAGGTGCTGCAGCGTGTTGAGTCGGCAGGGTTGAAACTCAACAAGGAGAAATGCTCCCTCAAACAGAGCCAGCTACGCTTCCTGGGTCATCTCATCGACCAGTCAGGAGTCAGACCGGACCCTGACAAAGTGGAGGCTATTCACCAGTTGCCACCGCCTGAAAATGTGCAGGAGCTAAAAAGAGTCCTCGGCATGGTGAATTACCTGGGGAGGTTCGTCCCAGCCCTTGCAGCGGTGGGACAGCCGTTGTATGAGCTGCTAAAGAGCAAGAACATCTGGACCTGGGGACACTCACAGCAGGCAGCTTTTGAGGACATTAAAAGAATGCTGACAAAAGCACCTGTTCTTTCCTTTTATGATGTCACAAGGCCTACAGCTGTCTGCAGACGCCAGTAGTTATGGACTGGGAGCTGTGCTGTTTCAGCTCCACGGAGAAGAGTGGAAGCCAGTAGCCTACTGCTCCAGACGTCTCTCAGAAGCTGAAACACGCTATGCCCAGATAGAGAAGGAGTGTCTGGCCGGCGTGTGGGCTTGTGAAAAGTTCGACAAGTATCTGTGTGGCCTAGATGAATTCAGGCTTGAGACTGATCATAAGCCATTGGTGCCACTCATCAACAGCCAGAGCATCGATAATGTTCCCTTGAGATGTCAGCGTCTTCTGATGCGGCTGATGAGGTACAAACCAGTTGCTGTATATGTGCCAGGAAAAACTCTCCTCGTCGCTGATGCCTTGTCCCGAAGCCCACAGACTTACACAAAAGAAGAAACTGAAACACACAGCGAGGTGGAGTGTTATGTAGCTTCGGTGGTACAAGGCATCCCAGCATCTCCAAGCAGGATGGAAAGCATCAAAATGGCCACTGCAGCTGACAGCGAGCTGCAGTCTGTCATCAAATTCGTAAGAAGCGGATGGCCAGAATACAGTGGAAATGCACCACCAAACGTCAGAGTGTACATGAAGGTGAAAAATGAGCTATCAGAGGCTGATGGTTTGCTCATACGTGGAAGCAGGATCGTCATTCCACAGTCAGAGAGAGCCGACATCATTCAGAAAATACATGATGGACATCAGGGGCTAACAAAGTGTAGAGACAGAGCAAAATCTTCGGTCTGGTGGCCAGGACTCTCTGCAGAACTCAAGAACGCAGTGATGTCATGCCACTCATGCCATGAGCAAAAGCGGGCCCAACAGAAAGAGCCACTCATCTCTACACCACTGCCTGATCGTCCATGGAAGAGAATTGCTCTTGACCTCTGTGAGCACAACAAAAACCACTACCTGGTAATATCAGATTATTACTCACGGTTCCTCGAGGTGCTGCACCTACCGTCCACAACAAGCGCTCAAGTCATTCAGAGACTTAAAGCAACCTTTGCAAGGTTTGGGATCCCGGATGAGGTGATGAGTGACAATGGTCCTCAATTCTCCAGCGCAGAATACCAGGAGCTGGCAAGACAGCTAGACTTCAAACACATCACGTCTAGTCCTCACCATCCACAAGGAAACGATCATGCGGAGAGAGCAGTACAGACTGCAAAGAGAATCCTCCGACAAGAAGACCCAGTGATAGCCCTCATGTGCTACAGATCAACTCCCTGTGCCACTACGGGAGTCAGTCCAGCAGAACTGTTAATGGGGAGAAAGATCAGAACAACACTCCCCACATTAGAGAAGAACCTTCAACCTAAATGGCCCAACAGAAAGACTGTTAAACAGAAAGATGCTGGTGAGAAGGCAAAACAAGCTTTCTACTACAATCGCAGACATGGAGCCAGACCTCTTCCACCACTACGAGCTGGAGACACAGTCCTCACCAAGCTGGATCAGGAAAGGGCCTGGGTGACACCAGCAGTCGTTTCAAAAGAGTGTGTGACTCCAAGGTCATACACCATCAACACATCACAAGGAGCAGTGTTGAGGCGGAACCGCCGCCATCTCCGGGCAGATCTTTCTTCACAACCTGCCCAAGACACACTACTTTCATCAGCTGAGAGTACAGGAGTGATTTCCCAGCAAGGAACTGTTATCACTCCAGAGACTGTTTCTTCTAGTCCGAAGGAACTCACAAGACACACACACACCCCTGCACAGACATCAGGACAGTATCGAACCAGAGCTGGACGACTGTGCAGACCAGTCAACAGGCTAGTCCTGTAGACAGACACTGATGTGTCAACCATATGGCCTTTGGGGGGATTGGGAAAACAGAAAGACAAAAAGAGAGAGAGAAAGAAAGAATGAAATATGTAAACTGAAAATCATCTTGTGATTGCGAAAGTGCCTTGGTTAAGTTTAATGTAATAATATTTGATTTAGTAATTTACAGATGAGTTAAGTAAATAGCATTTCGAGTTTGATATCTATTATTATTATTATTATTACAATTTATGGCATCTTGTGTGGATTACCTTAGATAGAGGGGAAATGTTTTCAGGGTAAATGTATTTATTATAGAAATAGAATTTACAACATGCTAAGGATACATGTTTGAATATGAAATATTTTCTGGCTGTTCACTCTATGTGTTTATTGCATTTATGTTATTGAGGATAACTTAAAAGGGGGAGATGTCATATTATAGTTATAATGGAACTAATGTTGCCACAGCAACTGGAACATTGTAGCGCAGAGCAGTTAATGTGTTGTTGCCTGGGGTTACGCGGACGCTCTTCTTATGCCGGTTTGTTTAGATGTTTGCGCTGTTATTAAAGTAAATATCAACGGAGTAAGCCTACCCTCGATCATTTTACACACTGTGTAGCTACAACTTTATTAGCAGCGTCCTCCTAACGTCACACCAAGGACGTGCACAGGAATTTTGAGGGGCAGTTGCTCTGACCTGGAAAAAAACCCTGAAAAAACAAACAAACAAAAACAAAAAAACTCACGGTCTATATGAAGGACTGAGAATAACAGGGTCTTTATAAGAAGTAAAACACTGAAATACAGCACTCAATCACCTTAAATACTACTACTAATAACACTGAAAAACATGACTTGAGTCATGAAAATCCCTACATCAATATCCCTATCAAGTCGCTGATACTGTAGGTTTCTCCAAATTTACATACTAAACATGAAAAGCTTCAAAGGAGAAGCTGCCTATTAGGGGCCTTTTCAACAAAAATATCAGAACTTCTTTCTTGTCGATTGCCATGTCCTGCAAGCTATCTGTCTGCTAAACGTGGCAAACTCAGCCTGGATTTATGAAGATTTTAATTCATTTAATAAAAAAATTATCAATTTGCCGGTCTGATTTACCCCCATGTAACACAAAAGTTTTGTGTCCCCACCAATCTCAAAATCAAACCTACTCCCTTGGCTGTATCCCTGGCATTATTCTTAGAGTGGATTATGTTGAGGACCCTTCTTATGTTATGAAATCCCTGACGAGTTTGTACAAACCCATTCTGATCACTATGTACCAAATAAGGGATATGTGGATCTAGCCTTTTAGCAAGAATTTTACACAGTATTTTTGTGTCTACTCCCATAAGACTAATAGGCCTATATGAGGAGCAATCAGTCGGTATTTTTCCGGGTTTCAAAATAAGGATTATTGTAGCAAGTCTTAAAGTTGGTGGTAATATACCATTATTAAATGACTCGTTAAACATATCCAGAAGTGGGGTCAACAACTGCTTCTGGAAGGTTTTATAAAACTCTACTGGTAGGCCATCCGGTCCTGGAGCTTTGCCTGAGTTGATACTTTTAATGGCCTGCAATAGCTCTTCCATCGTTATTTCCTTATCCAGGTCCCCTTTAACCTCTTCTGTGAGACTTTTAAACTGGAGCTGATCAAGAAAGGCATCTCTGTGAGCAGGCATGGGGGAGCATTCTGAACTGTACAGTGATTGATAATATTCCTTAAATGTATCGTTAATATCCTGAAGATCATTTGATATCTCCCCTGATTGAGTAGTTATTCCATTAATGGCTCTTTCAGAATGTATTTTTTTAATTCTCCAAGCTAACAGTTTACCGGCCTTTTCTCCCTGGTCATAAAAGTCTTGGTTCAGCCACAGTAAACTTTTTGCTGCTTTGTCAGGTGTTAATTTATTGTATTCCGTTCTTAAAATTAGTAACCTTTTTTGTTTTTCAGGGTCATCCTTGTTATTTATATCTATTTCCAAAGACTTTATTTGCTTCTCTAACTCATTAATTTCTGTCTTTTGTTTCCTGTTTTTAGTGCTAGTAAAACTGATAACTTGCCCTCTAATATATGCCTTGAAGGCTTCCCATCTAATGCATGCGTTAGTTTGGTTAGTGTTTATCTGAAAATAGACGTCAATCTTATCTTCTAAATATTTAACAAATTCAGGATTTTTCAGCCACCTCACTTGTAGACGCCAATTGGGGGGAGACTGTTGAAGATTCTCTATTTGTACAGACATGGAGATGGGGGAATGATCGCTAATGACTCATACCAACAATTCTTAGCTTTGGATACCAACTCTTGTGATATTAAAAAATAATCAATGCGAGACCTGGACTTACTGTATATATTCCTGAGTTGCATGAGTATTCCAATTTATCTGGGTTAAGTTTCCTCCAGATTTCAGATAAGTTTAAGTCTGTAATATATTGTAAAATTGTTTTTCTAGATTGTTTTTTCTGGGGATCATTTTTTGTAGAGCGATCTATTGATGGATTCAAAGTGCAATTGAAATCCCCACCGATAATGTTGAGACCATACAATGAAGACAAGGTTAAGAAGAAATCTTCAAAAAATTTAGGGTTGTCCTCATTAGGACCATATATGCTGACCAAATTCAGTGCGAGAGATAGGATCCTACCCTGGGCGATTACAAACCTTCCTTGGGGGTCCCGGATTGTATTAGTAAGTTGAAAAGGAATTGTTTTATGGATAAGAATTAGTACACCCCTGGCATAGTTGTTATATGTTGCATATATGACTTGACCAGGCCATCTACGTTGTACTTGTTTAATTTCAGTGACTGTTAAATGAATTTCCTGAAGAAAAACTACACTATATTACCAAAAGTATTCGCTCACCTGCCTTTACTCATTCTATGAACTGAAGTGCCATCCCATTCCTAACTCATAGAATTCAATATGATGTCGGTCCACCTTTTGCAGCTATTACAGCTTCAACTCTTCTGGGAAGACTGTCCACAAGGTTGAGGAGAGTGTTTATAGGAATTTTTGACCATTCTTCCAAAAGCGCATTGGTGAGGTCACACACTGATGTTGGTCGAGAAGGCCTGGCTCTCAGTCTCCGCTCTAATTCATCCCAAAGGTGTTCTATCGGGTTCAGGTCAGGACTCTGTGCAGGCCAGTCAAGTTCATCCACACCAGACTCTGTCATCCACGTCTTTATGGACCTTGCTTTGTGCACTGGTGCACAGTCATGTTGGAAGAGGAAGGGGCCCGCTCCAAACTGTTCCCACAAGGTTGGGAGCATGGAATTGTCCAAAATGTTTTGGTATCCTGAAGCATTCAATGTTCCTTTCACTGGAACTAAGGGGCCATGCCCAGCTCCTGAAAAACAACCCCATACCATAATTCCTCCTCCACCAAATTTCACAGTTGGCACAATGCAATCTGAAATGTACCGTTCTCCTGGCAACCTCCAAACCCAGACTCGTCCATCAGATTGCCAGATGGAAAAGCGTGATTCATCACTCCAGAGAACGCGTCTCCACTGCTCTAGAGGCCAGTGGCGGCGTGCTTTACACCATTGCATCCGACGCCTTGCATTGCACTTGGTGATGTGTGGCTTGGCTGCAGCTGCTCGGCCATGGAAACCCATTCCATGAAGCTCTCTGCGTGCTGTACTTGGGCTAATCTGAAGGTCACATGAAGTTTGTAGCTCTGTAGCAATTGACTGTGCAGAAAGTCGGCGACCTCTTTGCACTATGCGCTTCAGCATCCGCTGACCCCTCTCCGTCACTTTACGTGGCCTACCACTTCGTGGCTGAGTTGCTGTTGTTCCCAAACGCTTCCATTTTGTTATAATAGAGCTGACAGTTGACTGTGGAATATTTAGGAGCGAGGAAATTTCACGACTGGATTTGTTGCACAAGTGGCATCCTATGACAGTTCCACGCTGGAATTCACTGAGCTCCTGAGAGCGGCCCATTCTTTCACAAATGTCTTGTTTCACAGTCTGCATGCCTGAGTGCTTGAATTTATACACCTGGGGCCAGGCCAAGTGATTAGAACACCTGATTCTGATCATTTGAATGGGTGAGCGAATACTTTTGGTAATATAGTGTATTTTAGACTGTAGGTTTTTAAGCCTGTTCATTACCTGTTTCAGTTTGGTTAGCTTATTGAGTCCCCTGACATTCCAGCTTGTAAATCTTAAATCAGACAGTTTTGGACTTTCCATGTTGCTTCAAATACAGTGAGATACATGACCATGTTGAGTGTTACAAAAAATAAAAAGAGTAAAATAAATGAAGATAAAAACACCTGAACAAAACATATAAAAACACTTAACCCTAGAACTCCCGCGCCCCCCTTCCCTTACTTAGATCGGTGTGAGGGCAAGTACCAATCCTCACTAATGAGGAGTGGTTTAACTGTAGGCACTTCTCCCAGACAGCCCACATGGCCCCCCCCACATTCAAACACTGCCCTAGAATGACGGATATAAAGTAAAATATTATTAACGCTTCTTGAATTAACTGCCTCAGTAGTCTGAGTCAAACAAACAAGTGTATCAGCCTATAGTAGGTGCATAAAATAAAGTGTCCACCTAACATGGTAGTAGCAGCTCTGCGTATAATTTAAATAAATTAAAAAGTACACAATGTATATAAAAATAACTATACAGAACTTGTATTGAGCTGCAGTGCACCTACAGTGGGTACGGAAAGTATTCAGACCCTTTTAAATTTTTCACTCTTTGTTTCATTGCAGCCATTTGGTAAAATCAAAAAAGTTCATTTTATTTCTCATTAATGTACACTCAGCACCCCATCTTGACAGAAAAAAAGAAATTTATTAAAAAAGAAAAATTGAAATATCACATGGTCATAAGTATTCAGACCCTTTGCTAAGTATTGAGTAGAAGCTCCCTTTTGAGCTAGTACAGCCATGAGTCTTCTTGGGAATGATGCAACAAGTTTTTCACACCTGGATTTGGGGATCCTCTGCCATTCTTCCTTGCAGATCCTCTCCAGTTCTGTCAGATTGGATGGTGGACGTTGGTGGACAGCCATTTTTAGGTCTCTCCAGAGATGCTCAATTGGATTTAGGTCAGGGCTCTGGCTGGGCCAGTCAAGAATGGTCACAGACTTGTTCCAAAGCCACTCCTTCATTATTTTAGCTGGGTGCTTAGGGTCATTGTCTTGTTGGAAGGTGAACCTTCGGCCCAGTCTGAGGTCCTGAGCACTCTGGAAGAGGTTTTCTTCCAGGATATCTCTGTACTTGGCCGCATTCATCCTTCCTTCAATTTCCAACCAGTCCTGTCCCTGCAGCTGAAAAACACCCCCATAGCATGATGCTGCCACCACCATGTTTCACTGTTGGGATTGTGTTGGGTAGGTGATGAGCAGTGCCTGGTTTTCTCCACACATACTGCTTAGAATTAACGCCAAAAAGTTCAATCTTGGTCTCATCAGACCAGAGAATCTTATTTCTCATAGTCTGGGAGTCCTTCAAGTGATTTTTGGCAAACTCTATGAGGAGAGGCTTCCGTCGGGCCACTCTGCTATAAAGCCCCGACTGGTGGAGGGCTGCAGTGATAGTTGACTTTGTGGAACTTTCTCCCATCTCCCTACTGCATCTCTGGAGCTCAGCCACAGTGATCTTTGGGTTCTTTTTTACCACTCTCACCAAGGCTCTTCTCCCACAATTGCTCAGTTTGGCTGGACGGCCAGGTCTATTAAGAGTTCTGGTCGTCCCAAACTTCTTCCATTTAAGGATTATGGAGGCCACTGTGCTCTTCGAAACCTTGATTGCTGCAGAAATTCTTTTGTAACCTTGGCCAGATCTGTGCCTTGCCACAATTCTGTCTCTGAGCTCCTTGGGCAGTTCCTTCGACCTCATGATTCTCAATTGCTCTGACATGCACTGTGAGCTGTAAGGTCTTATATAGACAGGTGTGTGCCTTTCCTAATCAAGTCCAATCAGTTTAATTAAACACAGCTGGATTCCAATGAAGGAGCAGAACCATCTTAAGGAGGATCAGAAGAAATGGACAGCATATGAGTTAAATATGAGTGTCACAGCAAAGGGTCTGAATACTTATGACCATGTGATATTTCAGTTTTTCTTTTTTAATAAATTTGCAAAAATTTCTACATTTCTGTTTTTTTCTGTCAAGATGGGGTGCTGAGTGTACATTAATGAGAAATAAAATGAACTTTTTTGATTTTAGCAAATGGCTGCAATGAAACAAAGAGTGAAAACTTTAAAGGGGTCTGAATACTTTCTTTACCCACTGTATATTGTCCATATTAGTCCTATTTGTAGTTACCTATACTCTTCGGCATTTAGAAGTTTAAGAGTTTGAAAGGAAGTTCTCAGCTTCTTCTGGCGTGGAGAAAAGGATGATCTTCCCGTTGTGTAGAGCCCGCATTTTACAAGGGCGTAAGGTGAATCCCCGAAAAGTTCCAGCTTCAACGAACTTCTTCCTCACTGCATTGAATGGGATCCTTGCTTTCATGGTTTCCGCTGAGAAATCTTGAGCAAAAAAAATTTTGTGATCCTCGTGAGTGAGCGAGCGTTGTTTGGATGTATTGAAGACAAAATCACGGTCTTGGAAGCGTAGGAAACGAATTATTACGGCTCTGTTCTGGTCCGGTCTTGGTTTTGCCAGAGTGCGGTGCGCTCTCTCCAAGGTGAACGACTTGGTGCCTTCGAGATCCAACCAGAGCGGCAACATACGCTGGATGTATTCAGTCATGGGCTGGTTCTTTTCAGCATTTTCAGGAAGCCCTACCAACCTTAAGTTCTTTCTCCGAGCACGATTTTCTAGGTCTTCCGTCTTAGACTCCAAATAAGCGATGCGTTTAACGGCGTCAGTCAGCTCCGTTTTCACACTCTGCAGGCCGTCTTCGGTGTCTCCTATGCGCCCCTCGGCCTCCGTTAGCCGCTTAGCATTAGCAGTGATGTCATGTTGTAGGTCTGCAAAACTCTTTTGCACAGCATCGACAGAACTGTTCATCATGGTTATGCGTCTCTCCACGTTGTCGAGTTTTGCCCCGAAGCCGTCCAGGGTACTTATCTTAGTATTAATCGCAGTGACAGTAGTGCGGAGTGACTGCAACTCCTGTAGCACCGCGGCCAAATTAGCTTGTTGGCTGGTCGGGTCGTCAGCAGCATCAGCCGCCAAAGTAGTTTTAGATTTCTGAAAGCCACGGGATCTGGAACTGCTCTCACAATCTTTAAGCGTTGTTTGTTTAGACATCTTTCAGGAGTAGTTAGAAGCGTTAAATACTAGGACTTTGCAAACTTTTAGCAGAACCGTGAGGAGCCTCCACCCTAAGCTGCCATCTTGGTCCGCGGCTCCACAGCGCCCCCCCTTATGAATTATTTAGATTTTGCCGTTCAGATACGTCATCTTGTTATGTTGTAATGTTGAGTGTTGTCGCATACGAAAACATTGCTAACGAGCCATGATGAGTGATGGAATGGTTACATTTAATAATATAAAATAGGTTAAGAAGATCAGGCAATAAGACATCTCAAGACAAAGGAGTGGGCGTTCTCTTCACTTTCCGCGCGAAGAATTTGGAAATCCGATCCACACACGCCCTGAATAATTAACTGATAAAACCAGAGAGACGCTCTCTTTTCTCCGCACTTTACTTTTTCTTCTGCGCTTCTTTGACTTTTTCTTGGACACTTTCTTTTACCACTTTCCTTTGCACTTTCGTTTGTACTTTAACTTTCTAGTACATTCTAGTTTTCATTTCCATTTTCCGTTTACGTAGTTACGTTTAAACTTAGTAACTTGTTTAAGAACAAGTTGAATATTTCAAGCTCTGTTTGTTTCTCGTCAGATGTTTTTCCCTGACGTACGATTTTTATAGTGACGTAAATATTTTTCTAGCTTTATTAATTTTTATACTCTACCAACCGAAGTACTAACCATTATCGTTCATAAGTTAGCCAGCGTAGACAGCTGGGATATCAGAGAAAGACCCAATCTCTTCGACGGATCAAGAAACCAAGAAGCTGTGGCCATAGCAACGATATCAAGAAGACGTGACGAGCCGGATTCTTTCTTCAAACACAAAGACATTGCCAAGTGTCGTCTACTGCCTTTGACTGAACACCTACAACGCTCTCAAGCGAACTGTGTGTTGGAGTTGCAAACCAAGCAACGAGTCCTATCTACCGGTCCAAGAGAGGCCCGCATCAGCTGTGCCGTTTATCGTCACCAACTCGTCACACCGACGCTCCGCCATCACCGACGCCGAGAAGACTCTACAGAAAAGTAGGCTGAATCGTTCCTACGGCTTAAGACAAAGAGTTGGTGTCACTACTTTGAAACTCCCTACTAATATCTTTTAGAGAAGATTGATTAGATTAGGTATCATTCCTTTTAGTTTAAACCTTAAAACATCTCCATCTCTCACCATTGCTCCAGAAATTAATAATTCCATACCTTTATTTGATTATCCATGCATATATTCCATTAGTCCCTATTTATTCATAGTTGTCACTTTATTAAATAAATATTCATTCACACTTAAGAAGTTGTTTGTGGTGTTGTTTACGGCAGAGAATGACTGGTAAAATTTGTAGTAAAGGATTCATCCTTCAGATATGCAAATTATTTAACCGAGACTGATAAACTGATTTAAACCGTGTTCTTCCTATGATAACAGGAGATGGTGCCCTAACGAGACAATTTAAAAGTGTATGTTATCCTACATATGTTGTCCGCTGGTGTGTGACACGGGAGCGAGAAATAAAGAGTGCCAGTAAGAAGCGAAATTGTCCGTTATTCTTTGGGGAATAACTTACACATGGTGTCAGAAGTGAAGCGACTCGGACGTGGGTCATGGCAAAGTTTAATCCTCCCGAGAAACTGGACTTTACTCGACCGGAGCAATGGCCGGAGTGGCCGGTTTCAAAGGTACCGTATGGCTACAAAGCTAAACCTGGAAGATGGGGACGTGCAGGTTAGCACGCTGCTCTATGCACTTGGCAAAGAGGCTGAGCAAGTGTTCAACACTTTTGTATTTGCGGAGGATGAAGATGCTGACGACTATGAGACTGTGTTGGAAAAATTAAACACCTACTTCATACCTAAAGTGAACGTTATCCATGAAAGGGCTCGCTTTTATCTCAGAGCACAAAAGCACGGCGAATCGGCAGAGGAATATATCCGCACCCTCTACGAGCTAGGAGAGACCTGTCAGTTCGGTCCGGCGAAAATAGAGAACATTCGGGATAGGCTGGTCATCGGGATTGTGGACAAGGAGTTATCGGAAAAATTACAGCTGACAGCGGATCTAACACTGGAAAGAGCAATGGAGATCGTGAGACAGTCAGAGCAGATAAAAGGGCAAATAAGCCAGCAGGCTAGAGCCAGCTTGACCGACGCTAGCTACCTCAGCGAAGTGGCGCAAACACAGGCACGCGCCGGTCCTAGCCCACAGCACAGAGGAAGGGGGAAAAAGCATGGCAGTTTCCACAACGCCAGCCCAGGACACCACAGTAACAGGAGCAAGTGCTTCAGGTGTGGCAAGGATCACCCCAAACATGCAGCCTGTGCAGCCAAAAATGCTCAGTGCAGAAACTGCCATAAGACTGGACACTTCGCTGTTGTGTGTCGCTCCGCCAGAGTGAACGAGGTAACCACAGTGGAGCAGGAGGATGAACACAGTGGCAGACATTTTCTAGGTGAGATCAAAAAAAAGTACACCTACATTGCAGACACTAATAGACCATGGACTGTTAAACTAGCCATCAGAGACACTCCTGTGATCTTCAAGATTGATACGGGCGCTGATACCAGTGTGATATCAGATGAAATTTACCACAAGCTCAAACGCCTGCCCCAGTTAGCAAGCGATGACATGGACTTTGACAGCCCAGGTGGAAAACTTGATGGTCTAGGACAGTTCACAGCTTTAACAAGGTACAAAGGCCAGCAATACAAGTTCATCATACATGTGGTCAAAACAAACAGCTGTAGCAACCTCTTAGCTGTAGCAACCTCCCGCAGGCATCGTCCCGTGCCTGCGGGACGATGCTGTACCGTACAGCTTGAACAGTGCGAGGAGAATATCCACACCGATTGCTCCCCAAAGTTAAAGCCGAACTGGAGAGAATGGTGAAGTGTGGTGTCATTATATTCTCTAACAGAACCAACGGAGTGGTGCGCCCCGATGGTCCCAGTCCCCAAACGAACAGCTGAGGTGAGAATCTGTGTTGACTTAAAGAAACTGAACATAGCAGTTAAAAGAGATAAGTACGTCTTACCTACTATAGATGACATACTGCCACGGCTGGCAGAGTCCAGAGTGTTCTCCCTGCTTGATGCGGCTAGTGGCTTCTGGCAAATCCCGCTGAAAAGGGAAACAGCCAAGCTGACCACATTCATCACTCCCATGAGAAGGAGAAACAGGCGCCACCTGCGCCCTACTTTCCTTCCTGTTCAACAGCCAGATGTTGGGACCCCAACAGGTGTTCAAGGATTGAACTTGCACTTGAAGACAGGGACACGTAGGTAGGAAGCTGTGTGTGTATGTGTTTTAGGGAGGGGGGGGGCATATTTTATCGCACTGCTGTACACCCCAGCCTGCCGGTCTTGTTTGCTGTCTCCTCAGGTGGTGAGCATTTAAAATACACAGGACAAGATGTTACTATCCCTTGTGCCGAAATCCCAGGCAAAACACGTTTAGAGGCCCTGTTCGACTAAGAGGCCCTACCAAGCCTGCATTCATGTAATATGACCAATAACCTATATTCTACCTAGGCTAACTAGAAGCTGCTGGCTTTTAGCCCCACAGAGCAGCAGAGGATACTTCAAACATTGTACTAACTAAACGCTGCTGGCTTGTATGTCCCGCTCAGCAGCGAACCAAGGCTACCAAGTGACATGAGAACATGATCTGAACAACAGCAGTATGCAGCATATCATTGGGGTTTTCAAGTGGGCACCTCCCTTCACCGATGTTTCGTTAAGTTAGGCCCACGACACCTCAAGAAGGCTTAACAGTGATTTCCAGCGTCCTGGAATCACCCCCCTCCACACTGCCACTACACAAACCCTCTCTTCCTCACCATTCGATGTCTATCAACAACTAGTATGGGAACTAATAACCACGAGCCAAACAAACAAATCTACCATGCTCAGCTCCGTTGATGCGAGCTGAAGCAAGTAACGAACAAACAAATCCGTAACAAAGAAATCTACCATGCTTCCCTCCGTTGATGCAAGCTGAAGTAACAAACAAATCAACTGTGGCCTACATGCGGCCTACCTGCGGCCTACATGCGGCCTACATCCTTACCTTAGTTAGCTCCCCAGCTAGCATGCTTCCTGCGCACCCATAACCAGTCACTGGCTCTCTCTGCTGCCCGGGACATATTGCTAACCGCAGTCCTCTGGCTTCTTCCTCGTATGCCCAGCTCACTCAGCAGAGCAATGACCGACTTTGCCACAAATCCACGGCAGCCCACTTCTACCGGGCGGACATAAGCCTTCCATCCATTTTGCTCTGCATCTGCCGCTAGCTCTGCATACTTAGCTCTTTTTCTCTCGTTAGCCTCCTCAACTCTGTCTTCCCACGGGACAGTCAACTCTATGAAATAGACTACTTTCTCTGGCTCAGACCACAACAGCAGATCTGGCCGTAGTCGAGTGCTAGCTATCTCACCTGGGACAACCAGTTGGCTATTTAAGTCCGCCCTCATCTCCCAGGTTCCTCCTACCCTTAGCTGTCCCGTGTTATGCCTGAAGCTTGCTCCTGTAGCCTTTTCTCCCTCCCGTACAAACTTAATATATCTATTCTCTCTGTTAATGGGCATGGGATTTACATTCACCCGTTTTTCCTCTATTGCAGCTGCTAAACATTTCAATACCTGATTGTGACGCCAGGTATAACGTCCTAACCTTACAACCTGTCAGAATATGACTAAGTGTGCAGACACAAGTGCACAGTGGACAGGCAGCATCCTCACCTACCCACTGGTTCAGGTTCTGGGGAGTTGGCAGCACATCATAGGTAGCCCCTAACATGAATCCAATCCTGCTAGCCTCCATGCTCCAAAGCTCTCTCCACTTAACCTTCCTTTTCTCCACACTCTCCCAGTTCACCCATTGACCCTGCTTAGCCTGCGACACTGCCTTCGAGCATCTAACCGTTTCTTCTTGCCTCTGTACCTCTTCCACTATCATCTTTCTCCTTTCTACTGCTGATGCCTTGCTCCACAGAGGTTTCCCTGCACACAGTCCTAGGCCTCCACGCTCTTGCTGTACATGGCCTATGATATCTCTATGCTTAAGAGCTGCCTGTGCTTGCTGCACTGCCTCTTTTGCCTTCCACTTCCTCCCTGTCTTAATAGTAGGCGCTACACTCCTAACCACTGGATCCTTTGACTGAGTAAGAGTCATTTCCAGTCTAACTTTAGTGCATTTAAACTCCTCTGTTAGGCAGGTAACTGGGAGCTCCAGTATGCCTTTCCCGTACAACGCTGTGCTACTTAAGCAGCGTGGGACACCAAGCAACTTTCTGATAAATTAATTACTCATTCTTTCTATCTTTTCTACCTTTGAAAGGTGAGAGTGAAGGTCTATCCCCAGAGCAGTATCTGCAGTGTGCCATACTCCTGATTATCCCACCTCACAGGGACCTGCACCTAGTTAATTAAGTTATGTTAAATTATTTTGTTCCGTTAAAGTTGTAATAGTTGTTATCTGAGGTAATAAAATAATAAAACAAATTTTGCTGTATTAGATTTAGATTCAAGATTCAACCTTTTTATTGTCATTGTATTTCTACAATGAAATTTTGGTGGCACATAAAAAAAAAAACAGTTGTTGTTGGGCACAAACACACTTAACACATGGATAATTCTAGAAATCCCAACTGATTGGGGAAAGGGGGGGGGGGGGGGGGGGGGGGGTCATAGAGTCATGTTCTGGCACCCTAATATAGTCCTGTATTGAATGAAGTGGTCATAATGTTTTGGCAGCCTGTGACTGTCATGTAAAAATGGAGTGGAGGGGTCATAGTGTCAGGTGTGGCCTAGGCTAAGAGGAATAATAATTAAAACATATTTTTATTGAACTTCTTGTCGTTCACCAGTTTCTGATATTTTAGCTGTGTATAACGCAGCATTTCACTGAAGTTGTAGCCTAATAGATGGCATATTTTATGTCTGCACCGACCTGGCGCCTGTATAAAGCACTAAATTAGGTTTTGACCACATAATGAATGTAGTAACCTAACAAAAACATAGACTAACCTATAACATTTCATAAATGTTAATGTCAATTTTATATTTCCATTGAGCTATCACTTTTGTACAGTAAATGCATGAGTTGAACATTTTCTGTTGACAATATTGTTAGGTTAAAAATACAAGGCAATGCAGATTTAAGATTACACAATTGCTGTAGTAGCCAGGCTAAGCCCAGTGATAGCCTCGTTTTTTTGTCCTATAGTTTAGTTTATCCTATATGGAAACGCATTGCTGCCACACCAGGAAAAAAAAAAATTCAGTGTTTCACGTTCGTACAATATAATTTTATTGTACGAACGTGATAATTTTATTGTACGAACGTGATCATTTTATTGTACGAACGTGATAATATTATTGTACGAACGTGATCATTTTGAACGTGAGGAGGTGCACCCATGCACCCACTCCAGCTGCAATGGACAGGCATCAACATACCACCGTATTAGGATTCCTACGGAACCGAGGTGTCCCGGAAGAGTGCCTCTCACGCATGGAACAAGACCATGTAAGTGTATTTTTACATTGTTCACTTCTTTAAAAAGCCGAACGTTGTGTGCGGTAAACATAAGTTAGCTACCAGGCAGCTAGGTAGCACCGGGCAGCTCACTTACCGCTGCACACTGGTACCTTTCACTCTCTAGGCGCTGACTAGACAATCAGAACACACAATAAATAAATATATATATATATATATAATTTATTAAGTTTGATAATCTGCCAGGGGCAATGGAGGTCATTTTTAGGTTCATACATAATTTTAGCTAAATGTGCATTAATGTGAATGGCCACGTCGTGATCATTTAACTACCACTAATGGTTATCAACCAAAAATAACAACAATTTGAGAACGTTTTGCAGTGCAACAGACAGCACACTTGAAGACTTAAATGTCACAGCAGCCACCGAAATAGTCAACAGAGCTAATGCGAACTGCGAGGAGATGAAGAGGGATAGACATGTCCTGGACGCTGGCTAGAGATGTAGCCCACAGCAATTACACCGTTTGTAAAAATGCAGGTCAGTGAGGATGAAGACAGTTCATACAGGACACAAGCTTATGTGACACGGATCTATGATGTGCATTTTATTCACTTTGGACCTGTTCATGAAGACAAATACTCCATTCTCAACTGTCGGAGCCGTATTGCCGACGGAGTGTTTTTTTTTTTACATGACGTGTTTGATTTGTGCTCGCGGTGATTCCTTGATTTATTATATTATTAGATTAGTTAGCGACTTGGGACGTTGGTTTCCCCATTTTTGTTGTAGAGGTGGTTACTATGGTAACCATGGTGGTACAGTGATTGCCGGTCTTGTGCCGTCGTATGCACCCTTGCCGTGAAAAGCACCCCCTCGCGGGAGCGCGCTTGAGCCGCTCCGCTGTTGGAAAAGTGAAGCAATTCGCCTCAATATCGCAAACAAACACTGGGGGAAATGCTGCCTCGTGATTTAATGATTTGTGAAGGGAATAGAAGGGAATGGCATTGGTTCGCGGGAGTTATTGAGCTCTAATGCTCAGTATAAAATATATAAAAATTAATATAAAAATTACATGTGTTCAAATGCAATAAAAACAGGTGAGAGTCATAGAGGAGGCTTAGATCTTCTGTTCTGTGTTGATTTTGAGCAAATGGGTCACATGACCTGGGAGTTATTGAGCTCTAATGCTCATATTTACAGTATAAAATATATTAAAATTAATATAAAATATTGCATGTGTTCAAATGCAATAACAAAGGAGTGTATCAGAGAGCAGGCTTGGCTAAATATTATGTAGCTTTTCCTGCAATTCAGGTTCATTTAGGTCAACAACAATAACATTCTGATCTTGTGGCCTGCAATGAAAAGGTAAAGGTGAAGGAATTTGAAGTGCACTGATTGTCATGTGTTTCTCAATATTAAAGGATATGCTCTCTCTGTCTTGTTTTTAAGATATGAAATATTTTTCATGCTGCTTAATAAAATGAAATATAATAAATATATCCACATCTGTAGCCTACGCTGTTTAAAGTACCTGATGCTGGGATAAAAGAGGCAGGGCAGGGCTGTGTTTTTCTACTTGCCACGATGTGCACCCCTGGTTAACTTGAACTAGGAAAGGTCCACATGGATGAAACTCACTCCACTTATCTGAATCAGTCAGATTTATTGTCACAAACCATTTACTTAATACTGAACAGATCACAATAAGCAACATTTTTTGAACAGTGTCTTAACAATAAAATAAATAATGAGTAAATAATAAATTAAATACTGTTTAAATTAGAATTTCAATCTCACATCAACGTGGAAAAAGTAAAAAAAAACAAGAACAAAAAAAGATACAGCAGAAAAAACAACAAACTTATGTGCATCCAAGGCACAAGAATTCCTCATCCATGGAGGGCCTGTTCACACATCCGTGATGGTACCACCTCTGGCAGCTGTCACAGCAAATCTGGGCAAACAGGGATGTGTAGTGGTTAATAAGTTTTACTTTATATAGGGTACCCCTAAATATATGATACCACAAAATGTATTGACTATCAATATCCTTAATATTCCTTAAAATATTTGATGCTCACCAACATAAATAGTGTTCCGACAAAAAATTGAATTTCCTACAGCACGTTGTACAATTGAAAGTAAGTAATCTTACAGGTCAATAGGAAAAACAAGCACATTAATCATGCCTTTATTACATTTCGGGAATGCAGAAGGTTGTAATTACGTCTGCAAACCTAACATTGACAAAATCAGAAAAAAAATGCTTTTATGATTTTGTCAATGTTAGGTTATGAAGGCATTACCCATTGTGCTTCATCTTCGTCCTGGTCCTCCACTCCACAGTAAAAGCACAGGCTGCTTAGTTCATCTGTTCAGACAAACAATATTCAACAATATTAATTAACTTGCTTATAGTTGCATATTTATGAGATAACATGCATAAGTGGTGTTTTTCTCCCAGCATGTGGGAGAAATGGGGAAAAGTGCAGTGATGGTTTTGATATTAGGAAGTTGTTGATGAAATATTTCTATATTTCCTTTCCATAGTTTTCACACCTCATTCATTGAAACCAAATGTTCGCTGCACATTGTGGCAGGCAGAACAGCAGCCCTGCCTTGAAAAGCACCCCCCCCAGTAATTCTTTTTGGTTGATCCCAGCATCAAATGCTTTTCACAGTCTAGAGATGGGACTAGTGTGTATAACCAGAGTGAGTTTCATCCATGTGGACCTTTCCTAGTTCAAGTTAACCAGGGGTGCACATCGTGGCAAGTAGAAAAACACAGCCCTGCCCTGCCTCTTTTATCCCAGCATCAGGTACTTTAAACAGCGTAGGCTACAGATGTGGATATATTTATTATATTTCATTTTATTAAGCAGCATGAAAAATATTTCATATCTTAAAAACAAGACAGAGAGAGCATATCCTTTAATATTGAGAAACACATGACAATCAGTGCACTTCAAATTCCTTCACCTTTACCTTTTCATTGCAGGCCACAAGATCAGAATGTTATTGTTGTTGACCTAAATGAACCTGAATTGCAGGAAAAGCTACATAATATTTAGCCAAGCCTGCTCTCTGATACACTCCTTTGTTATTGCATTTGAACACATGCAATATTTTATATTAATTTTAATATATTTTATACTGTAAATATGAGCATTAGAGCTCAATAACTCCCAGGTCATGTGACCCATTTGCTCAAAATCAACACAGAACAGAAGATCTAAGCCTCCTCTATGACTCTCACCTGTTTTTATTGCATTTGAACACATGTAATTTTTATATTAATTTTTATATATTTTATACTGAGCATTAGAGCTCAATAACTCCCGCGAACCAATGCCATTCCCTTCTATTCCCTTCACAAATCATTAAATCACGAGGCAGCATTTCCCCCAGTGTTTGTTTGCGATATTGAAGCGAATTGCTTCACTTTTCCAACAGCGGAGCGGCTCAAGCGCGCTCCCGCGAGGGGGTGCTTTTCACGGCAAGGGTGCATACGACGGCACAAGACCTGCCGACTATCAGCTGTAGCGGAGGATCAGCTGTGCCGGAGGATCAGCTGTTAAGTGCGGGCGTGAAGAAGCTTATTCGTTGTTGTTTGCACAGACGGGGGTAAAAAACTGCTTTTTAACCACTTACTCGATCACATACATACCAGAACCACTATAGCACAGTGAAATCACCGACCTTCTGGATTACGTTTGTGCAGTGGATTTAATTTCGCTTCGTTGGCTGCTGGAAATAAAAGGCGTTGGATGGATCACTTTGGCTACGGGGTGATTGATCGAGTGCGTTTAAAGGATTTACCCCAATTGTGGATGGCGGCTCCTGCATGGGCAGAGAGCTGGGACATCCACTCTACATTATCCATCTCCCTCTCTCTCTAGCAGTAATCTCAGTTACTTCATGAACAGTAGCCTACTTGAGCTGTAGTTAACAGGATTTAGCTCTCTTCAGGAATCAGTCTGACAGAATGATCAGTGTCCTGGGGTGTTTTGTTAACTTGATTTATTGGGACACTTGAAAAAATTTAAAACACCTCTGTGTGTGTGTGTGTGTGTGTGTCTGTGTGTGTGTCTGTGTGTGTGTGTGTGTCTCTTGTCTGTATGCGTGGGAGAATGTTGCAGGTGTTTTGGGTATTGTCTTTGAGTTTTAATCATTATGTCTGTCTTAACAGATTGATGCCACAGTCATCGACTTCATGGATGATGACGCTCTGGCTGGCTACATCCCAACATATGGAGATCGGATAGCAGCAAGACGCTTCTGTTTGGAAAACAAAGGTGCAAATGAAAATGCAAAAACATCAAAAAAACAATCACTGCTTGAAAAACTAAAGAAAAAGATGGGCATCCATGAGAATGATGATAAGACATCTGATGATGAGGAGACTTCTGCAGTAAAGCGTAAAAGAAGTTATGCAAAAAAGAACAGATGGGCTGAAAAAAAGACCAGAAGAGTTGAATTGGGGTGGATTCATGAAGGCAAACAAGTAAGAAAACGCAGAGGAGGGGGAACCCAAAGAATCAAGAAAAGCTGACATATTACAGTATGCTAAAGACCTCTTCTTCCCAAATGGAACAAATAAATTTGGAAGATTTGAGACATTCAGTCATGACATCAGGGCCGGTTCTAGCCCATTGGCTGCCCTAGGCGAGTTTGATGTTGGTGCCCCCCCCCCGTCCTGTCCCGTCCCGTCCTCACCTGTTGACAAAAATGTTTAAGAATTTAGTGTATATCATAACATATTTGTTAATATTTAAATTTTGTAAAAATGTAAAAATTTAGTGTATTTAAAGTATTTTAAGAGGAAAACATAACTTGTAAACATAACTTAATATTTATTTGTTTAAAAATTAGTAAAAAGTTCTGAAACCATTCTGGTGCATGTTTTATTTATAAATAGACTGTACCGTTAAAGTCTTACATTACTTTATTTCCTGAGTGCATCTGCCAGTTTGAAATAATACAAATACTTTTAACATACAATATAACACACCACTACATTTATTTTAGCCTATGTATTATAAATCAACTATTGTAACTCTTTGACATTGCATAGCCTAATAGGAAGTTACTGTAGGCAAAACGTTTTATAATAACAACTGTAGCAACTTACAATATTGGAAAATTGCAGACTGCATTTAATGGATAAAATGTTTTGATATAGAAATTCTAGGCTATTAATGGCAAATATTTCCATCTCTCTACCACCACCACCACCAAGCCACTTGTTTTCCTGGCTGGAAATGCTTTATGACAAGGGAAACGACACCTTGTGCTACTCTTACATTGAGCAGAAAAATTGTGGAGCTGTGTCAAACAACCAAAAACACAGCTAATAATCAAAGTTTATTTAGCTAGCCTACACTACACAGCTGGCAAAAAAATACATTTCATGTACCCGAAGACATGCTCACAAAAAATATGTTACGTAGCCTTTCTTTTCAAAGAGCTAGAAGCCTACAGTTTCGTTAGCCTGTGTTAGCTATATCCACTGTTAGGAACTGAGCTACAAGCTAGCTATCGCTAGCATGTAGCTCAGCTGCTATCTCAAAGCCCTTCAGTGTCAAGGAGCAATTATCATGCTGTGTTTTTGTCATCAGTGATAATCGATGGAGAAATCAATGTCAACACAAAAGCACAGAGTGTACAATGTTGTACTACTATTGCTTGCTCTACTTAACAACCTAGCTTACTAGTCACACCTAGCAATGTATCATTACATATCAGTTGACAGGTGAGGTCTATCTGACATAAGTGACACAAAACACGATTTGATCAGTAAAATTCCTAAGAGATATAAATACCTTTATAACGGGATTTCTTCTTCCCTTCCTCCTTTCTCCGTTTTCGTCCCTGAGCACCAGAGGGTTTAGATTTTTTCATCTTCAGTAGCTGCTACTGTAAACCAACCTAAGCTTAACGTTAGGTACCATAGCATGGACCTGTGCTTGCGACTGCTGGAGTCGACATTGAACGTGGCTGGTGCGTGGCTGAAGCGTGACTGCTGCGTGCGCCCCCCCCACCCCCACATTATTTGTTAAATAATTATTTGTTGTTCAAATAAACGTGTATACATGCTAAGGGGGCGCTATATGATACTATATGAGAGTTTTTTGTTTGTTTGTTTAAAATGCTTATGCTTAAGCATTCCAGTTTAGGTAGGTAAGAAAATATGGTGAGGGCGACCACTAGATGGCGCCCTAGGCGAGCGCCTAGTCCGCCTATGCGAGGCGCCGGCCCTGCATGACATATTAGACTATCAGGAGGAAGCTGGACTTGATGAAGATGTCACAATTGGAGACTTGTACACAGCATTAAAAATGGGAATGTTAAGATTCTACCTGTGCACTAAAAGCGTTACAGATGAGGATGATGAACATGAGGAAAAATCCGATGAGAACAACGATGTACAACTGGGAGACACACATGAAGAAGATGATCATCTCACTCAAACAGTTGTCATCCTGTCACCAGATTTGAATGAGGTTGATGCAGATGCATTTTTAGATACCGAGGTGGTGTATGGTCCCTTCCTTGGAGCTCCCATGGATAATCAATTGGATGACACATTGTTACATGAACCCGGTCAGCAGTTTGAAGATGATGACACAGCCGTCATAACCATCACACTTCCCCCAACAAGCACAGTAAGCAATACTTCAGACACAGGATCTGTAGGGGACACAGCAAGCACCTCTGCAGCATCATATGGAGTTGTCTCTATCACAATAAAACTTCATAGGGTCAATCTTCTGGAGGAGATGATTAGCCAGTTCAAAGATTCAACACTCCTCAAACACCCCCTAAAATACACCTACATTGATGAAAAAGGAGCTGACGCAGATGGTGTCTCAAGAGATGTGTATGCTGCATTTTGGACAGAGTTCATGGACACAACAGCTGAAGGGGAGGACCTAAGGGTTCCATCACTGTCTCCTAAATGGCAGGAAGAAGAATGGAAATCCATTGGTCGGATTCTACTGAAAGGATTGTAAGACCATGGATACTTTCCCTGTCGCCTTGCCCCCGTTTTCACAGTGGCACTTGTTTTTGGTGAGAATGAAGTCTCTGATGATATGCTGTTTGACAGTCTTCTCCTGTACATAAGTCAATCAGATAGAGATCTGATAATCACTGCCTTAAAAGAAGATCTTGTAGATGAGGACAGGGATGAACTACTTGATCTTATGGATCGCCTGGATGTAACAACGCTTCCAACTCAGGAGAATTTGAAAGGCATCCTTCTAAGAGTGGCACACAAGCAGCTGATCCAAAAACCAAGATATGCAGCAGATAAAATGTCATTAATTGCTGGCCACTTCCTAAAAGAAGCATTTGTGAGCCCACAACATGTCCTTCAAATGTATGAGGATAAAAAGCCGTCAACAAGAAAGCTTTTGAAGTTGCTAGATGCATCCCCTACCACCCAAGCGGAGAGCCAAAGCTTTCGTTTTCTGCAACAGTACATCAGAGGACTCGATGATGCAGGACTCAGAAGGATGTTAAGGTTTGTCACAGGGTCAGATGTTATCTGTGTCAACAAGGTTGAAGTCCTCTTCACACCATTAGATGGACTGGCACGACGACCAGTAGCGCATACCTGTGGGCCAGCCCTGGAACTGCCATGGACATACACTTCCTACCCAGAACTACGCACTGAAATGGACAGTATTCTGGCCGCTGAAAGCTCCTTAAAGTTCAGCATAGTTTAGGTTACTTCATTTCACAGGTGCAGTGAAAATGATCGATGAGTCCATGAGAAGTCTTGTTTAGATCCATTCAGCATGTACTTAAAATGTAGAGTCACTATAACATGAAAAGGGAAAGGACGAATTACATTTAGAAAAAACATGTACTTTAAGTGGCAAAATGTAGGCCACTAAAGAATTTAAGAATTCTAATAATTAATGCACCAATAACAAAGGCAGAGAGCTGAGTTAATTTTAGGGAGATTAATGCTCTCCTGAAAACAGGAGATTGAAATACTTTGAACAATAGCTTGATAAAATCAGTGCGAAGGGAAATATGTAATCAATAAAGCTGCATTCATCTGGCTGTGGAGTTGCAAAAGTTAAGTACAAACCAATGATCAAACCAGTCGTCTTTTTTTTTATAATCGTTTAATCGGTTGAATTTTCTTCTTTTAAGTCAAAATTGTCTGATTTCAGCATCTTAAATGTGAATATTTTCTGGTTTCATTACTCCTTCTGGTTTCATTACTCCTCGTAGTAAGCTAAATATCTGAGTTGTGGACAAAAAAGACGTTTGCGGATGTCATCTGGAACTTAAAAAAAAACACTGATCATCACTGTTCACCATTTGATGACATTGTATTGATTAAACAACTAATTAATTGAGAAAACAACAAAGAGATTAATCAACAGTGAAAATGTTATTTGGAGGCCTATATGGCTGTTTTGTTTTTGAAAGTACTGTTGGACATTTAAAGTTCTATCTGTTAGGGTAATGTTTACCAAATATGTTGAAGCAGTGTGGTATCTGTCTTTGCTTGAGAGCTGGAGATGCACATTGATGTTTATAATTATAGAAACAATAAAGCAGTTGTTACATGATTAAATCGACTGTACTTACATCACGTTTCTGCCAAAGCACTTTACAATGCCTTTTTTTAAGTGAAATACCACTCTGTGAAAATACTATGCGTGACAAGGCCTGCATTCAGAACCTTACTTAAGTAAAAGTATGTTAATATTAACCTAGTAATGTATGTATTTGTATGTGATTAGTTTTAGATTTTTCTTACAAATAAAAGCAGTGTTAACATGCAACCAGGACATCAGTTGACATTATGCAACTGTGTCTTAATGTTCCAGAGCTCTTTGGGTAATTTATAAGTCCTTAAGTATGTTTGCCCTCAGAAAGAGATATAGCTCTATGGCCTCATCTGCTGTGGTGGGTGGGAGTAAGAAGTTCTCTGCCATTATAAGGCAACACAAGCTGAATACTGTTTCATCACAAGAATAGGGTCCTCTCTGTTGGCCTTCATGTTTACATGCCTCCACTGCTTCCTGGGAGACCTCCTTCAGATGATCTTCTCCTCCAAATAGATGAGGGACAGTGTACATGAGAATTGGACGTCCTCTTTGGACGCTTCAAATCGTCCGGGGGGGGGGGGGGGGGGGGGGTGCGAGGGGCCCCGCACGATCGCACTGTCTGCGCGCGGCCGCTGATCGCGTGCGCGGGCACTGTGACGTCATTAATCGCTCAGCTGGGGGCTCCCCCCGGCGTCGGGGCTCTACGCAATTGCGTAGTCTGCGTAGAGCAAATGTACGCCCCTGGGGAGAGAGACAGACGGACAGAGAGAGAGAGAGAGAGATTGCATACACACATGCAAGTACAGAATGAGAGATATGCAGAGATCTACTAACATACCTCGATTATGTTCAGACAAGTAAACAGCAGAAGCTGCTTGTCCAAGAAGTCTCCAGAGAAACAGTCATTGTCCTTCAGTTCCTGGAGACGGTTCATCCAGGACTGGGCATGATGCGTTCTCAAAAAGCCCCACCACCTCTCGATGCGCTGATTGTGATTGCTGGGGCCAGAAATATAAGAGTTGGTGACGTGACGATCTTCACTCCATCGTAGGAATCTCTGCATCTGTGCCATTGTGACATTTTCTGTTCCCAAATCTGCGCGGATTCTGGAAGCCGTCCCCATCCTCTTCTCAACTTCAGCAAGGAAATAACCAGCGACGATCTTGGGGTTGCTGTTTGTTGAGTAGGCATGAAGCCACACTATGAGTCTTGAAAAACCATCAATAGCTCCATTTATGCAAATACCAAACGGCTTTAGTTTGTCGTAAGAGTCAACATGCCACATATAATTAGGTCCAGGATTAACGTACATGCGTCGCATCAGGCGGTTTCTCCGTCTTCGCGCCACACCACACAAACTTTAACAGAAGCCTCACTGTAGTTTGGGTCACAACATATCCCGCCTGGATGCAGCTTAGGTGGTGTAACTTGTACCCATGGTGCCTGCCGTGCCCATCCAGTTTATCAATGAGAAATGACGCTACCTCTAGAGGGTCAGACTCATTCTTCCTTCTGTGCAGTCCCATGCCTTTTAAAATCCTTCGGAGAGTGCGCATACTGATGACAATGTCATCAACCGAGCTCAATAAGAGGAGAATCTCCCCATGTCTCATTCCAAGCATGAAATAAAACTTCACTAAGTCGTGCAAATGAGCCATTTTGCTCAGTCCATGCGCTCTCTGCTCACCGTTATGGAAGCGTATGGAAGCTTGCTACCACACTAAAATTATCAAGTTCGTACAATAAAATTATCACGTTCGTACAATATAATTATCACGTTTGTACAATAAAATTATCACGTTCGTACAATATAATTATCACGTTCGTACAATATAATTATCACGTTCGTACAATAAAATTATCACGTTCGTACAATATAATTATCACGTTCGTACAATAAAATTATCACGTTCGTACAATATAATTATCACGTTCGTACAATATAATTATCACGTTCGTACAATAAAATTATCACGTTCGTACAATATAGTTTCACGTTCGTACAATAAAATTATCACGTTCGTACAATAAAATTATATTGTACGAACGTGAAACACTGAAAAAAAATTTTTCCTGGTGTGGCAGCAATGCGTTTCCATAATCCTACAACATGAACAGAAGGCATTTTGAAAATGAGATAAACGGGTCCAAAACGGACCCGGGCCGGATGAGGCTTTATGAGTCCGCTGCGTGTCCGCAGCGGATGTATGTATCAATTTGCGGGTCCCAAACGGACCCGCCGCGGAGGTGAGGCTTTAATTGCGGATGCGGAGCAGCGCGGAGCCACGGCGGAGTTCCTGAGTGCATCTGGACCCCGATACGGGTCCGTTTCGGAAGCCGACATACATCCGCGGCAGGTCCGCTGCGCAGTCCTTTTGCTGTGTGGGATGATGCACGTTTATGCTTGTTGAACTAGTGGTACTTATTGCCTCTGCGAAGGAGGTTATGTTTGTTGACTTTCAACTTGTGAAGGTTTTATTTCACTTACACTGACACGTGTTGTCGTCCAGTCGACTTGTCTTCTCCACAGATCACTTAACTCCTCTTTGCTGCCGCTGCAAACGCTGCGTTTCTCTTTTCTCTCTCTCTCTCTCGCTGTGTGTGAAGAGCAGCCCCGCCCCTCAGTGATCAGAGGGACAGAGCGGAGGTTTTATTTTTATTTTATTTTTTTTCAGAGAGACCGAGAGCAGTGCAGGGACATCTAATATGTTAGCATGTTGGCATATGTTAACATATGCTAACTAACATATGCTAACTTCCGTCGAAGTTAGCATATGTTAGCATATGCGCCACAAGCCTCGCTCCGTCCTTTTTTTTTTTTTTTCCCCAAGCCTCGCTCCGTCTGTGTGTGTGCGCGTGTGTGACGTCAGTGAGACAGAGCGGGAAACAGCCCCTCCCCCTCCTTAACTGCTGCTGCACAGGTGCTTTGATCAGCCGAGAAGCACAGAACCACTCCCTCGAACCACTGCCATTTACTAAAAACGTAAACCAGTTACTCACAAACTTTTTTCACAGTGACTACCACAAGGCTTCCATGAACACAGACATGTATTTTTTATTCTTCCTAGTGTAAAAAAAGTGGACATTCTAGCGAGTTGAACACTACCGTCCGTTAAACTTTTGTGACGAAAAACTTTGCTGAATTAACATTGGGTCCTATGGAGCAGTTAGGCTGTTCACTCCTCACTTCTAGGCTTCTCATTCAAAAACTGTGAATCCTATCAGTTAGGTAGACACATTGTAGGCATCAGGACAAGTATGACTACTACTTTGGAGAAAATTTTGTGTGTAGAGTGAAATTTGTGGAAGCAATCACAGTTTTAAAAAAATATTTTGAAAATTTTTTCAGAGCAGCCCGCACTCTAACTGATGGGCCTCTCACTCTAGCGCGAACATTCCGCGCAATACACACCCATTATAAACCCCCAAAAATCAAAAAAATGGAGAAACTGAATAATAGCACACCCGCCCCGACCGATACGCACGTTTTGATGTATTTTTCGTGTATGTGCGATGAACTGTGCGGGAGGAGTTAGCGACCGAAAATCCGTGGGAATAATAACTAGAAAATTCCTGCTGAAATTTTGACTGTGCCGGTGATGTGTGCGTCATGATGTGTGCGTGCTTATGTTATGTGAATAGCTCCCGTTAGCCACTGAGCCCACAAGGGCAGGTACATGCAGCAGACCGCTCCCAGCTCCACCTGAAAGCCAGCATCAGCTTCACAATACCCACAAAATACATTCTGTACAACAAGTTAAATCAAATGGCTTCTACTGAAAGAACGAGGAAATCACAATAACTGATTGTTAATCATAATCATTTTAATAATAAAAGTCATTGCTTCTATCTGAGCAACAGTTTACGGCACAGTCTTACATTTAGAAAAACATTCTATAATACTTAACACATTCAATACTTAACACATTGAGGCTGTAAGAAGGAAACAGTCATGAAGTGAAGACCTTCAAATTGTCCCATTACTACAGCTCTTTGTCTCATGTTGGACGTCACTGCAGTCTGTCTGGATCGGCTGCAGGAAAACACAGACAAGTAGACGTGTCAAATAATGTTGTGAAACATAATTAATACAACTAACTAATTAAGTGTTCAGCTCATTATTTATTTCATTAAAAAAAAAATATATATATTAAATTGCATGTGAATCATTTGTCTGTACTCCCATGTTTCCGAGGCAGGCCTCATTCATTATAGATGTTGCCCTAACCGGGAGTCGAACCCTGGCCTCCGGTGTGAAAGCCCACGTTATTTGCCGCTCGACTATCCGCCAATACTATTACAACGTGTAAGACTGCCACTTTATATTTCAACTACAGTGCTGGTCTGTTGACTGTGATTAACTCCCTCTAGCGTCGCGGCGGATTAGCCGGTGGCTAAGTCCGCTAGCCTCCGCGTAAGGTCGCGGCTAGCTCGGAGCTAGCGGTTAGCGTTAGCCGCTGCTAGCTCGGAGCTAGCGGTTAGCCGCCGCTAGCTCTGCGTTAGCCGCTGCTAGCTCGCTAACATACATGAACTATGGTTGAAGGCTGGCCGTCGGCTGAATCATTGCAGTTAACGTCTGTTAGCAGTTTAGCTGTGTTGGGCACAAACACTTAACATATGGATAATTCTAGAAATTCACTTACCTAATACGGTGAAGGAAACGTGTCAGGGATGTTCTGTCAAGAGTTGCAGCAAAGCAGCCAGATATAATTTGTATTTAAAGTAAAGGAAAACGTCAAACATGACTGAGAAGTTGTCATTCAGTCAATGAGAGGAGCTATGATTAGCAGCTGTGTGAAAGCAACAACTGAAGGGTGTGTGTGTCGGGGGGGGGGGGGGGGGGGGGGGGGGGGGGGGGGGTTCTGCCTCCTCATTGTAATTGTAAGAGAGAGGAAGAGTGGAGGGAGGGAGGGAGAGAGATGGAGGGAGAGAGGGAGAGGAGGAGGGAGGGAAGGAGAGAGGGAGAGAGGGAGAGAAGGAAGGAGGGAGGGAGAGAGGGAGAGAAGGAAGGAGGGAGGGAGAGAGGGAGAGAAGGAGAGAAGGAAGGAGAGAGGGAGAGAAGGAAGGAGGGAGGGAGAGAGGGAGAGAAGGAGGGAGGGAAGGAGAGAGGGAGAGAGGGAGAGAAGGAAGGAGGGAGGGAGAGAGGGAGAGAAGGAGGGAGGGAAGGAGGGAGGGAGAGAGGGAGAGAAGGAAGGAGGGAGGGAGAGAGGGAGAGAAGGAGGGAGGGAAGGAGAGAGGGAGAGAAGGGGGAGAAGGAAGGAGGGAGGGAGAGAGGGAGAGAAGGAGGGAGGGAAGGAGAGAGGGAGAGAGGAGAGAGGAGGGAGGGAGGGAGAGAGGGAGAGAGGAGGGAGGGAAGGAGAGAGGGAGAGAGGAGGGAGAGAAGGAAGGAGGGGGGGAGAGAGGGAGAGAAGGAGGGAGGGAAGGAGAGAGGGAGGGAGGGAAAGAGGGAGAGGGGGGGGGGGTCATGGGTTGTTCTGCCTCCCCATTGTAATAGACTGAGGAGAGTCCCTTATGTTTTGTCAATCTGTGTCTGTAATGCTATAGTGGGAAGGGGAGGGGGAGGGGGGTGATAATGTTTTGGCTGATCATCTCCCTCTGTCTCCCTCAGCCTTCTGTGTTCTGCCTCCCCATTGTAATAGACTGAGGAGAGTCCCTAATGTTTTGTCAATCTGTGTCTGTAATGCTATAGTGGGAAGGGGAGGGGGGGTGATAATGTTTTGGCATATCGTCTCCCTCTGTGTCCCTCAGCCTTCTGTGTGCACACCTGCGATGTGTTTGTTCATCAGGATCGGTTCAGGGGTCATAATGTTTTGCCACTCTGCGTCTGTGTGAATGTGCTCCTGTCCTCCTGCATGCTCGTTAGGGGCCGTTGCCACTGTCACCAGGGGCACCTGCTTCTGAACTCTCCTTTTCCTTCTCACCTCTGCCTGACTCAGAAAATCCCCCCAAAAAAAGTGAACCCTAGCTCGACCGGTCCGAACAAACGGTCATAAATCAAAAACTACAAGTCCTATCAGGAAAACGAACGCATCGTGAGCGTCGGCCGAGGGTTTTCTATGATTTAGTGTTGTTCCCACGCGCGTACTGCCAAAATTGTGGCCGTAGTCGTTTTGGAAAGAAAGTGTGCGACTCGAAAAATCGTCGAAAAATCCCTCTCGGTTTCCACATACACACGCATGGGGAAAAATTCGAAAAGCTGTCGGCGCACTCCTCGCTCGGAGGAGCCTGCTGTCCCAACCGTACGTCCCACGTGAATAAAACACACATCATCTGAAAGGCAACAAAAATCCCTACGTTTTTATGTAGTTTTTATCTCTGTAGCTCAAAACCTGTGGCCGCCACGTGAGATTGAAACCTTTTTTTTTCAGAATTTCGACGAAACTCTGAACCTACAGTGCGGCTAGAGTGCGTCCATAGAGCCCCATTATAAACGACGATTTTTTAACTTTTTTCCAAAATGTCACCAAAACGTAAACTGCGACCCCGACCAAACCGTAAAAGCTATCGAAACGCCGTTTTCAGACAAACGAAGCTACACTTCCCGTGCCTCGTACAAACTTCAAAGCATTTTTCTACTCCAAAGCACGGCTGAGTGATCGCTCAGCAAAGCCAAGCTGTCCATTTTGGAATGTTGCCGCTTTTTTCCGGGCTTCTCCATTCACTTCCATGTTACGAGACGCGGGAATTTCGCCGTTTATTCTCGGCCCGTTGGACGGATCGCTTATGTGAGACATAGCACACTTGTCCCAATCAATGCGCACGTCTCCATATAAATTCGTCTATATGTCTCCAAAACTCCGGGAGAAGAAGCGAACCGAAAAATTACGGAAGAAGTGGGAAGAATAACTAGAAAATTCCTGCGGAAATTTTGACTGTGCCGGTGATGTGTGCGTCATGATGTGTGCGTGCTTATGTCATGTGAATAGTTAGCCACCGAGCCCACAAGGGCAGGTACATGCAGCAGACCGCTCCCAGCTCCACCTGAAAGCCAGCATCAGATTCACAATACCCACAAAATACATTCTGTACAACAAGTAAAATCAAATGGCTTCTACTGAAAGAACGAGGAAATCACAATAACTGATTGTTAATCATAATCATTTTAATAATAAAAGTCATTGCTTCTATCTGAGCAACAGTTTACGGCACAGTCTTACATTTAGAAAAACACTCTATAATACTTAACACATTCAATACTTAACACATTGAGGCTGTAAGAAGGAAACAGTCATGAAGTGAAGACCTTCAAATTGTCCCTTTACTACAGCTCTTTGTCTCATGATGGACGTCACTGCAGTCTGTCTGGATCGGCTGCAGGAAAACACAGACAAGTAGACGTGTCAAATAATGTTGTGAAACATAATTAATACAACTAACTAATTAAGTGTTCAGCTCATTATTTATTTCATTAAAAAAAATTAAATATATTAAATTGCATGTGAATCATTTGTCTATACTCCCATGTTCCCGAGGCAGGCCTCATTCATTAAAGATGTTGCCCTAACCGGGAGTCGAACCCTGGCCTCCGGTGTGAAAGCCCACGTTATTTGCCGCTCGACTATCCGCCAATACTATCACAACGTGTAAGACTGCCACTTTATATTTAAACTACAGTGCTGGTCTGTTGACTGTGATTAACTCCCTCTAGCGTCGCGGCGGATTAGCCGGTGGCTAAGTCCGCTAGCCTCCGCGTAAGGTCGCGGCTAGCTCGGAGCTAGCGGTTAGCGTTAGCCGCTGCTAGCTCGGAGCTAGGGGTTAGCCGCCGCTAGCTCAGCGTTAGCCGCTGCTAGCTCGCTAACATACATGAACTATGGTTGAAGGCTGGCCGTCGGCTGAATCATTGCAGTTAACGTCTGTTAGCAGTTTAGCTGTGTTGGGCACAAACACTTAACATATGGATAATTCTAGAAATTCACTTACCTAATACGGTGAAGGAAACGTGTCAGGGATGTTCTGTCAAGAGTTGCAGCAAAGCAGCCAGATATAATTTGTATTTAAAGTAAAGGAAAACGTCAAACATGACTGAGAAGTTGTCATTCAGTCAATGAGAGGAGCTATGATTAGCAGCTGTGTGAAAGCAACAACTCAAGGGGGGGGGGGGGGGGGGGTGTTCTGCCTCCTCATTGTAATAGACTGAGGAGAGTCCCTAATGTTTTGTCAATCTGTGTCTGTAATGCTATAGTGGGAAGGGGAGGGGGGGTGATAATGTTATGGCAGATAATCTCCCTCTGTGTCCCTCAGCCTTCTGTGTGCACACCTGCGATGTGTTTGTTCATCAGGATCGGTTCAGGGGTCATAATGTTTTGCCACTCTGCGTCTGTGTGAATGTGTTCCTCTCCTCCTGCATGCTCGTTAGGGGCCGTTGCCATGGTCACCAGGGGCACCTGCTGCTGAACTCTCCTTTTCCTTCTCACCTCTGCCTGAGTCAGAAAATCCCCCCAAAAAAAGTGAACCCCAGCTCGGCCCGTCCGAACAAACGCTCATAAATCAAAAACTACAAGTCCTATCGGGAAAACGAACGCATCGTGAGCGTCGGCCGAGGGTTTTCTACAATTTAGTGTTGTTCCCACGCGCGTACTGCCAAAATTGTGGCCGTAGTCGTTTTGGAAAGAAAGTGTGCGACTCGAAAAATCGTCGAAAAATCCCTCTCGGTTTCCACATACACACGCATGGGGAAAAATTCGAAAAGCTGTCGGCGCACTCCTCGCTCGGAGGAGCCTGCTGTCCCAACCGTACGTCCCACGCGAATAAAACACACATCATCTGAAAGGCAACAAAAATCCCTACGTTTTTATGTAGTTTTTATCTCTGTAGCTCAAAACCTGTGGCCGCCACGTGAGATTGAAACCTTTTTTTTTCAGAATTTCGACGAAACTCTGAACCTAGAGTGCGGCTAGAGTGGCCCCATAGAGCCCCATTATAAACGACGATTTTTGAACTTTTTTCCAAAATGTCACCAAAACGTAAACTGCGACCCCGACCAAACCGTAAAAGCTATCGAAACGCCGTTTTCAGACAAACGAAGCTACACTTCCCGTGCCTCGTACAAACTTCAAAGCATTTTTCTACTCCAAAGCACGGCTGAGTGATCGCTCAGCAAAGCCAAGCTGTCCATTTTGGAATGTTGCCGCTTTTTTCCGGGCTTCTCCATTCACTTCCATGTTACGAGACGCGGGAATTTCGCCGTTTATTCTCGTCCCGTTGGACGGATCGCTTATGTGAGACATAGCACACTTGTCCCAATCAATGCACACGTCTCCATATAAATTGGTCTATATGTCTCCAAAACTCCGGGAGAAGAAGCGAACCGAAAAATTACGGAAGAAGTCATAAGAATAACTAGAAAATTCCTGCGGAAATTTTGACTGTGCCGGTGATGTGTGCGTCATGATGTGTGCGTGCTTATGTCATGTGAATAGTTAGCCACCGAGCCCACAAGGGCAGGTACATGCAGCAGACCGCTCCCAGCTCCACCTGAAAGCCAGCATCAGCTTCACAATACCCACAAAATACATTCTGTACAACAAGTTAAATCAAATGGCTTCTACTGAAAGAACGAGGAAATCACAATAACTGATTGTTAATCATAATCATTTTAATAATAAAAGTCATTGCTTCTATCTGAGCAACAGTTTACGGCACAGTCTTACATTTAGAAAAACATTCTATAATACTTAACACATTCAATACTTAACACATTGAGGCTGTAAGAAGGAACAGTCATGAAGTGAAGACCTTCAAATTGTCCCTTTACTACAGCTCTTTGTCTCATGTTGGACGTCACTGCAGTCTGTCTGGATCGGCTGCAGGAAAACACAGACAAGTAGACGTGTCAAATAATGTTGTGAAACATAATTAATACAACTAACTAATTACGTGTTCAGCTCATTATTTATTTCATTAAAAAAAATTTAAATATATTAAATTGCATGCGAATTATTTGTCTGTACTCCCATGTTCCTGAGGCAGGGCTCATTCATTAAAGATGATGCCCTAACCGGGATTCGAACCCTGGCCTACCGTGTGGCAGCCCACGTTGTTTGCCGCTCGACTATCCGTCAATACTATGACAACGTGTAAGACTGCCACTTTATTGTTCAACTACAGTGCTGGTCTGTTGACTGTGATTAACTCCCTCTAGCGTCGCGGCGGATTGGCCGGAGGCTAAGTCCGCTAGCCTCCGCGTAAGCACGCGGCTAGCTCGGAGCTAGCGGTTAGCGTTAGCCGCTGCTAGCTCGGAGCTAGCGGTTAGCCGGCGCTAGCTCTGCGTTAGCCGCTGCTAGCTCGCTAACATACATAAACTATGGTTGAAGGCTGGCCGTCGGCTGAATCATTGCAGTTAACGTCTGTTAGCAGTTTAGCTGTGTTGGGCACAAACACTTAACATATGGATAATTCTAGAAATGCACTTACCTAATACGGTGAAGGAAACGTGTCAGGGATGTTCTGTCAAGAGTTGCAGCAAAGCAGCCAGATATAATTTGTATTTAAAGTAAAGGAAAACGTCAAACATGACTGAGAAGTTGTCATTCAGTCAATGAGAGGAGCTATGATTAGCAGCTGTGTGAAAGCAACAACTCAAGGGGGGGGGGGGGGGGGGGGGTGTTCTGCCTCCTCATTGTAATAGACTGAGGAGAGTCCCTAATGTTTTGTCAATCTGTGTCTGTAATGCTATAGTGGGAAGGGGAGAAGGGGGTGATAATGTTATGGCAGATAATCTCCCTCTGTGTCCCTCAGCCTTCTGTGTGCACACCTGCGATGTGTTTGTTCATCAGGATCGGTTCAGGGGTCATAATGTTTTGCCACTCTGCGTCTGTGTGAATGTGCTCCTCTCCTCCTGCATGCTCGTTAGGGGCCGTTGCCATGGTCACCAGGGGCACCTGCTGCTGAACTCTCCTTTTCCTTCTCACCTCTGCCTGAGTCAGAAAATCCCCCCAAAAAAAGTGAACCCCAGCTCGGCCGGTCCGAACAAACGCTCATAAATCAAAAACTACAAGTCCTGTCGGGAAAACGAACGCATCGTGAGCGTCGGCCGAGGGTTTTCTACAATTTAGTGTTGTTCCCACGCGCGTACTGCCAAAATTGTGGCCGTAGTCGTTTTGGAAAGAAAGTGTGCGACTCGAAAAATCGTCGAAAAATCCCTCTCGGTTTCCACATACACACGCATGGGGAAAAATTCGAAAAGCTGTCGGCGCACTCCTCGCTCGGAGGAGCCTGCTGTCCCAACCGTACGTCCCACGTGAATAAAACACACATCATCTGAAAGGCAACAAAAATCCCTACGTTTTTATGTAGTTTTTATCTCTGTAGCTCAAAACCTGTGGCCGCCACGTGAGATTGAAACCTTTTTTTTTCAGAATTTCGACGAAACTCTGAACCTAGAGTGCGGCTAGAGTGGCCCCATAGAGCCCCATTATAAACGACGATTTTTGAACTTTTTTCCAAAATGTCACCAAAACGTAAACTGCGACCCCGACCAAACCGTAAAAGCTATCGAAACGCCGTTTTCAGACAAACGAAGCTACACTTCCCGTGCCTCGTACAAACTTCAAAGCATTTTTCTACTCCAAAGCACGGCTGAGTGATCGCTCAGCAAAGCCAAGCTGTCCATTTTGGAATGTTGCCGCTTTTTTCCGGGCTTCTCCATTCACTTCCATGTTACGAGACGCGGGAATTTCGCCGTTTATTCTCGCCCCGTTGGACGGATCGCTTATGTGAGACATAGCACACTTGTCCCAATCAATGCACACGTCTCCATATAAATTGGTCTATATGTCTCCAAAACTCTGGGAGAAGAAGCGAACCGAAAAATTACGGAAGAAGTCATAAGAATAATAAGCCCGAGCAATAACAATATATGTGCCACGCCCCTGCAGGCAGGCTGCGCCTGCCTGCAGGGGCGTGCACTGGCTCCCATTGCGCAGCAATGGGAGCCAGTGCACCGGCACAGATAACTAGAAAATTCCTGCGGAAATTTTGACTGTGCCGGTGATGTGTGCGTCATGATGTGTGCGTGCTTATGTCATGTGAATAGTTAGCCACCGAGCCCACAAGGGCAGGTACATGCAGCAGACCGCTCCCAGCTCCACCTGAAAGCCAGCATCAGCTTCACAATACCCACAAAATACATTCAGTACAACAAGTCAAATCAAATGGCTTCTACTGAAAGAATGAGGAAATCACAATAACTGATTGTTAATCATAATCATTTTAATAATAAAAGTCATTGCTTCTATCTGAGCAACAGTTTACGGCACAGTGTTACATTTAGAAAAACATTCTATAATACTTAACAAATTCAATACTTAACACATTGAGGCTGTAAGAAGGAAACAGTCATGAAGTGAAGACCTTCAAATTGTCCCTTTACTACAGCTCTTTGTCTCATGTTGGACGTCACTGCAGTCTGTCTGGATCGGCTGCAGGAAAACACAGACAAGTAGACGTGTCAAATAATGTTGTGAAACATAATTAATACAACTAACTAATTAAGTGTTCAGCTCATTATTTATTTCATTAAAAAAAATTAAATATATTAAATTGCATGTGAATCATTTGTCTGTACTCCCATGTTCCCGAGGCAGGCCTCATTCATTAAAGATGTTGCCCTAACCGGGAGTCGAACCCTGGCCTCCGGTGTGAAAGCCCACGTTATTTGCCGCTCGACTATCCGCCAATACTATTACAACGTGTAAGACTGCCACTTTATATTTCAACTACAGTGCTGGTCTGTTGACTGTGATTAACTCCCTCTAGCGTCGCGGCGGATTAGCCGGTGGCTAAGTCCGCTAGCCTCCGCGTAAGCACGCGGCTAGCTCGGAGCTAGCGGTTAGCGTTAGCCGCTGCTAGCTCGGAGCTAGCGGTTAGCCGGCGCTAGCTCTGCGTTAGCCGCTGCTAGCTCGCTAACATACATGAACTATGGTTGAAGGCTGGCCGTCGGCTGAATCATTGCAGTTAACGTCTGTTAGCAGTTTAGCTGTGTTGGGCACAAACACTTAACATATGGATAATTCTAGAAATTCACTTACCTAATACGGTGAAGGAAACGTGTCAGGGATGTTCTGTCAAGAGTTGCAGCAAAGCAGCCAGATATAATTTGTATTTAAAGTAAAGGAAAACGTCAAACATGACTGAGAAGTTGTCATTCAGTCAATGAGAGGAGCTATGATTAGCAGCTGTGTGAAAGCAACAACTCAAGGGAGGGGGGGGGGGGGGGGGGGGGGGGGGGTGTTCTGCCTCCTCATTGTAATAGACTGAGGAGAGTCCCTAATGTTTTGTCAATCTGTGTCTGTAATGCTATAGTGGGAAGGGGGGGGGGGGTGATAATGTTATGGCAGATAATCTCCCTCTGTGTCCCTCAGCCTTCTGTGTGCACACCTGCGATGTGTTTGTTCATCAGGATCGGTTCAGGGGTCATAATGTTTTGCCACTCTGCGTCTGTGTGAATGTGCTCCTCTCCTCCTGCATGCTCGTTAGGGGCCGTTGCCATGGTCACCAGGGGCACCTGCTGCTGAACTCTCCTTTTCCTTCTCACCTCTGCCTGAGTCAGAAAATCCCCCCAAAAAAAGTGAACCCCAGCTCGGCCGGTCCGAACAAACGGTCATAAATCAAAAACTACAAGTCCTATCGGGAAAACGAACGCATCGTGAGCGTCGGCCGAGGGTTTTCTACAATTTAGTGTTGTTCCCACGCGCGTACTGCCAAAATTGTGGCCGTAGTCGTTTTGGAAAGAAAGTGTGCGACTCGAAAAATCGTCGAAAAATCCCTCTCGGTTTCCACATACACACGCATGGGGAAAAATTCGAAAAGCTGTCGGCACACTTGTCCCAATCAATGCGCACGTCTCCATATAAATTGGTCTATATGTCTCCAAAACTCTGGGAGAAGAAGCGAACCGAAAAATTACGGAAGAAGTCATAAGAATAATAAGCCCGAGCAATAACAATATATGTGCCACGCCTGCCTGCAGGGGCGTGCACAGATAATAAACGCAAAGCAATAGCAATATATGTGCCAGGGGCGTGCAGGGGCGTGCACTGGCTCCCATTGCGCAGCAATGGGAGCCAGTGCACCGGCACAGATAACTAGAAAATTCCTGCGGAAATTTTGACTGTGCCGGTGATGTGTGCGTGCTTATGTTGGTTGCGAGTTTGATGTCATAGAATTCTGCCACTCCAATATGCTCCTGTAATGCTTTAAGTGGTCATAATGTTTTGGCAGTCTGTTACTGTAATGCTGAAATGGAGTGGGGGGTCAGTGTCAGATTCTGCCACTGTACTATAGTCCTGTAATGAGAGAAGTGGTCATAATGTTTTGGCAGTCTATTATTGTCATGCTAAAATGGAGTGGAGGGAGGCGGGGGGGGTCATAGAGTCATGTTCTGGCACCCTAATATAGTCCTGTAATGAGAGAAGTGGTCATAATGTTTTGGCAGCCTTTTACTCTAATGCTAAAATGACGTGGGGGGACATAGTGTGAGGTTCTGGCACCCTAATATAGTCCTGTAATGCGTTAAGTGGTCATAATGTTTTGGCAGTCTATTACTGTCATGCTAAAATGGCGTGGGGGGCGGCAATTATATATATAAAGAAAGAGGGAGAAAGGAAGGGAGGGAGAGAGATGGAGGGAGAGAGGGAAGGAGAGAGGGAGAGAAGGAAGGAGGGAGGGAGAGAGGGAGAGAAGGAGGGAGGGAGGGAGAAAGATGGAGGGAGAGAGGGAAGGAGAGAGGGAGAAAGGGAGGGAGGGAGATAGGGAGGGAGGTGGGGGGGGGGGGGGGTCATGGGGTGTTATGCCTCCCCATTGTAATAGACTGAGGAGAGTCCCTAATGTTTTGTCAATCTGTGTCTGTAATGCTATAGTGGGAAGGGGAGGGGGGGGGTGATAATGTTATGGCAGATAATCTCCCTCTGTGTCCCTCAGCCTTCTGTGTGCACACCTGCGATGTGTTTGTTCATCAGGATCGGTTCAGTGTTCATAATGTTATGGCACTCTGCGTCTGTGTGAATGTGCTCCTCTCCTCCTGCATGCTCGTTAGGGACCGTTGCCATGGTCACCAGGGGCACCTGCTGCTGAACTCTCCTTTCCTTCTCACCTCTGCCTGAGTCAGAAAATCCCCCCCAAAAAAGTGAACCCCAGCTCGGCCGGTCCGAACAAACGGTCATAAATCAAAAACTACAAGTCCTATCGGGAAAACGAACGCATCGTGAGCGTCGGCCGAGGGTTTTCTACAATTTAGTGTTGTTCCCACGCGCGTACTGCCAAAATTGTGGCCGTAGTCGTTTTGGAAAGAAAGTGTGCGACGAGAAAAATCGTCGAAAAATCCCTCTCGGTTTCCACATACACACGCATGGGGAAAAATTCGAAAAGCTGTCGGCGCACTCCTCGCTCGGAGGAGCCTGCTGTCCCAACCGTACGTCCCACGTGAATAAAACACACATCATCTGAAAGGCAACAAAAATCCCTACGTTTTTATGTAGTTTTTATCTCTGTAGCTCAAAACCTGTGGCCGCCACGTGAGATTGAAACCTTTTTTTTTCAGAATTTCGACGAAACTCTGAACCTACAGTGCGGCTAGAGTGCGCCCATAGAGCCCCATTATAAACGACGATTTTTGAACTTTTTTCCAAAATGTCACCAAAACGTAAACTGCGACCCCGACCAAACCGTAAAAGCTATCGAAACGCCGTTTTCAGACAAACGAAGCTACACTTCCCGTGCCTCGTACAAACTTCAAAGCATTTTTCTACTCCAAAGCACGGCTGAGTGATCGCTCAGCAAAGCCAAGCTGTCCATTTTGGAATGTTGCCGCTTTTTTCCGGGCTTCTCCATTCACTTCCATGTTACGAGACGCGGGAATTTCGCCGTTTATTCTCGGCCCGTTGGACGGATCGCTTATGAGAGACATAGCACACTTGTCCCAATCAATGCGCACGTCTCCATATAAATTGGTCTATATGTCTCCAAAACTCTGGGAGAAGAAGCGAACCGAAAAAAGTCCGGAAGAAAAATAAGAATATTAAACGCGAGCAATAACAATATATGTGCCACGCCCCTGCAGGCAGGCTGCGCCTGCCTGCAGGGGCGTGCACTGGCTCCCATTGCACAGCAATGGGAGCCAGTGCACCGGCACAGATAACTAGAAAATTCCTGCGGAAATTTTGACTGTGCCGGTGATGTGTGCGTCATGATGTGTGCGTGGTGTTTCATTGTGAGTTTGATGTCATAGAGTTCTGCCACTCCAATATGCTCCTGTAATGCTTTAAGTGGTCATAATGTTTTGGCAGTCTCTTACTGTAATGCTGAAATGGAGTGGTGGGTCAGTGTCAGATTCTGCCACTGTACTATAGTCCTGTAATGCTTGAAGTGGTCATAATGTTTTGGCAGTCTCTTAGTGTAATGCTAAAATGGTGGGGGCGGCTCATAGTGTCATGTTCTGGCACCCTAATATAGTCCTGTAATGCGTTAAGTGGTCATAATGTTTTGGCAGTCTCTTAGTGTAATGCTAAAATGGCGTGGGGGCGGCTCACAGTGTCAGATTCTGCCACTTTACTATAGTTCTGTAATGGAGTGACTGTTCATAATGTTTTGGCTGGCCATTACGGTAACGCTGACATGGAGTGGACGGGGGCGGAGGGGTCATAGTGTCAGGTTCTGGCACCCTAATATATTCCTGTAATGTGTTAAGTGGTCATAATGTTTTGGCAATCTGTTACTGTCACGCTAAAAAGAAGTTGGGGGGGGGGGTCATAGTGTCATGTTCTGACACCCTACTATAGTTCTGTAATAGAGTGAGTGTTGCCCAGTCTCCATGAATCCTGCTGTTATCCACTCCTACGAGAATGAACGATTCTCCAACCTGCTGATGATTCCCCTTACATTTTCTAACCGTCATTAACATCATTAGTTTGTACCATAGCATCCCACCTGTATGCTTTAGTCAGATGTGTGTATCTATGACAGATGTATGTTTATCTTGCTGTTCTCCTTCTCTGTCTGTACCTGGCTGGCCTTAGGCAGAAGGGTCCCTCCATATGAGCTGGGTTCTGCTCAAGGTTTCTTCCTGTTAAAAGGGAGTTTTTCCTTGCCACCGTCGCCTGCGGGCTTGCTCTGGGGGTTTTAGGCCGGGTCTTGTAAAGCGTCTTGAGACGATTTGTATTGTTATTGACGCTATATAAATAAAGCTGAATTGAATTGAATTAATAATGTTTGACCCAAACGGGATTCGAACTCAATCCTCCCGTGTGGTAGTCAACGTTACTATCCGCTCGACCACCCGTCGTCAAAAAGATGGCTTTCAAAATTACGTTTTAAGTGTAGTGCTGGCCTGTTGACTGTGATAAGTTCCCACTGGCGTCCCAGCGAATTAGCCGGCGGCTAACCCCACTAGCCTCCACATTAGCCTAATAAGGTGAAGGAAACGTGTCAGGGATGTTCTGTCAAGAGTTGCAGCAAAGCAGCCAGATATAATTTGTATTTAAAGTAAAGGAAAACGTCAAACATGACTGAGAAGTTGTCATTCAGTCAATGAGAGGAGCTATGATTAGCAGCTGTGTGAAAGCAACAACTCAAGGGGGGGGGGGGGGGTGTTCTGCCTCCTCATTGTAATTGTAAGAGAGAGGAAGAGTGGAGGGGGAGGGAGATAGGGAGGGAGGGAGGGAGGGAGGAAAAGTGGGAGAAAGGAAGGGAGGGAGAGAGATGGAGGGAGAGAGGGAGAGAGGAGAGGAAGGAGGGGGGGAGAGAGGGAGAGAAGGAAGGAGGGGGGAGAGAGGGAGAGAAGGAGGGAGGGAAGGAGAGAGAGGGAGAAAGAAGGAGGGAGGAGAGAGAGATGGAGGGAGAGAGGAGGAGAGAGGAGAGAAGGAAGGAGGGGGGAGAGCGGGAAGGAGAGAGGGAGAGAAGGAAGGAGGGGGGGAGAGGGAGAGAAGGAAGGAGGGGGGGAGGAGGGAGAGAAGGAAGGGAGGGAAGGAGGAGGAGATAGGTGGAGGAGGTTAGAGGATGGAGGAGGAGGGAGAGAGGAGAGAGAAGGAGGGGGGGAGAGAGGAAGGAGAGAGGGAGAGAAGGAAGGAGGGGGGGAGAGAGGGCGAGAAGGAGGGAGGGAAGGAGAGAGGAGAAAGGAAGGGAGGGAGAGAGATGGAGGGAGAGCGAGGGAAAGGATGAGAGAGGGAGAGAAGGAAGGAGGGGGGAGAGAGGGAAGGAGAGAGGAGAGAAGGAAGGAGGGGAGGAGAAGACGGAGGAGGGGGGAGAGAGGGAGAGAAGGAGGGAGGGAAGGAGAGAGGGAGAAAGGGAGGAGGGAGATAGGAGGAGGTGGGGGGATGTCATGGGTGTTCTGCCTCCCCATTGTAATAGACTGAGGAGAGTCCCTAATGTTTTGTCAATCTGTGTCTGTAATGCTATAGTGGGAGGGGAGGGGGTGGTGATAATGTTATGGCAGATAATCTCCCTCTGTGCCGCTCAGCCTTCTGTGTCACACCTGCGATGTGTTTGTTCATCAGATCGGTCAGGTTCATAAGTTATGGCACTCTGCGTCTGTGTGAATGTGCTCCTCTCCTCCTGCATGCTCGTTAGGGGCCGTTGCCATGGTCACCAGGGGCACCTGCTGCTGAACTCTCCTTTTCCTTCTCACCTCTGCCTGAGTCAGAAAATCCCCCCAAAAAAAGTGAACCCCAGCTCGGCCGGTCCGAACAAACGGTCATAGATCAAAAACTACAAGTCCTATCGGGAAAACGAACGCATCGTGAGCGTCGGCCGAGGGTTTTCTACAATTTAGTGTTGTTCCCACGCGCGTACTGCCAAAATTGTGGCCGTAGTCGTTTTGGAAAGAAAGTGTGCGACGAGAAAAATCGTCGAAAAATCCCTCTCGGTTTCCACATACACACGCATGGGGAAAAATTCGAAAAGCTGTCGGCGCACTCCTCGCTCGGAGGAGCCTGCTGTCCCAACCGTACGTCCCACGTGAATAAAACACAAAAATCCCTACGTTTTTATGTAGTTTTTATCTCTGTAGCTCAAAACCTGTGGCCGCCACGTGAGATTGAAACCTTTTTTTTTCAGAATTTCGACGAAACTCTGAACCTACAGTGCGGCTAGAGTGCGCCCATAGAGCCCCATTATAAACGACGATTTTTGAACTTTTTTCCAAAATGTCACCAAAACGTAAACTGCGACCCCGACCAAACCGTAAAAGCTATCGAAACGCCGTTTTCAGACAAACGAAGCTACACTTCCCGTGCCTCGTACAAACTTCAAAGCATTTTTCTACTCCAAAGCACGGCTGAGTGATCGCTCAGCAAAGCCAAGCTGTCCATTTTGGAATGTTGCCGCTTTTTTCCGGGCTTCTCCATTCACTTCCATGTTACGAGACGCGGGAATTTCGCCGTTTATTCTCGCCCCGTTGGACGGATCGCTTATGTGAGACATAGCACACTTGTCCCAATCAATGCGCACGTCTCCATATAAATTCGTCTATATGTCTCCAAAACTCTGAAAAATAAGAATATTAAACGCGAGCAATAACAATATATGTGCCACGCCCCTGCAGGCAGGCACAGCCTGCTGCGCAATGGGAGCCAGTGCACCGGCACAGATAATAAGCCTGAGCAATAACAATATATGTGCCACGCCCCTGCAGGCAGGCGCAGCAGATAATAGATAATAATAAAAATAGACGCGAGCAATAACAGCTCGCACAGCCCCACTAAAAATGCGAAGCACAGCCCCACTAATAAGAAGTTAAACTAAGTTACAATAAAGTATAAAATAGAATATAAAATATAATTAAAAGTGTTGCAGAAATGTAAAAAGTGTCACAGTGAAGGTGCATAGGTAGTAATTGAATAGAAACAAGAGTTAAATAATCAAATAATGGAGGTAGCAGTTGTATCCAGTGTAATTAACAGTGTTATTGCACATTTGCACATTTTGGGGGTGTGGGCTTGATGAGGGCTACAGCTCTGGGAAAAAAGCTGTTCCTCTGCCTATTTGTCCTTGCCTTAATAATCCTGTACCTCTTCCCTGATGGCAATGGTACAAACAGTGAGTGTCCAGGGTGGAGATGGCTCGAGCTCTTCTCTGCATACGCTCAGCGTACACAGAGTCTAAGTCTGGGAGCTCAGCTCCCACAATCCTCTGTGCCACATTGACCACCCGAGACAGATTCCTCTTCTTCTCTGCTGAGCAGCTGCTGTACCACACTGTGCAGCCCTGGCAGAGGATGCTCTCCACAGTGCTTCTGTAGAAATGTCTGAGCAGCCGAGGAGCCAGACCCGCCCTCTTCAGCTTCCTCAGGAAGAACATCCTCTGCTGGGCCTTTTTCACAAAGTTTGGAGGTGTTCAGTGCCCATGTCAGATCCTTGGAGATGTGGGTGCCAAGGAATCTAACACAGTCCACCTGTTCCACCTCCTCACCTCTGATGTAGAGTGGGGGTTGTGGCACTCTCCTGGTCCTCCTGAAGTCTATGATGACCTCTTTTGTCTTGGTGGTGTTAAGGACCAGGTCGTTGTCTGTGCACCACTCCTCCAGGTGTTGGACCTCCTGCCTGTAACAGGTCTCATTGTTGTCAGCAATGAGGCCTACCACCGTAGTGTCATCTGCAAAGTTCACTATGGTGTTGGAGGAGTGAATGGGGGCACAGTCCTGGGTGAAGAGTGTGAAGAGGGCTGGACTGAGCACACAGCCCTGCGGTGTGCCTGTGCTCAGGATTATGGTATTGGACGTCAGGTTCCCCATCCTGACATTTTGAGGCCTGTTGGTCAGGAAGTCCATAATCCATGAACAGAGTGAGGATGAGAGTCCAAGATGTGAGAGTTTGTGGACCAGTTTATGGGGGATCACAGTGTTGAATGCACTGCTGAAGTCCACAAAGAGCATCCTGACATATGTGTTTGGCTGCTCCAGGTGGGTCAAGGCTGTGTGGAGTGTGGTGGAGACGGCATCCTGTGCAGATCTGTTTGGCCGGTAAGCAAACTAATGTTCATCTAGGTCAGGGGTCGGCAACCTGTGGCTCCAGAGCCGCATGTGGCTCTTTAGCACGCCGCTACACTCTAACAAATGATGTGCTGGCTCAACGCAAAAAAATTGAGGTAAGAATTTCCATGGATATTTTTAAGTTATTTCAACTTAGCTAGTATTAAGTACATGCCACAAGACTTTTCTAGTTAGCCAACTCAGTTACTTTAGTTCAATGAACATGATTTGCCTATTACTCTACAAGCTTATTAAGTTAAACCAACTTAATTTTAATTGTTTTAAAATTACTCCTTTTAGTTAATCTAACTTATTTATTTTCCTTTCATTCTACTCAGAAATGTCCATGGAAATTCTTACCTCATTTTTTTTATGTTGAGCCAGCACAATTTTTTTTGTACAAGAACTTATTTATCTAAGTCAGAAATATCACACATTGAAATTCCACTTTTATGATCTGTTTATTCAAACAGCCAGCATCTCACTTAGATGTGAACATTTTCGCGGTGTGTCATTTTAAGTTTTAGCCTACATTACATTTGATTGAACTGTTTTTTCAAGATGGAAAACAAAAGAAAATTCACACAAACTACTGCAACGAAATGGGCAGGGAGAAATACACATGCGCTGTAAACAACAACTAAGACATCGATATTCTTGTCGTCAATGTGGATTTTGGTGCTGCAATGGCTGACTAAAACAAACCGAATGAGTGCAGTAACCTACAGCCTAGCCATGAGGCTATTGCTGCTCAAACACTACAAGTTTTAAATTAATATGAAAGAAACAAAGTTAACCAGTGCCAATCAACATTTGCAACCTAAAAAACAAAACTTAGCAGCCGGAACCGGACCCGACTGGCCCCGAGCCATTATTGTAAATACGAGTTCCGAAACCGAACCGAACCCTTAAAAACCCGTGGACCCGAAATGCCCGAGTTGCTTTATGATTTAATACAAGTTGTCTTAAGACTTGTTTTATAAGCTATTACTTTCTGTTTCTTACCTAAACCTAGTCTTCTTCTACCTGGTTCCGGCAGCCCCCACCCCTGGCCTAGCCTCGCATTGGAGTCGGGAAGGGGGGAAAGGGGAGGGCGGCGGTGATTGACAGCTGTGACCGCCAATCGCCGGGTCCTCTCGGGTACTGTAGGACCCGGCCTTTCACAATAAGAGACCCGAGACCCGAGACAAACTCCACCGGTTCCGACCCGGCCCCGGCGTCACTTCTTGTGAGTGGACCCAAACCCGAGCCGGGTCGGGTCGGAACCTCGGGTTTTCGGGTTGTCGGTTTTTTCCGAAGACCTCTACCGCAAAGTTAGCAGATGTGTGCTGTGCTCACTCGTGTCCTCCACTTCCATCTGGCAATGCCGCATGGTCTGTTCGCGCTCAGTCTTGTACTCAGCTAATTAAGTAACATTGACATGGATTTTTAAGTTGTGCAAACTGAATACACCTACATGTTGAGTTGAGGCAGAAATATCCGTTGAAAATCCATGCATTATTGAGTTACAACTTTTTTATTTATTTTCAGTTAGACAAACTTATTAAATTAAGTTATCAACTCATTATAATGTATAAACATAACAAACTTATTTTTTATACAGAAAAAGCTGTTGATTTTGAGCTGTACCTACTAACTCCATGAATCATTTCTTAGAGTGTAGTGGCTCCCTGGAGCTTTTTCAAAAATTGGTCAAAATGGAAAAAGAATGAATTTTTTGGGTTCCATTTTTTTTTTCTGGGGGGGGGGACCTGACACAAACATTCTTATGCTGTAAAAATGTATGTAATAAATACCGAATTTCAGAATTGCCAAATAGCAGAATTGCGTCATAGCCTGCGACACATCGTGCAGCACGGTGACAGGCGGGTGGCTGTTTAGTAAACAAACGGGGGTGTGTGAGAAGCCCAAAGTCAAAAAGAGAAAGATTGCTGATGAGAACAGAGGATTTAAGGAAGAATGGACAGAAACGTTTGCTTTCATTGCCAATGCTGAAGGATTGCCTGCATGTTTGATTTGCAATGAGAAGTAGTCAAATAACAAGAAGAGCAATTTGGAGCGACATTTCCAGCTAAAACATGCTAAATTTGCAGCCGAGCACCCAGTTGGGACTGAGAGAAAAGGTGCAATTGCAGTGCTTGTGGAGAAATTAGAGGACCGCAAAAACAGTTTGAAGAAGTGGATTGCATCTCCAAACTCTACTACTGCTGCAAGTTTTGTTGCAGCCCAGGAGATAATAAAGCGAGGGAAACCATTCATCGATGGCGAGTACATGAAGGATTCATTCATTCAAATATCAGAGTGCCTATTTTCGGACTTCAAAAACAAAACCGAGATAATCCAGAAAATGACATGCCTCTCTCCGCAAAGACAGTGAAGGAAAGGAACATTAAAATGGCAAACAACATCACCGATCGGCAAATCAAGGACATCAATTCAGCTCCAGCTTACTCAATTGCCTGCGATGAGTCGTGTGACGTGACCGATATCGAACAGACAGCTCTGTTATGTGAACTCTGATGGGCCGCAAGAAGAAATGATCGAATTAATACTGTATCACTGAAAGGCCAAACACGGGGGGAGGACATCTGTGAGGCTGTGCTGCAGTGTTTAAATGAGAAAGGAATAAACACTAACCACCTGATTTCAGTGGCTACAGACGGCGCACCGAGTATGAGAGGATCGCAAAAAGTTTTTTTTTTCTCGAATCCTCAAAATAAAATAAAAAATGACACCAAAAATCTGTATTTCTATTTCTTGTATTTCTATAATTTAATCAATGCAACAAAATAAAAACATCAATATTGTAATGGAAGCAGGGGTGGATTTGTACTTTACTCAAATACTAGAATTCTTTGATACTTATTGCTCTTACTCGAATACATTTCCAAGGCAAAGATTTTTACTTTTACTCAAGTTAATTTCTGAGAAGGCTCATGAATACTCGTTACTTTTAGGTTTGCCTGTTTGTTTTTTTTCCCCCTAAAATACGATTGGCCACACGCAGTGTCGGTCAAAGAAGGAAACCTATCACAGTACACCTTCTCAACTGGGATTTACGTCAAAGCGGAAATACGTCATCCCCTACCCAAGCAGATCAAAACAAGACCGCGGTGGCAATGGCGACTGCCGAAGAAATCTCCGATGAATCCAAGTCTGAGCATGATGAGCTGGAGTTTTATGAGGCGGAGGAAGAAAACCCATGGCCTTATCTTAAAGCTATGTTCGACTTTGTCGGAGTGAAAAAGGCCTGATGTGTGTGTGGGTGTGTGGGTGTGGGTGTGTGTGGAAGGGGAGAAATTGTTTAATAAAATGTGAAAATGACATTATTGTCGTCTTTGATGATTCCATTCATTTTCTTTCCATTTTTATAGATTTTGGGCAAGGCTTGGTACAGTATAACAGAATGGTTCTACAGGCAAGCACATCAGTGCAGGAGTTTCAAAGAGTTTTCTCTGAACAAGAGATAGGCTACAAGGTAGTATATAAAATTGTAAAATGACTAATTCAGTCAGGTCCATTCTCGTCAAAGATTAAAAAAAATAGGAAAATAGGAATTTACTCTTACTCTTACTTTTACTCTAAGTACATTTAAAAGCATTTACTCTTGAATACTTAAGTACATTTAAAAGCAAGTCTTACTCTTACTCAAGTAATGTATTGACTGGGCTACTCTTACTTGTAGCGGAGTAAATTTTGACCAAGAGTATCTGTACTCTTACTCAAGTACTGGGATCCAGTACTCTGTCCATCTCTGAATGGAAGTTAAACTTGAAGCACCAAGTATCGTACAGCAGCGTAGTCACGTGGTGCGTCATTCTCTCCAGGATGCGCTGCAGGGAAAATAAACATTTAATCATTAATATTATTTTGTATTTGTACCCTACTTAGTCATTTTAATAGTAGACTTATATAGCTAATATACTGACAGGCTTATATAAGGCTCTTAATTTTTTGCGGCTCCAGACAGGTATGGTTTCTGTTTTTTTGGGCCAATATGGCTCTTTGAACATTTTGGGTTGCCGCCCATGATTTAAATCAATATTTTAAAGGATTGCTTTTGAAGTGATTTATAAATATGAGGCATTATTTATTATTTTAGACTATTATGGCAGTGGATCATTATCTTAATTTTATTTCTTTAACTACTCCAATGTGTAAATTAACGCAGAAAACTTTGATAACAACAACTTTGTAATTAGTTTTAACTCGTCTCGTCTCGTCTTCTCCCGCTTATCCGGGTCTGGGTCGCGGGTGCAGCAGCTTCAGAAGGGAAGCCCAGACAGAACTCTCCCCAGCCACTTCAGCCAGCTCCTCCGGAGGAACCCCCAGGCGTTCCCAGGCCAGACGAGAGATATAAATCCTCCATCGTGTCCTAGGTCGTCCCCGAGGTCTCCTTCCGGTGGGACATGCCCGAAACACCTTCCCAGGGAGGCGTCCGGGTAGTTTTAACTCCTTGACGCCTAATTTAATTTACAATTATATAAAAAATTAATTATTTGTGTTTTGTGTTTTTTTTTTATTTAAATTAAACATTTTTATAAACATTAAGAATCTGATTTTTATTGAAATATAGAGGATTGTTGTTTTCCTTGTCTGGTCATTTTTTTATCAGTTTAACTTGCCTGAGTGGCTCAACTTAAGATGTTTAATTTTTAGTGTTATAGAAATTTGAGCAAACCTATAAACGAAAGAGTTTTAGGACTGTATAAAAATGAGGAATTTAACTATCAGAATGCGTTTAGGTTGGGTGAGTTTGTCATTGTTTTTCTTCTAAATTCTGCAATAAAATGACTTGAGCCATTGTACAGTAATAGCAAGGGTCATTGTGAACAGGAATCAAGTCAAAATTTGAGCAAACCTATAAAGGAAAGAGTTTTATGACTGTATAAAAATCAGTAATTGAACTATCAGAATGCGTTTAGGTCGGGTGCCTTTGTCATTGGTTTTCTTCCTAATTCTGCAGTTAAATGACTTGAGCCCTTATCCACTATTAGTCAGGGTCACTGTAAATAGTAATCAAGGCAATATTTGAGTAAACCTATGAAGGAAAAAGTTTTATGAGTGTTAGAAAATGAGGAATTGAACTATAAGAACGCTTTTAGGTTGGGTGATTTTGTCATTGTTTTTCTTCAAAATTCTGCAGTAAATACAGCTAAGCTATTGTCCACTATTAGTCAGGCTCACTGTGAACAAGAATTAAGTCAAAATCAAGGAAAGGGATTCATGACTGTCATTTTTTTTGTGTGTATACAGTAAAATGACTTAAAAATGATTTGCAGTGATAGAGAGGGATGTTGTGAATAAGAATCAAATCATAAATGGTGTTAACATATAAAGAAACCCGTATTTTTACTGTCTGAATCATCATCCTCGGAACCCGTACCGTAAGTAAACACAACACGCGCACAAAAATCCGACCGCGGCTGGCTTGACTCGCATTTTGCGAACGACGGCTCACTTGAGCCAGGTTTCTGTGCCATTCCGCTGCAGGGAGCTCGTATGGGTCTATGTGTTTAATGTCTGAGAGCTTCTCCAAATACCGCTGTTTTGCGGTAGGTGGAGCTTGCCCCTGCAAGGTCCATTTTCTTTCTCCTTAACTTTATCCATTGCTTTACTTTCTTACCTTTTATTACTTTTCTTGTATCTGTCCCGCCGAAATAATAAACGCACGAAAATTAAAGAGTTCTAGAATGTTTCACCGCTCCTCCGTTCTGAAGGCGTTGCCCCATGGTTGCCCCTGTCAACCGATAGCGATCTCCTACCATCATGGCCTACCGGCTCAGACCCCGCCCAAATCAACCCAAATCGGCACTTGACTCCTCCCAAATCAAGGGGAGGGGCTCTGTACCATGACGACAACTCCTCATTCTCAATACGGGGATATGAATAACCGGGTTTCTCTGTGTTCCATGTAAACATCATATCCCGAATATGCTCAAAGCCGGGATAAGCCTCAAAATCGGGATACTAAAGACCATATAAAGTGTATAGTTACAGGAATTTACACTGTATCATTGTTTGTGCTACAGTGCACATGTCAGTGTTTTAACATTTTTATCTCTGAAAGGTGTACATCTCAATTCTTCCAGAGCAGGACTCACTCAGACAACAGACCCTCACACTGACATATAGGCTAACTACACAGCTCATGAACAACAAGAATTTTGTCTTTTTTTGTGTTAAGTGGGCCAAATCATTTATATTAAAAGTAAGCTAATGGAAATTACTGCTGTATTTATTCTTTTAACAAAACCATGTAACTTGCTATTATCCCGGGTTTTGGACATGTGTGACACTGGTGTGTGGCCACAACGTCTGACGTTGTTCACAATGGTCCACAATGTACTCAGGGAGGTGTATGCCCAGACACATGAGAAATTAGAGGGAACATTGCCTCCGACCTCAATTCTGGCTCACAACATACACGATACACATCAAATTGTCTTACCATGATATATTTATTAAAAACCAGACATGTCATATATACTGACAATGTGAGTCTGTTTACATACTTTTGATTTGAGGTCCGTTATGATAGCAGCCCTTGCAGCTTCAGTATACTTCTCGTATTTAGCTTTCTGCAACGACTTAGATTGGAATCCTTCATGACAAATAGCGCCTCTAAACAGACTAGCACATAGGTTTGCTTTTAAATTCTGTGACCTGAAAGACACAATTTTCTCGATTAAGTTTTCTTTCCTCCGTTCTTAGCCAGGACGCAACGTCTCTTTGTCACTGATGGAGATGACCGGTGGAAGCGTGTGCGAGGCGGTGTCTACACTGGCACCTGCAATTGTGTAATTACAACTGACAGTTTTATAATTTTCGAAACTTAATCTAAGGGCCTCGTCAAGTGAGGTCGGCCCACGGGCCGTCAGTTGCCCATCCCTGCAATGAATCCTACATGCTGGTAGTATTAATAGACACACAAACACAATCTTTCATTAGTTATCTTGTTAAACATTAACCGTGTCATGGCAAAATTCTGGGTTGAGCACTTTCCTGCACCACTTGACACTCATTACTGTTACTATATTCTTTCACAACTTCTTCAGTGGACTATGTCCCCAGGAACATTTGTATTTCCTCTCCACACCTGAAACTTAGACTTATAACCCTTTCATCCGAGCAGAAATTCTGAAAATGTTACTCCCGTAGGGCATTGTTCGTTCTTTATTGTTAACCTTCCCTCAAGTAAACCCACACGAAGAACCTTTGAGGATATATGCCTTTGAGGATATATGCTCATATATGAAACCTATATGCAGTTTATGTGTGCATATATGCTGCATATATAAGATTATATATACACATATAAGATTATATATATATATATATATATATACATATATATATACCGCATAACATATATGCGTATATATGCCATATATATGCAGCATTTCCCACATGGAAAGAAGCTATATGAGGATATATGCGCTTATATGCAGTTTATCTGTGCATATATGCTGCATATATATGTTTTATATGCATATGATAATATATATGCCACTTATATATAGCATATATGCACATATACAGGGTATATGGGCTCAGTAGGTAGAGTGGGTTGTTCACGAACCAGAGGGTTAGCGGTTCGATCCCCGGAATGTGCCACATGTCGAAGTGTCCTTGAGCAAGACACTGAATCCCCAGTTGCTCCCAGTGCGTGGCACTGGTGTGTGAATGTGTGCGTGCTTGTGTGAGTGAATGGGTAGATGTGTCTCTGACTGTAAAAGCGCTTTGAGTACCAATAGGTAGAAAAGCGCTATATAAAAGCAAGGCCATTTACCATTTATAGGTCTCCTATATTGCTTATTTATATCCACATATAAGCCCTATAAGTACAAGATATGTCTCCTATATAGCTCATATACAGTGGCAGGTGTCATACCTATTGTATAGCTTATATCTCACTTTTGAAATTGTTATACATGATGCCAAGCTCATATTTTTTATTCTAAAGGTACTAACTGCATATTTGTCCAAAGTCCCTTCCAAGAAAAAAAAGCATATATGTAAGGTATTGGATTCATAGCTATTGCCTTTTTTTATTTTTTTATTTTTATACTGGCAAGGATTTCACTACTCTGCTGCTCCCAATGAAGTTTCTGAACTGTTCTCCTGGAAGTGGAGGTTACTGTCCCCTCTACAGTAGCGGCTTAGCAGAAGCGGCAAAGATAAACAGCAGCAAGCAGCTGGGAGCAAAAATGGCGATATCACCTTCGGACATTATGTCCTGCTTGAAGTGAACATATAGGTACATACAGTTAGGCCCAAAAATATTTGGACAGTGACACAAGTTTTGTTATTTTAGCTGTTTATGAAAACATATGCAGGATACAATTATATAATCAATATGGGCTCAAAGTGCAGACTCTCAGCAGTAATGTGTGAGTATTCACATCCAAATTGGAGCAAGGGTTTAGGAATTACAGCTCTTTAATACGTAGCCTCCTCTTTTTCAAGGGAACAAAAGTAATTGGACAATTGACTAAGAGGGCTGCAAAAATAAAATAACAAGGCTGCATGGGCTCTTCCCTCGTTAATTAAGCAGCTAAAAGGTCTGGAGTTGATTCCAGGTGTGGCGTTTGCATTTGGAAGCTGTTGCTGTGAACACACAACATTCAGTCAAAGGAGCTCTCAATGGAGGTGAAACAGACCATCGTGAGGCTGAAAAAAAAAAAAGAGGAAATCCATCAGAGAGATGTGGAGTGGCCAGATCAACAGTTTGGTACATTCTGAGAAAAAAAGAGTGCACTGGTGAGCTTGGGAACTCAAAAAGGCCTGGACGTTCAAGGAAGACAACAGTGGTGGATGATCGCAGAATCCTTTCCATGGTGAAGAAAAACCCCTTCACAACATCCACTCAAGTGAAGAACACTGTCCAGGAAGTAGGTGTATCAGTATCTAAGTCTACCATAAAGAGAAGACTTCACGAGAGTAAATACAAAGGATTCACCACAAGGTGCAAACCACTAATCAGCCTCAAACATAGAAAGGCCAGAATTGACTTGCCAAAAGACACCTAAAGAAGCCAACCCAGTTCTGGAACAGCATTCTTTGGACAGATGTGACTAAGATCGACCTGTACCAGGATGATGGGAAGAAGAAAGTTTGGAGAAGAATTGGAACAGCTCATGATAAAGCACATCACATCCTCTGTAGAACATGGTAGAGGCAGTATGATGGCATGAGCATGCATGGCTTCCAATGGCACTGGGTAACTTGTGTTTATTGATGATGTGACAAAAGACAGAAGAAGCCGGATGAATTCTGAAGTGTATAGGGTTATACTTTCTGCTCAGATTCAGCCAAATGCAGCAAAGTTGATTGGATGGCGCGTCACAGTACAGATGGACAATGATCCAAAACATACCACAAAATAAACCCAGGAGTTTTGTAAAGCAAAGAAGTGGAATATTCTGCAATGGCAGAGTCAGTCACAAGATCTCAACCCAATCGAGCATTCATTTCACTTGTTCAAGACAAAACTTAAGGCAGAAAGACCCACAAACAAGCAAAAACTGAAGACAGCTGCAGTAAAGGTCTGGCAAAGCATCACAGAGGAGGAAACCCAGCGTTTGGTGATGCCAATGTGTTCCAGACTTCAGGCAGTCATTGCCTGCAAACGATTCTCAACAAAATATTGAAAAGTAACATTTTACTTAGGATTATGTTTATTTGTCCAATTACTTTTGAGCCCCTGAAATGAGGAGCGTTTGTATAAAAATAGCTACAATTCCTACATGTTTAATCATATATTTTTGTTCAACCCCTTGAATTAAACCTTAAAGTCTGCACTTCAAGTCTGTTGTAGTTTTTTCATTTCAAACCCAATGTGATCGCATGCAGAGCCCAAATCATGAAGATTGTGTCACTGTCCAAATATTTTTGGGCCTAACTGTATATGTAACTATATATGTGCATATACTGTATGTACATACAGTATATGCACATATATATTTTATTTTATTCTATTTTATTTTGTTTTATGCGTACCAACACCAAGGCAAATTCCTTGTATGCACAAACATGCTTGGCAATAAAGTCCTTTCTGATTCTGATTCTGATTCTGATATACGAAAATGGCCAATTTTATGTATGTCACATATATTAAAAACCTATATTAAAACCTATATGTTTAGATAGGTTCTTTCCATGTGGGAAGACAATTATCCAATAGATACAGAGAATTTCTCTCTTCAGATTACTGCTGTGTGTCCTTCGGGTTTCATTTTATCTCTGCTGTAACATAGGAGTGCTAAATGATATAATTGTGAAGTAACAGGATCAGCTTTACAGCAACATTGCCAGAACCTTCATAGATTCCACTATGGTACCTTTTATTATTATTATTATTATTGTTGTTATGTATGCAGCTTGCACTATAATAAGACAGTACTTGCATTATAACTATTATTATTAAATAACATATTTATCATGTCACCACATTTATTATACAGTATTTTAAAACTCATGTGTTTCAGCCAAAAGTCTAAAACGCTCATTTATCCAACTGCAGTTTTATATTTTACCTCTAAAAACAAAAAAGCTGAAGGGCTTGTGAAAACAACAAGTATGTAACTTATCCATCATCTCATACTGAACAACAACTCGTTAGTTTTCATACAATTTCTTTTACTCAAATAAATGTTTCCACTGTAAAGACGTCTGTGGCAGGGACAACAGCAACTGGGATTTTCTGAAACAGCATGATACTGTTGAGTTTGTCAAGTTTCACTTCCAAATCTTCTGAATTGCATTCACCTCTCTGCTAAAGAGCTCAGCTATATACTGCAGCTGAACAAATCGAATGCAGCAAATATATGTCAAAATGTTGGTACTGTATTTCTCAGTTAGGACATGTTTGTGTTTGGCAAACTAATTTTGAAATGAATCAGTTTAAGGTAATCTTAAAAAATAATCAGCATTTACATTTGAAGTTCCTTGTATTTGACATTCTGCCAACTAGGACCTTTCTGTGTGGAGTTGGTATGTTCACCCTTCACCTCAGAATAAATAAAGTGGAACAAGATTAAGATTACAAGTAACACATGGTTGTCTAAAATATAGATTTTCTAGGTTTGTCACAGTGGCTGAATCTGTTACTGCGTCCATGCTTCTGTGTTTACTAGGCTTCATCCTCACTGTCTGAATTAGTTGGCTCTTCTGACTGAAACAAAGGATTGTGGGTCAGTTTATGCAGGTCCTCTGGAGATATCTCTCTCATCTTTCCATCCATACCAAGTTGCATGGGCTGGATCATGTTGGTCCTGCAGGGAGTGGAAGTTAAGATGTAATTCAGTTCAGTTTAATTGTATTTTGTTTATATAGCATCAATAACTGTTAAAACTCTTTCAAGACCCTTTAAAAAAACCCAAAGCCTTAAAGCTCTAGAGCAAGCGCTAAGGTGACGCTGGCATGGAAAAGCTCCCTTTTAACAGGAAGAAGCCTTGAGCAGGACCCAGCTCATATGGAGGGACTGAGCTTGAGGCCAACTGGGGAGTAGTGCCGAGATACTGAGTCTAAAACATGTCATTTTCAACTCTATATCGTAGAATTGACAATAAAAACTGGCAATTTAACCCTGTCTGGACTGACAAATATTTTAGTATTTTACCTCAAGTCATACAACTTTACAATGCCCTGTGAGTAAACAACTGTATTGTGGTCATTGCTGCCACTATATTTTTTAGACAGCCTGGTCAAAAAAAAGTGGCCACCAAAAAAATTTCCCACATTCTAATATTTCATTGGACCATCTCTAGCTTTGATTACAGCACCCATTGATTGTGGGATTGTTTCTATAAGCTTCTGCAATGTCACAAGTTTTATTTCCATCTAGTCATTTTTCACCAATGTCTTGTATTGATGAGAGACTATAACCACTGCACAAAACTCTGTGGTGACCAATCCATGTATGAAAATTATGTGTCATGCTCTCTGAACCACTCGAATCCTGGCATTCTGTGTGAAAATGCTCTTTTTTTCACTGTTAAACATAGTCCTGAGTTGTACTGTTGTTTTTCTTCAATTTAATTTCACTAGACGTTTATTAAATCGGCCATCTTGATCAATCAGGGTTTTTTCTGACTGCATTTCTTCCTCAAATATGGTTCTCCACTATCCTTCCAGTTTTTAATAATGTGTTGAACAGTTCTTAACCCAATTTTAGTAGTTTCTGCAATCTCCTTAGACATTTTCTCTGCTTGATGCATGCCAATAATTGTGCCCTTCTCAAACATCTTTTCCAAGACCACGAGATGTGTCTTTCAACATGTTTTTTTTAAGAAATGAGAAGCTACTCATTGCATCAGTTGGGCCTAGTCAATCTAAGCCAGTGGTTAACAAAGTGGGGGACACGACCCTTAGGGGGGACACAGAGCCATTGCAGGGGGGTCGCAGGACGCAGATGGAATTAGAGGGTGACACTTTTTTGGGACTTCCACGGATCACGGTATTCCAACAGTGAAATTGACACCCGCGTTACGGGAGTCACTTTCAGTGTTGGTAACGTGATAGGGACGGGATACAGCAAATAATCAACGGGAACCGAAGATTAAATAAAAAAATTACGCTGTAATGCGCCCAGCTTTAGATAACAACATAGGGAGCGGGACTGGATTTGGGAGTCTTTCTGTTGGGATTTTGCGGGATGGGTGGGCAGTCATGTGATCGGGATATGACGGGAGTATTTTTGTGGGCTCGGGATGGGGTGGGAGCGACAATTGATTCACATAATTACACAGTAAAGTTTACTTTTATTTGTTCAAAAAAGGTTGAGATTTGTATTAATTACAATGTGTCAAATAAAAAAACGTTTTTTTAGGGGGATGAGATATTTGTTTTACTGAGTTGTTGTGATCGTGAGGTTATAGTATAGTAATTTGATGTTAGTTTAGATTATGCAACACACAGACTCAGGGTTTCTTGCGTGCTAATTAACCACCCTTCCTCTAACCTGGCACCTCATTAATCCCTTATCACATTCCACATATCTACTGGCAGACACATGTCACACGTGTCTACTCAGCAGCCATCTTGTTTCCTTTGTGTTCAAGGCCTCAAGGCCCCAGCGGCCATCTTGACACACCCACAACCAGCGGCCATCTTGACACACACACACCACACATGCACGCACACACACTTGTATAGAGTACACTGTAGTTAGATTTTATGTTTACTTTTATTCTTGTTAATAAACATCTTTGAAACATACAGTACCTGTCTTTTTAATATTGCACACGAGTGAATATTGGCAACCTCTACACTGTAAAGAACTCCATATTCCTTCAACTTTAACTAGGTGTTAAGGTGGTAATTTTGGTTATAGTTATTAAGTTAATTATTAATCAGAAATCAATTTAGTATAATTTATGAGACTGATTTGATTGATTGTTTCCCTTCCTAGAAGGATGGTGCCCGAGGTGATCTAGTAATACAGATCCAATTATTTAATAATAAATAATTATTTTGGATAATTATTAATTATTCATGATAGCCAAACCCTAGTATTGAGTGCCTCAGTACCCAGGCCCAACAATAACATTGGCATGGCTATATGAATATATGAGGTAAGTAGTGTACCAAAAAATTGGTTAAAGAATTATGCAAGTAGGAATGGATAACATTGCATTGCTACTGAAAATTGGCTAAATACCTTTGATTACTGGTACAAGTCTGTGTGCGTTAATGAATGTTTCCTGCGTTTACCGACCTTGACAGTCTATCAAACATGTTGACCAGCTTCATAGCTTCATATTCCTTTTGCTCATCTGTCATTCCTTCCATTGGATTGGGCTGGTCCTCCTCTACAACTCCTGTTATTGGGTTTATACTGGAGATAAAAGTGAGAGAGAATGAAATATTTATTGTCATCCACTTTTTTGACATTTTTTCAATCATGTCTTACTACATTAATAAAACACGTTTAGCCTCCAGTGCATATTGTGCTGTTACATCGCAAAAAATATTGAATTTTGTTTGGCTTCAGGTTTACTGACAGCCTACAAACCAATATAAATGTGAATGCTGACACCTGTTTTTTTGGAAAAGAGTTGTGATTTAAAACCTCAAAAAACAGCAAATACAACAAACTATACAATTTTCTTGATAGGCAAGACATACCAGCGTAAATTAAAATGTTTAATCAAAGCCATTAAGCCTGTAAAGATAACGGAAGGAGGAGAGGAGGGAGAGAAAAGGAGAAAGCTTATAACATGCTATACAGTAATAGCACACTAATGCATGGATAGCAAGAGATATGAAATTAAAGAAGAAATGAGAGGAAAGGAGCTTGGTGCAAGAGAAAAGTAAGTACAGGACAGGCGCTCAGACCCAGCAACCTAGACCTAGAGTATAACAGTAGAGCTAAGCGTCAGTGCCATCCCCCAATATCAGCTTTACCAAACAGTGGTTTGGGTCTGCCTTCCAAATCCAAACTGGGAGCCAGTTTCACAGGAGAGTGGCCTGATAACTGGAGGCTTTACCTCCCATATTTTTGAAACTCTAGGAACCACAAGTAAGCCTATACTTTGAGCGCAAATCTATCAAGTTGATATAGTACTATGCTGGCTCTTAAAGATAGGATGGAGATAGAACTTTAAGGGGCACGTCTGGATTATAGAGGGAGACAATGAAAAGAAACTCATTCATCTTCTATACCCGTTTAGTCCTGTTAGGGGTCACGTGGGTCAATATCCATCACCAGGCGAGAGGCAGGGGTACACCCTGGACAGGTCGCCAGTCCATCACAGAGTCAGATAACCATTCACACTCACACTCACTCACAATTTAGCGTCACCATTTAACCTAAGGTCTTAGGATGGGAGATAGCCGGAGTAGTACAATATAGCAGACACAGGGAGAACATGCAAACTCCACACAGAAAGGCCAGACGGCCCATGGATTTGAACTGGTGACCTTCTTGCTATGAGACATCATTGCTAAACACCTCTCCACTTGCTTAGATATGTACCATCCATCTAGACCAGATGGGTTCTGCTCAAGGTTTCTACCTGTTAAAAGGAAGTTTTTCCTTCGCCTTCAGGCTTGCTCTGGGGATTTCAGGCCGGGTTTTGTAAAGCAACTTGAGACAATTTGTATTGTTATTGACACGATATAAATAAACTGAATTGAATTTAAGGCCGGCACAGCACTGATGCTTCAAAGCAAGAAGGTCACCGGTTTGAATCCATGGGCCTGCTGGGCCTCTCTGTGTAGAGTTTGCATGTTCTCCCTGTGTCTGCGTGGGTTCTCTCCGGGTACTCCGGCTTCCTCCCACCATCCAAAGACATGCTTATTAGGTGATTGATTGGAAATGGTGATTCTAAATTGGCTGTAGGTGTGAGTGTGTGTGTGAAAGGTTGTCTGTGTCTCTGTGCTAGCCTTGCAATGGACTGGTGACCTGTCCAGGGTGTCCCCCTGCCTCTCGCCCGATGACAGCTGGGATAGCCAAAGTGGTTAGCACTGATGCCTCACAGCGAGAAGGTCCCGGGTTTGAATCCATGGGCCAACTGAGCCTTTCCCTGTGTACCCGTGTCTGTGTGGGTTCTCTCCGGCTGCAATTTACAACATGAAAGGTTTCCAAACAAACAGTGCATACAAAGGACAGTAACGCCACTAAAACACAGCTCAAACCAGAAAAAAACAAAAAACAAACAAAAACAACCCAACTCAGACGAAACTTGCTAATGCACTACAGTCAAAAGGATTGGGCTAAAATGTTTATTTATCATCATTTTATCGTTACCATGATAAATAGCAGAAATTATCGGGATACATTATTTAGTCCATATTGCCCATCTCTACTCATTAGGTTAAATGGTGATTTTATATTAGCTGTAGGTGTGAGTGTGTGTGTGAATGGTTGTCTGTCTCTCTATGTTAGCCCTGCGATGGACTGGCAACCTGTCCAGGGTGTAACCCCGCCTCTTTTCCAATGACAGCTGGGATAGGCTACAGCAGACCCCCGCGACCCTTAATAGGAATAAGCGGGTACAGAAGATGAATGAATGAATGAATGAACTGAATCATAGGCAGGTTTGAGAATTGTTCAATCAGGTAGGAGTGGATAACTGAAGGAAGCCATGAAGACTGGGCAGGTTGATGAGACTGCGACAATGAATGAATGAATAATTAATCCCACATGCGGAAATTATTTTCTGCATTTGACCCATCCATTAGTACTCTGTTGCTCAACTTCCTTGGGAAAGATCTAAATCAAGTTTCTGGAAAGGAGATCATTAATCTTTGCAAACAATGCAGATTCCCACCTGGTTATGCAAGATTATAACAGCCACTGCTGGAGTGGTTAGTTTGTTGAGTTGTCCATACGTGTCTACATGTGCTTTGTAGACTTGGGGAATTCTTATGACCACATATCTTATCATGCAGTACTACTACAAAATGCTGTGCTGTAGCTCTAAGAGGTACTGCTACTTTATTGTATTAAAAGCAGCCAATTGAGTCCAGTCTGCCCGGACTACTAAAATGGATGCAGCTTTGTTTGTGCATCATTTCAGTTTTTGTCCAATATGGAGATGTCTTAGAACAGGTGCACTACACACTGCAAGCAATCTAATGTATGTAATCATCAATATAATGTGATTAGATTAGTTCTGATTGAAGTAAAAATTTCACTTTTGGAGTTTTTCAAATATAACCCTTGTCTGGTGAGTTAAGGTGACAGTGTTGTGGTGGTACTGACTGGGCCTTGGCCTCTCTGTATTCTTCTGTTTCAGAGTCTTCATCCTCAGAGTAGATCCTATTGTCTCTTCCCCCTCTAAGTAGTCCTCTGGCAGCCAGAAGACCGGCAGCATTGCCATATCCGGTGTACTTTATGAACCTTGAAACTTGATAATGAAGATTGAACACTGTTAAAATGGCAATACATATAACAATAAAAAGACACTATTACATTAATAATATATATTTTTTTTTTAAATGTGCCACAAAGTATTTGGCAGGGTTTGCAACCTAGTCAATTTCAGATCTTTGTATAAGCAAAAATTTCATACTGTATATTTCTCTCACCATTTTCTTTGCAGAGAACAAAGAGGAATTCAGAAGCACTGTTCTTAATATCAGTATCAATGTGTGTCATAAGACGGACTATTTTGTTCCTCAGAGCACTGCCCATCTCTGGTCTGTTTCTCACATCACGCAGTGGGGGCAGCACCTAAAACAAACATACAGACACAACACACACACACACACACACATTTATTTATTTATTTTTTAACACTAGAGTCTTCAAAATACCAACAGTGCTCATAAATTATTTCTTCAACAAAAATTCTGGCCCAGTACTGACTTTTGACCTGAGGAACTTCCTGGTCTCTCTGTGGATGCGGGCACTCTCAGTCAGCAAGTTCAGTGATGGGAGAAGATTCTCCCTCAGCTTATGTCCCTGAGATATGTACAAGTAAATGTTTAAAATATAGTAAACTGTGGCAAGAGAAAACTTGATCTAGAAAATGGTCTCTTTCAGGTGAAAGAAGGTTATCGGTTCACAGAATGTAAAGGCAAACCTATGTGTTTAGGCTGCTTAGAGACGTTATCTACCAAGAAAGATTTCAATTTAAGTTGCTGCCACAACACGTTGCACAAAGATAGCCTTAATACGAGAGAAGTACTGAAGCTGCAAGGACTGCTATGTAGCGGACCTCAAGTCAATAGTACACAAACGGCGACTTTTTACCAGTGCCCACTGCTGGTAGTGGTGAGGTAGAGTGGGTATTGAGAGTGAGGAGTCACGTGCCGATTTGGGATGATTTTGGCGGGGTCTGAGCCGGTCGGCCATGATGGTAGGAGACGCTATCGGTTGCCAGGGGCAACGCCTTTAGAACTTAACGGACGAGGAGCGACGAAACATTCAAGAACCAGTAGTGTAAAACATGGATCTTTTGAGGGATTCGGATCAGTCTGAATCACTCACTGATATGATCCAGGTTTTGCTAATCACTTGAGTCACTTGAATCACTTGACCTGAAATGGCCATGGCAGTGTCTGGGACTTAACTAAAAATAAACTACAATACCATATCCACAATGCCAACAAAAATGCCTACTACAGTTTGGTAAAATATAAAAAATATGAATCCAAGAATATAGACAATGGACATAAAAAGCTGGCAGGGAAATGGACAGTGAGACTGTTTACTGGACTTTTTGAGGTTGACATTTAAAAATGTAAGTTGACACACCTTGTCAGCTGTGCGAGCAATGAGTTGTTCTGACCGTGTTTTGCTACTATTCCTACAGTAGCCGTTAATATTGGACATCATGTATTATTATTAGGCTATTATTGTTATTATTATTACTATTACATAAATATATATTATATTATATTAGGCTATATCATACTATATTATATTAGGCCTATATAATTCGAGCTACATTCATGTTGCCATATGTCAATCATGTCAACGTGGCCACTGGAAATCAAGTAGCTTAAATAGCCTAAGCCTAAAGCTTAAAATGACGCTGTTCAAAAAAAAAAAAAAAAAAAAAAAAGAATGAGTACAATGTCATCAATACAAAAAAAAAGTTATTTCATGGTCTAGAATGTACGTGGATACATGAGTCGGTTAAGTTTCGTTTCTCTGCCGAATCCGCCGAATCCACCGAGATTCGTGAGTGACGGATCCGCAGGGACTCATGAGCAGCGAATCTGCCGGGATTCATGAGTGACTGATCCGCAGGGATTCATGAGTAGCGAATCCGCCGAGATTCATGAGTGACGGATCCGCAGGGACTCATGAGTAGCGAATCCGCCGGGATTCATGTGTGACGAATCCGCAGGGACTCATGAGTAGCGAATCCGCCGGGATTCATGAGTGACGAATCCGCAGGGACTCATGAGTAGCGAATCCTCATGTGAGGAAGGGACTCCGGCTCATCTTGTTCAGACTTGGATTCATCAGAGATATCTTCGGCAGTCGCCACTGCCACCGCAGTCTTGTTTTGAGCTGCTTGGGTAGGGGATGACGAATTTCCGCTTTGACGTAAATCCCAGTTGAGAAGGTGTACTGTGATAGGTTTCCTTCTTTGACCGACACTGCGTGTGGCCAATCGTATTTTAGGGAAAAAAACAACAACAAAAAAAACAGGCAAACCTAAAAGTAACGAGTATTCATGAGCCTTCTCAGAAATTAACTTGAGTAAAAGTAAAAATCTTTGCCTTGGAAATGTATTCGAGTAAGAGTAATAAGTATCAAAGAATTCTAGTATTTGAGTAAAGTACAAATCCTCAGAATCTGTACTTAAGTACAGTACTTAAGTAAATTTACTCCGTTACTGTCCACCCCTGATTATATATCAATCAAATGTGGTAGGACTCAACTGAGTCGGATCCGTGATTCGAGTCTTCTTTGGTGGCCGGTTCAATGCCGGATCCCGAATCTTTTTTCCACCGCATCCAGAACTCTTTATGTTTTGCGCGTTTATTATTTCGGCGGGACATATACAAGAAAAGTAAGAAAAGGTAAGAAAGTAAAGCAATGGATAAAGTTAAGGCGAACGAAAATTGACCTTGCAGGGACAGCTTACACCTACCGTAAAACAGCGGTATTTGGAGAAGCTCAGCACATAGACCCATACAAGCTCCATGCAGCGGAATGGCACAGAAGCCTGGACCATTTACCTCCGTACAAGTATATGGATATTGTAAATTACCTTGTTTTCGGTGTGAGTTACTACACGATGTTTAAAAGCCACAAGTCTTCGGAAAGTTACCAGGCTTTTTGCTGTGGCTGGGTGCAGCCTCCGTGAAAACAGCGTTGTACTGGCAAAGGTAAGTTTTCTTAACATGCGTTTTAGTGTGTCGTAATTACATTACATTTAGCAGACACTTCTTGACCCAAATGACAAAGTAATTAACTGCAACTGCTTCGTAAACACTAGATTGCGACGAGATGTGACGAGATGTTCAATGTACACAAACGTTTCCAACATTGATGCAGGCTAAAGCTGTATGTTTAGGTATTTAGTTGTAATTTGATTTTAGCCCAATGACACATACTGTACCATAGAAATAGACTGTATAGAACAGTCGTTTCCCGCCGGAAACGCCTAAAAATTAAAGAGCTCTGGAATCTGTCGTCGCGCCTCCGTTAAGTTCTGAAGGCGTTGCCCCCGGCAACCAATAGCGTCTCCTACCATCATGGCCGACCGGCTCAGACCCCGCCCAAATCAAGGGGAGGGGCTCTGTACCATGACGACAACTCCTCATTCTCATATTGAGACTTTCATTCCATATATTCAAACTTTCATTCAATATATTCAAAGATTAATTTCCTGAACGGCATGCCATAATATATATATGTATATATATATACACATATACACACATGTATATACACTTATATGTGTGTGTACATATATGTATATATATGTGTGTGTATATATATATACACATACACAATTATAATTTTAAGACCAATTGAAAAATTGCAAGAATTTACATTTTGCACTGCTGGACCTTAAGAAGGTTCTAAGTAGTGCTTCAAAATTCAAAAAGAAGAAATGGAAGCCAGACAAGAAAAAAATTTGAGTAAGCAATTTATTGCAGACAACTATTATACTGAAATAGGCTGTTCATCAGCTGATCAAAAGTTTAAGACCACATCCCAAAAATTCCTTTTCGGCATGCTTGATGCTAGTGTTTCCAGGAGGCTAGTGGAAATATTGCTCCTTCATGCAGGGCATCCACTGTCTGGAACTGGTGTCCATTTTTGTAAACCTCCCTTGCCATCCAACCCCAAATGTTTTCAATTGGTTTAGATCAAGGGAACGCGCAGGATGGTTCAGAAGAGTGATGTTATTTCTCTGGAAGAAGTCGTCTGTGAAGGTTCTCAGTCATCCAGGTCATGGTAATCCAAAAAAGGTTTTCAAAAAGGCAACTGGACTTGTAGATTTTGGAGAAGACGTTTCACCACTCATCCGTGTAGCTTCTTCAGTTCTGAGGGACTCGACTGACTGACTGAAAGTCTTGGTTCTTGTAGGAACTGTTCAGGGCAACCGCCCTCTTCAGTCCCGGTTTCTCCGTGGAGGTGGGGGCAAAGGGAAAGAAACAGACCAATGGGATTAATCACCATGACACAATCACCAACTGTTCACTCTGCTCACTCTATATATACGCACATACACGCACCTATATGTGCATACATGCATGTATATACACACACATGGACAAATATTCACGCACGATTGTTTTTTATTTTTTTTATTTATTTTTTTATTTTTCTCATTTTTCCTTCTATATCCCTTTTCTTGTGCAAATATCGATAGTTAAAAGATAATGATAAAAATAAATAAATAAATAAATTTAGATTTCTTTGTCAACATTGCAGTAAGACCGACAGCGGTGTGGTGCAGATGGACCGGAGTGGGTTGGTTCTTTCCTCCTGAATGATAGGTTGGAGTGATGGATTGTTTTGGGCCCTGTGCAAATATTTTTTCCCCAGAAAGGCCATTCTGTCTTTTAGAGTCATGAAACCAGAGAGTTCATGCGTGTATTTATTGCTCGTGTATTTGGGGAGTCTGTAGCACATCTTTATTGCAGCGTTTTGAATGACCTGAAGTTTGTTGAGTTCTGTGCTTCTTATGTTGCACCAGGCAGGAGCTGCATACTCAAACAAAGGCCGAATGTAAGACTGGTACACCCTTGAGGCTGTTCCTGGGGTTGCTCCTCCATTTCTTCTGCACAGCACTTTTAGATGGTTAAGTCTGCGCTTGGCCTCTTTTTCCACTTCTGCTATGTGGTCTGTCCATTTCCAGTGGTGGACAGTAACGAAGTAAATTTACTTGAGTACTGTACTTAAGTACAGTTTTTGAGTATCTGTACTTTACTTGAGTATTATTTTTGGGGGATACTTTTACTTTTACTCCAATACATTTGAAGGACAAATATTGTACTTTTTACTCCATACATTTGTGTTGATGCTCTCGTTACTCGCTACTTTTGAGCTTACGTCAGCTGATTATTTATTTATTTATTTTTTCAAAATTCTGAGAAACTGTTTCTGGTGAGTCGCTGATTCGCTACGTCATGCCATACAATCCATACAATGCAGGAAGAAACTGGAGAAACTCCCACCGAGCACCCGTGGCCTTATCTCAAACCCATGTTTGAGATTTTTGCCACAAAAAGTGATTCGTTTCATTTAAAATATTTGTTGTGCTTACCGCGAACAAATGATATCATGGCCAGCTCGTCTTCCAACATGAAAAAGCACGTCGCGGTATGTAAAGTAGCTGCTGACGTTAGCTAGCTTAATGTTTGATAAATTGCTGATGAACATTTTAAACGTATTTGTATGAGCTTGTAGAGAGAGAGAGAGAGAGAGAGAGAGAGAGAAAGAGAGAGAGAGAGAGAGAGAGGCTGTGGATTATAAAGTGGATTGTATAATGACAAAAAAGCTACGTCCCTTTCCTGTATTTCCTGAAATACTTTTTAAATACTTTTACTTAAGTATTTTTTTAAGCAAATACTTTAGTACTTTACTTAAGTACATTTTTGACTAAGCTACTTTTACTTGTATTGGAGTAATATTTGACAAGGAGTATCTGTACTTTTACTCAAGTAGTGAAGGTGTGTACTCTGTCCACCTCTGTCCATTTCATATTCTGCTGGAACGTCACTCCTAAAAATTTTGCTGTTGGGGTTAATTGAAGGGTATTGTCATAAAGTTTGAGACTGGGGATTGATCTGTCTTTTTTACGAGGATATCTGGAGGCATTGTGTTTTTGCAGGGTTTAATTTTACTCTCCACATATTTGCCCATTCTTCCATTTCAGTGATGCACACTTGAAGTTTTTTTGCAGCGTGTTTTATGTTTTTGGAAGACGTCCAATAGCAGATGTCATCTGCAAACTGTGAAACTTGTCCCTGTCCTCTTGGTGGGTAATATATGTCACTGATATAGAGGAGGAATAGTAGTGGACTAAGGGCTGATCCTTGAGGTACACCTGCTTCTGGGCAGAATCTGTTGGAAATGGATGTGCCGACCTTAACTGCAATTGCTCTATCTTTTAAAAAACTGTTTAAAAGCACTACTAATTGGTGTGGAAGTCTGAGATTTTGGTCCTGAAGCCTGTATATGAGTCCCTCATGCCACATTTTATCAAAGGCTTTTTCGATATCGAAGAAGACCTCGATTGTTATTTCTTTTTTGTTGAATCCTCGTTGCACATCTTCTGCTAGGCGTAGGATATTATCAGTGATACTTCTTTCTTTTCTGAAGCCAGCCTGGTGGACTCCCAGGATTCCAAGATCATCAAGGTGTTTTTGGAGTCTGGCTGTCAGTACTCTCTCTAGTAGTTTGCCCAGGTTACTCAGGAGGCTGATGGGTCTGTAGTTTGTTGACAGGTGAGGGTCTTTATTTGGTTTTGGGATCCTGGTGACCAGTGCTGATTTCCAGGGTTTAGGGAAATATCCAGTGTGTAGGCAGATGGTGTAAAGATCAGCAAGCTGAACTAAAAATTCTATTGCTGATTCCTTTATGAGTATATTATCCACTCCATCCTCTGCAGGGGCCTTTGATTTAAGTTTTTGGAAGTGGTGTTGGAGTTCAGTTATAGTGACAACTTTGATTAGCGGGTTATTGATATCTGTATTTATTGATATGGGCAGATGAGTAGGCAGGCTAACCTGTCGCTCTACAATCTCCTTCCACTCTGGGTCAAATAGAGGATCTTCTGGGCAAGAATGAACATTTTTCAGATGTTCTTTAAAAATGTTAGCCTTTTCTTTTTCTTCTTCAATTATCTTGCCTTCATGCTTTAGTACTGTGACCTTAGAGTATTTCTTCTTTCCATTTAGTTTGTGAACTTTTTGCCAGAAGGTTTTCGGGTTTGGGTCGTTGTTTAGGTCTGTGTAAAATTTATCCCATGTTCTTTCTCTCTCTCTCCTGATTTCCCTCCGTATTTGTGTTTGAATTTGGTTAATTTTGTGTTTAATCTCTGTGGATCTTGTTTTCATGAACTCTCTTCTTAGCTTCCTTTTTGATTTAATGAGGGACATCAGGCATGGTGGGAGATTTTTTGAGCCTTCTGTATTTCCTTTACGTTTTATTGAGGTTTCCCTGGCTGTGAGGAGAATTTGTCCGAGCAGAAGTGCTCGTTGGTCAATGGCTGCAGGCTCAGGGTCACAAGGAGGGAGATTGGTGCTCTGATTGGTTGTTGAGAGTTTAAAGGCCTCCCAGTTTGCCTTTTTGTAGTCAAACTGTGGTTTCCTTGGAACAGTGTCAGCCTTCAGATTAAATGAGGAAAATGTTGGGAGATGATCGCTTCCAACATCATGGCTGACAGCGAACTGTGTTACTTTGCCTGTGAGATCAGGCGTGATGAGACAGAGATCCAAAATATCTACGGAGTTATTTGAAGAGGAGAAATGTGTTGGTTCATCATTATTTAAAACAACTAAATCAAGCTGTTTTATATTGTGTAATGCAGTACCGGATAGATTTGTAGTTTTATTATTGAAGCTTTGATGTTTAGCATTAAAGTCTCCCATTATTATAACTGCCCTTTCTCTTTGGAAGGCTTCTTGAAAAAGGTGTGGGGAGGGGGTGACACCTGGTGGACAGTAGACTGACAGGACAAGAATGCTGGAGTCTGAAGACAACTTAATTCCTACAGCAACAAATTCGTTGTTCTGGGTTTGTGCAGGATTTGAAGAGATGATTGTTTCACTGTAAGTAATATGTCTTTTAATTAGCAGGGCCACTCCTCCACGTTTTCCTCCAGGTCTATCGTTTCTTATGATGTCATATCCAGATAGAGAGAAATCAATGTGGGGAGAGAGGAATGTTTCATTTATTGAGGCTACTTGTACATCCTTTTCTTGAAGGATGTGATGTAGCTCTTCTCTAATTGCCCTTATCCCTCTTATATTTATATGAAGAATATTGAGTAAATCCATTTTCTATTTTATGTATTTGTTTGTTCCTTTGTATTTATTGAAAGTGTTTTTCCAAGCATCTCCAGATGGCTTCAAATTGCTTTCCGTCCTGGCACAGAGTCTTGAGGTCGTCTTGGAGAGTGGTGCGTTGCGTTAGAGGTCTGGAAGTTTTGGGGTCTGGATGGAGCTGGGAGGGGGGTTGTGTCACGGTTTTAGTGGGGCGAATCTGGGATAGATATGTTGGACAGTGTTTGGAAGCTGCAGAGTGATTTCCACCACAGTTGACACATTTTGGCTCATGCTTGGCTTTATCACATGTTTTGTGAGAGTGTTCTCCTCCACACCTAACACATTTAGTTTTAGTTTTACATTGTTAGGCGACATGATTGAACTCCTGGCAGTTGAAACATTGTTTAATGTTCGGAGCAGTGTGTGCCTTTTCAGTGCGGTAGTGGAAAAAATCCATGAAAAATCCTTCTCTTAGTAGCTTGGTAGCATCTACAGGCTTATTCAAGGTAACCCTGATGAAGGTGGTGGGGGTCTCTGTTTTCTTACTGATGATACGGTTGATTTTGAATATGTCAATGTCTTGGTTTTTAAGTTCCTCTTTTATTTGGTCAGTGGTGATGCTGAGTGACAGTCCTTTAATGATGATTTGTCGGTTGTTTTGTTGTGTTTCTGGTCTGCTTTGGTGATTGGACAGCTTCACGCTGAGATTGGGACTTTGAAAGGCTTTTTCAGGCCATGGTGCTAGGAGCTGGTTCATTGATTTGGGGTCTTTGGGATAGACCGGCAGTCCTCCCCGCTGCAGATTGACCAATTTATAAAGAGAGACTGATGGTTTACATCGGATTATTTCTTTGGCAATGTCCTTTTCCGTTAGGAATACTGTTCTGTTTATGTTGTCGATGATTATTAGAGGTGGGGTGGTATTTGGTTTTCGTGTTGTTTTTTGCTTGTGGGCTTAGAGTTGATCTATGTCTTTTTGGGGGGTTTTGGACCAGTTCAAAGATGTTGTCATCGTTGGCTGTCACAACTTGGGCATAAGATCGGTGGGTAGAAGCGACAGTGGGGAAAGATTTGTTTCCATTTTGTAAGTAAGCATCCATTTTATTGAGTGTGCTTTGAAGTTCGGGGACAAATGAGGCAAGTGGTGTTTGTTTGATGTGAGAACTGAGGTCATTGAACAGGGTTTGAATTTGTCCAAAAATTGATTTCAGTATTTCATCTTGTTTGCTTTGTGAGCTCCGGTTACCAGTAGTCACGGGTGTTTCAGAAGTACTTCCTGTTCTTGTTTCTACAGTTTGCATGACTTCGTCAATAAAATTGTCCAGACTTGGATTGCCAGAATGATAGGGATCAGAAGAAACAGGGTGGGTTGGTTTTGGTTTGGTATGATCAGGGGGTTTTGTTTGGTTGGCCTCGATGGGTCAGTTAGCTTGGATTTAGTTGTGATTGTAGTGGAGGGATTTGGTTTAGCACTGAAGGCTTTGGTCCACACAGCTTTCCGCATTTCTGGAGTCATGGAGTCAGAGCGAGGTTTTGTTGCCATTTTGTATGTGTGGTTAGAACTGATAAAACACGTGGGAGTTAGAGCAATCTTCTTAAAGATAAGATAAAAATTATTTAATAAAAAGGAATGCAACCAGGTTAAAATATTGGGGGATAGCACATAAGGTTTAGATTTGAGGGATTTTTTATTTTTTATTTTTTTGGTCGCTGGGGAGTAGGCTGAACTACAACCCCCTCAAACGGAGGGGGAAGTGTTAGCAATCAAAACAGCAGGAGACAATGCGTGACTTAAGTGAGCAGATCAACAGTCAGTGTTAAGTGAGCAATGAGTGATTTGGTATCCCGAGGCTTCCGAAGAGATATTAAAAATACATTTATTTGTTTTTTAGACGCCTTACCACCAAGATGAAGACTGAACGGTAGGTGATAGGATACGTTTACTTAATGTCTTTCGATGAGTGCTGTAGCTTCGCACTTCGCAGAGATCAGAGGAGGAGGTGGACTGAGATTTAATTTGCCATCTATTTACAATACAGTTTTAACTTCTGTCCCCAAAAAGTTTCAGTCTCATTCACACCTTGACACTGGAGCCTCAAACGGACAAGAGTCGTTAGAGAACCATTCATAGAGAAGAGGACCAAAACAGTCCCCCCTCACAACAGGTACGTACCCAGTCGTTAGTGGGAATAGCTGCACCAGTTTCAGGTTATTAGCATAACAAGCAAGGTTTCTCAGGAGGAGTTCCTATTTGAACCTCAGACTTCCCACCAGTCCCTCAGAACTGAAGAAGCTACTCGGATGAGTGGTGAAACGTCTTCTCCAAAATCTACAAGTCCAGTTGCCTTTTTGAAAACCTTTTTTTTGGATCTGGAAGAAGTCCTTTGTCAGGCGGGCATTGTGACCTGCAGCGTTGTCTTGTTGAAGAACCCAGTCATTACCACACAGACGATGGCCTTCAGCCATGAGGGATGCCTCCTGCAACATCTCCACATAGCCAGTTGCCATTTGACACCTCTGCACAACCTGTAGCTCCATTGTTCCATGGAAGGCAAAAGACCCCAGATTGTGATGGCGCCAACTCCACTGTGCCGTGTAGAAAACATGTCAGGTGGGATCCCTTGTCATGCCAGTAACGTTGGAAGCCATCAAGACCATCCAGCCCCTTTCAGTTTAATGGTTGTTTGCAATAAATTGCTTATTCAATTTTTTGTCTCACTCCCATTTCTTCTTTATGCATTCTGAAGCACTACTTAGAACCTTCTTAAGATCCAAAAGTGCAAAATGTACATTCTTGCAATTTTTCAACTGGTCCTAAAATTTTGATCAGGAGTGTATATATACACACACATACACGCATAACCTTTTCGCAGCCAAAATGATTTAGTTAGCTGCATCTGTAAAATTTAATTCAAAGGTATACCTATAAAACTAGCAGCTAACATACAGCTCCACCTAGTGACAGAGATTATGCTTAGACAAATTAGTTGGCATGTATGTGTTCAATGGCTTGTTATGCAATGCTTATCTTTTAGCCAAACAAATACTATACCAATATTATTCCTGGTTTAAATTATTTTTATTGAAGGTAATGAACTCATATACGCACAGTGCCTTGTCTTACCCTGTCCATTTTTTTCTCCATGAATTGAAGCAGCATGTTGACAGCATCCATATTGACCCCCATGTACTCAGTGGAGCCTGATTGTACCTTAGGCTTTAACAATACGTCCAAACAAGGCAATGGAAGGTTACCTAGCAAATTCACAGTATGGCTGAGAAAAAAGTAGCAAGGAGTAAGGGGATTGCATAATAGGAGAGCCATGATTCCATGAATCATATAATCTGAACAGAAAATCAGTGTGTTGAACTACCTGTGAAACTCCTCAGTGCGATCTTCTCCATCTGCATGGCTCAGTAGACAATGCCTCAGAATGGCTCCTAAATGTCTGTACTCTGCTGCTTCTTCCTTCTCGCACACGTGTACACGCACACGCACACGCACACACACACACACACACACACACACACACACACATACACACACACACACACACACACACATACACACACACACAGAGTAAGCTTGGTCCAGAGAAGATGAATTCCATTAAAATTAAATAATAATAAAATAATAAATAATAATAATAAACAAATAAAATAATTTAAAACCCCCGTTATTTGTTTCATTACCTCATCCACCTTGCGTCTGTTTGTGTCAAATGTAATGTTAAACAGTATTTTCAATATTTCCACAGCAAGTTCTGTTTGCTGTCGACACAGTGGAGGCATTTCTTCGGGCTGAATGCCTTCCAGCCCTACCCTTGCTGTCTCCAGTGTATCTGGCCAACATAGACCCAGTGTGGCTTCCAATCTGTTGGCTACAAAATACAAACAAAAGGAAGTTACCACCTACTGCAACACTGAGTTTCATGTAATGAAACTACTGCAACACTGAGTTTCATGTAATAGAGATTTGACAACACAACTGTAAAATCGGTTATAAAGAACAGTCGTTTTACCAAACACAGTCAGCAGCATGGTGGGCAAATATACCCTCTCATCAAATAAAGCGAGAACATGATGATGCCAGAAAAATGTAGATGTCAAGGCAAATCCTAGAACTCTTTATGGGGCATTAAGTTCCAGCTGTGGAATAAAAACATTTGCGTTTGTTCCCTTAGGGTAGTATTACCTAGGAGACTGATGCCATGAAGATCCTGAGCCAGCTGTGCTCTTACATCCATTCTCAGGGCAGTCAGCAGAAAGGTGAGGCGCAGGTCAAAGAAACATACCTGCAGACATGTCAAGCTCATGAAGAAGTAGTCACTATAGACAAATCCGCCGCGAACTCTATGGGCGCCGCCATCTTGACTGCTGCCATTTCTGTGTGCCTGCGAAGTGTGACGGTGTACAGTACAGTACAGTTGCCGGTCTACCCTCTAATGACATTTCAATGAAAGCGGATCCTGCTCATGAAAGAAAATGTCTGGTGAAAGTGAACATTGGGTAGATGATGTCAGGCAGTGGTCAAAACTTACCGATAAAGGTCATTTACTGACAACATGTATTAATGTAAAAATGCCTCAGCCAAATGTAATGTAATGTAATTGAGACGTGTAGCTATAAGGCTAAGCTAACTGATGACAACAATAAAACTGAACGTCATTCTACACTAGCTGTGTTGCTAATATGTTCACAAGTTGCAAATAACTGTTAGCCACGACCAGTTGTAGCAATAAAATACTCTACATGTTCTTACAGATATTCAAGATTATTTTAATAATCATCTGGCATGCGATGAGCTTCAGAACCTAAACTACAGGGCAATGATTGAAGGTCAGAATTACATGAGCTACGGATGGATTGGCCAGATACTGCATACCATCGCAGATGAGGTTTGTGAATTTCACAAACAGTTTTATTCCAGGCCGGTAGTTTTGTGCTGTTGTTAAAACAGTCAACCACACAACACGATCTTCCCGGCATCACTGCACAGCATACGTACTACTGGCTAAAAATTTCCTACAGCTATCTGCTACTGCCGCCTATGGGACCAGCACGCTATTTCCTTAGCAGCAAGGCACGCAGTAATGGCGGCGCTGCTTTGCTTCCGTGTTTTGCCGGATTTGTCTATACACACATTCATATTTTTCCTTCTCATACTAGGGCTGGTTGGATATCAAACCTCAGAGCTTACTAGGTACTGCCTGAAATGCATATATACATTGCCCAGTGTATCAAGAACCTTCAAAGTACCAAAACTGAGAGACAAAAAATTAATTAAACTGTATTGATATAGTGTAAGATACAGATGAGGTATTATAAGCAGGTTCAAGCATAGTCTGTCTTTGTTGTTTCTCTTTGATAATGTATTTCTACTTTTATAATAATTAATAACTATTTTGACTGCACCTTTAAGGAAGAGTCTTGTTAGGCTATTTTGAGGTCTGTTCATTTTTAGCATGTATGAAATGTTTGGCTGATTTACTGACTCCAATAAAAGGTTGTTGTTTTTTTGTCTTTCACAAGCACGTAACACATAGTGTCTCACATTAAGCCATCTTAATTATTGCCATACCTCATGGGTCCAAGTGGGATCATGACATTGCTTCAGTCTTTCTGCCACACCTTTAATCAGCTGTAGATCTGCTGCTACCACCTGCCATCCATCCATTGAAGAGTCAGATTTGATAGATAGGCACCAACCAAATAAAAGTTATAATAATTACAAAATAATAAAGAAACATCTGGCGCAGGAACCTGACCTGTCCTGTCTCATTGTGTAGCAGGATGTTACAGATGGACTTGAGAGCCTCAACAATCACCTCTTGGCCAGGGTTTTCTGAAGTAGAAGAATCCTTCACCACCTTACTGTATACTTGTGCTGTCTCTTCCTGATCTTGGTCCTCACCTTTCACAAGACAGAGAAAGGTTAGGTTAATCCAGTGCTTCAGATTTAAAAGATTTTATATATAAAAAATGTTTTTACGTTAACATACCAGACACCTATTCAGACCGTTGTTCTCTATTCTATTGCTTTTACTATAACTTGCCTTTCAGTATGATACGTGTTCTTGGTCTGATTTTATCAAATAAATTTCCCCCCAAAATGCGACTTAGATTCATTTTTCATATTTGATTTATGATGCCAGAAACCGCTGTGACTTAAATCACAAAATGTTCAATGTTATTCACTTCTCCTGTCAGAAGTGTTATAGCTGATCGGTGTAGGATGGGTCCAGGGACAGTACTTACAACTTGGTTGGGCTTTGAGCCCTCTGTAGTTTATTTTTAGTAATACACAGGACAAGATGTTACAATCCCTTGTGCCGAAATCCCAGTCAAAACACGTTTAGAGGCCCTGTTCGATTAAGAGGCCCTACCAAGCCTCCAGTCATGTAATATGACCAATAACCTATATTCTACCTAGACTGACTAGAAGCTGCTGGCTTGTAAGCCCATTGAGCATTATTTATTAATTAATTAATTATAACAGAAATATGGAATTAATGTTTATTTTTCGACAGCTGGGATAGGTTTCAGCAAACCCCTGTGACCCTTAACAGGAATAAGTGGGTACAATAGGAGATAATGGAGGATGGAAAGTTTCCAGATTCTCCTGGAAAGTAAACGCAAAACCAGAATGGATTAGTGAGTTAATGTAAGAATCTAAGGAAATTCATTGAAGAAACTTTGAAACAGGGACACCAGGGTAATCATCTTGCAACATGATAAAAACTTAAAGAAACCTTGGAGTGTTTACAAAAATTACCTTGGCCCTCCACTTGCTTGCTGTGGGCATGAGTGACAGCACCGGCAATGGCAATGCCAGCATGCTGGGCAAGAGTTGACATGGCTGAGTGGCTGATAAACGGACCCAGGCAATGTTGATCTCTGGACAGAATTCGAACAGTTTCTAGACAGGCCAGGAGACAGGAGGGCTGCAACTCCCTGTTTAGGAAACCAAGCACCAACTCCCCGAGCAGCTGCATCACACAACAAAGTAGCAAGATGACTCACTTCTGAATTTGTAATTATGAACTTAAATCACTGCTGTATGTTTAATGTTATAAATGTGCAGTTTCATCTAGAAATCTGTGAATCTGTAAATGTTTTTGTATACAGAAGTGAGTCTGCGTTTCCAAGGTCACTTTTTAGCTGATGTGGTGGCCAGGTAAAAATTTTGCAATAAGCTATAATAATAAGCTGCACCTTGAACTGAAAACAATCCTGGAGTCTGTACAAACTTACCCTTCTTGATTGCTTCTGTAGTCAACCACAATTGAGATAATGTAATATTACATCTACCATCAACAGTTATTTATCAGAATGAGAATGAGAATCAACTTTACTGGCCAAGTATGTGTGCACATACAAGGAATTTGATGCTGGTAACTCTTGCTTGTACAAAAACACACAGAACTTAAATAAGTGTAAGAAATACAAAAAAAAGAAAAATAAAGGATGAGAGCAATTATATACAATGATCCAAGAGTTTGTACAGTGAGTGTGCACAGTTAATGCAGAGTTATTGTTGTTGGTATTTCTTATTTGTTCCAACTTTTTTAACAGAACTATAAACCATAATACTTCTTTCTGTGTAGACCCATCAGTCTGATCTGTGTATCTTCTAAGAAGAGCAATTTCACTGAATATGAATCTTTGACCTGAAATGGACTTAGATTTTGTTCCTTCAGCTTGTCTTGTGCATGCCAGTGCTATATTAAGTCACATTTCAGTAAATAGTCTATTCACACTCATGCTAGCTGGTCAGTTAAAGATGTTTTTTCGCAGACCATCAGGAAGCAGCTGGTATAAGTTCATATGTTCTACACATGAACTTTGCTTAGTTCATACTGAGTTCTAAAACCTTCAAGAGAAACTTATCTACTTTTCATTGACTAAAAGAAAGAATATGTATGGAAAGATGTTTGGAAATGCAAGATGACCTTTCTTTCCTGCTCTTCTTCCCCTCTGAATGTAAAGCACAGCTTCATCTGAAAACAGGAAAAGCACAAAGCACAATATAAAATTAGCCAGAGACTGAAGAAGCAAAAAAATAAAATAATAATTACATAATGTGACGATCCCTCCCACTCTCTCCTTAATTTGATGCTGGTTTTCAAGTGAAG